>CAMTDV010000026.1:66689445-67889445 GCA_947069175.1 Scalesia atractyloides
AGAAAGTTGAATTGTGAAGGTAAAAAGGAAATCTTAATTCCACCGTAGGTTACGCTTGGATGCCGTAGCTTACGACTGAAGAATGAAGAATGAAACAGCAGCTTACAGCTGTAACCTACGGTTGTGTGTCGTAGGTTATGGCGGGTTCCGAGAAATTTCGTGAGACTTTGTTTTTGGGACGTATAAAAGGGTTTTGGAACCCTAATTTTGATTATTCAGCTTTTGGGTCGAATTTAGGGATCAAAGAACACACCCTTGGGCATTTTTCACTTCTCATCATCATATATTTCACCAAATCAAAGATCGAGACGATGAATTCAACCATTGTTCAAGCTTTTGAAGATCAATTCACCGAGATGAGCGGCTAATTCCTAGTGGTTTCCTCCGGGTGGAGGATTCTTGTAAGTAGACTAATTTTATGTGTTTGAACTTGTACTTGAACTTGGTAATCTAAGCATTCAATGCTTTTTACCATTTGATTTGATTGATTGGATTGTAAACGATTGCATTTGCTTTAATTCTTAATTCTAATTCATTCAATTCTCGAGAATTCTAGTAATTGGGATACATTTGATAGGGGTTAGGGTTGGTAATTTCAACTGATCATTCATATGATAACCTTTCATTGTATTGCAATTGAAATAAGTAGTCTTTGGATAGTCAAAACCAATTAATCGAATTATGCAATCATGTCTATGTGATTGTAGCAACCGAACACATAATTGAAGTTTACTTTGAATCCAAAATCCGGATGAACCATTGTTTTCTCCTATTGTTACAAACTTGATTTTAGTAATTCTTAGTTTAATCAAACAATCAAACAATCGATTTTACATTTTTGCAATTAGTTTCTTCTTACTTAATCAATAACACTTTCCACCATACTTCTCTAGCTCGATACCCTATTTACACTATCTACGTAGCTATTTAGGTTTTTCATGACATTCACGATAGTCGTCAAAATGGCGCCGTTGCCAGGGAGTCGTGTGCAAAGTGTTTTGTTTTAAGTTCTTAGAAAAATAGTTAAAAAAAATCCAAAAATAGAGTTATTTCACTTTGTTCAGAATCACGCGTGGTTTCTTGTCTGTGTTTGTGCAGGTGAATTCCTACGTGCATGCATCATACCAGAAAGTCCGAAAAGTCATCGCCATTAGTATTCGATCTGGAAATTGAGAGAACAGTTCAGCAGACCCGAGTGCTTCATCGAGAGAACAAGGTATTACAATCTCCAACACCCAAATCAATGGAGAACTCAGGAAATCCAGATAAATAACTCGTTTTACAAGACCAATTCTCACCAACTCCCACTCAACCTTCACCGAACACCTCTATACCATCTGAACCACCACCGCAATCCACCCAACCTACTACCACTCAAGTTCCACCAATGCCACCACCACAATTTCCCAATTTAGACAGTCTTTCACCATTCCCCAACCAGTCATCATCTTCTCAATACCCGCCATTCACCCAGACATCTAATGCTCAACACTCTTCACCGCATGTGAGGATTGTTCCTGATGAAAATGTCATCCCACCTAACCAAACTAGACCCACTAACTCATCAACCACTTTTCCTCTCCAAACCCAACCTTCACATTACCACCCATCTCAGCAACAACAGTTTTCTTTCAGAACTTCAATGTTTGATCAACGGGATGGTACAGGAGAATTCGAAGATGGATACGATAATGAAAGTTAGGGGTAATCAGGCTCAAGGCATGATGTAGAGAGAGACCGTCAATATCGGGAACTGATGGAACACACTACCCGACTTGACCAGATGCGCCATCCGAATGAACATATGGAATTAAAAATGCAAGCTTATGACGAGAATCAGCGAGGAGGCACTCGGATTACCAGGGTGTGCCGTATGTAGAAAATCCACCATATGTGGATTATAGCAGAGAGCCTCTGTATCATAATGAAAACTATAACAAATCGATCAAGATAAGGTTTGCAGACTCAGTTCATTAGGTTCATGAAGACTGCTGGAGCGTTGGTTAAACCAAATGGCATGACCATGAATTCATAATGACCATAACGAGTTCGGAATGCGGTCTTTGGGACGTCTTCTTCATGTACTCTAAGTTGATGATAACCAGATCGAAGGCCGATTTTGGAAAAGTAGTTGGCACCTTGAAGTTGGTCAAGAAGATCATCAATGCGAGGTAAAGGATAGCGATTCTTGATTGTTAATTTGTTGAGCTCTCTGTAGTCGATGCACATACGAAACGATCCATCTTTCTTCTTTACAAAAAGGACAGGTGCACCCCAAGGCGATGAGCTAGGACGTATGAATCCCTTGTCAGTCAACTCTTGTAATTGACTGGCTAGCTCTTGCATTTCAGAGGGGGCTAACCTATAAGGAGACTTTGCAACTGGTGTAGCACCAGGTATAAGATCAATACGGAATTCGACTTCTCTAACTGGAGGAAGTCCTGAAATGTCATCAGGAAAAACTTGCGGGAAATCTTTTACTACTGGGATGTCTTCAAGTTTCTTCTCCATGGTTCCCTTGTTGATGATATGAGCTAAAAATGCGACATAATTTTTGTGAAGATATTTTTGGGCTTGAAGACAAGACATTAAGCTGAGCCCCTTCGACAAGGTTTCTCCAAAGATTCGAAGAGTCTGACCGTTTGAAAGAGGGATACGTATAAATTTTTCGCGATATACAACTTCTGCCTGATGTTGACTGAGCCAGTCCATACCAATTATGATATCAAAACTTCACAGCTTCATAGGAATAAGGTGGACTGAGAAATCGTGGTCGTTTAAGGTGAGTGTACAGTTGCGTATAATAGAGTTTAATGAAACTGGTTTCCCGTCAGCAACTTCTACCGTTATGGATTCCATGAGCTTATCCCGATTTTGGTTTAAGATAGGTTCAAATTCTAACGACACAAAACTTCTATCCGCGCCAGTATCAAATAACATAGATGCATATCTACCATTTATAAGGAACGTACCGTTAACCACATTGCCGTTAGCTCTAGCCTGATTAGCGTTGATATTGAAAGCTCTTCCTCTTGCAGGTGGAGGAGCTTGGTTCGCTTGATTCACCGGGTTGGATTGGGCCTGAGCATGAATAATGTTTACCAACCTTGGACAAGTGTTTCTGAAATGGCACGGGTCTCCGCAATTGTAGCAAGCCCGCATAGGTTGACCCATAGGATAATTGGGTTGGTAATATGTTTGGGCTAAATGTTGGGTGGGTGGTAATAGTAGGGGTTGTTGGGCTTGACCCATTATTTGTTGGTGGGTTTGGGTTGAAGGCTGGTGGCGGTTCGTTCGCTGAGGCATGCGGCAGGTTTGAACAGTATGACCTGCGCGACCACAGCCGGTGCAATGTTGGCAAGGATAATCAGGAGAATGGTGATATTGGCAACGGTTGCATTTTGGTAGTGGGCCAGAGTATGGTCTTTTGTATGGTGCAGGTGAAGGGGCAACTTGGGTAATGGGTGCAGCAGGAATAGGGAAGTTGGTTTGTGTAACAGCGAAGTTTCTGGTGTTGCGCTTCCTCTTGTTAGCAAACTTAGAGGAGGAGATGGAATGGTTTGAAGTTTGACCCTCAACAGGGGCTTTCTTTTTCTCTTCTTTAAACTTCCCGTTGCGAATTCGATTCTCGGTCAGTTCAGTCGCTAGCTCCATAGCAGCTTCAAGTGTTACCGGTGAAATGCTGAGAACTGAATCTTGAATTTTCGAGGGAAGTCCTCGAATATAATGCTCGATCAAACGATAAGTTGGGGTAAACAAATTAGGAACCATTTGGTTCAACTCTAAGAACCTCTTGTTATAGGTGGTGTGATCTCCCTCCCTTTGCTTTAAAGAATGAAATTCGTCCTCCAACTTTTTAATTTCACTCCTAGGACAGAAACGCCTAGTCATGATTTCCCTTAATTCCTCCCAAGTTAAGGCCATTGCATCCTCAATTCCCCTCTTCCCCTTTTCAGTATTCCACCAGGTGAGAGCTACCCCAAATAGTCTCCCGGTGGCGTATCGCACCTTGCGATCCTCAGGACAGTCGCAGTTGAGGAAAGTGTTTTCCATTTCCTCAAACCAATGGAGGAGAGCAGTGACACCTTCGGTCCCTTCAAATTTAGGAGGATCACAAGACTTGAAATGTTTGTATGAGCACTTGCTGGTAGGAGGGTTGCCGATGTTCTGGTCATTCTGTTGGGGAGGATTAGTGGGATTTGTGGCGAGAGCTTGTTGTACTTGGACCACAATGTCAGGCAGTATCGTGGCCATTTGTTTCACGATTTGTGTGGGCAAACGTTCGTGAGACCTTCCTGATCTTTTACTCCCTCGTTGTTGTCTGGACGACATCTACAGGAACATACATAAGAAGATTGTGAGTTTATGGTGTCTTTTTAGGTGTCATGTGTCTTTAAGAAAATGAAAATAACATAAATATCAATAATGCAACTACATCCATAGGATGTCTTGGGTTTGCTCATGTTGGGCCTCAAATGTCCCCCATACCTTCACCTGTATAGTCATGTGGGCCCCCATGACTATTGGCTTGGTAGGATTCACATTAGTATTGGCGATTTAACACTCGCATCACCCGAATGCAAACCACAAAATATGTTTACGAGATGTATGGTCGGAATGTGTCCAGGTGTAGACACAATGACAACTCAAAGTGGGGTTAGCTCACACGACGTTTGGTATAGCATGCTTTGGCCTAATAGGTACTTCGTACTCTCATCGTTAGTCCCCAGGTAGGCAAACTGGTCCTTTATTATGGATTTATACGAATGCCAGCCTAGACAGGACGTTCCGACTACCGGTACTGGTACCCTTCCAGTTACTACATGCCCGTCATGAGAACTCACTTTGATGAGATTTGAAAACACAAAAATCATTGTAAAAGCAATCATGATGTGGTGTGTGCTTTCATGGATGTGATATGTTATGAGAATATGATTCATGATAGGCATTATATGATAATATATACTTATGAACATGCTTGCATAACATTGAATGTAACATTTAACATAAAACATATAAACATCATGAAATTTGGCATGTAACACACAAAAATCTTAAAAATTTCTAATCAACTATAGTATAGGCTCTAAGGGTCTAATAACCTATCCTATATCCCTATAGTCATGGCTCTGATACCAATCTGTCACACCCTGACCCGCAGCGGAATAAGAGTCGGGGCATAATTGGGTTATCACCAAAGCTCATGATATTTACTAATATGTTTCATATTTATTAAAGTCAAAATTACATTCCAAGTAATCCAAACATGTCCATACAATACAAAGAAAATAACCAAACAAAATAATTCCAAGCTCTAAATCATTTTATTCTTCTAGTCCAATACTATGTGTTTCTGGCTGCAGCTGGTTCACCTGTATCATGTGTAAAAATGGGGGTTTTTGAGTCAACATAAGTTGGCGAGTGAACCTTGTTAGATAAACATTTATTATTGATTTACTTGTTAGTTTATCAATGAAAAATTGTGCATAATCATAAATGAGCAAATGTAAATAATCAAGCAGTAGCAATAGCAATCACAACTATAACATACCATAACATATGATAGCATACATTAACATACCAACATCATACGATAAATAACATGAATGAAACTGTGCGATCAAGGCTCAATCAAACGGAGCCGATCGTATTGCATGTACTGAAAATGATAAATGTCTATGCGATCAAGGCTCAATCAAACGGTGCTGATCGTATGTTGGCACGCCAGGTTTACGCTCATAATGTAATGGGGAACATGCTCAACGCCCATAATGTAATGGGGAGCGGCGGCCTATGAAATTGCATGTACTGAAATAATAAATTGAATCTAACAATAACCACACAAACAGTTGAAACAAGCTGAATACACAAGTTCATGATATGATGTATGCACAATAATTTAAATATAATATATAGCAAGACACATGATACACCCCAAAACGTGATTAAAACGGGGAATTTGTAAAGATTCACTCACATTGGGTGCGTTTGATTTGAGATGGTGAGATGCGCACGAGTTGGAAGAGCGGGACAACGAGAATTAACTAACCTAAATAATAACGGAAAATATAGTAAATGAGTGGATTTTATTAATAATTTTAATAAGATTTTTAGATATATTTTTGTGAGTTTAAGGCTATTTCCTATCTTTAAACACATTATTTTTAAGTATTTTTTATTGATTTTTAAATTAAATTAAATAAATAAAAATATAAAAATATGTTGACTTTTTGCGACCGTTGACCGTTTAAATTGTTGACCGATTTATTGTGTAATTGTATTGCGCTGGGTGAGGCTCGAACCCGAGACCTCCTGTACGCGTGCACGCAGCTCTACCAACTGAGCTACGTGTCTAACCCGAAATAATTCTGTTTTTAATTATACTTATATATTAATTCAATTTATCCAAAATTCTTTTAATTTCAAAAACATTTTAATTCATCGAACCGGTGCCACTAACAGGTCTCGAACCCGGGACCTGCGCTTTAACGTTACACACAGTCCACCGCTGGACTGTGTGTCTAACTTGGTTAATATACAAATTTTATTATACTTAACAACTAACGGAGTTAACCCGGTTCAGCTTTAAACAAAAAGGCATTTTATTACATAGAGGGTGCGTGTATCAGGGATCGAACTCGTGACGTGTGCGTATTATTTGAACACAGTCCACCGCTGGACTGTGTGTCTAACCCGTTTAAAATACCAATTTTAATTATACTTATAATGTTATCACAGTTCATCTTCTTCGTTGGATTTTACCGACAGCAGATTACACCATTAAATCTTGTTAATTCGATTGTTAAACATTGCACAGACTAATATGAGATAGCAGGGATGATAATTAGAGGTAAACATACCGGTGAAGGATTTATTACAGATTTCCGGCAAGGCGTCTGTCACACCCCGACCCGCAGCGGAAAAGGTGATCGGGGCATGATTGGGTTATCATCCAAGCTCATGACATTTATTTTAACGTTTCATATTCATTAATACAATTTAATGGAAATTTACAATAAATATTACAACATGTTCTAACTATCAATCTAAGCTTCTTTGTTCTCTTCTAAGGCATTTCCTATGTTTTCCTTGCTTCAACCTGTTCACCTGTATCATGTGTAAAAGGGTTTTTGGATCAACATAAAGTTGGCGAGTAAATCCTATGGAAAACATTTGAACAAGTTTATTTAATTGATTATAAAATGAGTGCACAACCACACATGAGTAAAAATAGATGTAAACTTATTCAACAATCATTAGATATTAAATAAAGCACACATGAACAATAATGGAACGTTTAGAGGCACGCGTTGCTCTACTCGTCTCTCACGAGGAACTGATGGGTATGGCACAAGTTTAAATAAACAAGTTAATTATTTTGTGACACTTGACACACCCTAAAACGTGTAATTAAAAGGGGGGAGTTCTAAGATTCACTCACAGTGGGTGCGTTCGGTTGATGATGTTGAATGCGCGCGAAGTAGTTTTAACCACGAGTGAAATTAACCTAGATAAATAGCATGATGGTTCGGTAAGTAAACGGATTTTATTGATCCATTTTAGTAGGATCGTTGGGTGTATTTTTGTGAGTTTAAGGCTATTTTCTAACCTTAAAAATGTTATTTTTAAGTATTTTTAATTGATTTTTAATTAAAATAAATAAATAAAAATAATAAAAAAATTTCACTTTTTTGACCGTTGACCGTGACCGTTGACCGTGACCGTTGACCGGTTCGTATGTGTGTAATTGTGCGCTGAGTGAGGCTCGAACCCGAGACCTCCCGTACGCGTGCACGCAGCTCTACCAACTGAGCTACGTGTCTAACCCGAAATATTTCTGTTTTTAATTATATTTATACATTAATTAGATTAAACTGAAAATCCTTTTATTTTAAAAACGATTTAATTGAATCGGACCGGTGCGCTCCACAGGTCTCGAACCCGGGACCTGTGGGTTGCGTTAACACACAGTCCACCGCTGGACTGTGTGTTTAACATGTTATATAATCCGATTTTTATTATACTTAAATACAAACTAAGTATTTTCATTTCTGACTTATTTAAAAAGATAGATAATTGTCCGAGTCGGTGCAGAAGACCGGACTCGAACTCGTGTCCTGTGATTAAACATACACACTGTCCAGTGGTGGACTGTGTGTATGTTTAATCACAGGACACGAGTTCGAGTCCGGTCTTCTGCACCGACTCGGACAATTATCTATCTTTTTAAATAAGTCAGAAATGAAAATACTTAGTTTGTATTTAAGTATAATAAAAATCGGATTATATAACATGTTAAACACACAGTCCAGCGGTGGACTGTGTGTTAACGCAACCCACAGGTCCCGGGTTCGAGACCTGTGGAGCGCACCGGTCCGATTCAATTAAATCGTTTTTAAAATAAAAGGATTTTCAGTTTAATCTAATTAATGTATAAATATAATTAAAAACAGAAATATTTCGGGTTAGACACGTAGCTCAGTTGGTAGAGCTGCGTGCACGCGTACGGGAGGTCTCGGGTTCGAGCCTCACTCAGCGCACAATTACACACATACGAACCGGTCAACGGTCAAGGTCAACGGTCACGGTCAACGGTCACGGTCAACGGTCAAAAAAGTGAAATTTTTTTATTATTTTTATTTATTTATTTTAATTAAAAATCAATTAAAAATACTTAAAAATAACATTTTTAAGGTTAGAAAATAGCCTTAAACTCACAAAAATACACCCAACGATCCTACTAAAATGGATCAATAAAATCCGTTTACTTACCGAACCATCATGCTATTTATCTAGGTTAATTTCACTCGTGGTTAAAACTACTTCGCGCGCATTCAACATCATCAACCGAACGCACCCACTGTGAGTGAATCTTAGAACTCCCCCCTTTTAATTACACGTTTTAGGGTGTGTCAAGTGTCACAAAATAATTAACTTGTTTATTTAAACTTGTGCCATACCCATCAGTTCCTCGTGAGAGACGAGTAGAGCAACGCGTGCCTCTAAACGTTCCATTATTGTTCATGTGTGCTTTATTTAATATCTAATGATTGTTGAATAAGTTTACATCTATTTTTACTCATGTGTGGTTGTGCACTCATTTTATAATCAATTAAATAAACTTGTTCAAATGTTTTCTATAGGATTTACTCGCCAACTTTATGTTGATCCAAAAACCCTTTTACACATGATACAGGTGAACAGGTTGAAGCAAGGAAAACATAGGAAATGCCTTAGAAGAGAACAAAGAAGCTTAGATTGATAGTTAGAACATGTTGTAATATTTATTGTAAATTTCCATTAAATTGTATTAATGAATATGAAACGTTAAAATAAATGTCATGAGCTTGGATGATAACCCAATCATGCCCGATCACCTTTTCCGCTGCGGGTCGGGGTGTGACAGACGCCTTGCCGGAAATCTGTAATAAATCCTTCACCGGTATGTTTACCTCTAATTATCATCCCTGCTATCTCATATTAGTCTGTGCAATGTTTAACAATCGAATTAACAAGATTTAATGGTGTAATCTGCTGTCGGTAAAATCCAACGAAGAAGATGAACTGTGATAACATTATAAGTATAATTAAAATTGGTATTTTAAACGGGTTAGACACACAGTCCAGCGGTGGACTGTGTTCAAATAATACGCACACGTCACGAGTTCGATCCCTGATACACGCACCCTCTATGTAATAAAATGCCTTTTTGTTTAAAGCTGAACCGGGTTAACTCCGTTAGTTGTTAAGTATAATAAAATTTGTATATTAACCAAGTTAGACACACAGTCCAGCGGTGGACTGTGTGTAACGTTAAAGCGCAGGTCCCGGGTTCGAGACCTGTTAGTGGCACCGGTTCGATGAATTAAAATGTTTTTGAAATTAAAAGAATTTTGGATAAATTGAATTAATATATAAGTATAATTAACGTTTCATATTCATTAATACAATTTAATGGAAATTTACGATAAATATTACAACATGTTCTAACTATCAATCTAAGCTTCTTTGTTCTCTTCTAAGGCATTTCCTATGTTTTCCTTGCTTCAACCTGTTCACCTGTATCATGTGTAAAAGGGTTTTTGGATCAACATAAAGTTGGCGAGTGAATCCTATAGAAAACATTTGAACAAGTTTATTTAATTCATTATAAAATGAGTGCACAACCACACATGAGTAAAAATAGATGTAAACTTATTCAACAATCATTAGATATTAAATAAAGCACACATGAACAATAATGGAACGTTTAGAGGCACGCGTTGCTCTACTCGTCTCTCACGAGGAACTGATGGGCCTAATGAATGAATTGCATAAACATGATAATATGAAAGACATAACTACAAACAATATAAACTCAATGATACACACATGAACAATAATGGATTGGTTTTGAGGCACGCGTTGTTCAACTCGTCTCCCACGAGGAACTGATGGGCTTAATGAATGAATTTCATATAATTTGACAAAATGAAATAAGTAATCACAACAATATAAACAATCTAAGTTTAGATCACGATATGGTATGGCACAAGTTTAAATAAACGAGTTAATTATTTTGTGACACATGACACACCCCAAAACGTGTAATTAAAAGGGGGGAGTTGTAAGATTCACTCACAGTGGGTGCGTTCGGTTGATGATGTTGAATGCACGCGAAGTGGTTTTAACCACGAGTGAAATTAACCTAGATAAATAGCATTATGGTTCGGTAAGTAAACGGATTTTATTGATCCATTTTAGTAGGATTGTTGGGTGTATTTTTGTGAGTTTAAGACTATTTTCTAACCTTAAAAATGTTATTTTTAAGTATTTTTAATTGATTTTTAATTAAAATAAATAAATAAAAATAATAAAAAATTTCACTTTTTTGACCATTGACCGTGACCGTTGACCTTGACCGTTGACCGGTTCGTAAATGTGTAATTGTGCGCTGAGTGAGGCTCGAACCCGAGACCTCCCGTACGCGTGCACGCAGCTCTACCAACTGAGCTACGTGTCTAACCCGAAATATTTCTGTTTTTAATTATATTTATACATTAATTAGATTAAACTGAAAATCCTTTTATTTTAAAAACGATTTAATTGAATCGGACCGGTGCGCTCCACAGGTCTCGAACCGGGACCTGTGGGTTGCGTTAACACACAGTCCACCGCTGGACTGTGTGTTTAACATGTTATATAATCCGATTTTTATTATACTTAAATACAAACTAAGTATTTTCATTTCTGACTTATTTAAAAAGATAGATAATTGTCCGAGTCGGTGCAGAAGACCGGACTCGAACTCGTGTCCTGTGATTAAACATACACACAGTCCACCACTGGACTATGTGTCTAACTTGGTTATTATTCCGGTTATTAATATACTTAACATATACATAAAATGAATCCGGTTCAGTTAACAAAAAAAAGCATTTTTATTAAGGCAGCGTGTGTGGAACAAGATTCGAACTCGAGACGTTTGTGTGTTTAATGTGCACACAGTCCACCGCTGGACTGTGTGTCTAACCCGAGTTATTTCTTGATTTAAATTATACTTATATGTTACGTAACTTCGTCTTCTTCGTTGAGTTTTAACCAGAAATGATGACTGACTGGTTCGAAGTTTTATTCAGGTTTCTTTAGCTTTTTGAGGTTAATTACAGATGAGATATGAATGAAAGAAAGGAAATTAGGCGTGAGGTATACCGACTGGCTTCCTCTGTTTTTCCGGCAAAACTCCGGCGACAGCAACAGGCTCCGGCGTCGGGTGTCTTGCAGCAGCGAGTCTTCAGAAAGCTTACAAAGGATGTGGGTGACTTCGGTATAAGCTCAGGGGGTTTAGTAAGGCTTAGAAGTGGAGGGTTCGGTTTTCCGGCGATGAGCAGAAGATTTCCGGCGAGTGAGTTTTCGCCGAGAAAGGGTGCGGTTTTGAGCGAAAATGTTTGCAGAGGTTCGAGGGGGTATTTATAGGGAAAGTTATCGATGAACTTGGTCTGATTTTCGACTGGATTCGTTGGTTTGAATTTTTCCAGCGGTTATAACTTGTGTCGCGGACTCAGACGTCGGTTATAACCGATGTCTTAGTAAATGTTTACGTTATAACTGAAGATGTCGTTAATTCTTGGCGAGATCGCCGGGATTTCCGACGACTGAACTTTGGGCGCCGGTTTTGAATTCGGAAAGACACGTTATGAATTAAATGATCTTAATAATTAACAAAAGATACAAGTGGCGCAGTGGTTTAGTGCGCGTGTGTTAAGTTTGTTGCTGGACCGGTTACTGGCCCGGGTTCGAAACCCGGCAGAACCAAATTATTTTTATTTTCTTATTTTTGACAGTTTTTCAAAAACATACTTTATATTCCAATATAATAATTAATTATGTATCGTTTAAATTTATTTTGGGCATTAAATTCGCAACGAAATTTTTAACTGATTGTTCGGTTAATAAACGGAGCGGGTTTGGTAAATCCGTTTTTGACGGATGTTACAGTATCCCCTGCTTTTTAGAAATTTCGTCCCGAAATTTGAATAGTGATATATTTGACTAAAAGAATGATGGTGTTGACAGTTACATGCTTAGAAAAGTAAGGGTTTTAGTTTTTGTTCGAGGCGGTAACGTTCCTTGTAAGGGTTAAGTACCCTATTACAGGAATCGCTTTTTGTTGCCTATTGTAAAAGTATTGATAAGCAGAATTGATTCGCTAAATATGATATCATGCATAAGAGTTTGGATATGTTTGGAAGGGTATGGTTATATCCTAAGGCAAAACTTCTAATACTACAACCTACATGGAACATGTATAAACACAACAGCTAATATTTGAATCCACATTCTGATAGCATATATGTTTGAATGGTGGCAGTTCCTCTCTCGTTTGTTATGATGGAGAGGTTAGCTTATGTAGAAATGGAACACAATCCAATCTCTTTAAATAGCAAGATGATATAAATGTAACACAAATTCTATCACAGGGCAATACTAAATCCTACATGGAACTTCTCATAACCGCCTGATAATGCCTCTGATCCTTTGGCAAGAATACTTATATATAGGAAGTACCAGCGGCGTATCCACCATATTCTTGCCAAATTTTCATTGGTTTTATCCACAAGTTATGATAGTTACCAAGAAACTACTAAATCCTACATAGAACTTCTCATAATCATCTAACAATGCCTCTGATCCTTTGACAAGAATACTTATATATAGGAAGTACCAGCAGCGTATCCACCATATTCTTGTCAAATTTTCATTGGTTTTATCAGTAAATTATGATTAGTCCTATATGACTCTTCAACCAATACAACAAACATAAAATACTGAAATGAAAAATGTCTGTGCGATCAAGGCTCAATCAAACGGAGCCGATCGTATTGCATGTACTGAAAATGAAATTGTCTGTGCGATCAAGGCTCAATCAAACGGAGCTGATCGTATTGCATGTACTGAAAATGATAAACTTAATCTAAACAACAATCACACAACTAGCCTATGCATGGAACCTCTCATAACCGCCTGATAATGCCTCCGATCATTTGACAAGAATACTTATATATAGGAAGTACCAGCGGCGTATCCACCATATTCTTGTCAAATTCTTATTGACTTTATCCGCAAGTTATGATTAGTTCTACGCGACTCTACAACAAACACAACAACCACAAGATACTGATAATGAAAATGTCTGTGCGATCAAGGCTCAATCAAACGGAGCCGATCGTATTGCATGTACTGAAAATGAAATTGTCTGTGCGATCAAGGCTCAATCAAACGGAGCTGATCGTATTGCATGTACTGAAAATGATAAACTTAATCTAAACAACAATCACACAACTAGCCTATGCATGGAACCTCTCATAACCGCCTGATAATGCCTCCGATCATTTGACAAGAATACTTATATATAGGAAGTACCAGCGGCGTATCCACCATATTCTTGTCAAATTCTCATTGACTTTATCCGCAAGTTATGATTAGTTCTACGCGACTCTACAACAAACACAACAACCACAAGATACTGATAATGAAAATGTCTGTGCGATCAAGGCTCAATCAAACGGAGCCGATCGTATTGCATGTACTGGAAATGAAAAATGTATGTGCGATCAAGGCTCAATCAAACGGAGCCGATCGTATGCGGGCACGCCAGGTTCAACCGCATAATAAAATGGGGAACATGCTCAACGCTCATAAATGGGGAGCGGCGGCCTCGGCAATTGCATGTACTGAAATAATAAACAATAATTACTCAAACAGTCTACACAAGGAACCTCTCATAACCGCCAGATAATGCTTCTGATCCTTTGACAAGAATACTTATATATAGGAAGTACCAGCGGCGTATCCACCATATTCTTGTCAAAGTTTCATTGGCTTTATCCTTAAGTTATGTTTGGTTCTATGTGATAAAGAAAACATAAAACTAAACGATTGAAGTTGAATATGGATTTTCAGTGAAGAGGACTAGTTGTGTATCTTCGTTTGGGCCGTCATTATCTTCGACAGGATTGGCGTTGATGTTGAAGACTCTTCCTCTTGCTGGTGGCCTAGCGGTTGGGTTTTCTTGGTTTACTTGGTTAACTGGGTTTGATTGGGCTTGAGCGTTGATGAGGTTAACCAATTGAGGGCATGTGTTTCAAAAGTGGGTAGGGTCGCCACAATTGAAACAAGCTCGAACATATGGGAACATGGGGTATTGGGGTTGTTGATAGGTTTGGTTCATGTTTTGAGTAGGGGAAGAGATTTGGTTTTGAAAGGTGCGGCAAACCTTGCTCAAATGACCATAGCGTCCACAAGTTGCACATAGTCGACAAGGTAAGGTAAGGGGATGGTGATAAAAACAGTTGTTGCATTGAGGGTGAGGTCCAAGATATGGTTTCTTATTTGGGTAGGTTGAGTTGGGTGCCACTTGAGTGATTGGGATAGCTTGGATTGGTATGGCTTGTAAAACTGGTTGATTACGTTGGGTAGCAGCGAAAAGTTGCCCGTCTCTTTTTCTCTTAGAAGTGGGTTGAGAAGGGGTTTCGGTTTGGGTGGAGTCGGAGGTTTCAGTCGATTCTTTATCCTTCTTCTTCTCCTCCTTGAAGTCTTTGTTCCGGATTCGGTTCTCGGTGAGCTCTGTGGCTAACTCCATTGCTGCTTCCAAAGTTGCAGGCTTGGTACTTATTACAGAGTCTTGAATCGTTGACGGAGGACCACGAATGTAGTGCTCGATCAAACGGTAGAGGGGAGTGAACATGTTGGGAACCATTTGATGTAATTCGAGGAATCTTTTGTTGTACGTGATGTGGTCGCCTTCCTTTTGCTTCAACGAATAGAACTCATCTTCTTAATTTCTTGATTTCGCTCCTTGGGCAAAATCGTCTGGTCATGATTTCCTTCAATTCGTTCCAAGTTAAGGTCATAGCATCTTCCACACCTCGTTTGGCCTTCTCTGTATTCCACCAAGTAAGTGCTATCCCATATAATCGACCGGTAGCATAACGCACTTTTCGATCATCGGGGCAATCGCAATTTAGAAAAGTGTTCTCCATTTCTTCAAACTTATGGAGGAGAGCGGTGACATCTTCAGTCCCTTTGTATTTTGGAGGGTCGCATGATTTGAAATGCTTGTAGGTGCATTTAGTGGTATTTGGGGGAGAGTTGATAATGTTTTGATTTTCTTGATTGACAGGATTAGCGGTAAGTGCTTGTTGTACTTGGATTACAATGTTGGGTATTACGGCAGCCATTTGTTGAGCGATTAGGGCAGCCATGCGCTCGCGGGCTTTTCAAGAGTATGTGTTGGATGTTTTTGGGTTCATGGGTCGCACTAGGAATGAACATTCATAAAATAATTATAGAAAAATAAATCTACTACATCCATAGGATGTCTTGGGCTTTGCTCGCCATTAGGCCCTACATGCCTCCATACTTTACCTTTGTAATCATGTGGGCATAATCATGTGGGCCCCCATGAATACCGGTTTTTCATATGGTTCGCACGGGTTTGCCTGGTTGCGTACACTAAAACCCGGAGAAAATCGAGAAATATGTATACAACGTGTGATATTCGGAATGTGTCCAGGTGTAGACACAGTGACACCTCAAAGTGGGGTTAGTTCGAACGATGTTTGGTGTGGCATGCTTTGGCCTAATAGGTCCTTCGTACTCTCATCGTTGGTCCCCAGGTAGGCAAACTGGTCCGTTATATTGGATTTATACGAATGCCAACCTAGACAGGACGTTCCGACTACCGGTACTTGTACCCTTCCAGTTACTACATGCCCGTCGCAGAACTTACTTTGATGAGATTTGAAAATTGCAACAAAATCCTTGAATAATGAGAGTATGAAAATGAATTGAATATATGAACATTGATATATGTATAATGAATATGTATATAAGCATGTATGTTTGACTGTAAATATAAACAAATATGAAACAAATAAATATCACAAGTTTGTATGTAACCACCTAATCAATTAAAATTTAGGCAGACTATAGTATAGGCTCTAAGGGTCTAATAACCTATCCTATATCCCTATAGTCATGGCTCTGATACCAATCTGTCACACCCCGACCCGCAGCGGAAAAGGTGATCGGGGCATGATTGGGTTATCATCAAAGCTCATGACATTTATTTTAACGTTTCATATTCATTAATACAATTTAATGGAAATTTACGATAAATATTACAACATGTTCTAACTATCAATCTAAGCTTCTTTGTTCTCTTCTAAGGCATTTCCTATATTTTCCTTGCTTCAACCTGTTCACCTGTATCATGTGTAAAAGGGTTTTTGGATCAACATAAAGTTGGCGAGTGAATCCTATAGAAAACATTTGAACAAGTTTATTTAATTCATTATAAAATGAGTGCACAACCACACATGAGTAAAAATAGATGTAAACTTATTCAACAATCATTAGATATTAAATAAAGCACACATGAACAATAATGGAACGTTTAGAGGCACGCGTTGCTCTACTCGTCTCTCACGAGGAACTGATGGGCCTAATGAATGAATTGCATAAACATGATAATATGAAAGACATAACTACAAACAATATAAACTCAATGATACACACATGAACAATAATGGATTGGTTTTGAGGCACGCGTTGTTCAACTCGTCTCCCACGAGGAACTGATGGGCTTAATGAATGAATTTCATATAATTTGACAAAATGAAATAAGTAATCACAACAATATAAACAATCTAAGTTTAGATCACGATATGGTATGGCACAAGTTTAAATAAACGAGTTAATTATTTTGTGACACATGACACACCCCAAAACGTGTAATTAAAAGGGGGGAGTTGTAAGATTCACTCACAGTGGGTGCGTTCGGTTGATGATGTTGAATGCACGCGAAGTGGTTTTAACCACGAGTGAAATTAACCTAGATAAATAGCATTATGGTTCGGTAAGTAAACGGATTTTATTGATCCATTTTAGTAGGATTGTTGGGTGTATTTTTGTGAGTTTAAGACTATTTTCTAACCTTAAAAATGTTATTTTTAAGTATTTTTAATTGATTTTTAATTAAAATAAATAAATAAAAATAATAAAAAATTTCACTTTTTTGACCATTGACCGTGACCGTTGACCTTGACCGTTGACCGGTTCGTAAATGTGTAATTGTGCGCTGAGTGAGGCTCGAACCCGAGACCTCCCGTACGCGTGCACGCAGCTCTACCAACTGAGCTACGTGTCTAACCCGAAATATTTCTGTTTTTAATTATATTTATACATTAATTAGATTAAACTGAAAATCCTTTTATTTTAAAAACGATTTAATTGAATCGGACCGGTGCGCTCCACAGGTCTCGAACCCGGGACCTGTGGGTTGCGTTAACACACAGTCCACCGCTGGACTGTGTGTTTAACATGTTATATAATCCGATTTTTATTATACTTAAATACAAACTAAGTATTTTCATTTCTGACTTATTTAAAAAGATAGATAATTGTCCGAGTCGGTGCAGAAGACCGGACTCGAACTCGTGTCCTGTGATTAAACATACACACAGTCCACCACTGGACTATGTGTCTAACTTGGTTATTATTCCGGTTATTAATATACTTAACATATACATAAAATGAATCCGGTTCAGTTAACAAAAAAAAGCATTTTTATTAAGGCAGCGTGTGTGGAACAAGATTCGAACTCGAGACGTTTGTGTGTTTAATGTGCACACAGTCCACCGCTGGACTGTGTGTCTAACCCGAGTTATTTCTTGATTTAAATTATACTTATATGTTACGTAACTTCGTCTTCTTCGTTGAGTTTTAACCAGAAATGATGACTGACTGGTTCGAAGTTTTATTCAGGTTTCTTTAGCTTTTTGAGGTTAATTACAGATGAGATATGAATGAAAGAAAGGAAATTAGGCGTGAGGTATACCGACTGGCTTCCTCTGTTTTTCCGGCAAAACTCCGGCGACAGCAACAGGCTCCGGCGTCGGGTGTCTTGTAGCAGCGAGTCTTCAGAAAGCTTACAAAGGATGTGGGTGACTTCGGTATAAGCTCAGGGGGTTTAGTAAGGCTTAGAAGTGGAGGGTTCGGTTTTCCGGCGATGAGCAGAAGATTTCCGGCGAGTGAGTTTTCGCCGAGAAAGGGTGCGGTTTTGAGCGAAAATGTTTGCAGAGGTCCGAGGGGGTATTTATAGGGAAAGTTATCGATGAACTTGGTCTGATTTCCGACTGGATTCGTCGGTTTGAATTTTTCCAGCGGTTATAACTTGTGTCGCGGACTCAGACGTCGGTTATAACCGATGTGTTAGTAAATGTTTACGTTATAACTGAAGATGTCGTTAATTCTTGGCGAGATCGCCGGGATTTCCGACGACTGAACTTTGGGCGCCGGTTTTGAATTCGGAAAGACACGTTATGAATTAAATGATCTTAATAATTAACAAAAGATACAAGTGGCGCAGTGGTTTAGTGCGCGTGTGTTAAGTTTGTTGCTGGACCGGTTACTGACCCGGGTTCGAAACCCGGCAGAACCAAATTATTTTTATTTTCTTATTTTTGACAGTTTTTCAAAAACATACTTTATATTCCAATATAATAATTAATTATGTATCGTTTAAATTTATTTTGGGCACTAAATTCGCAACGAAATTTTTAACTGATTGTTCGGTTAAATGGAGCGGGTTTGGTAAATCCGTTTTTGACGGATGTTACAGCGTCGGTCTCTGTTTTTAAGAACTTCAACTGAGCAAATCAATTAATCGTTTTGATTAGCTAATCATGAAATTGAAGTGCTAAACAAACGTTAACAGTGTGTTTGAAGGTCCTTAACGTTTCACAGACGAAGATAAAGATTTCCAGAAATTTTCCGGCGAACTGGAATTATCTGATAACAGTGTCTGAATTCGATTTCAATTGAAAGGTTTGAGTTAGAAATAGCTTAACAATTGTTAGACTACGACGGTATTGAAAGACTTACCGTTTTGATGAAGAATACGGTTTTCCGGCGAACTTGCAGAATTTTCCGGCGAGCAAAATAAACGTCTCCGGTGGACTGTAAAGTGTGCAGAAATGTAATTGGAGGTTTGTGGAATGTTTCTGAGTCGTGAAGAAGATCTTTGATTACAGTAATTCGGATTATTGGATAGCTTCGGTTATAAAACCCATCATCATCCGAATTCAAGTCAATTCAAGTCTGAATTGATTAGAATTGTCGGTGCATCGGTTATAAACCTGAAATCACGATTATTCAAACGTTTAGACGGTTGAATAGCCGATTTCAGTTTTTCAGTTGGCGCAACCGGTTTATCTAGGTTTGTATATAAGACTTATTTGTTTCCTAGAGTTGACAGAAAACAAACAAGTGGCGGAGTGGTTATGCGTGTGAGTGTTAAGTCTTTGAGGTTACAACCCGGCTGACCCGGGTTCGAGTCCCGGCAGCCCCTTTTTATTTTTAATCACTTCATGTATATTTTTTATCAACTATAACTTTTATGGTTTAGTTTGTTTATTAATAATGTATCACTAAAAATTAAAATAAGCATAAATAGGCGACGAACATTTATAACTCGATATTCGATTACAAAATGGAGCGGGTTTGGTAAAACCCATTTTCAACAAATGTTACAAGTCATGGGCTGGACCTTTATTGGGCCCGATCCATCAACACTTGATTTTGAAAACTTTGTATTTGGGGCCGAATTTGTTGAAGTATCAAATTTGAGTCGCGCATAAATTTTACGCCAGGCGCAATTCTTTTAACTTAGGTCAATTTTAACAATTTCCTTTGATTTTGATAGAAAAAACCTTTCGAACTTTCCATGATTCAACCGATTGAGCACATTTTGTGAAAACAAAAAAAATGTACTAACACTCGTATTTACAAAATAAAATAAAAACAAAAATTCCTATGGAATCAAATCGTTCTCAGACAAACCAAGGAGTATTTTTTAGTACGAACTTATTTAGACCGGTTCGAGTGATTGTCAATATGTTTGTCCACTTAAACTTTAATGCTCAATTTTCAACTTTTAACTTTCAACTTCGTGATATGGTTAAGGTATATTATACTGTAACACCCCGTTTTGTAGACAAAAAATAAAAATATATAAACTCTTCATATATTGTCGAACGAGTAAGTAATAAATAAGATGGTCATCTTATATGAGATATCTAGACGAGTATTTAGTATTATAAGAGAACGTATAACAATAACAATATAAATATGTTATATTTCGACCCTACTCCATTTCTAATGAAACTTAGATCAAAACTAGATAAAAATAAACTCATCCTGATGACATATTTATAATTTTATAAAAAATTATATTTTAAAGATTATATAAGAAAAACGAGTAAACCAGCTTAATTAATTATAATATAATAATAGTAATAATAATCATAATAATATAAATTATAACCAAAACTTTTAAGTGAAACGTAAAGAAGCAAGTGGACAAGCATGACAACATTATCCCACATCGATACTTCGAAGTACTTGAGCAGCCTCACTACGTCGATACTTTGAAGTATTTTAGCAGCTTCAGTCTTCTGTAAATAGAAGTACATGTAAGGAATTTAGAGTATAAGTTTTCCATTGGGAGCGCTCTAGTATAGAGAATTATGAACATACGATATTTTGTTTGGTGTTGTTTTTGAAGCACGAGTAGAAGTTCGAGTTGGAAGACTCTACATCAAATTATCGTAGATAGTTTTCAGGTATACTCTCGTTTAAGTTAATGTTTGGTTATTTATTATTTATTTTTAGTAGTTAATATTAGTAGTATTAGTATTTTTAGGTATTAAGATTATTATTACGGGTAGGTATTGGGTAGCCTAACTCAGGTATATTTGATATAATAGAGTATCAATATGATTTTTAGATATATTTTAAGTACTTTTGACTCGTTTATTTAAGCTTTAAATTTATAAAAGCACGACATGCAACTATCACTCTCTATAACACGCTAGGGAAAATGCACTCATCGTTGGCGTAGTATAGTGATGGTAAAATAACGAGGTCGTCCAATGACACAAGAGCTTTTAATACCTGAATATCGTCGACGTCTAATCAAATCAAAATTTTAGAAGAGATTTTTTTATAAGTAAACTAAAGACATAAACTAAAATAGTAAAAGATACAAATAGACAAGATAGACTCATTGGTTCCGACTCGTACTTACGTATCCTTTGATGATTTACGCACTTTGGATTTTTCTTAAAAGATTATCTTAGTTAAAGTGGCATGTCCCTCTTTTGGAGGCAACGCTACCCTCGGCCATATTGGTCTGAGTCAGCAGAGATACAGTCCCGCAAGGCCGGAATATTGAAAGATAATTAAGTAAGTTATTAATACAAAATATGGCATGTCCTTTTTGGAGGCAACGCTACCCTCGGCCATGTTGGTCTGACTCAGTAGGGATACAGTCCCGCAAGGCCGGTTTAAAGTTTTAACAATAGTTTGTTTATAAGGGATTCAAGCCGTTCTTACTTCCCCTGATTTGATGCTATCTGCCTCAAAGGAAGTCCTAATTAACTTGAATCAAGTCCTTGTAGGATCTATACACTGAACAAGGCAAGAACTTTACTCTTACCACCCTTCTAACCCCCTTATAGGTAGTTAATGTGCTTTATATAGACCGTAAAGACACGAATGAGTGAATCAACGAAACATGAAGAATGATAGAATAAAGTTCACTTTCAATATAAAAAACTAGTTATTAAAGTCACTAATACATACCCAATTAAAAAGTTAACCAAAGCTAGGAAATCATAAGTAATACATAAATAACTTGTCTTCACCAAGTGATGTAAGAGATTAGCCAAGCATGGCCTTTGTTTGACAAAAACTCTTACTATCGATCTTGGATTCCAAGACTACAACACACACTCTAAGATGGAAGATAGATGAATGTGGTGGATGGTGGTGGTATTGTGGTGGTGGAGTGGTGGCAGGTGTGAGAGAAGTGGTTTGCCAAGGGATGAGTTGGAATGAAACCAAGCAGCCTTATTTATAGGTGGGAACAGACCCTTCGTCCGTGTCTTCCTTATTCTCTGTCTTCATTTAATTCGTATGTCAGATCAGTCTGCTACATGACCTCGTGCGTCAATGGCACGACCCCGTGTCAATTGTACTTGCTGTAGTATCCAAGATACGCAAATCTGGAAGTTGACCGCGACCCGCGCACAAGGGGACACGGCTCCGTGTTTCATGTCTACTTCTGTTTGTCTTCTTCCAATCTGCAATCTTGAAGGGGCACGACCCATGCCAGACTTCAGATTCGTTGTTTTTAGTCTTAGGGTGAAGCTTGTAGTGCTGGTATAGTGTGTTGTCTTTCCGTCTTCTATACTTACACTGGATTTTGTCGTTAATTTGTTCCTTTTGTACATTTAAGCTCTTTTTATCCTGAAAATTAAAAGTATACAAAGAAACGCAACTTTCCAACATTAGTACTAAACAGGGTTGGTTTTATATCGTATTTGACATAATTTATATGTTGCATTTGACGCATATCAAATACCCCCACACTTGAATATTTGCGTGTACTTAAGCAAAACTCTTTAATATTTGCTTACACACCCAAATGAAATCGGTAGAGAAGAATTTTTTAGGTCTTGTTTGTAGAGTGTTTGGAATCCAAGTTCTTTTATTCTTTTTTTATATTATTTACAATCTTATTCGACATGATTTATTTAGAGCACTTTTTAAGAAAAATTTCATTTAGTTATATATAAATTCACACACCTCACAAGTGATCACTCAACATTTGGGCGAAAATGTATAAGTGAAACGCTCGATACCGGTATGGAACTTACTCCTTCTATATGCTTGATAAGTAATCAAACCTTCTGTTTTTAACATCTTTGTAAATATCAAGAGTACTTTTAAAAGGGTAGATCCTTGGCTAGGGGTAGGATCGTTTTATTGAAAAGTGGCTAAAAATGTAAAATATCAGTTTTCTTTTGAAAATTTATTATGACTTAGTTATAAACTATATGTTTATAAGCAATAATTTTGCTTATTTATTTCAGGTAACTATATATATATATATATATATATAGTGAAGAGTTCAAATGAGAAGAAAAAATTTGTAAGAATAAAAAGAAAAACTTTTAAACCAATAGAAATTCTTCATTTATTTCATTTAATATGTGTATTTAATGTTATAAAAAGGGCACATAGGTAAATCTATAATTATCATTAATTAGCTAATTAATTAAACTTGTAATCAATAGAAATTCTCCATTTACTTCAATTAATGTGTGTATTTAATGTTATGAAAAAGGGCAAATAGGTAAATCTATAATTGTCACTAATTAGCTAATTAATTAAACTTGTAACTCATTTTTTCATATACTCTTTCAAGATAAAATAATTTATGGTGTAGGACAATTTTCGACATGTGTAGGATAAATTTTAGTATGTGTAGGATAAATTTTAAAGTATGTAGGGTAAATTTACATGTGTGTTATATTCCGGTAAATGTAAGACATATGTAGGATAAATTTTGAAATGTGTAGGATAAAATGTTTTTACTTTATTAATGAGAGATAATATAATTAATGAGAGGAGTTATAAACTATTTAATGTTTTACCATTATGTCCTTTCTTCTTTTTCTTCTCACATTAAATTTCTTCTCAAATGAACATTCCCACACACACATATATATATATATATATATTTGAATGATTACTTTCTTTTTGAGTGACCCAATGTCACACTGCCAAAATGGTGGTCCTAGCCAAGATGTGTCCAGACTACGTTGTCTTAACCGAGTCCGCGCTGTTGGAAATTTGGTGAATGAATATTTAATATGTTTATAATTTAATGAAATTATAAATATTAATTAGAATCTTCATATGGTGAATAAAAGAGAAACTCTTGAGTAGAGCTAGTTATGACATTTAATTAGTTTTATTAGAGTTTTTAAGTCTCTAATTAAGTGACTAATTAAGTGAAACCTTTCACTAATCCTTAAATCTTGTACAATTAGTAGGCTATGTGCTTATTTTTGTGAATATAAGAATATGGTATTGCTTGATACAAAAAGAATAGTAGAAGGAGGATGAACACTTGAAGACCAACTAGAGAGAGTACTCTCTACTTGTTTTCCACCACCATCGCATCCTTATTTGTTTCATGAGTTCAAACACTACAATTACCCGGTGTAACCTCGGGCGCGTGAATCATCTTCGGCAGTACATACTGCTTCGGCTGTTGTACCGTGGGAAATAGTCGCGTCGTCTTTAGTAGAGGCGTGAAATCTGTTTTAAGGAGCGTGTTGAACACGTGCCTCAACCAAAATCGTCAACGTTTTAGTGTGCTCTTTGTTGCAGTGTGGGATGCTATCAAGTGCGGGTGAAAGACCCACCAAAGATGCGGCTTGAATCAAGATTGGTATATATAATTATATTTTATATTCTTTTTATTTTGTTATTGCAACCGATATTGTACTATGATATTTCCTATGAATAACGAGAGTCTCATTATTATATCCTTTGTAATTATATTTTATAAAAAGTGAACCTAGTTCCTACACGCGCTGGGTTGGTCAGACTTGGTTACGGCGTTCCCCCGGAAACCGTACTGCCTCCACACGAGATGCCTCGCTGAAATAACAGCCGGATGAAAACCGGGTGCGGCTCAGGATCGAACCCCCCTCGGTGGGTTTGTCACCATCATTGCCCAATATCCATTCCAATATAACACACGTGAGAATTAAACTTGACGCTCTATTAAAAAACCTATGTCTCCTACCAATAGGCCACAAGTTACCTCGGATCATTGGTGAAACTTTTTATAAAAGATACAAAGCCCTATGTAAACAATGGCAAAAGTTGAACTTATTCAAAAAGGCAATGAGTCTAAAAGAAAAGCAAGATGCTAAATCGAATAACCAAATACGTGCAAGAATATCCAAAGGTAAAGGTTCTAAAGTTATATTTCGAAAGCAAAATACTACCAATGAATCTTAAATAGAAATGCAAACTAAAGTAGAGCTATCAGAATCCGTACTGTAGAATATAAATTCAATTCATCACAAAAAATCATGCAAACCTACAATCATGTTATATTTTGATTAAACTTGTAAGATAATACTGAGTGAAGGCGTCGAAGTGGCGTGAAAGCCACAACCACGCCGTAATACCACCGTGTGGCTGGCGTGAGGGACGGGCGGGAGAAATTCTATTGAAGTTGTGTTCTTGATGATGATGTGAGTGATAGTGATTAGGTGTGGTTAGAGATTTTTGTTTTTTATTTAATAGATTTGTTTTATAAAATAAATACAAAAAGTGTGTGCCACATGTCACACCACGTCACCTTTTCACGCACCATCTCACTCCGTGCTTTTTGGCACCACGTCACTTTTCTAATGTGTACTGACGTGGCCTTTATATGTCACGCTCCTTTTTCAAACCTCCACCCCACTCCGTATAGGCTAATTGTCCTACCACTTTACTTCATACGTTGGTAAATTGATTTTCGTGAATACTTTAAAATTACTTGATTAAAATTACTACACGGTTTATTTGGAATTCTTGATTCCTGAATATAAATATCTGCATTTTGATCTAATAATTTGTTGATTAAATCCTAACATAAATTATCAATGGATCTAATGATTTGTTGATTAAATCCTAAAATAAATTATCAATTTATCATTGATGAATTTAATGATGTGTTGATTACTAAAATGATATATTTAATTCAAGTATAGCATTATTATATTTTTTTATTTTATTTTGTTTAAAGTTATTTTTGTAAAGATGGTACCTGATTTTGTAGCCTGGTATGCGATTATATAATTTTTTATGTGATTGTATATCTTGGTAATACACGAGTATATAACCTATAAGGTTGGGGTTCAACTGCAAAGTCTATTTTTCCTAAAAAGTTATGAAACACCACAATTTTAGCCATAAAACACACTCAAAACCCACAAATAACAAAGCGAAGATCTCTAAAACACAATATCCAAACCCTAATAGTCCTTAAAAACTTCAAACACACCATCGTACAACTATGAATATAAAACATAACATGATAATCAACATAAAACGTACTAATGTTTGTCATTCGATAATCAAAGCCTTATCATCCAAAATATAACACAAAACCCACAAATATAGTGTTTTAATAATCTTCACTGTGTTATTTGTGGTTTTAAGTGTGTTTTATTGTTGACATTATGATGTTTTAGACTTTGTAATAAAAATAGACTTTATAGCCAACTATCACCCTAACCTATAATATGTTTATATAACATAATAGTACATAATTATATAAGCTGATATGTGATTGCATAATGTAATACATAATTATATAGCATGGTAGTTAGATAGTATGTAATTATATAATCATGATGCATAATTTTATATGGACATTAATGCCCCTTACCTAAATTACATATGTTTACATTTTGTTGCCATTCTACGCTTATAAAAAAACAACATTTTATGTAATAACCACCATATATATGTATAATATGTAGGTTGATGTTTATTTGGGAACTCAAAAAATTAGGAATCAAGGAAAACTGACTCAAATAAACTTTGTTTGAACTCATCTCAGTGGTGTTGGAAGTGACTCGCCAAACAATTTATATATATATATATAGGGTTTAGTTTTTTGGTTAAAGAGTTTAGCTTTAGGGTTTTTTACATTTGGGTTTACTTTATGATTTATTGTTTAGATTTTAGGGTTTCTAGCGAACCAGTTCCAAAACTACTAGAATGAGTTCAGTTGGAGTTCCTTTAAGTCGATTTCCCCCGGTTCTACATTATTTTGGAATTTCTCAATGAACCCAGCCTCATATATGTGTGTGGATTATATGTATATGCATACTATATTATAATACATATAAATAAGATAAAATGGTACTTTTACATAATTTTAAGATTCTAAGTTATTACAACTTTTAAAACGTACAATCCTTTAAAATATATTGTTTACATTTAAATCAAATTTCTCTCATGGTATTTAAATAGTTATAACTTTTTATACGTTATTTTTTAAATACACAAAGTAGCATTTTTTTATCTTTAATTTGAGTTTGGTATTGATCTTGTTTATTTATTAATTAACAAAATTACATGTTATTACCAATGTTTGTATTCATTGTCACATCGTGCTGGCATTCCTTTAGTGTGTGTATGTGTGTATAAAAGTGTGACAAGTGACAATTCTTAATAATTAGGGTAAATGGTATAAATATAAATTAGACAATTTTTCAATTATGGTAAATATATTATAGTTATTTGTAAGATAAAACACCATGTACCTGCTACAAATAAATCATAATTGTATAAACAAAACTAAAAATACCATGGACTAAAACATCAACTTGAAACGTAATTACATACACACACACACACATATATGTAGAGTATGGATCCAAAGAGGCACTTGCTAATTGAGAAATTTGAGAAGCATTTTGAACCACACATTTTCTCTAAGCCAATTTTTTTACTTCTAATTGCACGTATTTAAGAGTTTTTTTGAATATATATATATATATATATATATATATATATATATATATAATGTATATTGTCAATTCTTAAATACGATACCTATTTTTCAACTTTAAACACGTATTGTACGCATATGTGCACTAGAAAAAAAACATATTTAGAACCATAATCTTCTTTTATACACAAATATATACAATCATTTATACACACATGTACATTATCAAACATAGATATACAATACTCATGTTTCAATTTTAAACATGTATATACATATATGTATAGTTAAAGATTGACAAAATACATGTATTATCAACTATACATGTATGTATGTATGTATGCATGCATGTATGTATGCATGTATGTATGTATGTATGTATGTATGTATAGAAACGGGATATAGTGAAAACGATTACAAGTGTGAACACGGTGAGAACGGATCCTGGTCGAACACGTGGTAAGGGGTGCTAAATGATATACGGGGTACAATTGTCATTGTTCAAGTCCACTTAATAGATGGCGTTATAATTCATTTTCAAACAAAAGTCCATTAGATATCGTGTATTGTTCTTTATTCTTGTTTTAATGGCGTTCTATTTTCAAAGCAATACTTTTGAAAAATGTCGTTATGTCCTTTAACCTAGAATCAATATTCGGCGTTTTCATTATTTATAACTTATCAATGGCGTTTTACACCTTGTTACGCATGTCTGAATTATGGCGTTTTCATTAAAATGTTTAGGGTTACAGTAAACCTGTTATTCTTATTGTTTATCATTTAACCAATTGTTTGTTCATTATAGCATTTTCACATTCTTCCCTCTCAGCAGTCACTTCATTGTAGATCTATCTAGTTGAATTAATCTCTTATATCTTATAAAAGTAAATATCTTGGCGTTCCTAAATTCATTAAATTTCAGTAATAATTCAAAAATTATAACTAAGACGAAATTAAACTAAACTAATAGTCTTCTGTGGATTGTATTACATCAGAGATGTACCCATCACTTTGGTCATCACTTTCTTCATACTCATCATTATCTATTTCATTGGCGTATAACGCCATAATCTCGTTTAGCCTTTCTTGCATCCTATATTTAAATAACATCACAACCCTTGATGTTGCATCGTTCGAAGGTGCTAAATCACAGAGTTGTTTCAAGAAGGTGTAGTCTATCTGTGTTCAGCACTTCGTCCATCGTCAATGAATAACCACCCCGTCTTGATAAGTCACTTTCACCATTCTTGATTGTTCATCCAAACTCCAACTAGTAACTATTGGTAGATCAGTAATGTCATCATCATCATCTGCTGGAAATTTTCTTTTCAATCTTCTTATTACCGTTTGAGTCCTTTCACAATCGTTGGCCCTTGAAAACCCAAGGGCCAGAATATCCCTCTGAACGACCTCATCCATACTAAGTATGGCCTTGATGGTCTTGACCTTCACCCTTCTCCTGTCAGAGAGCTTTAGGACGAAACGTCTCTCTGACCTCTCAAACCTCTATGCAATAACCTAAACAATTTTTTAAGTTGTATGGCATTTTAAACAGTTTGTGGCGTATTTAGACAATTTGTGGGGTGTTAAGTTTGTTTTCATGTTCTACTTATATAATGACCTTTTTTGGCACGAGGTAGATACATGTTTTTGCGCTAAAAAACAATAGTAATTATATTTTTTGACAGGTAATTATGACATTTTGAAAATATAAAAAAATCAATTGCCATGGTGTGGTTAATAAATGCTAGTAATAAAGTTTTTGTCATTTCAGTTATTGTTTGTTCAGCTTTATCTGTTAAGGTTGTAATGTGTCCCATGATTAAGTTTGGCGGTTTAGATAAAGATGGAAAAATTAAACTTTTGTAAGGCACCCTTTCGTTCTATTTTCTTGCACCTTGTTTTATACATTTCAGTAATTATTTGGAGTTTTTCAATAATACGTGATTAAATGAATTTTATTATCGTTTTGGTGTTTGGCGTTTGTGGCATTTTGGCATTTTATAATTAATTAGAGAAATAATGTATTTTTAGCAGAAAATTAGATAATAAACCACAGAAAATGACACCAAAAAAATAGAAAAAAATAAAAATAAAAATGCTAATCCAGTTTCTCATCCAAATCTTCACTGTCATCAGTCTCTTATTCTTAAGTTTTTGTCCCATGAACCTTTGAATTTCTTAGATAGGTGCTGATTTCCTACACAGCTGAAACGTCCTGCTCTAGGCGAAGCTGATCATTTAGTAAAATATGGCGTTTTGGTTTTTGGTGTGATCTATTGTTGTTGATTGTTGAAGTGGTGTTGTGGATGTTGGAGACATAGATCGATGTCGTATGTGTGGATGCTATTTTATGGGTGTGATTGTGAGTGGGTTTTTCGCTTGGTTGATATTTGGTCATCATATTCCTATTCATCCCATTCTTCATCATTTAATAATGGAGTCCAAAATAGCATTTACACTGGCATCGGTCTCTATTTCTCATCCAAACCTTCTTCAAGAACAAAGCACACAGAATGACATATCACTGTCATCAGTCTTTTTTTCTTGAAGATTTATCCATCTCATTCAGCAAAATCTTATTGAGTTATCCCCCTCACATAATAATCTATTCAGCGAAACTTTATGGAGAACAATATTGAATCTCCAAGAAATGACGTTTGCCATCTGTGGTTGTTTTAATTTTTTTGGCATTTTAAAGTGGATGGTATTAAGGAAAACATGGCGTTTGTTTTTTCGATGTGATCAATGGAAGTTCATGAGATGTTTATTTATATAAGATGCTTTTGGCGCGTAGGCGGGATTTTATTTTAATAAATGTTAGTAACAAAGTGTCCATCGTTTCTGTTACTGTTTGTAGTTAATGTTTGTTTAGCTTTATCTGTTAAGGCTGTAACACGTCCCATCTTTTAAGTTTGGCGTTTTGTATTTAATGGCGTTTTATAGATAAAGATGATAAAATACACTAATTAACTTTTGGTGTTTTGCGTTTGTGGCATTTTGGCGTTTTATAACTAATTGTAGAAATATAGTATTTTATTATTTGAAAAGTACATAACAAACACAGAAAAAATTACACAAAATCAAAAAAAAAAAAAAAAACTCCTCGTTAGAAGGGATTTTGTCTGAGAAGTATCCATCACTCCCCTTGTCTTCTTCTTCGGATTCTTCTTCCAGTTTCTCATCCAAGTCATCACTTTCACTTTCATTGGCCTCTTGTTCTTAAAGATTTTTAAGCCCCCATTTGAACATGTCATGTAACAACGCCAATTTTACGTTCATGTCTCTATTTAAACATGTTACGTTGTGTAACTACTCCATGAACCCAAGACCCTGCTTGGTCATGATGTTTTCAAGCATGTAGTCTTCCTGCTCCCTGTTGTCACATATAACGGTGACCATGTTAGTGTCTTCATCAAAATGCCATGATCTGATGACTAGGTCCATTTTTGCATTTGCCTTGTTTGGTTCAAACTTTATGGTTTATCTTCTTATAACTGTATGTTTTTATCACAGTGGTTATCAAGAGGGACACCAAGTGCTAGGATTCTCCCTCTGTACTTCTTCTTCCGAGTTTATTTCGGGTTATCTTGAGAACGCTAAATATCGTGAGAACTGTGATAATGAATGGAAAAAAACCAATCAAAACCAATTTTTAATACAAACCTCACTCTAATTAAAATACAACACTAGAAAAAGAATTTCGGCCTCAAATAATTCATCTCACCTTTCAAAATCACTTTGTAATAAGTTTTTTACACATGTGTAAATGGCAAACTTACACATGTGTAATTTTTATTTATGTGCGAAGATATGTAAATTTAAACGTGTAAATTTAATTTCCAACATTGTATTCGAATAATAATGATGAGTATAAAAAGAAATTTTGAATTTGAATTGTTTTTTTACTAAGTTCTAGTGATTTTTCATTCGTTCTCACAATATATATAGGGGAGAGATAGAAAGAAAACCCACTTGAGTTCAGAAAACTCAAGAAAACCTATGTAACAATTTTTTTTTCTAAAATAGTTAGGGAATGTATGTTACATGTTATCCAACATTTTGTAACAAAAAAAAAAAAAAACAAAAAGCCCTGAGCAGATTTTTTTATAAAACTTTTTAAAAATTTAGTTTTTAGCACATATATAAAAACACTGAATTTTAAAAAATATATAGAAAATCCCCTCAACACTTTTTGTTTTTTTGGTTAGAAAACGTTCGATAACATATAACTTACAATCTCTTTTTTTTTAGAAAAAAAAGTTTATTACATAAGGTTTTCTTAACTTAAGTGAGTTTTCTCTATATATTTCCCCTTAATATATATATATATATAGGGGATGAATCATAAGAAAATAAGTTTAAATAAGAAAACCAAAAAACTTACTAAAAAACCTAAAAACATATCAATTTTTTTTGAATTTTTTAATAAAAATCGCTATATATAATATATAAATATTTTTTTTCAAAAAAAATTTGTACTGCACACATGTGCATTAATATGAAAACGCCTAAAATACCTCCCACTAACACCCTCAAAAATCTAAACCCCCTCACCCCAAAACATTAAACCTCCACCCTCACTCCCCCAAAAAACCTAAAACTAAACCACAAACGTAAACACCACAAAAAACCTAAACCCCTAACCTCACCCCTCAAAAAGCTAAACCTCCCCCCTCCCGCACCCCCCCCCCCCCAAAAAAAAACCTAAATCCCCTGCCCCAAACCCAAAAACCTAACCCTAATTATAAACCCCAAAAAAACCTAACCCTAAAACCTAAACTAAACTCAAAAGCTAAATCTAAGCATATAATGCACATGTGAAGCACATACATATAATGCATATGTGCGGTACATATATAATGCACATGTGTAGTACATGTTTTTTTTTTTGAAAACAAATTTTTTTATACATAAAAAGTAGCGCTTTTTTATAAAAAAATTTGTAACAAAATTTGGTATGTGTGCTTTTTAGCTAGTTTTCTCATGATACTCTCCATATATATATATATATATATATGGGGAGGTTTAAATGAGAACGTTAAATACTATAAGAATCAGGAGAACGAATGAAAATATCGCGAGAACTTAGTAAAAAACAATTCAAATTCAAAAACCTTTTTACACTTATCATTATTATTCGAATACAATTTTAGAAATTTAATTTACATGTTTAAATTTACGTGAATTCGTAAATAAAGAAAATTTAGACATGTGTAAGTTTTCCATTTACACATGTGTAAATTTGTTATTACACATGTGTAAAAAATCTAATAAGAATGATTTTGAGGGGAGAAATTTTGATATTGTAAATTTTTTTGATGTTGTATCTTAATTACAATAAGGTTTGTATTAAAAAATTGGTTTTGATTGGTTTTTTCATTCGTTTTCACGATTTTCGTAATATTTAGCGTTCTCAAGATAACTCCCCACACACAGATATATATATATATATATATATATATATATATATTTAAATGATAGAAAGAGCTCCGATTTTTCTAAAAAATTGCTTACTGAAAATGTAGAGCATAGAATGCTTCTCAAGTTTCTCAATTATTCTAGTGATTCTCATACGATCCGAACCTTATACACACACATGGTTTCATATTGAAGATAAAAAACGTTCAATATTATGGTGTAATTTAAAAAAATACATATAAAAAGTTATTTACTTTTTAAAAAAAAGAAGTACTTGCATGTGACATGCACATAGGATTATGAGTTTAAAATATTTTGAATATACCTTTACACCGTTGATCTAATAAATTAATCTAAATTAAGAATTTATTACAATTTTACCACTTTTACAGAACTCTCCACTTATCTTATCTATATTTTCTTAAAAATCATTCAACAAAAATCATGAATCCTTGGTTTCCATTCGACCCGAACAACTGAACAACCCCTATGGAAACTTATATTTTTTTTCTTTATATTGTACTTTTTTCTTTTTAGGTTTTTAAGTTTTATTGTATTTCTAGGTTTTTAAACTGTGTTGTAAAATTTTCAATTAAATGCAGATTTTTTATTTTTTTTTGTCTAATTTAATTGCTATTAAAAATAATATTAAAATAAATAAATACTAGGGTAAATTACACTATTCGTCCTTTATGTTTGTATCGGTTTGTAACGGATGACCTTTAACTTCAATAATTATAGTCACAATGTTTTATTTGCAAAACTCATTACACCTTACGTCTTTTGACTCTAACCAAGTTCAAATTTTAAGTTAAGTTTATTCATTTAAGGGTATTCTGGTCAATTCATGCTTTTATCTAATTGTTTAATAAATAAAACCAAAAAAATTGCATATATGCATCATCTTCCCCAATTCCCTAATCCTAAAACCCTAACCACCACCTCTTGCCACTACCCCCACATCCTGCCGAGATGCTCAACGAGATCATGTTTTAGTCTCTAATACGTATCTTCATTCGTAAGCTCGTTTAACATACAATCATCGAGGGCGGGCTCGAGTGGAGGATCCCGAATGTGTAATGGTGCTATCGCGTTTTCGTCTTCTTTTAAAATCATGTTATGTAAAATAATACATGTATACACCAAGTACCTAATGTTTTTCACACTCCTAGCACACATTGGCCGATTCATTATACCCCATTTTGACTTAAAAACACCAAAAATCCATTCCACGTCTTTTCTTGCCGCCTCATGTTGCTTCTTGAAGTTTTTTTCGTCTAGTAGGTGAGGATATCGAAATGATTTGACAAACACGCACCATGTAGGGTAGATTCAATCCACGAGATAGCAACCACGTTCGTATAAGTGGTTGTTAACGTAAAATGGACATTTTGGGCGTTCCATTTCGTTCAGTATGAAATAATGGAGATTGTTGAAGGACAATGATGTTGTTTTGTGCACCGGGTGGACCGCAAAAAGCATGCCAAATCCACAAATCTTGAGAGGCCACCGCTTCGAGCATAACTATACGGTAACGGTGATCTTCTCTCACATATTGGCCCTGAAACTTTGTGGGACACATTCTCCAAACGAAATAGATGCAATCAAGGCTACCCACCATACCAGGAATGTGATGTTTATCCTCATGAGCTTGGTATAAAAGCACCATGTCGTGGCTTGTTGGCCCACGTAAGAACTCAGGAGCGTATATTTTACATACCGTTTCGCAGAAATATTATAGACACTCGCGTGAAGTCCTTTAGGCCATATGTAAATACTCGTCGTTCTCGTCTGGAGGGTTATCAGTTTCAAGTAGTTTAATAGCCGATGCAACTTTTTGCAACGGTGTAAAGCCCTTTTTCATTCTCGCATCTACGCCCTCTTCAAACCATGGGTTATTCTCTTCCACGTCGCTCACAATTTTTAGAAACAATCGTTTTGACATAGGGAACCTATGAGGAAAAATACCTTTGTTGTATTTCGGGTCCTCAACAAAATAATCCGCCATAAGGGTTTCGTGGCCACTCTCACGATCATGACGAACAAAATATTTCTTACTAGATGTGCTCGTGTCTTGTAGTTCGGCTTCATCGATGAGATTTTGAAAAAAAAGCTATGCTACTATCGTATGGTATTTCTTCTACCATTTTTAAATAAAATAGGGGTAGAAATTTAGTTTTGGAGAAATAAGGAAATGGGTTAGTGTGAATTTGTTTAAAATGGATTGGGTTTATATAGTTTTAATATATAAAAAAACCTTTTTTTTTTGTTTTTAATAATAATGACTATATAGCCGTTGAAGTCAAACGGCTCCCTCCAACGGTAATGTTTGTATGCGGTGACTATCCCCCGATCTTCAAGGTTGCCGCGCGGTGAAAGATGAAGGCGGCGGTGTTCCTCGTACGGCGAAGAGGTTCACCGCCCTTCACCCCACATGCATTTTAAACAGTTGAAAAATAACCCTATACATTTCTTACTAATAGGAAAAACTACACAAGCTGCTCTTTTGATAGTTACCATTTATAGTTACGAAAAATATGGTTTCAAGTTTGATCTAAATGGACCATCTTACGTAGTAACAACATGTGATGATGTGAAACCGGATTCGTACTGATTGAAAAGGATGCATAGTTCCTCTAGAGACACAGGAAAAATAATATATTATTTATTATCATCGAGAATTTTCACAAAAAGGAAGGAGGGAAGATGATAGAATATGGTTTGTCGTTTTCCATCAACAATAACTACTTCTTTCAATTCTCCTATTTACCCCTTTCATTCATACATTCATATCCTCCATTTTCACCAAATTCCTGAACAACCTGCAACTCACAAATGGAGACTGAAACTACTTCACCTCCGATTCGTCACGTGATTTTGATCTCCGCTGGTGCAAGTCACTCTGTTGCTCTTCTGTGTAAGAATCACGAACCCTAGACATACGTATCTTTTTTTTTTTTTTTAATTTTGAATGAATTAGGGCATGTTGTGTGTGTGTATGATTGATTCTAGTTTGAGAATTCTGTTTGATTGGATTGTGGAGGCTTGGAATCTGTCGGTTGAGGTGTTTGTAGGGTTTTGATTGGTTTATTGTGAGACTTGTGTGATTTGAGGATGGATCTTTAGGTTAATTTGTTTATATGATGAATTGTGTTATTGATTTGGTAGCTGAGTTAAATATTTGAAGTGATCTGAGTTATATGAACTCTGTTTAACGTGATATATACCTGCAATAATGGACACAATTCCTTAACCCTAGTTAAAATATCCTGATACAAGTTTTATCTGTGAGGACGTGTTCATTGCTTTATTTGTAACTAGGCATTAAGGGTCCCAAAGGGTGATGGAGTTCACTTTGGCATGTACCTTCATACTTAGGTTCAGTTTATATGTGTAGGCATGTAGCAAGGTGTTATGTTTGGCATATGTGGTTAAATGTAAAACCATTTTGGTGTACAACTGAACGATTTGGGGTTCTCGACTGAAAGAACCAGGAGACAGTTAAACAAGCAAAAATTTAGGGTGTGTTTGGTTAGGGGTTTAGGAATGGGAATGGAATCAAGAATGATATATGGCATTTGTTTTAAAGCAAATAGGTTTGAGAACACAAATGAAATTAGGGTGGTACTTTAAGGATGCGTGTAAGAAAAAAAGCCTTGTCCTATCCTTTATCTTACCGATTCTTATACCTAAAGTCATTACCAATAATGAACCGTACACCACCTAATTAATTTTGTAGTAGCTCTTTTATCCTAACTACATAAAGTTAAACGTATGGACTGAATTATCCTGGTAACGAGTTGAAACGATTGTTGTAAACTCTTTTCTGTATGAGACTTGTTCTAGTTATTGTTTTTACTCATATAGTCTTAATGCTAGTGGGGGTTTTGGTGTATGATACATTAAAACTTTTTATCACACGTTAATGTTCCACATTTCTTCATATCAAATATTAGAGGCACTTCATTTATTTCATTAACAGTATTGTCCATTAAAACGCACAAGCTGCAAACAAGATGTGTATAGTATTGTCCATGAAATCACACAACATTGTTCTTCCATCTTAACAGTTACAGTATTGCAACTATATGTAATTTTATCTATCCAACTTACTAATAAACTGTACACGATCATGATATTCTACGCTTTTTTCTGCATCAGCTGGAAATATTGTTTGTTCATGGGGAAGAGGTGAGGATGGGCAACTAGGGCATGGTGATGCTGAAGACAGGCTGTCACCTACTCAGTTAAGTGCTTTAGACGGGGAAGATATAGTATCTCTTACTTGTGGAGCTGATCATACAACTGCATTTTCAGAGTCGCAAGTCAAAGTATTCAGCTGGGGATGGTTTGTTCTTTTGTCTATAAATGCTAACCCAATTCCAGTTTTTCTTTGATAATTATGTTTTGTATCCATACGTTTACCTACTCAACATAAATTTTCTCATCAAGTTTAAGTAAATGTATTACATGGAATTCATGATTGATGCACCTTTATATGAAAAATACAAACAAGAGTATTTTAATTTTGATTTCAGGGGTGATTTTGGGAGGCTAGGACATGGCAACTCTACTGATTTCTTTATTCCTCAGCCAATAAAAGCGTTACAGGGGATACGGATACGACAAATTGCATGTGGCGACAGCCATTGTTTGGCCGTCACCATGGAAGGCGAGGTGCAGAGGTTTGTATCGGCTGCTGACTCTCTACATATGTTTTGAAATAATGATGTTACTATTGGAAACAAGAATATTTAGTGAATCTGGAATATAGTGTGGTAAATTGATTAGATTATGTCAATCCCATAATCAAGGATTTCATTATGTTTCTTGCTTTTGACTTCATTGTAGTTGGGGCCGGAACCAAAATGGTCAACTTGGTTTAGGCACAACTGAGGACTCTCTCGTTCCACAGAAGATTGAAGCCTTCCAGGTAAAATATACTTTCAATCATCACGCTTAGCATTGTGCATATTACAAGTGGCAGATATACGTTTGTTGTGTTCTCCTTGTCAAAACACATGTTGTTGCGTAACTAAATCACCCGTGATTTTTTTCACTTTTCATTGAATTCTATATGGTTTAACCAGGGTATAAATGTGAAAATGGTTGCTGCTGGTGCTGAACATACAGTAGCTATAACTGAAGATGGTGAGCTTTATGGTTGGGGTTGGGGGCGATATGGAAACTTGGGCTTAGGTGACAGAAATGATCGCAACATTCCAAAGAAAGCTTCAGTTATCAGTGTATGTTGCCATTTCGTATATCGTCCATCATTATATAATCATCAAACATGTTGCTATATAATAGATGAGGTCTGAGTCTGACAAACAGTGATGATTTCTTTCGACTGTTTTGACCCATCCGATCCGCCCCGCTTGCGGTATGCGCATATAATGTATATATGTGTGGGTGCTCGGGGCGCAAAAATGGAAGTGCCCTAATTTTAACGTTATTTTACTAATTTCGTGAAAATAACGTTAAAAGAGGGGGGATGGTGAATCATGCATCATGTGGTGGCGTTGATAGCTGAAAGACAAGGGGGTACATGCACTAATCGGCATTCGTCTCAATTGCTGAGTGTTATGTGCCTTATGCCCAAGGCTTGATGCAAAATTACTGTCGACCCGGGGGTCTCATTGGAAGCAACCTCTCTATTCCTATGGGGTAGAGGTAAGGCTGTCTATATCTTACCCTCCTCAGACCCTACCTTAGGTTTGCTATTGGTGGGATTTACTGAGTATGCTAATGAAGATGATGATGGTGTTTTGATCCATCCGACCCATTTCACCTGTTCCCTCATTAGCTGATTTATAAAACTCATTTGACCCATTTGAGAGGAAAGTAGGAAACATATCCAAATCGACCTGTTTGTAAGTAAACGTGTTTAACGTGGTACAGAATGAGAAGATGGTACTTGTTGCTTGTGGTTGGAGGCATACGATCTCTGTTTCTTCTTCGGGTGATCTTTATACATTTGGGTGGAGCAAATACGGTCAACTAGGCCATGGGGATTTTAAGGACCACCTTGTTCCCCATAGACTCCAAGCTTTGAATGGCCAATTTATATCACAGGTATCTGTTTTTTTTGTGTAACATTATGCCATTAACATTATAGCTATATTGTATGTGGTGTGTGGATGTTTACAGTTATTGATGATGTTTTTACATGTGGCTTTTGACATCCCAGATCTCGGGTGGCTGGAGGCACACTATGGCATTAACATCAGAGGGAAAGCTTTATGGATGGGGATGGAATAAGGTTCGAATGCTTTAATTAATGACTATCATTTTGCTTTATTTACATAAATTGAAGATCGTTGCTTGTTAGAGTTTTAATTAATTTACCCTGATATTGCTTTTGTGAACAGTTTGGGCAAGTGGGTGTGGGGGACAATAAAGATCATTGCTTTCCAATGGAAGTCAAATTTCCTGATGAGCAGGCACATCATTTTTCCATGTGAACTTACTTTCTTTCATGTCTAGGAGATTAAATTACCGTTTTATCATGTAATACTTATTCAACTATCTCCTAATTAAGTTTTTATGTCCTTTATTTATCTATTGACAGAAAGTAGTCCAGATCTCATGTGGATGGAGGCACACACTTGCTGTCACTGCAAGACATAATCTATATTCCTGGGGCAGAGGTACAAATGGACAGCTTGGCCACAAAGAGGCTATCGACAGGTATTTACCACACACACACACTTGCTTTTCTGACACGTGGCATTGTGAAGAAACCGAAACTTATGTGTGTTATATTTTATAACACTTGGCAGAAACATTCCCAAGCTAATTGAAGCTTTGAGTGGAGATGGATCTGGTGGACAACATATAGAATCATCAAGCACTGACCCATCTGCAGGTGCTATATTCTGCTGCTTCTTTTCCATATATCTCTTAATTTTTTTTTAACTTCGTTTAAAATGATCAACCGTAAGTATGATTTCATTCTCGACCGTTCACATATTGATCCTCTGTGATTCTTTTGGCAGGGAAACTTTCGGCATTCCCATCTGATAGATATGCAGTTGTACCTGATGAAATGGTATGATTTCATTTTCAACCTATTTCAACAATTTGTATCTATTTTTAACATTTCGTATGCTTTGTTTGAATAAAAAGAGATTAAAGGCGGATAATACACATTGTGCAGGTTCAGGGCGGGAACAATGGAAATGACGCTAGTGTCCCTGAGAACGATGTGAAGCGAATGAGGCTCTGAATTTTGCAGCTCCAACTAACCACAGATGCAGATTTAGAGGACCATCATGTTGTCAGGAAATAAAAGTATACCTGCTATTATCGTCTTTAGGAAGTTTGAATATTAAATCCATTTTAGTTTAGTTTTTGGGCATCTTATCCGCTATGTTAAACGAGTGCATGTTATTGTTGTATTATATGATGTAATCCTGTTGTACGACCATGTTGATGTGGAGTATATGTTTCTATATTGCTGCAGTTCAACTAAGCGATGTTTTGTTCTTTGACTCTGTTTGCGTGCTACGGTGACACGTGTGCAAATGATTTTATACCCCTTTAGAAGATGGCAAACATCATTATTATTATACTACCGGTTGTAGTCTAGGTGAGCATCACCAAATTGTGGTCCAGGTGAGAAGTGGCTTTAGCGAATTTTCATTATTTTTTAATTTTATGTTTATTATTTCTAAATTTGTAAACTAATATTAATTAGAAAACTATTTTTTATAAAATATTACAATAAATAAAAAGAGTACAACCAACAAATAATACTAAACAAAAGTTCATCGGGTTGTCTAGCGCACAAATGCTCAACCAACTCGTGGCAAAGGTTTTTGTGGGTCTCATGCTTCTTGATATTCAGTATGTTTTAGAGTTTTTGTTCATCAGTGATTGTCGATTGATCCCGTGGGACATCACCTTGGTAGTTTTGACAAATAGCGATGCCTTGGTCCTCCAGAATCATGTTATGTAGCATTAGACAAGTGTAGACGACGTCTATTATTTTCTCTCGTGTCATAAACCGTATTGAGTTGACAATCACATGAAATCTTTTCTTTAGAACTCCAAACGCTCTTTCAATATATTTTCTTGTTGATTCTTGCTTCTTTGTAAAGTACTTTCGTTTGTCATCAGTTGTAAATGAAAAAAGCTTGAACAAGTGTCAACCGCTCGTTGTAAATACCATCAACCAGGTAGCAGCCATACTTGAAATGTTCCCCATTTGTATAAAACGATTGTGATGGCTTAATCCAGTCGATAATATCATCGAATATTGGGATTGATCGATAACATTTAGGTCATTATTTGACCCAACAACTCCAAAAAAACACATGCCAAAACCAAAGATAATGCGAGGCCATCGCTTCAAGTATAGTTGTCGGGCCGGAGTGATCACCTCAGTGGAACTGACCTCGTCAAGCCGTAGGACACATAGCCCATCCAACTTGCATACCTTCGAGGCTATCGGGCATTCCGGGAAAACCATGTTTTTCACCGTGTACCTTGTATATGCGTTGGATATCAAACAATGTTGATTTACGCAAATATCTTCGTGAGTAAATGGATATGATCCCTATGTAAAGATATATAATTTATACATGCGTTGTCAAATTTAATATTAAAAGTTCTTAAAAAATAATTCAAGTAAAGATGTATATACCTTGACAAAAAAAATGAAGTGAATCGCGCACAATTTTTTCAGACATTTCTAGATATTCATTCATTGCGTATAACGAAATCCCATACGCTAGTTTCCATACAACGCCAATACATTTTTGTATAGAGGTGAACCCGCATTTACCTCTTGCATCTTCCTTTTGTTGAAAAAAAAGGATATTGCTCCGATAAATCATTCGCTAAACGCATGAATAATTGTCTACTCATTCGAAAACGTCATTTAAAATGTTCTTCATCGTTTACGGGATCGTGACTAAAATAGTGACGTATCAATGTTTCGTTAGCTCCCTCTCGATCATGATCAAGTGGTGGTTGTCTCGTTAGCCCTCGTCGCCTTTGAGACCGCTCAACCAAGTAGTTAACCGTTATCCTACCCATTTCAATATTGAGATTGTCTTTTTCGGAATAATCAGATGAAGAAAATGCTTTCTACTCCATTTTTTGTGAGAGTAAGACATTTAAAAAAAATGAGAGAAATGTGGGGATAAGAGAGGTTTTTTTAAAGAATATGAGAGAAATTTGGGTATTAAGGGGTTGTTTATAGAATTTTTTTTTTTAAATTCAACACACATGGCTTGGAATCCCACACTCCCCAACGCTCAAAAAGTCCCGCTATCACACTCACTTGTGCTCGCTCACGCCAGCCCTCGTGTGACACCGTTGTAGTGTTCGCGAGCCAGTTGGCCTTAGACATGCTAGTGCGCCTGCTAGCAGGTTCCACAACATAAGAGTCTTCTATGCATATAAAACTATGGGGGGAGGGGGGACAGGAACCACCACCACTTGAGTAAATTTAAGTCTTTCTTCCGTAAAGGTTGAAACCGAGATTGAGAGGGTGTGTTGATCAATTAATAATAGCTGTGGTTCAGTTATCTGAAGAGCCAGGAGCTTCTTCTTCTCCATCTCTATCCACGGTTCCTTGCTTCAGTTATGATGTTTTTTTTAAGATTCCAAGGTGAAGACACCTGTTTTACTTTTGCTGATCACCTTTATACAGCCCTACAACAAGCAGTGCTACGCACTTTCAGAGACGATGATGCGATGGACCGAGGAAGACTGCTAGGGCCCGAGCTGAAGAAAGCAATCCGTGAGTCGGCAATCTCGACCAGTGTGTTCTCAAGAGACTATGCATCTTCCAAGTGGTGCCTTTGCAGAAGTTGGTAGTTCTTGACTTGCGTTATAGCAAATTAAAACAAGTCTGGGATGGGTTCAAGGTATATGTTTTTTATTTCATGATTTCAATTTCTCTAGAGGTGTAAACGAGGCCTATGTCTCGCCCAGCCAAAATTTTGCTCAAAATTTCAGCATTCTAGAAGTTTCTGGGACCATCTTGTCGCATCTAGAGCTGCCCGGAAGGTTCTGAAACAGCCTGTATTGTTTCAGCAACATAAAGGCACTATAAGGACAACAATGCAGCCAAGAAGACTCTAGAAATCGCTGGAAAAGGCTAGTCAAAACAACCAAAATATGAACAATGGAAGTATCTAGATATTGTTTTTTGTTAAGGAATAATCTAGATATAGAACTATCTAGATCATGTCCAAGTAGTATAATAGGAGTGTTAGGCATCATTTACACTCACCCCTCATAACTCATTCATAACCCAACTTCTTGTAAACACTTTGTACTTGTAACTTTGTTCAAGTAATACATAACCATATTTGTTGTAGTATTGCACTACAAAATCGTACTTGTGATCTTTACAAGCAAAGACTTCTGCTACTATCCATAACCAAACCCATCCAAAAGGCTGAACTTAGAAGTATTCTAAGTGCCGCACGAGAGTTCAAGAATAACTCCGTGACAAGTGGTATCAGAGCCGCCTTGGTTCATCAGGATGGCGAACAAGAAAAGTAAGAAGGAGAAAATCGTCTCTAGCAAGGAAGAGACACACAATCACAACCAGAATCAACAAAAAGTTGAAAACACGTCTATGGATTTGGCCGGATCCTTAGACAAATTGAAGACTAGTGTTGAAGCATCGGTCACACAACTTGGAATTCTTGTCAATCGTTCCTTGGAAAAGTTAGACGCTTTGGGAACATTGCTAGTCGAGTTACAAGGACTCAAAGAAGATCTCAAAACCACTATCGACGTCATATGCCTCGAGATGCAAGCTATGATCCGAGAAGAGATCACAACGCTGCGGAGAGAGGTAGACGACAAGATCCAAAACCTTCACAAAAACTTTGCTGAGTTGGAAGCAAAAATGAACGATACTAACAAGTCACAACAAGAAGCATGTCTGGGGTCCATGCAAGTAAGTCATCTCAATACTTTAAATACACAAAAAACTCCCAAAACACGGGAAAAACATAACATCAAAAAGCTCTCGAACAAGGGAAAGAAAAGACCAACAACCGCAAAACCAGAAAAGAAGTCGGAAGAAAGACTTCAACTTGTCAACATGGTGGTAAACGGGAGACCCGTTAAGGCACTAGTTGACACAGGAGCAAGCCATAACTTCATCTCCATAGATGAAGCAATAAGACTCGGTGTTCGACTAACAAAACAAAACGCAATGATGAAGCCCACAAACGGACCCATCCAACCAACAATAGGAATGGCCTATGGCGTCAAAACCACAATCAGAAAATGGAAAGGCAAGATTGACCTTTCCGTGGTGCCAATAAAAGAACACGACTTCGTGCTTGGCCAGGATTTCTTCGACAAAGAACAGGCCTTTCTTATTCCGTTCGCAAACAATTTTTGCATCATAGACGAAAATCATGTACACACAATGAAGACAGAGACAGACACTGGACGTCAAGGTATGTCAATAACTTCAATATAAATGAGGTTGGTTCAAAGATAAGATCAACCAGACCTTCCTCACAACGAGGCGTAACCCAAAATCGCAACGAGGACGTTGCGAATTTAAGTGGGGGAGGATGTCACGCACCGCCAAAATTCTGCTCAAAATTTCATCATTCTAGAAGTTTCCGGGACCATCATGTCGCAGCTAGAGCTGCCCGGAAGGTTCTAGAACAACCCGTATTGTTCCAACAACATAAGGGCACTATAAGGACAACAATGCAGCCAAGAAGACTCTAGAAATCGCTGGAAAAGGCTAGTCAAAACAACCAAAATATGAACAATGGAAGTATCTAGATATTGTTTTTTGTTAAGGAATAATCTAGATATAGAACTATCTAGATCATGTCCAAGTAGTATAATAGGAGTGTTAGGCATCATTTACACTCACCCCTCATAACTCATTCATAACCCAACTTCTTGTAAACACTTTGTACTTGTAACTTTGTTCAAGTAATACATAACCATATTTGTTGTAGTATTGCACTACAAAATCGTACTTGTGATCTTTACAAGCAAAGACTTCCGCTACTATCCATAACCAAACCCATCCAAAAGGCTGAACTTAGAAGTATTCTAAGTGCCGCACGAGAGTTCAAGAATAACTCCGTGACACCTAGCTCCTATGCGCTCGGCTCGTTTAGAATTTTATTTTTAAGGCTCGAACGGCTGGTTAATTATCTATTCAATTGTTAGTTATTTATATATGTATATAGTTATGTATACATGGGAGGGTTCAAGGTATATATTTTTAGTTTTATCTTCTAATTTGCCAATTTATATCTAATTATGAATGTTACTTTGTCACAGGCGGTTGGATCCGTAAAAATCCTTAATCTCAGTTACTCTGCGGAGCTTATTAGATCTCCTGATTTTGATGGACTCCCTAACTTTGAGAGTTTGCTCCTAAAAGGATGCTTAAGTTTGACTAAGCTATGTGAATCCATAGGTACCTTCAAAGACTTGTCTTGTTAGATGTAAGTGGTTGCACGAGTTTGAAACATATTCCATCCTCACTAACATCTCCGGTAACACTTAATATGCAAGGTTGCTCACATCTAGGATGTCTTGAACTAGTTAAATTTTGGGATTCATTTATAGTATCTTCTCATTTTGTAAAAATGCACATCTCAGAATGCAATCTCTTTGATAATTCTTTCCCAGAGGATTGGAGTAACCTCTTCTCATTTGGATATAAGCAGAAATCATATAACATCATTACCAGGTTGCGTCAAAAAGTTTACCAAATCTTCTTACACTCATTGCTGAGGAGTGTTCACATCTTCAGTCAGTTCTAGATGTCCCAAAATCCGTAGACGCCCTAGTTACCGAAAATAAAGGTCCTTGGAAATAGTGCAATCACCAACAAATTCCATACGCTACTTGTTCGCTTATAATTGCGAAAAAAACTGTGTGCAGTGGAGGGTTGTTATAAGCTTGAATCAGTAAAAAATGTAGACAGGAAAGTTATAAGATATTTTGGCTTGGAATTGATTTCAGAAAATGCATATGCAGAAGAGGACTCTATCAAGCTCCTCTTTCTCAGTCTCTTTACTCTTTATTGTCTGTGTTTTTCTTTTACCTAAGAAAACTAAACTAACAAATGTTATGTGCTACAGGTATTCTACGAGTTTGGCGTATGCAGTGTGTTTGTTTTGAGGAAAACACTTCCGTGTTTTATGAATAGAAAAATGGATCACAATATCATTTAGAGTTCCTTCACAACCTAAAGGTTCAAGAATAAGTGCTCTCGATGTGTGTTTCATGTCTACTTTACTTCTTAGAGGATTAATTCGTTGGGAGGTTGAAGTCAACAATAAGACCAAGGTCTTGGTATGGAAATACACTCCCACAATGGAAGTAAAACTTAAAGAGGGTATGTTAATTATGTTTGGTCAAGTCTTTGGAGGACTGGCAATCTACTGGATGATGGGGACGAATTTGCTGTAAGCATCAGGAAGTACCATATGTTAGATAGTAATATAGTAGAGGAGTGTTGTGTAAATCTTGTGTACGATTATAATGAAGAAAAAAAGGACAGCGAATGCATGCTAAATCACATTTTGTGGAGTGACAGAATGCGAGTAGAGGTGTCGGATTATGTTCATAGTGGGAAAACGTATACCTTTAAGGCGAGTGGTTCATCTAATAATTATTCTGGTATGCTCCTATTTTTTAATCATTTTTAACACTGTTGCCAAGATTACATATCCTCTGTATTATGGAATATTTTGTTGTTATAGTTAGGTTTAATTGTGGATTGGTGGGGCATAAACAAGGGCATAAAGTGGATAAACATTAATTGAGCGTATGTATTTATTACCATTCCCTTGCATAAATCTTGTGCTATACACATTGATGTTTATATGCTTGTGCTAATGCAGCTATTTGGCGAATGACGGTTGAAGAAATAAAACATTTAAATTACACATCACATTGATTGCTAGCTCAACACGTACATTCGTATATATATGTACTTAAGGTATCGTTTCAAATAACCAAAGCAGTCATTTTTATGCTTATTGATAGTTATTATTGTGTACATTCATTGTTAACTTTATCACCATTATGGGTCGTTCAAATAGTAACTTACAAATGTTAATATAACTGGTTGTTGAGAAAACTGATCATTAATATGACTTGTCTGTTGAATTGATACACAATCGCTCAAAGCTTTCAATATCAGTTGTTATATTTTAGGTTCGTTATTAATTATCTAAATGAGAAACGGTTTATATCAGTTGTTATGTTCTGTTATATTTTAGGTTTATTATACATATGGTGTGTGTATGTATTGTGGTAGATATTTTGATGTATAACAAGTCATTCTAATCCTAGCATTGGGGTGCATGCAGGTGCTGCAGCTGCAAAATTTTCTGTTCGAGCTCTACTAAGACTATTGCAAACTCTGGATTACACCAGCAGGTTTGTATGGTCTTGCTTATTAGTAGCCATGGCGACCCGTTTTCTTACTAACCGGTCAATTTGGATTCTGCTTTTTCTCAATCGGGTCAAATAAAAAAAAAGATAGCTAAAAAGGAGAACAGGTCAAAGATCCATAACACGTTAAAAGTCACCCTAAGTCTATTTTTATCATACAATCTCCACAGCTTTTTGTAAAAGACCTGAGATTGTTTCGTAATGTTATTTTTCTAATTATATTATAATTAATACATTAGTTATTTTTAAATTCTTCAAAAATGGACAGAATATGTTGCGACCCAACCAGAATGACCTGCTGCAACTTTATCTCATTACTTAGGAGGAAGAAACACACAATGCGTTCAGGTCCCGTATGCATTCGCCCAGGTACAAATAGAGGGGCGAATCTAGGGTTTTTTTCCTATCAGTTTCACTTTATTTCGGTTCTCGAACTTCTCGGGTAGATCACTTTAAACTTATATAGCATGCTCATATTTGTAATGTTTTAATCATTAGTTTAAACTTATGTAGGAAACGCTTCTTTATGTGAGCTATTTTTTGGGACGGGTCGATCACTTTAAATATTTTGTACGATATTTTATCAATATGAAACTTAGATAGGTAAATGTGGCCTGATGAATTTGGGTTTTTTCAGCTATCGAAATTAATTCTCATAAGAATTATTAAACCATAATGTGTAGCATCATTTGACTGGACTTGTAGTGGGATTTGTCGGGCCTATGACAGGATTAAGGAAGTCCATAGACGATTTGGTGATAGCGAAGATGCTATTTGGCCGCGGGCACGCGCAGGTCAATCTTCTAGTTGATACTAATTATAATTTTATTAATTATCAAAACCAGTTGTTGACATGTGTAATAGTATTATATTAATATTAACTTTATATTTTTTAATACACTAAAATATTGTTATAATTATGTATATGTAACTTTTAAATGTTTAGTGAAAATATAAATTATATAGAATTGTACGTTGGTAGTACACATGGTACTTTTTTTTGAACGTTCAAAGAAAAATTTTATTAAAAAATGAAAACAAGATACAACAAAGACTAGCAGGCAATTAGTCCATGCACACCTGATAATACAACTGCTTAAATGAGTAGGCACCACCCATGAACACAATTCCAACTACCATCCCACCTTATGTAATATGACATGGTTTTTCTTAAAGTATTGAAAATCTACTTTGGTTATATAACTAAAACCAGTAGCTCCCATGGTTTTTCTGTTACGATAAGGAATCGAGAGAGATTCGTAAGAGAGGGAAAGTTTCAATTCATTATCGAGATGATTTACAATCTGTTACAACGACTATTTAACTACCATTAACCGCTAACTAATTGTTTACAACATTTATCCCTGAACAATCAACTATGACATATTAAGTCCTTCTATCTTACTTTCTAGAAATGACATAATCGACCCTCTTATTATTTATACGTAACATTTTCTTTATCAAACAAAAGGATAGATAGCCCACTTTAATCAAATCTTCGATACATCTCTCTTTCAGAAGATTTTTTCGATTTTCCCCAGTTGTTCGGCGTTGAACCTCCTTTCGGAAGAAGAGAGAAGACCAAAAAGCAACTTTGGTTTTTGGCTGATTATGTGAGCACCTCGGGTTAGTTAGGGATTCATGCGGGATTGTCGGTGTTGGACCGAACCCAAAACCGACAATCTTATTATTAGGGAACCAATGATAACCGAATTGCATAGGGTACGAGATCGGGTTTCGGTTTTTCTAGGGTAAGACAAGGATCTGCTCACCGCTAGGTTCTCATTGAGAAGCCCTTATATATTCGACCTGAACTTTCAGATAACAAACAACACCTCCTGCATTCTTTCTTCATATCATATCCAACCTCTTTATAATTAGCAAGCTATAAACCTGCACTATATTTTCCAATTTAGACAATGCACCCAATGAGACGTGTTTGCATATTGAATACCCAATTTCCTACAACGAATTTCATGTTGATTTACAAGCAAAGAGCACATAACCTTTAAGAGATTCACATCCCGCCCATCACATTTTGTATGAGGACCCTCCATATTATATATAGCAGCTATTGTGATGAAGGAGAGAGAAAATGCAAGTATTCATCTGTAAATATAAAAAAATATTGTTTACTCTTATAAATTTTTTTAGAAAGAGGTTATAAGTAGAGAATAGAGAAAAAGTAATCATAAAAGTACAAAAAAAATATTATTTAACTGAAAAAGAGAGAAAAATTTAGCAATTTTTAGTGTAATTATAGAGATGAAAATAGTGGATAGAATGTGAATGCTCTAAAGTAACAACACACATAGCTTGGTATTCTTCTCCTGCAAAGGAGCGAGACACTATGGACTGTTTCTTGCTTTTCGAAGAGAAATAATTGCCCAAGAATACATAGGAGCCAATAACTGACTTCATATAGACACACATTTTGCCAGATCTGAATCAACATAGGCCAAATAGTTAAGTTCTCAAAATTTATACCTTTACTAAATAACAACCCGTTATCTGAATCAACACGTTTTGATGTTTATGTACATATCGTTATACATTCAAGTTGGTTTACATTTCGACATAATAGCATTTTGACCCCCTCAAGTTTTGCGTTCTTACATTTATGTACGTCTCAGTATAAGTTCAAGTTGGTTTATGTTCCGACATAATTTTTTTTTATAATGTGTCATGTCAAATACAATATGTTTTGTGCTTTCTTATAGGCGTTTTCAGTTGCTTTATGCTTTGATCGATGAGCAATTGCAAAAAAACCCTTAATACGCTCAAAGCATATTAAAAATCGACACCCGCAACGCGGTGAATTACTTTTAGTTATATTATATAATTGACATTGTTCAACCCTTATATTAAGCGGGTACACAACCTAGTATATATACTATATTACAATACATGTAAGGATAACACGTAGATAATTTTACATTATTTTAATACTTTAAGTAACATATTGTTCCACTTTAAACCAACTTTCCAACGATTTTTAATAACCATGAACTTTTTATATGTTAATATTAAAAAAAATCACACTATAAAAAAACCATTTTGCTATCTTTTTTTTAGTACGATATTGTTAAAACTTTTTAATTTTTAAGGCTATATCTAGTGGTCACACCTCATAAAAATGGTGAATATGAGTCTCTGTGACAAGTGTTATATAAAGTGCAATGATAGTGCTATATAACATTTTATAATATTTGGGTATGGTAACGCCATATAACCCCAATCATTACTTAATTATTATTTTTTAATTTCTAAATCTAATATATAAGTAAATAATAACATTTCATTAAATTAAAAAAACGTTACAACAGTATTAAAAACATTTCATTAAAAAATATTACAATAAAATTAAAAACACTATAAAATTAAATAACTAAAGTCCGTATTTTTTCCGATAAGTTCCCTAGGCTTTAGAGTCAATTCCAACGTCTTTCCGGTTAAGTGCTCGAACGCTTTCGAGTAATACTCAATGTCTCTCTCCATTTGTCTCTCCTTCATAAGCTCGACCACTTCCTGGTTCTCTTGTATACATTGAGCCTCGAGGTCGCGTATGTCTTGAAGGCGTTGATTCATCTCAGCAAACTCTTCTTTCAAGTCGGATCCCCCAGACGATGACTTCGGTCGCCTCCCTTTTCCTCCGCTTCTTCTACATGGTGGCCGTCGCAGCTCCGCATCCTCCTCCTCCCCACAAACAACAGGTTAATATCGTTTAAGTCGACGTTTCGAGAGTCGGACGGTGGTGTTTAGGGATCAACGAAAGAAGAGGTTTTGGACTTCTATTTCCCGACTTTGCGGAAGAAGTTCCTCCAACGTAGGGACGTTGGCCCACTTTGAGATATCACAAAGAAACCTCCAACACTTTAAGTATGAGAAGTGCCTTCATTCAGCTTAATATTCTTTGATAGCCGCTGAAATTATATCCTCATCTTTCGCGCCACTTTTCCAACCGTTTCTAGCACGTTGATAAACCAATTGAAATCTTTCCCATTTAGTGTTCATATCGCTCCACTTGCCTGACACGGAATCATTTAGCCGGTAACCATCTTCTTTGCAGACGAGCCCAGAAAAGGGTGTTCGAATTTGTTTCCAAAACAAATTGTTTTTTTGATTGTTGGCTACAAGAAAAAAATGAAAAAGAAATTAAATTTAAAAATAAAAGTATAAAGTAAAAAAAAAAGTCGGCAAACCCGGTTCCAAACTCGGTTCGTCGAGCTAGAACTAGAACAAAGGATTGGTTTGGAACGTAGCTTTGGTTCGGGTCTTGCTTCGAACCATCACTTTGAAGAGGGGTAACGAAACACGGGTGGTACGGTTACATTTTTTTTTGAAAATGAAACCTTTTTAAAAAAATGTTAAAGAGTGAAGAGAATAAGAGTTGGGATAGTGGTTTAAAAATATAAAGTGATTGGTTTATATAGGTTGGAAAAGGTTTAAAAAATATTATTGCTTTTTACCATTCAACAGTAAAAAAGTAGCAACATTCAAAAATTACATCCGTTATCTTCATCGCGAGCAACAATAGTGCAACCGTATAGCGCTTAGGGGGCGGTGTTCCCCGGTGCTATACGACGCCGGCCATGTTATGCATCGCGGCCCCATAACGTGTCACTACGCATAATCTTAAAAGGTAACATGTTTTGTAATTATCGAATCCTCTAATTCAAGTTTCTGGTTGAAGAGACTCGTCAGTGTCCAAAGAGATCTTCTAGAGGGTCTACAAAAGAGAACACCGTTAACCTCGTCATGAAGGATCCCGGAGGGAAGTCCGTTACCAAGCTCCAGCGTGAGAGTAAGTAAACTTGTCGGAGAAGAAACAATATCCCGGCACGATGAGATCGCCGGAATGTTTGGTGTGCACTCTAAGATTCGAGTCTTCAATGTGATTCTAGAGAATGTTTAAAGTTAATGTTGTTTATGTTGATGGAGGGGAGTTATAAAAGGATTACCTTTGATGATCGTATGTATAGCTTATATAGAAAGATAAGCTTATCAGATGGTGGGAATCCCACTGAGATCTAACGGTCTCCTGCATGCTAGAAGGGATCTCTATCATCGCTGGATTCGTGTCCCCTTCTCACAAGGGCAATGATCCTTTCATTTCATGAAGTTCGTACCTTCCTCGTACTATTCCGGTAAACACATTCTCTCTCCTGCTGCAGGCATTAAATGCTCATGGTAGGGATGACGATGTGAGAAGATAGCCTTTCTTCCTTCTGCTCCTTTAATCGTGCACGGTATCTTTTAAGAGAGTGTGAAATGGGTGTTTTTATGAGTTTCCTTTTGGGAGCCCAGACGAGGAGCCCAACTAGGGGCCCTCATCGACAAGTCATCCTTAGTCCTGGGCCATCAATCTTCCGTATATGGGCCTAGACTACATCAGCTACGACGTTGTATCTGCGTGTGGGCTCTGGTGATGTATTGGCGCTTCCCTTGATGACAGCCTACTCTGTCGCCTACAAGTGATCCAACGCTTGGGGAGAAAAGGGTATCCCCACGTGGGGCGGATCAGATGACTATCTATGAAATCTTGACAAGACACTTACCGCCCACTTGATTGCCTTGTTAAAACCCCGGAAACACTCATTATCTTCAGCATTTACCCTCTTTTCTCTCCACTTCATCTTCTTCGTTTTCCAATTTCATGTTTCTTTGACAATGAGTCGCAAAGGCAGGGCCTCGGTTCGTTCCATTATCATTCTAGAGGAATTGCAATCCTTCGTCACATCTTATCGCATCCCTCCCAATCTCTTACCACGTCTACCCGACCCTAATGATCCGGGACTTGTTCGTCAGAATGGATCGTGCTATATACCCTTTCTTTTTCATTCTGTGGTGTCCACTATCCGCTGTCCTCATTCAAGATGAGTTTCCTTAAACAATATGGCATCCACTTCTCACAAGTACATCCTCTTGCTTTTTTAAGGATCGTACACTTCGAATTAACTTGTGCTGCATTTGAAGGGGTACCCTCGGTGCCATTGTTCTGGTGATTCTATCGGTTAAGATCCGATGGTGACTGGTTTACATTCGAGAAGAGGAAGGATAGTGTTTCTTTGCCTTGTTATTCCTTCATGCCAACCTCCACTCATCCAAAGGAATGGAAAAACCGGTTCATCTTTGTCTCCCCTTCGCTGTAATCCGAGCCGCTTCCTGCAAGAGATCCTACTACCGTCATCGAAGATGATGTTCCTCCTTTGTCTAGGTTGACAACGCACTATGGAAGCTTATATACGAGAATTCCACTGGTGCCTTCAACTTTCCCGAGGGCATCTTAGCGATAGGGGGTTTGAGACCATTTTATCCAATTCATCTTAACGCTTTCTTGAATGGAATATTACCAGACGTGAATTTTACAAGGTGTTACATTTTCTGTTTGCCCAGTAAATTCTATAGAGTCCTTCCCACTTGGGACCCTAACTTTCTGGTGCTTTCTTGTAGACTAGCCTCATTGTCCCTTAAGACCATATCTCCTGGGACCAAGTTCATTTTTTCATTCTTGCATTGTAATATTTTTCCATTTGCTTCTTATATTCCATTTCTCATACAGCTGCAATCTCTTGTCTTTCCTCCAGTAGGTTAAGGTTTGTGCTCAGGTCTTATTCATTCTCTTCCTCTTGCAACTTAATTCTCGCTGTGGGGGAGCCGATCTCCACTGGAATGACTTCTTCGTTCCCATAGGTCAGATTGAAAGGTGTCTCTCCATTGGAGGTCTTGGGAGTCGTCCTGTATGCCCATAGGATGTATGACAACTCTTCCAGCCAACCTTTTTGTTTTCGTCCCAGCCTTCCCTTGATTCCCACTATGAGGGTCTGATTGGCCCTTTCCACTAGTCCATTGCTTTGCACATGGGTGACAGACGTGAAGACCTTTTGTATATGCATTTGTTCACACTATGGTCTGAAATGTTTCCCTGCAAATTGTACCCCGTTGTAACTAACTAGCTCTTGTGGAATCCCGAAGTGGCAGATGATGTTGTCCAGGACAAACCTCTTCATCTGCTCACCTGTGATCTTTGTTAGGGGCTTGGCCCCACCCACTTTGTGAAATAATCGATGGCTACCACCACAAACTTTACCCCTCCCGGACCTTATGGAAAAGGTCCTATGATATCAATGGCCCATTTCTAAAATGGCCACGATGTGGAGGCTAGGATCATGGGATGTTTGTGTCGATAGGTTAGTGGGCATGAATTTGGTAGTTGTCACATTTCCTAATCTCCTTCAGGACGCTGTCATACATGTTATTCTAGTAGAACACGACATTCATTTCCATTGCCATGACCGTTTTGGGTCCTGAATGCATCCCGCATATTCCTTTATGGATCTCATGGATCACGTACCTTGCTCTTCCTTGTCCACACATTTTAATGATGGCCCCAAGTATGATCTTCGGAAGAGTTGGTCATCTAAAATTTCATACTGATGTGCCTTTACTCTTATTTTCCTGGCTAATGTCTCATCTTCAGGGAGTGTTCCTTCTCTCCGGAACTTCCCGATTGGTGTCATCCAGGATTCCTTTGTTTCCTCTACTAAAGATACCTCCTTATATGTGATGAACGGTGAGGTAAGGACTTCTACCTTGACTTCTTTAGCTAAGTGGTCGAAAGCCATGGAAGCCAATTTGCTCAGAGCATCTTTTCTTGTTCCTTCCTCGAGGGACATAATCCAACTTGAAAGTGATGAATGAGTCAGGGAGTTCCTTTACCTTGGATACATACTGAGCAATGGTGAAATCCTTAGTATCATATTCCCCATTGAATTGTTTGACCACTAGTTGTGAATCTGAGTGGGCTTCAATATTTCTTGCCTTTATCTTTTTGGCCAGCCTGAGGCCAGCCAGCAGGGCCTCATATTCGGTTGTATTGTTTGTATTTTCAAAGTCTAGCCTGATCGCATAGGTTAGTTTGATGCCCTTCGGGTTGGTAAGGGTAATACCCACACCGCTACCTTCTTCGCTGGATGCTCCATCGGTATGCAATTTCAAGATTGCTACGTCTTCCTTCTTATTTTCCTCTTCCTCCAACTCCTTCCACTTGAGGAGCTCCCTTTCCTCTTCCTCGGGGACTTCTGCAAGGAAGTCTGCTATGACCTGATCCGTAATGGCTGTCCGCGTTTTGTATTCAATAGCATACTCTCCCAGCTCTACTACCCACTTGGCGAGCCGACCTGAAAGTTTTGGTTGTCTCAAGACCTTTTGAAGGGGTTGGTCTGTGAGTAGTACCACCTTGTGTTCTTGAAAGTACCTTCTAAGCCTCCTAGACGTGAACACTAATGATAGTGTCAATTTCTGCATCGGAGATACCTTTTTTCTGGTCCCTTAAGCGTTCTGCTGATGAAGTAGATTGGTATTTGCTTGTCTTGTCTTTCCACCAACATCACGACACTGATAGTTATCTTGGATGTTGATAAGTATAACAGGAGGTCTTCTCCTATTATGGGTGTGGTGAGAGTGGGCAAGTTACATATCAGCCTTTTCATTTCTTGGAAGGCTGTTTTAGCTTCCCGGCTCCATAAAAACTTACTTGTCTGTAAACATTCTTTCATAACCTTCATGAATGGAAGGGTTTTATCAACAACTTTTGAAAAGAAACGGTTGAGTGCGATTAACCTCCCGTTTAACTGTTGGATGTCCTTGAGGGATCTTGGGATCGTATTCCTACAACCGCTTGCGTTTTTTTTCAAATTGGCCTTAATCCCTCCTTTAGTTACTGTATTCCCAATAACTTGCCTTCTTCCACCTCGAAGTAACACTTCCTGGGTTAAATTTCATGCTTACCCCTTGCATGGTTCTGATTGTTGCAGCTACGTTCTCGAGCATCATGGTTTTCGTGAGGCTTTTGATCACGATGTCATCCACGTATACTTCCAACTTCTGTTCCAGCTGGTCCTTGAACAATGTGTTCATGAAAGTCTGGTAGGTTGCACCCGCATTTTTAATCCCGAATGGCATTTAGGTGTAGCAAAAGGTTCCTTCATCCATTACAAATGTTGCTTTTTCTTCATCTTCCAGGGACATAGTGGGTACTAAGCCACGAAGTCTATTTGAACGTCAATTTCTGGCAAAGGGTAACAGTCCTTTGGGCATGCCTTGTTGAGGTCTTTGTAATCCACATACATCCTCCATCCCCCCATCTTTTTTTACCTACCATCACTAGTTTGAAATCCAGGTAGGGAATTGTACCTCCTTTATAAGGTTGGCCCTTAGGAGCTTCCTGGTTTCTTCACATGCCGCCCTTCTTCTCTATGGCCCCATTCTTCGTTTCTTTTGCTTGTTCGCCTTATCCAACTGTGAGTATTCAACCGGTGTTCTTTTAGACTTCATGGTATGCCACACATGTCCCCGTGCTGGAATGCGAAGACGTCTATGTTAAAGATTAGCATATCCTTGAGGCCGATTTTGCATTTATCGCTCAGGTTTGCACCTACTCGTATGGTCTGTTCCGGGAATCTTTCATTCAAAACCCATTCTTCCACTCCTTCCTATTCAGGCCTCTTTTTTGCCCCTTCCTTTGAGACCGAAGATACTACCACATAAGAAGGTTTGACCCATGCCAGCCCTCTGGGAGTTTGGAAGACCAAGGCTCTAAGTAGGATTGAGGCTTGTGCTTGGAGGTTCCCAATACCTGGCCTCCCTAGTATGGCGTTATACTTTGACGGTGCCCTTATAACCGAGAATACCAGCTCTATGGTTCTGACCTTGTCGCCCACCTTCACTATGAATTGGAGTTTTATTTTCCCCAAGGGAGGAGAGATACTGTTGTTGAAACCTACGAGGGGTATGGAGTCTTCCTCCAGTCTGCGCTTATGTCACTGTGAAACCTGAGGAAACAATGCTCGTAGATCACCTCTACCCTGCTCCAGGTGAGGCATGAGTATGGGTGCTTTCATTCAATCTGGTGGTCCCAACACTCTAGCCTTGACGCTCCGGGTAGAACTGTATTAATCTCTTCGTCTAATCATTTCCACGAAACCTCTTTCTGGCTCTTCCGGTTTCATGTCCTTCCCCTTCTTATCTCCCCCTTCCTTTATTTCCCTTATCAAATAGGATAACTTTTCCATCTTCAATGTTTTGTCACACCCGCTCATAGGCGGAAACGCGCGGTGTGATCTGATTAATTCTCATTGCATATAATATAAGTGAACATACTAAATGAATAAAAACAAGCTCCAAATGCCATTGCCAATATTGTTTCAAAACACAACATAAGTTGAGTATATTGTTTACAAACCATGAAGTGAAAATAAGTTGTTAGAGTGTTACACATCCAAAATGCAAGTTTTAAAAATGATAAGGCTTTGACCCTTATATCACCGCAAGGAGGCGGCATATAATGGGCAAACCCTTCAAAAGTTGGCATAGAGTCTTGACACTTGTTTTCCTTGACTGAATTCCCCGCTTGGTCCACTAGTTTCCTGAAATACATGTTAAGTTGAAAAATCAACAAAAGTTGGCGAGTTCAAGTGTTTTAGTTGTATGAGATGAATCCATAAAATGCATGATGTATTTGTATCAGAATCTGGTATATAAAGCTTCAATTAAACCGTTGGTCATTAATATTTTGCAAGGACATTAATATGTGTGACGACATAGGAAGCATCCAAACCTAGACGATTCTCGTCGATTAACCTCGACTGGGACGACAAATGCACTCTTCCGTGTGGGTCCATTACCAAGAGTGGGGCTCGCCAACACCCGCTATATCTAACCTTTTTACCGTGGTCTTAAACAAGATTAATGGTGCTTAAGTTCCACCATATTTGCACATAATCTAAGTTGTTTCATTCCCTAGCTTATCATACCATTGAACATGTATTTCCCCGATGTTGTAAAACAGTAAAACATTTAAGATGAAAAGGGGGACATTAACTCACTGGATTACGTTCTGTAAACTCTGTTTATCTCACGTACTTTTCCTTGGTTTGTATAGCAACCTACAAACGTGCTAGGTTTTGTTAGACACTTCGGTCTTTGTAACGACTCATGTTCAAGTCACTTGTCTTAAATATTTATTAAGACTTGTTCAGAATTATGTTCCGTTGAGATGTATATTCGATGTATGATGTCAATATATATATTTCGTCAAATATATATATGTATATATATATATATATTCTTGCATCTCGTGTGTTGTCTTTACGGGCCTAGCCCTCTTGTCCCTGTGCCGCGCACGAGTAAGATGTATGTATTCATGACTTCTCATAATCAGGTTCCACCCGTTGCCTCGACAATGCCATCGTCGGATATGTTCCATATAATTCTTCATAATTATATATAATTCCAAGTTCGATGTATTAGTTAAAATATTATATTTTAACTTGTATTATTTGTATGCACCATTTTATATATCATTTGTATTACGATGAGTTTGTTAAAAATAATCTATTTTTAACATGTCTTAATATTATTTATCCATGTGCATGTGTTTATGGTATACATGACTAGATGTATTATTTGTTAAGTATTATACATGAGTATATTCTCAAGTGTGGGTATACTTGTATTATGAGTGTTTGTGTATCCAAATTTGTATTCTCATGGTTATGTATAATACTTGTATAATGGTATTTTCACCAAGTGTTAGTGGTATATGTTGGCATGTATTTGTACATATAGGAATACGTATATTCTTGTATTTATTACCTACAACTCTTGTATTCTTGAAATATATAATTTTAAGATATGTCCAAATTAATATATGTATCTTATGCTTGGTAAGTGTACGCATCTTAAGAATAATAAATATTAAGATTGGTTCTAGAAAAATATTTATTTGTGTTTTCCACCAAAACAATATACTTTTAAGATGATGAAATATATATCTTTATACACCTCAAACAATATACAAAAATGATATATTTTATATACTTGTAAAAATATATTTTTATCACTTGTTCGGTTTTGAAAGTATAATTTACCAAGCTTCGATATATTATATACATTTTTAGTCCGAAATCTTTATATAGTCCAAATGTCCGATTCGTCCATATTTATGTCCAAAGCCTGTGTATATATATATATATATATTCTTGTAAACCTTTGTTTGCTAATTTTTATTGTATTTGTTTGTGTATATTATTTCAAGTCCCTAATTTATATATAAGTAATACAAACAACATACACAAAGCACATAATTTTTATGATCATTAAATATACATTTTCCAAAATATATATTTATATCCATCTTTATTTTTAGAAAAACCATAACTTATTTGATTTATATTTTATACAAAAATATGAGAATTTTTATATTTATTACTTTTAAACAAGTTTACTTGTAAGAGCCTTGTTAAAATATATTTTTCCTAAGTGTTTATATTTCATAAAAATTTTGTCATAGTTTCCCCAGATTTAGGAGGTTTCCCATGTTTCAAAACATGTGTTTAAGCTTCCAAAACTCATCAATTTATTCACAACAATTTCTACAAGTATAATATATGCATATAGATGCATTTTTCATGTTATGATGAACTTAAAAGTTAACAAAATAATGTAGTATTTTAACATTGTGCTTAACATGTTCATCCATCTTTAAAAATAGATTTTGTTTCTAATATTTACAAACTTTGTAGAAAATCATTTTTAACCACTTGTTCATACATCACCTTAAGAACATCACATATCATTTTAATCACTTTAATAAGTTCATTCATCATGTATAAGAAGTTCATCAACACTTTTATCATGGATCTTGTAAGATCCATGTGTATACTTGTTAGATCTATACTTCTAGCAAGTATACATATGATGGATATCATCCATATCACAAAATAAACAACTACATCTTCATTACAACTTCCAGATATGTTTATTTTCTTTAGATTATGTTACTAGTTCATGTGTTCATCTTTTAAAAGTGAAGGTTTTAGATGGTTTAACTTGTACATTAACATCATACGAGTAACAAGGTATAAAATGAAAGATTAGGAGGCTCACTACTAGCTCTTATGGCTAGGAAAGTTGCAAGAGAACTAGAATATGAAGATGATGAGAAGATGGTGGTTAATAGCTCCTTGAAGAGGTCCTTGAGCTTCCAAGACTTGACACCTTCTTAATCTACCTTGAGACACCTTAGGATGAGCTTGGATTGCTTGGAAATGAACACAAGAATGGAGGTAAAAGTGGATGTGGTTGGTCGTGAGGTAGAGAGCAAGAGAAGGAGAGATGAAGTTTGATTTTGGTGAAGGTGATAAGATAAGATTTAGGTGTATTATCATGTCCCCTTATATCTTTATGCAAGAACTTGCTCCACCAAATAATTATATTAACCCTTAACACTTAAGCCAACATTAGGGGACAACATGGGGGCTTATGGGCCCATGTTGTCCATTATGTGGGGGGGGGGGGTCTTGGTTGGGTTTTAAATGTAGTAGTTAGTTTAGTTAGGATTTAGGGGTTTTGTTAGGGGTTTATATGCAGTAAGGGTTTTTAGTGTAATTTATGATGCATGGTTCCATATACTAGCTTAACATTGTTAAACAATATTAACTAGTCCATAAATTATGTCTAGTTCGTGTTCGGTTGCTTAACGGGTGCTCGATTTGTTATCGAGTCCCTAAACGGGGGTTTAAGCATGTAGGTATTTTAGGGATTCGTACGTAAAACAATGTGTTTAATGAATTTAACTAGTTGCATGATGTTAAAATATTGTTAACTAGTTCATATGATGTGTCTGGTTGTGTCCGGGTGTTCGTTTCGTTGTCGGTTCGTTAAAATATTAACTTTCAAGACTTGTATGGTATGATATGTTTTTGTGGTAAGATGATACTTTCAACATCCTTTAGGTAGTTTACGAAGTTTAGCACTATTTCTGAATATTACCCCAGCTAGTGGATGCTGAATTTTTGCTGAATTGTCACTTAGTGTGTATTTCGGACAGTTTTTAGTGCATGTATTGTTTCCGGAAAGTGCTAGCATGAATCCTTGTTTTCCTCTTGTGAGGGTTAATATATAATTGATGTTGGACTCCCATCTAAGTCCTAAATCTGCTGTTTAGCTGAGTACTGAAGCTGTACTGACATAACTAGTCTACTAGTTGTTCCGATGCATTGTCTTAAACTGTTTTTGAGTTGTAACCACTAAAATGAATAATATGCATCATGTAATGTACTGAGTGAGTTTTCTAGGTGTATGCCATGTAAGTCATGCAGTTCATATTTTCAAAACACATAATCATATAATATAATTGACTGTTCAAATGTACGGAGATTACTCGAAAGTGACAGTTGTCACAGATTTCTCTTTTCAAATACATGTAGTTGTCTGTTTTGTGACCACATCCCTTATGGAACTCACAATATTCATTTGGGTAGGCTTTCAGTCTGGCTTGAGGCGAGGGGGTCTTAGGAAAGAGTTTTTGACTCTTTCTATTGCTAGTATTTTGCTTGCCGTTTTGGTCAATGGGGTAAAAGTGTCGTAATAGGGGGCTGGTCCCCTTCCCCTGGGTTTGTAGGGGGAAAAGGTTAGTCGAGACATGTCATGCTGCATTTTATCATAAAGGGGCCTCTTGGGGTAGGGATTATCTTTGTATTGGGATCTGGAAGCGGTGTTGGTACTCCGAGATCCAGTTTCCAACTCCTTGGTCTTGTTGCTGGTGTCCTTCCCCCTGAAAAAAGCCCTAGCCTTGTCTATAAGGCCATCGAAGGTCTCGGGGAATCTCTTCATTGATGAAGCTACTTATCTTCATTACCTCCGAGACTCCCTTTATATTCATGCTCTCCTTGATGAATCTCTCCATATACTGATCTACCTGCTCGTTATCCTTTTGACGGATGTGCATGATCTCATTCGGGTTTTTGACCACCTTCTTTTTTTATTAAAGTTCCTCAGGAACTTTTCACAAAAGTCCTTATAACTGTGTATGCTTTCCGCCGGAAGACTATCAAACCAGAGACAAGCTCCCTCGGTCAGGATCTGCACAAACATGTGGCACCATGTAGACATGGAGCACCGGCCACCTGACCACCCCCTGAAAGCATGCAAGTAGTCTTCGGGTCTTTGGTCTCGTCATATCTGTCCACGTTGCTAGGTGGCTTGAGTTTCGGCGGTAGCGGTGCTTTGGCTATCCGTCTAGTGAACTTGGAGACTTCTACAAGGCCCTTTGGTAAGTAAGGTTTGTTCAGCATATTGTTAGCTTTACTTTCATCATGCTTATGGTCTCTTCTGTCTTTGTCACCCCCTTCTCTTCCATTATGGCAACCTTTTCTTTTGGTGTTATCTGTTTGAACATCTCCATCAAAGTAGCCAAAGGATCTAGGTTGGCGTCCCCGTCGTGAGAGGATGCGTTGCCCTCCTTCTGTGGTGTGTCGAATACGAGCCTAGATATGAGGCTTTCCAACTTTTCCATTTTGTCTAAGTCGTCGAGTTGTCTTCGTAACTCATCTTTGTGTCTCGACACAAATTATGGGGTGATGTCATTCTTCTTTGGCGATGGTGGCTCTATGCCTGTAACGTTCTCGAACTCACCGATGATATCTTCAACTGAGACCTACTTCTCAACTGTCTTTTTGAACGCGAGTGTTCTTGTTGGGATACCTCTGTTGACAGGGGTCCACGGATGGCGTCAATGTTGAATCCCTTAATCCAAGATTCTGGTTGAACAGACTCGTCAGTGTCCAAAGAGATCTTCTAGAGGTCTGCAAAAGAGAACACCGTTAGCCTCGTCACGGAGGACCCTAGAGGGGAGTCCGTGACCAAGCTCCGGCTTGAGAGTAAGTAAACTTGCTGGAGAAGAAACAATATTCCGGCACGATGAGATCGCCAACATGTATGGTGTGGACTCTAAGATACGAGTATTCAGTGTGATTCCAGATTATCTTTGAAGTTAATGTTGTATATGTTGGTGGATGGGAGTTATGGAAGGCTTACCTTTGACGATCGTGTGTATAACTTATATAGAAAGAAAAGCTTATCGGATGGTGGGAATCCTACCGAGATCTAACTGTTTCCTGCATGCCAGAAGGGATCTCTGTAATCGCTGGATTCGTGTCCCCTTCTCACCGGGCGATGATCCTTGCATTTAATGAGGTTCGTATCTTCCTTGTACTATTATGATATTTATCTCTCCTGCTGCAGACATTAAATGCTCATGGCAGGGTCGACGATGTGAGAAGATAGCCTTTCTTCTTCCAGTTCCTTCTATCGTGCACGGTATCTTTTAAGAGAGTGTGAAATGGGCCTTTTTAGGAGTTGCCTTTTGGGAGCCCAGACGAGGAGCCCAACTAGGGGCCCTCGTCGACCGCGATGACTAACAATGTCTTTGTTCTTCGTTGGTCACTCAAGCACCCGTTTATGGTACACACAGTAGAGTCAATTTTCAAAATCACGTACATATTAATTAACAACATGTATCCATGATTAGAAGAGTTGGGTGAAGCGTAGATGAGTGAAGTCTCATGAGTGCATTTGCATGAAGGCCGAGGGGCATGATGTCTCTCACAATAATTTTATAATTAATTAGAGAGTACGTCTCCAATTCTTTTTCAAAGCAATGATCAACATTATAAAAACTATTGTACTTACCAACAGGACAAAGCAAAAGTTCTAGCATAAACCAAACATTGTTAAACAAATTACGAAGTTTGTATGCATGAGTACACATTTATATACCTTATCCTAAACCATAATAATGAGGAGAGAGTTTGGTGGACAATTAAAGGTCCCTCGCCTACTATCAAAGAAAACATTTCATCATCAAACCAACCTGTAAAGCATCAACATCATACCCTTCTTAGAACACACAAACCTAACTTTAACCCATACAAACAAGCCTTCTTCATTTTATATACAACCATACAAACCTACCTTCTTCATATAAACACACAGAAACAGGTCCCAGTTAAACAGATCATGAGGAAAGGTGGTCGAAAAATGTGGTGGGCGACGAAGACTTTGCCGACAGAATCAAGAATGGATATCGAGCAGATTCTCAAAGCTAAACTTGAAACCATCAAAGAAGAAACTGAGGCTGCGGAAGATAGTTGTATGGTGCGTATATCGAAGCACAGGTGTTCCATGATGATGAAGGAGAAGAAGTTTTATAAGAAAATGGCAATGGGAGGAGGGTTTCGGCCTCGAATCGGCTTGAAGTTGAAGGATTCTTATATGTTGTTCATGTCTGGTTTTGTGTCCAAACGATGCTTGGGTGCGATTCCTCAGAGTTAGTATTAGTATTTATGTTTTGTTTACTGTTTTTAACTTGTCAGCTTTGCGAATTGCGTTTGTACTTTGATTTTTCAGTACCAAGTGCACGTGTTTATGCTTTTCTAGCTAGCTACCATTTTAGGTGTGAACTTTGTTGATGAATGGGATTTCAGTCTTGAGGTATATGTATATATGTGTGTGTATGATAATCATGCGGTTTCAAGAATATATATTTATCAATGCTATCTACATAGAGGTGATTTGCACAGGGGTAACAATTGTGCCGGGTTGAAGAATGAATCGATTAATCTATACATGACTCATATGTTAATTAGTGTTAAAGATATCTAATTTAACCCATACATACATACCTAAAATGGTGTAACCAAAAGTTAACCTGTTTAACTCATTTATAAAATTTACATAAAAACTTTTAATTTCAGGACTATCACCTAGAAGTCCAGACTAGTGATGCTCGCAAAAGCACCAGACAATACAAGGGATCGATTGTTAGTCGGACAAGATGTGTTGAAATCAAGGGAGGAATACTAAGAAACTAAGAAATGATATCGGGATTTTATTGGCTTGGGGAGTGTTGTATCGTGTTTGTTCAACATCGTTACAAGATTTTATTTCAAAAAACTACACTTTGTCTACATGGGTATGGGTAGAGATTGAAAACTAAGTAAAAACGGTTAGAAAGAATCATAAATCAAAAATATCATATATAATAATTTAAAATTTTATTTTATTCTATATAATAATAAAACACAATGTGAACTGTACTATTTCATGATTGGACCATCAATCTAATGTTAGAATATTATAGTTTCTTTTATTTATTAATTTATGTTTCTAATTTTAAACTTTAATCTCATTATCATATAGCCCATGAACTTTGATAATTCTTTTTTTCATATAGATGATCTAAGTTTATATCGATTTATCATACGAAAGTTTAATAATAACTAGTATTTAGGGCTTGTGCATTGCAGCGTGACCATTAAACCAAATCAAAAATAGACTTAAGAAGTTGAACCGCAAAATTTATACAATAACGTAAAATGAAAAAGAGTTTCCACGCGTTATAGCAAAGATGTTGACAATGATATCCGAAATCTTATGTAAAAAAGTGAAGCGCATTGCAGCGGTACAGTTAAACCCAACAAAAATTAGACGTAAAAACGTTGAATCATGCACGTGCGTTGGTGCGTGTTAACTCACAACTCAATCAGGATTGGATAATAATAATAATAATAATAATAATAATAATAATAATAATAATAATAATAATAATAATAATAATAATAATAATAATAATAATAATAATAAAAATAAAATAATAGTTAAAATAATAATAATAATAGTTAAAATAAATTTATAAAGTTTATTAAAGCTAAATGTAAATCATAATGGTTATTTGGTAATTATACTAATATTTTAAAGAAATTTTAACTTTACATATAGATAACAAAATTAAAAAAAATAGTAGATGCCCTATAACATCACCATTGGCTACAAAGTTCATCAACCAATCAAAATATTTAGAAAGAAATAGTAAAACTTTTCATATTAATTCATTGTTTATAAATGAATAAGTTTTTTATTTCAAATTGTAATATTATTTCATGCTTACTAAAATATTATCATTAAATAATCAGTTGTATAAAATAATAACCTTAATTTAAGACTTTGCTCATTTAAATCCTTGCAATAATAAAAAAACCATAATATAATACATTGTTTGGTAAATACTAGATGAGAAATAAATAAGCTTTTTATTTTCAAATTGTAAATATTAGTTCATGTTTAAGATAATATTACTAAATAAGCAGTTTTATAAAATAATAAACTTAATGTTAAGTCTTTGCTTGCAATCACAAAAAAAATAATATAAAATTTATTGGATATTAGATATTATGCAAGAGATATTAATAATATTATTAAAAATTTAAAGGAGAAAATGACATGTGACATTAATTGGAATCATTTATTATTTTTTTTGAATCGCAACAACTCAGTAAGTATTCTAATTAATGTCACATGTCAATCTCTCCATTAGTTTAGAAACAATAATATTAATATTATTGAATAATAATATACTAGTTTTTTAAACCCGTGTTATACACGGGTTGAATGCAAATAATAATTTATGTATGATTGTTATTGTGTATTAGATTGGCTGAATATTTCAATAACTGAGTATTAAAAACAATGCAAATCACAAGTTGTATATAATCGTTATCGTGTATTCATGGGCCGGATATTATGGTGAAATGACTTATTACATAAAATAGGAAATAAATTTCAAAGTTCACAAAGATGTAAATATTTCTTTGTACACAACTTTTGATGTAACATTTGTAACTCTATTATCCTTATATATGATCAATAGTTTCAGTCCCTGTCTACTTTTGACTCTGAATAATGCAATATACAGTTGACCACGTGTAAAAACAGGTTGCTTCAAAAACAGACCAACCCGAGATAATGATTGTCCTTGACGCTTACTTATCGTCTTACAAAGCATAAAGCAAGAAAACTTTCATCGGACTATCAACATATTTGTAAGTTGAACTATTTTTAGCAATACTTGGCTTCTGAATGAGCAGGCAAGCTTTTACTTGCAACTGTTTTTCAAATTTAGGAAAAAAAATTGGGATAGACAACTATATGAATTTTGTTACCCTGTATAACAGTTAAAAAATGTAATTGTTCATTAATATCAATATATATATTTAGGTAATGTATTTTTCTATAATACTTAAATGAACCTGTTCATCAAGTAGTATCATTTCGATAGAGCAACTCTCGTTACCATTCTGATTCATATGCCTTCTCCACAATCTTATTATACGAACTTTTATGGTAAAATCTTTCTTTGAAAGATCTAGGTCGCTAAGCAATGTTATCTTCGGTGCTTCCATAAGACTATATCAAATTTTTGGACCATGTTAGCATATGACTTATCAACTATTACGCATACAGGTAATCAATAAGTCTAAAACAACATATAAAGGTATGATTAATGCTACTCTTATTTTTAAAAGTTGAAGTAAAGGAACTAAAAAATTTATCTATTTAAAGCTTTTATTAAATTGTTGAAGTCAATGTGAAACCTAAACACAACTAACAAAACTTACATATACCTATATATATATATAGGTAGAGGTTCATGTGAGAAAATTTAAAATTATGAGAAGGATAAGAAAGATTATGGAGGTGACATGTGTCCCTTTTTATTTTGTTAGTTTAAGGGTATATGTGTAATTTAACTAATAAAATCTAATTATGGAATAAATATATGCAACCGATTTTGGCGGTTATTGTAGGGATTTTCGAATTTGAAATAACACCCTAACTCATAAAAACACCACAGCATGAATATTGAAGGGATACATCTTATAAAGAACAGAAATATAACTCATAAAAACACTCTAACCCATAAAAGCACCACAACATGTATATTAAAGACATACATCTTATAAAGAACAGAAATATAACAAAAATAACAACATAACTCATAAAAACACCACAACAGTTATATTGAAGGCACACATATTATAAAGAACACCCTAACATTGAATATAACAGAAATAACACCCTAATATAACACCAGTCAACACTTTAATCAGAATCAAAACAGAAATAACACCCTAAATATATAAAAACAGAAATAACTCTACATAAGTATATAAATATGGTACTCATATTAAAGATAAAAAAACACTCGTTATTATGGTGTAATTTTTTTTAAAAAGAGTTACGTATAAAAAGTTATTGATGTTTAAAAAAAAGGGGAACTTTGCATGTATATTAATGTTAGTTTCTTAATTTAAAAATATTAAATTTACCTTTATACCATTAACCTAGAAAATTAGTTAGTTTACTAGTTAACATTATTTATAGAATTGCCACTATGATCTCAACCATTAGATTAAATATCTAATGATTTAGATTCTTTCTTATCCTTCTCACAATAACCTCACCCTATGTATATATATATAAACAGAGTTCAACTAATGAAAATAGTTACCTAAGTTGGGAAGACTCATGTAGGTCAAAACACTGCAAAATAAGAACTTTAATAAGAACTAATGATATAAAATATTATTATATGTGGTTATGGAAATAAAGATTATTTTGGAAAACATCAACCACATATCATCTTCTTTCTTTCATTTTGTTCCAGATTCTACAATTTGCGATGGACCTGGCTTATATCTTCTATATCTGATTATAAAACAAACTATCATATAAAACGCATGGTATATCTTTAATAGCTTATTATAAAGGAAACTATTATATAAAACACATGGTTAAAATTGATGGTACCTTAGTTGCGTACATATGGGTGTCACCGGAGAATACGCGATGCCGGTTGGGGTTCTCCGGAGAGTCTCGAGGCCGACAAAGATGGTGCGTACAGTGTCGTTTCTACTCGCCATTGATATTGTTTCTTGCCGGAAAGCTTAAAAGAAAACAGAGAATAGTCGATGGGGATCGTAAAATTAAAATAAATATCGTCTGGTGGAGGTGCGATAGCGGTTCGAAGGTCGTATCAGATTGGATGGTGGCCATTGATGAGGATTTAAAGAAGAAACAACACCGTGTTTATCGGAATTGAAGGAAGGATGGATTTGATGAATTGAAGGAATGGATTTTTGTTTATTATAGTAGGATGATTAGTTTAAATATCTAATATATTATTATATTATTATTATTAATAGAAATGATAGCATATGAATGCTTTTAAACCATATACACATATATAGATGGGTGATAATTTTTAATTAGGTTTATCCTATATTTTTTGATTGTTTTCTCTTTACAAGATAATTAATTCATTTTTTTTAAACTGAAAGATTTATTGATAATAATGATAATACTAATAAGGATAATAAACTATTTTTAAATAAAAATAAAAGTCAATTGTGAGCTTGAAGGAGAAATTATCATGTGTCATTAATTGTAGACTTTTATTAATATTTAAATTAGATTTGATTAGATTTCTTTTCTATAAATGATTTACGTTTTAATTCTCAAACTTTTAATATAGTTATCATATGGGTCTTGAAGTTTAATATAGTTATTTTTTTTATTTGTAACAAAACTTTGTATTTCTTTTTATCCTTTTTAAAGTTGAATTCTTTTTCATTTTACTTATTATTTATTTAACTTATTATAGCTAAACCTAACTTGTAACTCCAGACATATTTACTTAACCGTGTTTATTATTTATTTTTACAATCTTTTAGATTTACATGATCTACAATAACCGATTAATATACCATGTAACAAGTGAATCATCGCTAACACTCTTCTACGATCCTACCACGAAGCATGGTCTCCGTACTAATTTTAATAGGTTAATTACCAAGTTGTAATGGGCTCACCATTTAACTTTTAAATTTTGTAAAGCACAGAATGGGCTCACCATTTAACTTTTTAATGTTGTAAACCACACAATTTAACCATCAGAATGCCACCTACACTATTTATTATCGTATGAATTTTGAAAAAAAAATACTATTATTACTTTTAAAAATCAATACTAATAGAAATAAAGTCTGGTGGTATTTATTAAAACTTAATGTAGGTCTATGCCCCATGAGTTGGTCCCCAATGAATGATGGCAATGGTCTTGTAGTTGTATCAATATAATAATACAAAGATTACTAGCATTTAGCCATTTATATTAAGAGCGCAAAATCTTTAGGCTTTGTTCATCTTGATGAATGTAATTACAACAAGAATGGTTATATCTTCATAGTTATGTATATATATATATATGGGATGTTCATTTGAGAAGAATCTTTTTATAAGAAGAAAAATAAATTAATCTAGACGTATAATTTTTTTGATCAACGGTTGTGATCAAGATATGATTTTTGTTCACTTTTAATTAATGCTTTAATTCATAAGGTTATAATAGACAATTTGATATAGAATACTAATAAATATAATAAGAGTTACTTAAATCTCATTAATGTTATCATAATTTCCTCCTTCGTCACCATTAGTGTGTTGTGTCCTACACCAATTTTATTAGGAGACAAAATTATTTAAAAATGTTGTATCCTACACATATTTTATTATGAGTCACAAAATTATTTAAAATTTTTGAGGTCCTACACATTTTGTACCCTACACCAAAACATTACTTTTATGGTGTAGGGAACTTTGTTTTTATGGTGTAGAAAATATTGAATATGTAGGATCATGTGTGATTGTTTTTATTGTGTAAGGTGCACAACTATTTAATATGATAAACTCATTAAATGATTAGGGTTCATTAATTAATCTAAATATTAAAAATAAATGATAGAGTTAATAAATGATTTGTTCAAATTACCTTTGTATCCTTTATTCTTTTTGTTCTTAATTTGTAATTTCTTCTCATTTGACTCTCCACTAATATATATATATATATATTATATTGTGTTTGCAGCCTCCAAATTAGTGGAACAGGGGTATTATTTTGTTCATTTTTTGAGTTATTTACCATTCTTTGTATTTTTGTATTTTTCTTTTCTTAAATTCTATAAGTTTTTTATATGTGCAGATAACATAATGCCGCTAATAATTCTATCATTCAGTGGCGGAGCTAGCCTATTAATTTAGGAGTATCCAATTTTTTTACTGTGCAATCATACAATAATAAAAACGATATTAAATAAAGTAAAATAAGTACCTAATAGATTTTTCCTTATTTTTTTCATAGATAGATTAAAATCGTTCCATCACATCGTCGTCTTTACTTTATCAGAACTTTATTTTTCGACCGCATAACCATAGCATTGTTCAAATATTTCGGCCCCATTCGATTGCATAAATCCGTCTTGACAAGCTTCAAATTAAAAAAACATCTTTAACGGTTGCAATTGAATATTACCATTAGCAACATTCGGACTTTCATCATTCGGGATTTTATCATTAGCAAGCCGATTTTCATCAATTTACTTAAATTTTCTTTTAAAAAAGTTCCCAATTAAAGACTGTTTTTTTAGATTGTGGTTTTATCTTCACTTCAAGGAATCAACTTTCAACTTCAAATCAAATAATTCAACTCCCTAGTTTAACAACTAAAATAGAAAAGTATAAGTTTTTGAAAATTTTAACTTATAACCGTAACAAATATACAAAGCAAAATTCTACAAAAACTATAATACCAAACAAGAAATCAATTGATCAAATGACAAGAAAACTCACAAACTCGGTCGACGATTTCAGCAGGGAGTATTTCGTTTTCTAGCAGGGACGATGATCAGTGCTGGCTTCTGACCTCCTGTTCGTCTTTAGGATTCTGTTTGAGTTCGACGTTTGGTTTCCACTTTCCAATTGCGGCCTATAATCAAAAGGTCTATATTATTGTTTGTGTATTTGGCTAAGCTTTGTCATTTACCAACCAGGCCTTATTTCAATTATATTATTGTTATTTTAGGCTTACTTTATCATTTGGGCTTAATTATTCTACAAGTTTTAGGTTGTAAATGGTTTGAGCTTATAAAATTTTTAGGATTTTAATAATATCAAGTTTTCTACTTTTTTTGTCAATGGTATCCTCGTATTTGTTTAGGGGTATCCTTTGTATAAAATCGAGAAAAAATACACTACGAATACAGGGTTGAGCCGTAGCCCGTGCTACCCCTCTTATAACACTAGTTCCACCCCTTCTACCGTTAGTATTGTGTAAGTTCATTCCTGAAACTAAAAAACATGTTAGAGATTTGTTTGCACTTGACTATGAAAGATGATAGTGGTCGACATCAGGGATCGTATTCAGATACATATCTCTCAAGAAATTTGCTAATTGTGATTTCTATTCATTAGCTTTGGTCATTTGCTAATTTACTGATTCGCGATCTAGTTGATTAGTTCTCATTTGACTTGATTGATTTCAACATTGATTATGTTTCTCGCGGGACCTGAACTGAATGACGACCGACCCGAAAGTTCTAAAATTTGGTTGTGAAAAATCTTTACACTGAGAAAAATGAGACCCAGTAAAAGAAAATCCTAGATCCGTCACTGCACATTCAACCACCTCGTTTGAATACTTAAAACATATATATAACTAAATGATATGCAACAATTCTCAACAACTGTATTAATGAATTGCAAAAATTAGAAATTAAACGTATGTAGCTTGATTAAAATAACAAAAAAAACTGTTATAAATATCGCATTTGATGTGTGTACATTTGAGCAAACGTGCATGCATCTCCGGTCAAAATAAAAAATAAAAAAACATTTTATAATTCATATTTGTTGTTTCTACATTTAAGCAAGCGTGTATGTATGTGACTATGTGAAGTCTAGCTAGTAATATCTACCAAGAAACTTTTGTCCATTACTTGCTCTTACGATAAGTAGAATTGGAATTTTAGTTATAAAATGACTACAACTTAAAAATAACATATACTTTTCTTCCGTTTAGAATGCGTCAATGTGATTTTAAGATAGTGTTTGGCATACATAATTGAGAGATAGAACGGAATGGACCATTACGTGTGTATTTTGCCGGATTATTAGTTATTGAAATAGTTATTGAAATAGTTGATGGGTTATCTATCATGATAGGAGTGCGAGTAAAATTCAGACCTTAATCGCAAAGTTGTTGTATCCACAAAACTTGAGCACCCCAACTAGAAGTTGCCACATACTCAGCCTCGCAAGTGGATATAGACACAACTACCTGCTTTTTACATTGCCACGACATGAGTCTACTTCCCATCAACTGTACACCTCTTGAGGTCGATTTTCTATTGATTTGACATCCTCCGAGATCCACATCAAAATAAACAATGAGATCTAAACTACCCGATAAAGGATACCACAAACCAAATTTGGGCTTCTCTTTGAGGTGCCGAAAGATTCTCTTAAAAGCTTTGAGGTGGGATTCTCTTAGATTTGACTGATATCTTGCACATAAGCACGCAACAAACATGATGTCAGGACGCGCCACTGTGAGATACATTAACGAACCAATCATAGCTCTATACAAAGTCGACTCTACTTCAACATCCTTTTCTTTGTCAGCTTGCAGCTTATGATTAGTCGGTAATGGAGTATTGTTTGGCAAGCTATCTTCCATATTAAATCTCTTGAGAATCTCATGGACATACTTCGTTTAATGAATGAAAATGCCATCCGCCTCTTGATTGACTTATAATCCAAGAAAAAAATGAAAGCTCGCCCATCGTACTCATCTCAAATTTGGACTTCATTACAACCTCCAATTCACGACATAGCTTTTCATTTGAAAAACCAAAGATAAGGTCGTCAACATAGATTTGTACAATCAGAAATCTCCTTTTCTTCAATATGAACAATGTAGAGTCGATCATGCCATGACGAAACCATTTTCCCACAACTGTTTCAAAGTTGTCTCATACCAAACTCCTAGAGCTTGTTGTAGACCGTACAACGCCTTATCCAATTTATACACCTTATTTTGAAACTGTGGATCATCAAACCCTGGCGGTTGAGAAACAAACACAGTTTCTTGTAGCTTCCCGTATAAAACGCGCTCTTAACGTCCAGTTGATAGACTTCAACTTGTTTTTAATTAATTGATTCATGTTCCTAAGGTGCACATGAGCCATTGGACGATACCACAAATATGAATCATCCTCAGTCGCTTTTGATAACAAACATGTTGCAACTCCATTTGAACTCATGAGCGGACGTATATCCATCACATATGTATCATTCCCTCGTGGAGCTCTCATCACCACCCAATCTTCAGGAATGATAAACCCGGCTTTAGAACAAAACACTCCTTGTCGATGAAATGCACGGTGTACTTGTTATCAAAAACTTGAGAAACCGACAACAAATTCTGTTTCAATTCAATGACATAATTGACTTTGTAAAGGGTTATCTTTCCATTTGTTATAGTTCCTTCTCCCGTGATGTAACTACCTTTCTCATCGATAAAATTAACGTAACCACCTCTTATCTACTTCACATTGGACAACAACTCCAAATTCCCTGTCATGTGTCATGAACATCCATTATCTATGTACTAAATATGATAGCCTTCTTCAGTTGTTCCTACACCCATAGACAGAAAATCAGTTAGAGTTGGGGACCCAAGCCATAATGGTCTTGGGTCGTCCTCTATCATCAACAAATGAAAATTCTTTCAAGTAACCATTTCCACTATCAGTTTGTGCATTTCGATTCCTGGAATAACTCGACTGATTTCCCACAAATTGAGGATTATATGGCGTCAAAAATTGGTTATTGAAACTTGAATTTCCAAAATTTCATCCATATTATTTTTGTGGAACAAAACTTCTATTGAAACCTTGATTCACATTGTTCCGGAACAAAAATCAATTTTGATTAACAAAGTGTTGTTTTGGGGGTGACACACTTCGATTTCCAACAAAACGATTTTGGTCATGATGTCTCACAAAATCAGACCAAGGACTTCTTGACCGTTTGCAATTTCCAAAAGAACGAACATTTTCTTGATTCTCTCTTCGAAAAGGCATCTTTTGACGATTTTCATGCCTTCCAACAGAATTGTTCGAACCTTGACCAAAACAATGTCAAAAAACTGCTTCCTCTTATTCCACACACTTTTGATTTTGAACTTTAGCTTTGAAAACTTGTTTTACCTCTCGTGTAACTACTTTTCATTTAACGACATTTTGTTTTGAAATGTTAGGATCCGAGTTTGATTGTTGTGAAAGTTAAGATGAAAATAATGAAAGAAGATAAAACAAAGATGAGATTTGCAGCGGAATAAATAACTTTTCAATCACAATAATGAAGATATTGCTTTCATCGACATGCTTTTATAAATTCAATGATTCACGTATGCATGAAGAATTACAACTCCCCCCAGCCTGATCACTCTCTGTTTGTTCGTACAAAAATGTCAAGATGGAAAGTGATGAATAGAACTGTACATGCACCGTTCTATTTATAGTACAAACGAAACATATGAAGAATTTACGCTGATGTCACCTAGACAACGACATCTAACAACCTAACAAACTCCTAACATCTGTTATGGCCTAAGCACTATTACATTGAAAATAGGAGTAAACTCTGTTGATCATCATCTGTTGAGAATCCTCTATTGAGCTTTATCTGTTGATCCACAGCATACCTTAGCCTCATCAGCAGAGGTTCTCTTTGGCAGACCTTTGGCTTTAAGCAGAGTTTGTCTTCAACAGATATTGTGAATAGTCTTTGGCCTTGGCCGACTTTAGAGTAGCAGATGTTGAGTCTTTCCCTTTAGGAGGAGCATATCTTCAAAGCACTGTTATTTGTAATCAGAGGTTGTAGACTATTTTGGCTTTCCAATCATCTGTTCTTTTGTGTGGTCCACTAGATCCAACAATCTCCCCTAGAACAGATGATGCCAAAACACTTCTTTATTTCTAATCTTTATTCCTCATCAGCTTTTCCCTGATTTGTCTTTTGAACTGTAATTCAAAGTCCATGGAAATCATATCTTCAAAATCCCTTTCTAGTTCAAGGTTTAATAAATCTTGGAGGTCATCTACATCCAGACCATATGCATCCTCCATTTTTAACTTTTGAACTTCATCATCTAATCTGAGCAAAATCAACTCGTGGGTGTCTGAGGATGACTTCCACTTTAGAATTTTTGAATCAGATGATTTTCTTGGGTGAAGGGTTATTTGTGATGAGTTTGGTGATTATGGCCTGCTTACTAGATTAGCAAGTGTTTCATATAATTAGGCATTGGCAGAATTAGTATGATATAAAAGTTGGCTCTTTAGTCCCTCTTTTCTGAATTCATCTTCATACATCTTTATATCATCCTCAGACATCTGCTTTTTCCTTTTTTCTTGATTTAAGGCAACTATGGTTAAGCCAGATGCTGCTGAGTACTGCTTTTTAGATGTAAGGGTCTGTTTAGGGACAACCACTATTGTATATACTGGCTTCTTTGGAACTCTAGGATCCTTTTCTCTCAGCTATTCCAGTCTCTTGTAAGTTTCAACAATTTTTGATTCTGACTATCTGGCAACAGACCTAGTAGTACCATACTTAGCAACAACAAGTTCTTCTCTCATTCTTTTTAGCTTCAATCCCTTGTTTTGATCAACCTTTTTGTATTTCTTCCAATATGGTGGAGTTGGCTTATGTAAAGAATCATTGAGCATCTTTTAAATTCTTTCTATTTCTTCTTTGAGATCATCTGTTGACCAGTCTTTGAACTGTGCTCTGTTTGCTTTGTATGGTTTATGTTGCATGATGTGATCAAGGTAATCCTACCTTAGTTCCTTATCAAGCTCAGCTTGATTAGCTTCTCAGACATGGACTTGCTCAGGTCCTTAGCAAAATCTTCAATCTTTCTCACCTTGCTAAGTTCTAGTGACAAGATCGCCTGAGTATTCCTGACATCCTTCCCTTTGCACATCTATTTTCCAATATTTTCAGCATGTCTTGCTTTTTTGCTTTAAATTATTAATCCTTTAAAAGTTCTTTGGCTTGAGATAACGAAAGATGATGGGAAGGATTTTGTGGTGCATCCTCTGTGAGAAAATTCAATTTCACCTTGGATTGCAAAAATCTCTAGAGGATACGAGAAAGGATTGGAATGACTTGTGATGGGGTTGAGTGGATGGAAATGAAATGGATTTTGGTGGAAGTGATTAGTGAGGTGGGGGGTTGGAATAGGGGCGATGATAAGGGGATTGGTTTATGGAACCTCCTCATCATCTTCATGCACAACAAAAGTTTTTATTTTGCGTGTGAATTTGATTTAGGTGAAGGTGGCGTGTTGGAATTCTTGGTGGTTGGATAGTGGTTGTGTTAATGTGGACGGTATCATGGCGTGTTTGTGGACATCTACTGATACATTGTATCATCATCTGTTGGGTAATTTCATGGAGATGTGTGTGATGTTTCTTTGAGGTGATTTTTGTGGTAAGGGTTTGTTTTGGTTATAGCAGAGGATACACTTCTTATAGACCTAGCAATGGTTTTAGGAGGAGTGGAAATTGGTTGTCTAACATTCTTGTTGACTTTCTCCTTTTTGAAGTGCCAATATCCTTCTTTTCCCCTGCATGGCCTATTCTTGATCAATTAGGATAGAAGCTTTGCTTTCAAGTGTATCTTGCCTTCTCTGCTTTTCTGAGGCAATCTCTTCGGCTTTCTTGTTTAGGGTCTCATCAATCCCTTTTTCCCTTCTAGCATCTAATGCCTTAGTAGAGGTTGTGGTTGATTTTTTAGGAGCAAACCCTGGCTTTTGTTGTTGCACCTTTGATGGTTTTGCTTGTGGTAAAGGCTGCAACTTTTTCAATTTGTCATTCTCTCCCTTTTTAGCATCATCTTCTACTTCTTCTTGTAGTACAGTTGGAAGGGCAGAACCAGTGGTCTTTAAGAGATGTTCCCTAGTGGCCTTGATATCAGCTTGTGTAACTTTGTACCTGGCCTCAAACATATTCCTTATCAACTCCATGTGAGTGTTGTGGTTTATATCAGCCAAATTCCTTTGAGCTTAGATGATTGGTTGCACTGATTTCCACAACTCATTGGCAATTTGCTGAGTAAAAGGTTAACTTACAGAAACTTGTAACATCTGTTTCATCATGCTTTTCATTTCATCTATTGAAGATTCCATAGATGTCATTATCTCCGTCAAATCCTTGTATCTTAATTTATCACCTAACTTAATAGGATCATCTGAATTCCTACCAGAGGTAGTTGTATTTGGTTCTATAACAGGAGAAGACTCCAAATTAACAGAACCAAATGTCCATTTGTCTTGGTACTGGGGACTTCCAACTAGAATAGAGGTTATAATTGTAACCTCAACATTTGTTTCCTTCAAGTAAGACTTATAGATGAAACCACTGTCCAACTAAGAAACTGTTGTTTCACAAGTTGTAGTGGTTGCTTCATCTGAACTACCACCAAGAGTTACATGTAACTCAAGGGCTGTAGCCTCCTCAGTCATTTGTGGGCTAGCAAGTTGATTTTCTCCGACTTAGTCACTTGTGGAAGTTTGCTCTCTTTAACAGGTGATTGAGAGGAACTGATTTGTGTCTGAGTGGTATAAATTGCTTCAAACATAGGTATAAATGCTGGTGGAATTGGAGTAGAGGGTTGTGGAGTTCAAAGAGAGATAGCACTGGGAGAGGGGCTTAGAAACAGACTTTCAAGTGAAATATTTGCCTCTTGATATGGTGCCCCGGTGTTTACAACTTGACCCTATTATGAGGATTCAAGAGGAGTTAGGATGGGTGGAGATTTTTCCATCTGTTGTGAGGAAGTAACAACATTGGTTTCTGGTGGCTTTGGTGTTGCCATAAGGTTATCCTTTGGGATCTCATCTTCCAGAGGTGCCTTTTTATGTTGTTTCTTTTTGGTGGGCTTTTTGGATGTGGAGGGTTTCTTTTTGAATTTTTCTGGTGTAGGTTTCACAACACCGGTTGTGGTGTCATGATCACAAGGAGCAGTGGCTCAACAACATAGGTATGAGCAACAGATGTGGACTCATCTAAAATCGTCCCATCCTCTTTACTTGTGTTTTGGAAACTTTTGACTTTTTATCTTGCATTCTAGTAAAAGTTTCATTTGCAAGACTTGTTATTTTAAAAGTTGTACCTTGTTGAAAATCTTTTTCAAACACTTGTTTTTTAAGGTAATAGCTTAAAAGTCTGGGATACATAAGAAAAGTTTTAGGTTTGTTCCCTTTAATAGTAGTTACATTTGCCACAAGTCCAAGAACAATGCCTGGGATAGATTATAATCTAAATTTGTCAAAATGGCATGTCCCAAGTATTGGACTTTTTGTGGAATCTCATTAAATGAGGTGATCTTGGGTGAGAGACATACAAGTAGGGTATGAAAAAAATATCTCATTTCAGCAGGAAATTGAGGTTTAAAAATTGTAACTCCTGTCAGTTGACCACCATATCCTCTTTCTATGAACTCTGTGTGAAGGTGTTGTTTTTCAAACGTAGTATTACCTGCCTGGCCGTTTAGAGACAATACAGTGGATATGGAAGATAGGATATCTGAACAATGGTTCCTCCGACTTTTGATGTTATACCAAATGGCTTTTTATTTTGAGATTGAACTTCAGCATTTGCCCAGGTTATCGGAGGGTATCCATGCATATTGGTGCATTGGCAGTTAGGATGGTGTAGTATTTTGATGATGTCAAAACATCAATTATTGAGTGGAAAGATTTATTTTTGTTGGTTTTCTCGAAATAAGGAAGGTAGTTAGGAGGAGTTTTAATTTGCAGAGCCATGATCAGAGAAGGGAGGTGAGGAAATTTGGAGAAGATGAGAGTGAAACCGCTTTTTATGAATTTTGAATTCAAGTCGGCAGTGAAAGCTCTGTTTGGATGAAACAGGGGTTTTTATAAAATGAAAAGGTGAATGCTGACGTGGCAGTGTCTGTTTGAAAGATCTGATGGCTAACATTTGTCCACGTGGTAACTTGTGTTTGTGGATGACAGTTGTTAGGTAACCTCTGTCGGAAAACAACAGAGGTTGGGAATAGTGGATATTAATAGTGGCTGATTTAGTCTATCAGAGGATATACATCAGTGGTTAGGGCAAACAGCGGTTATTTCTAACAGATGTTATGAAACAGTTGTGAAAGAGAACAGAGGATACCTTTCAGCAATGGATAAATTTTAACGAAACAGAGGTTCTAGAAATAGTGATTTTGAACAGAATTTAAGGATTTAAAAAAAATCAAGCAAAGCTATTTTTAAGGATGGATTTTCATTTTCTGAAAACATTTTAATGTTTTTTATTCATGGAAAACAAAATTTTGCTTTTAATTCAAGTTTAGCATACCAATCCTAGATATCAAACTTTCAAAGGTGGGTGTGTCTAAAGCTTTTGTCAACACATCTGCCAGCTAGTCCTTGGTTGGAACATGATGCAGAGAAATCAAACTTCTTCATAACAATCCCTCACAAAGTTATGTATGATGTCAATGTGCTTGGTTGTTGATGAGAAACTAGATTTTTAATGATGTTTTTAGCTGCTTGACTATCCAACATGAGAGGAGTCTTTAAAGCAGTCACACCATAATCCAGTAACTGATTTTGAAGCCACAGGAGTTGGGTTGCACAGCTTGCTGTAGCAATATATTCAGCCTCTATTGTTGATGTTGAAACCGCTGCTTGCTTTTTACTTTGCCAAGCAACCAAGTAATTTCCTAGAATCTGACAACCTCCTGAAGTCGACATCCTTGTAGTATGATAAAAAAAAGAGTCACTGTCGGAGTAACCTAAAAGCTCAATATTTCCATTAGCAGGATACCAGATACCAAGTGTGGGAGCTCATTTTATGTATCTGAATATCCTTTTCACAGCTATAAGGTTGGACTTTCTAGGTGCCGACTAGGATCTGGCACATACACGTATGGCAAACGTGATGTCTTGCCTTGATGTAGTTAGGTACAATAATGACCCAATCATGCTTCTATAAAGTGTTTGATCTACCAAGTCATCTTTATAATCAACAGTGACTAATTTTGAGGTGGCCATGGGTGTATACATGGTTTACAATTATTCATATCAAATTTTGTTAATAGTTCTTTGATATGTTTATTTTGATGAATGAATGTATCATTTTGCAATTACTTAACTTGGAGACGAAGAAAGCATTAAAGTTCACCCATGGCACTCATCTCAAACTATACTGTCACGAGTTCCCTAAACTCTTCACACATGGAATTACATGTGGATCCAAAAATGATGTCATCCACATAAATTTGGACAATCATCAAATCCTTTCCTTTCCATTAAAAAAAACAATGTTTTATAAATTTTACCTCTTGTGAAACCTATGGATAAGAGAAAGGTGGAAAGAGTTTCATACCAGGCTCTTGGTGCTTGTCTCAAGCCATACAAAGCTTTATTAAGCTTATAGACATGATCAGGATAAAAGGCATCTTCAAAACCAGGGGGTTAGCATACATATACCTCTTCATGGATCTTACCATAAAGGAATGCACATTTGATATCCATTTGATACACATTGATATTGTGGTTGATAGCAAAAGCTTAAAACAATCTGAGGGCCTCTAATCTTGCTGCTGGAGCAAATGTTTCATCATAATCAATGCCTTCTTCTTGTCTATAGCCTTGAACGACAAGCCTAACTTTGTTTTTGACAACAATGCCCCTTTTATCTGTTTTGTTCTTAAAGACCCATTTTGTACCAATTGGACATACATCCTTAGGCAGTGGTACTGTTGGGCTTGGAGCTTAAAGGTTTATTCATTTATATTGTATTTTGGGCTTTTGGGTTAGTTTGGGCTGCCAAGTAGGCCTAGGGTTGTATTTTTGGGCTTTGTCATGTCTATAAATAGAGGTGTTAGGTCACTTGATAGGGGTTAGAGAGTTGATCACAAAAACTTGTGTCTGACATCCTCTGGTGTATGCAAGTTATTATATTCAAGTTATTCAAGTTGTTCTTCATCCTGATCATAATTTCCGCAATTGATTAGGATAGCGATACATGTTTGATCCATTTCACGGGACTTACAATTGGTATCAAAGCCTGCTGTTTTAATACAGGCTCCGGGTATTGCTGATTGAAGAAGTTTTTGAAGTTTATTGCTGCTATTTGGATCGATTTCTGACATTCCAGATTGCTGTTCATCGACGAAGGGTACTGTTCCGAAGAACTCGAAGAAGCTCTGCAGATTTCGGATTGGATACTGTTCCAGATCCCGAAGAACACGAAGAAGGTTCTCATAATTCGGATTTGATACTGTTCCGGATTCCGAAGAACACGAAGGAGATCGTCTATTCCGGATTATCCATGACTGTTGTTTTATTCCTGATTGTGATCCGTGTTACTGATGTTGTTTTTGAATTCCTTGAATTCCGGAATTCGGTTGCAGAAAAGGCGGAGACACTGCTGCGGATTGGGTCACTGTTCCGGATTTTTGAAGATAAGTCAGGCATTTCGCATTTTTCGTTCCGGATTCTTGATTTCGGATTTCATTTCAGATTTGAGTATTCCCGATCTGCATTTCGGATCTATCTTTCGGATCTGCATTTCGGTCTTCTGATTTCGGATTTCTTCTCGGGATTTCTTTTTGGATCTTCAAATCGGATTCCTAAATCCGGATTCTTCATTCCGAATTACTTATTTCGGATATTTCATTCAGTTTGACCAACTTTGACTTCCGGATTGCTACTTCGGAAAAACCTTCCGAGTTGACCATATTGACTGCAGAATTGACTGTTTCGGATTGAGCACTGTTCATTAGAATCACTTAAATTAATTAAACTTTAAATTAAATTTGGTAAATTTTAATTAATTTAATGGTTGGATTCATGACCGCACAGGACCTGACCAATGCCACACTGGCAGCCCTGCAATCGCAAATTTTAGCCCTCCACCAAGAGTTGGATCAGGTGATTGGCACTTCCACCAAAGTGCCGCGTTTGTTATACGGTGATGAATATTACGAGAGGAAGTTCCGCTTTGAACAGTATTGCAAGGCAAAGGAACCCGGCGTGTGGAGATGTATCATGAATGGTCCAAGAACCATAGTGTATAGCATAGAGCAAGTTCCCGAAACAAAAATTCCCAAGCCTATGCACTTATGGCTCCAGAGGACGTCAAAATCATAGAGGAAGATGAGAAGGCTTCTGCAACACTAACCATGGATCTAGGACCCGATATCTCTATCGCGGTCAGGAACTGTAAACATGCTAAAGAGGTTTGGAGTGAGTTGCAAAATCTCTACGAAGGAAACGCTGACATGAAAGCAAGTAGGGTGAACCAACTGAATCAGCAATTCAGCTCGTTCAATCACATATATGGGGAAACCATCGAAAATCAGATACGCCGCTTTGTCAAACTGGTTTCCCAGATGATTTCAGCTGAGATCTGTAACATCCGTCAAAAAGGGATTTACCAAACCCGCTCCGTTTAGCAACCGAACAGTCAGTCAAAATTTTCGTTGCGAATTAAATGTCCAAAACATTTTTAAACGATCCGTAATCAATTATTATACGCGAATATATATTTAGTTTTTGAAAAACTGTCAAAAATCGCAAAATAAAAATGAAATACATCTGCCGGGTTTCGAACCCGGGTCTGTACCGATCCGGAAGTGTCTTAACATACAACACACAAACCACTGCGCCAACTGCTTTGTTTGTTAAATAATGAAATAATTTAATTCATAAAGTGACTTTACAAATTCAAAACCGGCGCCCAAACGGTTTAGTCGTCGGAATCCCGGAAATCTCGCGAGTTTTAACACCAATTTACGTTATAACGTAAACCTTTAATCACATATCGGTTATAACCGATGTTTGAAGTCCGTGACCAAAAATGATAACCGCCGGAAAACTTAAACTGATGAACCCAGTCGTAAATCAGATCAAATACATTTCGATTATTCCCTATAAATTCACCCTCAACCCACGACAAACACTTTCGCTCAAAAATCACACCTTTTCTCGGCATAATTCCACTCGCCGGAACTTTCCTGTTTTTCGCTGGAAAACCGAGTTTTAATCCCTGAGCTTCACTGAATCCCCTAAACCTTTACCGAAGTTACCCTTACTCTTTCCAAGCTTTCCGGAGACTTGCTGCTGCAAGGCACCAGACGCCGGAGTTGTTTTCTGTCGCCGGAGTTCTGCCAGAAAACAGAGGAAAGCGAGTCGGTATACCTCACGCTTATTTTCCTTTCTTTTTACTTCTATCTTACCAGTAATTAACCTAAAACACTAATGAAACTTGAATAAAAACTCGAACCAGTCAGACCCGATTTCTGGTTCAACATTGACGAAGAAGACGATGTTTTTCTATATCATATAAGTATATTATAAATCAGGATTCTACTCGGGTTAGACACACAGTCCAGCGGTGGACTGTGTGCACATAAGACGTTAATCATGCAAAGGTCTCGAGTTCGATTCCCGTCTCACACACGCTGCCTTAATAAAATCTATTTTTTTGTTTACTGAACCGGAGTCGCCTAAGATATATGTTAAGTATATTAATAACCGAAATAATAACCAAGTTAGAACACACGTCCAGCGGTGGACTGTGTGTTTGTTTATATCGCTGGTCACGAGTTCGAGTCCGGTCTTCAGCACCGACTCGGACGATTATCTATTCTTTTTAAATAAGGCAGAAAAATGAAATAACTAAATTGTATTTAAGTATAATAAAAATCAAAGTATATAACATGTTAAACACACAGTCCAGCGGTGGACTGTGTGTTAGATTAACCCACAGGTCCCGGGTTCGAGACCTGTGGAGCGCACCGCCGAACCGCTTAAACTGTTTTAAAATAAAAATGATTTTCTGTTAATTCTAATTAATGTATATATGAAATTAAAATCGGATATATAACGGGTTAGACACGTAGCTCAGTTGGTAGAGCTGCGTGCACGTGTACGGGAGGTCTCGGGTTCGAGCCTCACCCAGCGCACAACAATACGCCTCGAACCGGTCAACGCCGGTCAAAGTCAACTGGTCAAAGTCACTGTAGCAGAAAAAAATAAAATATTTTTATTATTTTTATTTAATTATTTTAAATTAAAAATCAATTATAAATACTTAAAAATAACATTTTTAAGATTAGAAAATAGCCTCAAACTCACAAAAATGCACCCAACAATCCTAATAAAATAGTTTAATAAAATCCGTTTACTTACCAAATCATAATGCGATTTATCTAGGTTAAATCTCACTCGTGGTTAAAACCACTTCGCGTGCATTCAACGTCATCAACCGAACGCACCCACTGTGAGTGAATCTTACAATTCCCCCTTTTAAATTACACGTTTTGGGGTGTGTCATGTGTTATGAAATTAATTAATTTATTTATTTAAACTTGTGCCATACCACATCATGACTTAAACTTAGATTGTTTTTATTGTTGTGATTTACTTATTGCCATTTGTCAAGTCATATGAAACTCATACGATAAGCCCATCAGTTCCTCGTGGGAGACGAGTAGAACATCGCGTGCTTCATATTAATTTCATTATTGTTCATGTGTGTACCATTGAGTTTATATTGTTTATAGTTGTGTTATTCATATTATCATGTTTATGCAATTCATTCATCAGGCCCCTCAGTTCCTCGTGAGAGACGAGTTGAGCATCGCGTGCCTTTAATTGTTCCATTATTGTTCATGAGTGTTTTCATTTAACATCCTATGATTATTGATCAAGTTACATCTAATTTTACTCATGTTTGGTTGTGCACATATTTCATAATCAATTTAAATAAATTGTTCAAATGTTTTTTCCATAGGATTCACTCGCCAACATTATGTTGATCCAAAAACCTTTTTACACATGATACAGGTGAACAGGTTGAAGCAAGGATAACATAGGATATGCCTTAGAAGAGAACAAAGAAGTTAGATTGTTAGTTAGATCATGTTGTAACATTATTGTAAATTTCCATTTAATTTGTATTAATGAATATGAAACGTTTAATAAATGTCATGAGCTTTGATGATAACCCAATCATGCCCCGATCACCTATTCCGCTGCGGGTCGGGGTGTGACAGATTGGTATCAGAGCCATGACTATAGAGATATAGGATAGGTTATTAGACCCTTAGAGCCTATACTATAGTCTGCCTAAATTTTAAATTGATTAAGTGGTTACATACAAACTTGTGATATTTATTTGTTTCATATTTGTTTACATTTCAGTCAAACATACATGCTCATATACATGTTCATTATACATATATACATATTCATTATACATATATCGATGTTCATGTATTCAATTTATTTTCATATTCTCATTATCCAAAGATTTTTATGTAATTTTCAAATCTCATCAAAGTAAGTTCTGCGACGGGCATGTAGTAACTGGAAGGGTACAAGTACCGGTAGTCGGAACGTCCTGTCTAGGCTGGCATTCGTATAAATCCAATATAACGGACCAGTTTGCCTACCTGGGGACCAACGATGAGAGTACGAAGGACCTATTAGGCCAAAGCATGCCACACCAAACGTCGTTCGAACTAACCCTACTTTGAGGTGTCACCGTGTCTACACCTGGACACATTCCGAACATCACACGTTGTATACATATTTCTCGATTTTCCCGGGTTTTTGTGTACGCAACCAGGCAGAAACCGTGCGAACCATATGAAAAACCGGTATTCATGGGGGCCCACATGATTACACAAGGTAAAGTATGGCGGCATGACGGGCCTAACAGCGAGCAAAGCCCAAGACATCCTATGGATGTAGTATTTTTGTATAATTATTTTATGAATGTTCATTCCTAATGCGACCCACGATCCCAAAAGCATCCAACTCATACCCTTGTCATGTATTCCTTGTAGATGTCTTCTAACCTCGCCCGAAGGAAGACGAGAGCAAGAAAAGCCCGCGAGCGCATGGCTGCCTTAATCGCTCAACAAATGGCTGCCGTAATACCCAACATTGTAATCCAAGTTCAACAAGCACTTACCGATAATCCTGTCAATCAAGCAAACCAAAACATTTTCAACTCTTCCCCAAATACCACTAAATGTACCTACAAGCATTTCAAATCATGCGACCCTCCGAAATACAAAGGTACTGAAGGCGTCACCGCTCTCCTCCATTGGTTTGAAGAAATGGAGAACACATTTCTAAATTGCGATTGCCCTGACGATCGCAAGGTGCGATATGCTACCGGTCGATTATATGGGATAGCACTTACTTGGTGGAACACAGAAAAGGCCAAACGAGGTGTGGAAGATGCTATGTCCTTAACTTGGAACGAATTGAAGGAAATCATGACCAGACGATTTTGTCCAAGGAGCGAAATCAAGAAATTAGAAGATGAATTTTACTCATTGAAGCAAATGGAAGGAGACCACACCACCTACAACAAAAGGTTCCTCGAATTACATCAAATGGTTCCCAACATGTTTACTCCCCTCTACCGTTTGATAGAGCACTACATTCGTGGCCTTCTACCACAGATTCAAGACCCTGTAATAAGTACCAAGCCTGCAACTTTGGAAGCAGCAATGGAGCTAACAACAGAGCTCACCGAGAACCGAATTCGAAACAAAGACTTCAAGGAGGAGAAGAAGAAGGATAAAGAATCGACTGAAACCTCCGACTCCACTCAAACCGAATCCCCTTCTCAACCCAATCCTAAGAGAAGAAGAGTCGGGCGACTTTTCGCTGCTACTCAACGAAATCAACCCGTTTTTCACGCTATACCCATCCGAGCTGTCCCAATCACCCAAGAGGCACCCAACTCAGCTTACCCAAATAAGAAACCATATCTTGGACCTCACCCTCGATGCAACAACTGTTTTTATCACCATCTCCTTACTTTACCTTGCCGGCTATGTACAGCTTGTGGACGTTATGGTCATTTGAGCAATCTTTGTCGCACCTTTCAAGACCAAACCTCTTCCCCTACTCAAAACATGGCCCAAACTTATTACCAACCTCAATATCCCATGTTCCCATATGCTAGAGCTTGCTTCAATTGTGGCGACCCTACCCACTTTAGAAACACATGCCCTCAATTGGTTAATGTTATCAACACTCAAGCCCAATCAAACCCAGTTAACCAAGTAAACCAAGAAAACCCAACCACTATGCCACCAGCAAGAGGAAGAGTCTTCAATATCAACGCCAATCCTGTCGAAGATAATGACGGCCCAAACGAAGATACTCAGCTAGTCCTCTTCGTTGAAGATCCAGATTCAACTCCTATCGTTTAGTTTTATGTTTTTATCACATGTGTAGACTGTTAGAGAAATTATTGGATATTATATATTATATATTGTTTTCGGTATATGCTTTTGCCGAGGCCGTGGCTCCCCATCCATCGAGGTTGAGTTGGATCCCCATTTTATTATGTGGTTGATCTTGGCGTGCCCGCACGATCGGCTCCGTTTGATTGAGCCTTGAGCGCACATTTCAATTTACATTTCCAGTTCATGCAATACGTTCGGCTCCGTTTGATTGAGCCTTGAGCGCACATACAATTTCATTATCACTATCTTGTGGTTGTGGTGTTTGTAGTAGAGTCGCATCGAACTAACCATAACTTTCGGATAAAGTCAACGAAAATTTGACAAGGGTATGGTGGATACGCCGATGGTACTTCCTATATATAAGTATTCTTGTCAAATGATCGGAGGCATTATCAGGCGGTTATGAGAGGTTCCATGCATAGGCTGATTGTGTGATGGTTGTTTAAATTAAGTTGTTCAATTTCAGTACATTCAATACGTTCGGCTCCGTTTGATTGAGCCTTGAGCGCACATACAATTTCATTCAATACGTTCGGCTCCGTTTGATTGAGCCTTGAGCGCACAGACAATTTCATTATCAGTATCATGTGGTTGTGGTGTTTGTAGTAGAGTCGCATCGAACTAACCATAACTTGCGGATAAAGTCAATGAAAATTTGACAAGGATATGGTGGATACGCCGATGGTACTTCCTATATATAAGTATTCTTGTCAAATAATCGGAGGCATTATCAGGCGGTTATGAGAGGTTCCATGCATAGGCTGTTTGTGTGGTTAAGTTATTCATATTCAGTACATGCAATACGCTCGGCTCCGTTTGATTGAGCCTTGAGCACACAATTTCAATTTCAGTACATTCAATATGTTCGGCTCCGTTTGATTGAGCCTTGAGCACACAATTTCAATTTCAGTACATTCAATATGTTCGGCTCCGTTTGATTGAGCCTTGAGCACACAATTTCAATTTCAGTACATTCAATATGTTCGGCTCCGTTTGATTGAGCCTTGAGCACACAATTTCATTTTCAGTACATGCAAAACGATCGGCTCCGTTCGATTGAGCCTTGATCGCACAGATATATTTCATTTCAGTAATTTATGTTTGTTGTATTGATTGTAGAGTTATAGGACTAATCATAATTCACTGTTAAAACCAATGAAAATTTGACAAGAATATGGTGGATACGCCGCTGGTACTTCCTATATATAAGTATTCTTGTCAAAGGATCAGAGGCATTAACGGATGGTTATGAGAAGTTCTATGTAGGATTTATTAGTTTCTTGGTAACCAATCATAACTTGTGGATAAAACTAATGAAAATTTGGCAAGAATATGGTGGATACGCCGCTGGTACTTCCTATATATAAGTATTCTTGCCAAAGGATCAGAGGCATTATCAGGCGGTTATGAGAAGTTCCATGTAGGATTGGTTGGAATTTGTGATACATTTATATCATCATGTTATTTAAAGAAATTGGATTTTGTTCCATTTCTACATAAATTAACCTCTCCATCATAACAAACGAGAGAGGAACTTCCATCATTCAAACATATATGTTATCAGAATGTGGATTCAAATATTTGCTGTTGTAATATTCGCTGATGTGTCTATTCATGTTCGAATATTTGCTGTTGTGATTATTCATGTTCAAATATTTGCTGATGTGTTCATTCATGTTCGAATATTTGCTGTTATGTTTATTCATGTTCAAATATTTGCTGATGTGTTCATTCATGTTTGGATATCAGCTGTTGTGTTTTTATTTATGTTCCATGTAGAATGTAGTGTTAGGAGTTTTGCCTTAGGATATAACCATATTTTTCCCAAACGTATCTAAACTCTTATGCATGATATCATTTTTAGCGAATCATTCCTGTTTATCAATATTCATACAGTAGGCAACAAAAAGCGATTCCTGAATAGGGTACTTAACCTTTACAAGGAACGTTACCGCCTCGAACAAAAACTTAAACCCTCATTTTTGCTAAGCATACAACTGTCAAACAAAACATCATCATTCTTATAGTCAAAATATATCATTATTTAAATTTCGGGACGAAATTTCTAAAAAGCAGGGGATACTGTAACATCCGTCAAAAAGGGATTTACCAAACCCGCTCCGTTTAGCAACCGAACAGTCAGTCAAAATTTTCGTTGCGAATTAAATGTCCAAAACATTTTTAAACGATCCGTAATCAATTATTATACGCGAATATATATTTAGTTTTTGAAAAACTGTCAAAAATTGCAAAATAAAAATGAAATACATCTGCCGGGTTTCGAACCGGGTCTGTACCGATCCGGAAGTGTCTTAACATACAACACACAAACCACTGCGCCAACTGCTTTGTTTGTTAAATAATGAAATAATTTAATTCATAAAGTGACTTTACAAATTCAAAACCGGCGCCCAAACGGTTCAGTCGTCGGAATCCCGGAAATCTCGCGAGTTTTAACACCAATTTACGTTATAACGTAAACCTTTAATCACATATCGGTTATAACCGATGTTTGAAGTCCGCGACCAAAAATGATAACCGCCGGAAAACTTAAACTGATGAACCCAGTCGTAAATCAGATCAAATACATTTCGATTATTCCCTATAAATTCACCCTCAACCCACGACAAACACTTTCGCTCAAAAATCACACCTTTTCTCGGCATAATTCCACTCGCCGGAACTTTCCTGTTTTTCGCCGGAAAACCGAGTTTTAATCCCTGAGCTTCACTGAATCCCCTAAACCTTTACCGAAGTTACCCTTACTCTTTCCAAGCTTTCCGGAGACTTGCTGCTGCAAGGCACCAGACGCCGGAGTTGTTTTCTGTCGCCGGAGTTCTGCCGGAAAACAGAGGAAAGCGAGTCGGTATACCTCACGCTTATTTTCCTTTCTTTTTACTTCTATCTTACCAGTAATTAACCTAAAACACTAATGAAACTTGAATAAAAACTCGAACCAGTCAGACCCGATTTCTGGTTCAACATTGACGAAGAAGACGATGTTTTTCTATATCATATAAGTATATTATAAATCAGGATTCTACTCGGGTTAGACACACAGTCCAGCGGTGGACTGTGTGCACATAAGACGTTAATCATGCAAAGGTCTCGAGTTCGATTCCCGTCTCACACACGCTGCCTTAATAAAATCTATTTTTTTGTTTACTGAACCGGAGTCGCCTAAGATATATGTTAAGTATATTAATAACCGAAATAATAACCAAGTTAGACACACAGTCCAGCGGTGGACTGTGTGTTTGTTTATATCGCTGGTCACGAGTTCGAGTCCGGTCTTCAGCACCGACTCGGACGATTATCTATTCTTTTTAAATAAGGCAGAAAAATGAAATAACTAAATTGTATTTAAGTATAATAAAAATCAAAGTATATAACATGTTAAACACACAGTCCAGCGGTGGACTGTGTGTTAGATTAACCCACAGGTCCCGGGTTCGAGACCTGTGGAGCGCACCGCCGAACCGCTTAAACTGTTTTTAAAATAAAAATGATTTTCTGTTAATTCTAATTAATGTATATATGAAATTAAAATCGGATATATAACGGGTTAGACACGTAGCTCAGTTGGTAGAGCTGCGTGCACGTGTACGGGAGGTCTCGGGTTCGAGCCTCACCCAGCGCACAACAATACGCCTCGAACCGGTCAACGCCGGTCAAAGTCAACTGGTCAAAGTCACTGTAGCAGAAAAAAAATAAAATATTTTTATTATTTTTATTTAATTATTTTAAATTAAAAATCAATTATAAATACTTAAAAATAACATTTTTAAGATTAGAAAATAGCCTCAAACTCACAAAAATGCACCCAACAATCCTAATAAAATAGTTTAATAAAATCCGTTTACTTACCAAATCATAATGCGATTTATCTAGGTTAAATCTCACTCGTGGTTAAAACCACTTCGCGTGCATTCAACGTCATCAACCGAACGCACCCACTGTGAGTGAATCTTACAATTCCCCCTTTTAAATTACACGTTTTGGGGTGTGTCATGTGTTATGAAATTAATTAATTTATTTATTTAAACTTGTGCCATACCACATCATGACTTAAACTTAGATTGTTTTTATTGTTGTGATTTACTTATTGCCATTTGTCAAGTCATATGAAACTCATACGATAAGCCCATCAGTTCCTCGTGGGAGATGAGTAGAACATCGCGTGCTTCATATTAATTTCATTATTGTTCATGTGTGTACCATTGAGTTTATATTGTTTATAGTTGTGTTATTCATATTATCATGTTTATGCAATTCATTCATCAGGCCCCTCAGTTCCTCGTGAGAGACGAGTTGAGCATCGCGTGCCTTTAATTGTTCCATTATTGTTCATGAGTGTTTTCATTTAACATCCTATGATTATTGATCAAGTTACATCTAATTTTACTCATGTTTGGTTGTGCACATATTTCATAGTCAATTTAAATAAATTGTTCAAATGTTTTTTTCCATAGGATTCACTCGCCAACATTATGTTGATCCAAAAACCTTTTTACACATGATACAGGTGAACAGGTTGAAGCAAGGATAACATAGGATATGCCTTAGAAGAGAACAAAGAAGTTAGATTGTTAGTTAGATCATGTTGTAACATTATTGTAAATTTCCATTTAATTTGTATTAATGAATATGAAACGTTTAATAAATGTCATGAGCTTTGATGATAACCCAATCATGCCCCGATCACCTATTCCGCTGCGGGTCGGGGTGTGACAAGATCACCCTCACCAACAGCGCTATGAACCGACAGGTGTTGAATTCACTACCCAAAAGTTGGGATGCAGACGTGGGCATGATAAAAAAGACAAAGAACCTGAACGACGTCAATCTCACTGAGATGATAGCTACTATCAAATCATGTGAAATTGATAAAAAACAAAGGGAGATCAATCATCAGAGCAGTCTGATGGGCGTAGGGATGACAGGTCAGAACACAACGTTAATGTCATAGAATCTCGTCTATAGTCCTCTGCAAGGAACTGCACAAGCACCAGGTGGATCAAATGTGGTGTACAGTCCTGTTGTCACGCCTCAAAACACTCAGTATGTGTATGGGTTTCAATCTCCAAATCCCACAACGGTCTCAGCTGCTCAAGTCCATACAAAGTACCATGCTCAGTATCCTAACATGGTGTTCAGTCCTACAACTCCCCAAACCGTGCAACAAGGCGTTATTCCTCAAACAGGCGTACCTGTCCCTGGCTCTGCAGAACCCGTGCCCAACTCTGCGTTTCTCACTAAGGAGAACGAAGAGAAACTGGCGATTGCTGCATCAATGATCAAGAGCTTGAACGCCTTCCTTGCAGTCGATTTGACACCTCCATCTATTCTTCCAACAGAAGTTGATCAGATCATGGAGGAAGACCTGGATGAGATCGATGTCTCCTGGAATTTAGCAATGGCTGCTTTTCGGGTCAACAAATTTCTGAAAAAGTATGGAAGGCAACCCTTGTCCAACCTGAAGACTGGTCTCACAAAGGACAAACTCAGGTGCTACCGATGTCATGAACCAGGCCATTTCACTAGGGAATGCAAGAAGCCACCATCAGGGTATGTATCATCCAGGGTCGCTGATATACAGAGCAGTGACAGACAGTTGGTTCCCGTCTCTCCTTCCAAGTCAACTACGAGTCCATCTGGCAGCTCAGGCAGGAAGTCCACAGCACTTGTGGCCCAACAGCATGAGGGCTTCAACTGGGCAGATGCTGCAGCTCAAATGGAAACCTTGAATCTATCAAAAAATAGCAACCACTGCATTATTGCGCAGACAACTAAGACACCCGATCTTTCGGAAACGGTAAATTGAATACTTTGTTCTGATAGTTGTCGTTTTAAATTATCTCAAATGCGTGCCCACAATTCAACTCTTGTGGCTGAATATCAACAAGCTGCGTCACAAAACATCACCTTTAAACATAAGAACAAGCTTCTTATGGAGAAGGTCGAAGCACAGAAACAAGATGTGGCTCAGCTAATGCTAGACTTGAACCAACAGCAATGTTGGGTCTACGACTACAAGCTAAAATCAGTTGAAAAGGACATAGAACTTCAAGCGGCCTTAGCCAAGCTGAATTCCTTGACAGGGAAGCTTCATGAAAATGAAATAAATATTAAGAAATTTGAAACTTCCAGCAAATTAGTCAAGGACTTATGTGACCTCCAGCTTAATTATAAAAAAAAATTCACTAAGGGTCTTGGGTACAATAGGGCACCTCCACCATATAATCATAACTACACTAGAATGCCTGAAACTGAGGAAGAAACCAAAAATGCTGAAAAAATGATATATGGTAAACCGTCAGATTATTTATCTAAATCATGGACGCCCTATTACCCTAAGTTCCCCAAACCCACTGAACTCAAGAAGGATGATGTGTTTGTGGCTTCTACATCACTTCCTAGTGAAACTAGTAATCGTCCATCTGAGAGTACGGTGGAATTGGAGACAAAAGTGCCTGAGGCAAAACCATCCACATCCTCTACAAAACTTAATGAAAAGGAATCTTTTGATGCTCAAACTAAATTTGTGAACGATACTAATGTGATGTGCAGAAGAAACTTTAGTTGAGGACATCACACAGGATGATGAGGAAGAATGTCTAAATATACATTTAGATAATTCAGTTGATGATTATGCTTTTTATAAACCTGCCTTTGACATTTTAAATCACTTTCTTGCATGCTCAAACAGTGTTGGTTGTGTTGAACATTTAGACAGTTTAAATTCTGATACTGATGTTTTGAATGATGATAATAGCTGTAACAACTTGTGTGATGAGATAATGAATTTAGCTGCAGGATCTACATCAACAGATGACTCGGCCTCATCAGCTTCAGCTGAGGATACCGAATGTTGATCTTCAGCTGAGGATACCGAACGCTCATCTTCAGCTGAGGATACCGAATGTTCACCTTCAGAGGCCGCATCTTTTGACGCATCTAATAGGAATGACAGTGTTAACGATGATCAACCAACTGTTTCTGTCAATGTTGATAGTGACATTATTCTAGAAGATTTGGGCGACTTAATACAAGGGACTGATTCGGAAATGAAAGCAGATGAACACAAATCTAAATTTGATTCAAATGAAACCTTTAAATCTGATAGTGAATCGGAACCTAAAATTTCTCTAAACTGCGAGGTTCCATCATCATCTGTTAAAATTTCTGAACATGATGTTCCTGTAGAGTCACTCGTGTCCTCTACAGAATTTGTCACAAAGTGTGATTTGAAGAATAAGCCTAAAAAGAAAAGAACACGCCGATCTAAAAAGAAGAAAACCAAAGAAGCGTCTTCAAACAATGAAAGGTAACCGCTGAGTCCTCTCGTCAAACTGAGAAATCAACTCAGCAGTCGCCCGTTTCATCTGTTTTGAAACAATTTTCATGTTCAAAATCCTGCAATTCAAATCACAAATCTAACAAGTGTGCTGACGGTTGTGCGCAGGACCGCCAAGCCAAAGACTGTGCAACAGCCGTCGGTAAACGCCAGCAAGAGACTGACCGACAAATTGCCCAGAATTTCCCAAGCTGAATGGACTGTTTTCTTTCAGAAGAGGCAGACCTGTTTCAACTGTGGATCTCCGAGGCACATTGCTAGAAACTATCAAAGGACCTCTACCTCTTTCCATACTTTGTACTCCAGACATCAGAAGGCTATGCCTAATCACCAATATAAGGATCGATTTGTGGCTAAGTCTTCTGATAAAGACTGGAACTTGGCCAAGAAACAAAAAGTTAAACCCTAGAGACCCTTGGTTTCCCAGAATCCCTCTAGCACTCCTAAGAATGTGCAGAGGTCTGATTCGGTGACCTGGAGGTCTAAGTCAGTGGCCAAGAATCAGTTTACTCACCCCTTGTCTAGTAAATCAAAAGTATCATCAACCTCATCCTCAACTAATTTGATCTTTCGTGAGGTTACTTATGTTGATGCAAAAGGCAAACCCAGATCTTCTATGGCCTGGGTTCCCATTTCTAACTAAACCTGTTGAATGTGCATGAACAGCTCTGGCGCGCTCTTGTTCGATTATGGTATATTGATAGCGGCTGTTCCAGGCACATGACAGGAGACATCTCGCAGTTGAATGACATTCAGTTTTTAGATGGCGGGTTTGTTTCCTTCGCAGGTGGAGAAACCGGGAAAATCACGGTGAGAGGAACTGTTTGCAATGTAGCCCTGAGTTTTAAGAATGTCAACTATGTACCAGAATTGAAGCACAGTCTGTTGAGTGTGTCTCAACTCTGCGATAATCATCTGGATGTTCTCTTCACAAAGAAAGGATGCTATGTACTAAAACCAGGTTTAATAATTCCAGATGATTGGATTCTTCTGAAAGCTGCAAGAAAAGGAAACGCCTACGTCATTGATATGAACCAGGCTCCTTCTGACAAGCTCACATGCCTTTTTTTCTTCGACGGCCGAACATGACGCCATGCTATGGCATTGCAAAATGGCTCACATCAACATGAAGAATTTAAATCGTCTCGCTAAAGGTGGTTTGGTCAGGGATCTACCAGTTCGTGACTTCATGCAGATCGAAAAATGTGAATCATGTGCTCGTGGGAAACAACATCGTCAGCCGCATAAAACCAAAGCCATACCCTCCACTTCTCAGGTCTTAGAACTGCTCCACACGGATCTCTTCAGTCCAACAGACATTCGCAACATTGGAGGGAAGGCTTACTGTCTGGTTATTATTGATGACTACTCTCGATTCACCTGGCTTTTCTTTCTTACACATAAAGTGAAACCGCTGAGATAATGAAATAATTTGTCACGCTTATGGAAAACCAGACAGATTCGAAGGTACAGGCTATTCGGTGTGACAATGGGATAGAGTTTAAGAATCTTACCTTAAACTCTTTCTGCTCCTCCAAGGGAATTGACAGACAGTTCAGTGCAGCCAGAATCCGACAGCAAAACGGGGTTGCAGAACGTAAAAATCGCACACTCATCGAGGCGGCACGAACTATGCTTGTTGAATTCGAGCTACCTCTCATCTTCTGGGCCGAAGCAACCAATACTTCATGCTATATTCAGAATCATTCCCTGATCAACAAACGCCACATGAAGACTCTATACGAAGTGGTTGAAGGTCGCAAACCTTCGGTCAAGCATTTCCGCAAATTTGGATGTCCTTGTGTACTCCTGCTCATGGATGCTAAAGGAAAGTTCGAAGCACGAGGAGATCCTTGCATTTTTGTTGGTTATTCTAAAAATATGACATATCGCGTTTATAACAAGATCAAGAAGATGGTGGTTGACATCTACAATGTGGGTTGGCTGGAAGAAAATCCTAAGGACAAACGCATTGGTCCTGATTGGTTGTATGACTACTCTACCTTATTTAATCATTTTGATATGTCTTCTAATATGTCTACAGGAAATTGTTCGACGACTTTCCTCCAATGGTGCCCATTTCTTCCGACGATGACACTGACGCTGCCACGCTAAATGAGACACTAAAGCAGCTAAGTGTAGATCCTCCTGGATTCAATGACACTGTCTCGCCATCCTCCATAACTTCACAATCTCAAGCCCTATCTATATCTTCGCCTGTTCAGCCTCATCTTACTGAGGATGTGGTTTCTCCTCCAGAGCCACCTACGGCAGATGAAGGACTCCCTCCTGATGTTTTGGGCTCCTCCTTGTTTCCCAAGCCTACTCCCCTCAATTGTGCAGTGGATTCTTCACCACATACCTCTACAGGTGCCTCGGTTGAGGGGGAGGCATCTGGAGTTGCCTCAACTAGTCTCACCAACTTGCCAACCGATGTTTTGGTTCCTGCTACACCAATACCACAACGTTTACAGCGTGATCACCCCATTGAGAATATCATTGGTCCTGTAAACGCTGCTGTTCGCGCACGCAGTCAATCTGGGGATATCAATACATGTCTCTATTCTTGCTTTATTTCCCAAATTGAACCTAAAAGTATTGATGTTGCCTTGCAGGAACCAGGCTGGGTGGATGCCATGCACGAAGAACTCAATCAATTTGAAAAACTTGGCGTTTGGCAATTGGTGAAGCTACCTCAGGGAAAGCGTGCTCTTGGAACTCGCTGGGTTTTCCGCAACAAGCAGGATGAAACTGGAGTTATTGTTTGAAATAAAGCTAGACTTGTGGTTCAAGGGTTTCGACAGATTGAAGGACTGGATTATGATGAGGTTTATGCACCTGTCGCGCGTTTGGAAGCTATACGTATCTACTTGACATACGCATCTTATATGGACTTTTAAGGTGAAAGAGGAAATATACGTGGCACAACCACCGGGCTTTACTGATCCTAACAAGCCAGATTATGCCTATAAATTAGACAAAGCGTTGTACGGGTTGCATCAAGCACCTCTCAAGACTGCGTTTCTATACGGCAAGGTGAAAGAGGAAATATACGTGGCACAAACACCGGGCTTTACTGATCCTGACAAGGCAGATTATGCCTATAAATTAGACAAAGCGTTGTACGGGGTGCATCAAGCACCTCGCGCATGGTATGCTACTCTTACGGAGCATCTGCTTGCTCATGACTACACACATGGAAGTATTGACCAAACTCTGTTTATCAAACGCGTTGATAAGGACATTATTCTCGTCCAAATCTACGTTGATGATATTATTTTTGGTTCCACCAATGATGGTTTGTGCCGCGAGTTTGAAGAAATCATGAAGAAGAAATTTGAGATGAGCTCATTGGGAGAGATGACCATGTTTTTAGGACTTCAAGTTCGTCAGAGCCCACAGGGTATACTCATTCATCAAGGAAAATATGCACACCACGTTCTTGCCAAATTCAAGCTTACAGATTCCAAGCCAATGGCTTCACCTATAGCAGAACGGCCTTTGCTAAATGAAGATACTGACGGAACGCCTTTTAATCCTACCATGTATCGCTCCATGATCGGATCACTCATGTATCTCACTGCTAGTCGGCCAGATATCATGTTTGCCGTCTGCCAGTGTGCTCGTTATCAGGCTACTCCTAAACTTTCTCATTTACATGCTGTTAAACGAATTTTTAGGTACCTCAAAGGGGCTCCATCTCTGGGCCTCTGGTATCCTAAAACTTCTGAATTTGAACTGTTTGCTTTCTCTGACAGTAATCTAGGAGGTACCATAGGGATATGCGCTCAACGTCGGCTGGTTGCCAATTTCTGGGAGATCGCCTAATTTCGTGGCAATGCAAGAAGCAGCAGACAGTTTCGCTTTCCACTGCAGAGGCAGAATATGTCGCAGCATCTGCTTGCTGCTCCCAGGTTTTATGGATGCAACATTAGCTTGCGGATTACGGTTTGACTTATCTAAACACCACGATTTATTGTGATAATGATGCCGCAATCCAAATAGTTAAAAACCCTGTTTTCCACTCCAAAACAAAGCACATTAACATTAAAGTTCATTTTATACGCGATTGCTTTGAAAAGGGTCTCGTAAAGCTTGAGCAAATCCACACTTATGCAAATGTGGGGGATTTGTTTACGAAACCCGTTAGCAACGCACGTTTTCAAGTGCTTGTGGATCTTCTCAAACTGATTCGGTTTTCTTCCTAGACATCTACTATCTTCGTATTTATTTACTGTTTTTCATTTCTTTTTGTTGCTTCATAAATTTGTTCATATTCCTATGCACAAATTTAGGGGGAGAAAAAGTTCAAGTTAAATAACAAATTTTTTTTTTGATTTTGCAATGATAGGGAAATGAAATGAATATTCGTGATAAAATGATTGACTAACACATGTAAGGTATAGAAGTGAAAAAGATTTGGATCGAAAGTGATGTGTCGGTAGGTCTAAAACTCAACCGGATGGGAAAGTCAAATGATATAAACATAATGAACTTTGTACTCAGTGGGTCACTTACTATAGGCATATGATTTTATGGTCTTAAATCTTGCGTTAATAGATAGCCAACATCTGAGGTTTCGGGTCTTTATGCTGCTGAGTCATCCGGGGATATCTTGACTGCCCTTCTGTTGCATCTAGATTATATGCAGACCTGGGCACAGTCAGGATATCTTTATAAAAGAGCCAAAATGGAAAGGCCAAAACCTAAGAGAACAAAAGTTTCTGTCTAAGTTCTTACGTACCTCATAAGGTATTCGCCTAACCCTCGTCAGTCACTATTGGTCTCTCTGCTGTACGGAAGTACTGACCTGTTCACCATTAGCCTGATGTTGTAAAACAAAGGATGACCCAGGTATACTCACCTGCTATGATGAACCGTTGTGCTTACCTTGATCGTGGGGGTATGTCATGGTATTGGACACACGAGTATCTTAGTATAAAATTACCTTAAGCATATCAAAAGTCTAATCTACAAGGGTTGAGTTTTGGATTTAAGTGGACAAGTATATTGACAATCGCTTAGACCAACTGAACCATGCTAATATCAAAAAATGTTCTTTAGTCATCGTTTGAAACGATTTGATCCCTTAGCAATGCTGTGTTAATTGTTTATGTCTGTTTTGAATAAGTTCTCCTTGTGATGGTTGGATGCTTGGTTAGTTTACTGGATGAATTTTGGTGGGATGGTTTTCTGTCAAGAGATATTGGACTGGCTCAGTGTACTTTGGGATTTGAGCCAGACTGATGAAATTGGTTTTTAAGTCTAAAAATTAAAATTAAGGTTACTTTTCCGAATTGGGCTCAATTGGGCCAAGGATTACTGTTCCGGATTGGACTTGTCCGAAATGGCCCATTTAAATCATTTTGAACAAGCCCAATGTGTTACTGTTCTGGATTGGGCCTGTCACAAGCCCAATCCGGATTCAAATATCAGGCCCAATCCGGATTCAAATTTCAGCAAATCTATATTGACATCTCTGTTCTCATTTCGGATTATTCAAAATTCGAGTTACTATTTGTCCTCTCTGATTCTCTCTCGAACTGAATATTTCGGACTGCCCATTCCAGATCAGACATGGTGGAAGAAGATTTCGATGCTGTAATGCTGGTTGAAGAACAGTTTCACAATCAGGCTGGATATCTTTCAGATCCACCGGCTGAGTATTTCAGGAGTTTCAGGCAATGATTGTGGGGCTTAACAGTTGTCGGATTGCCTACGCCCTTCGTGCAAATCCCGTGATATACAGAGATTTGGTTCACTCGTTTTGCAAAAGGGCGCGGATACAGCCGAGAGGTGCAGATGGTAGACCTTTCATATGATCACAAATTCAGGGGAAGGAGATTGTAGTTAATGAGGCTTGTGTGAGGGAGGTGCAGCAGTTGATAGATACCTACAGTGATCCAACCACATATGTCAAGGAAAAGGTGCTGCCGGTACTCATGGAGATGGGCTATGAAGGTTCTTATCCACCATTGCTAAAGAAGATGTTTCCGGCATACGGGAGACTACTTTATACATATGTTTATGCAATGTGTGTCGGAGAACAAATGTGGACTGGATCAGCCTAATCAGGCACAGACTTCTACGATCGTTTCATTAGTTATGGACTGGAAGTATAACTACTCTGGTTATATCTTCGAAAATATGAGGAAAATATTAGAGCAGTCCAAGAAACAGATGTTTCTGTTATATCCATGGTTTATCCAGCTGATTCTCGATGCTCGTTACCCCGATTTAGCAAAGGATGCTACAGCCGCGAATTTACTGAATATGAAGCCAATGCGGCCTACCATTTTTGCAACTATGAAGAGAACCGTTCTACCTCGAAGACGGTATTTGTAGGTAGGTTCCTTCTGAAGAAGTTTGGCAAGTTTTCTGAAGTTATAGGTCTGCATGCTCCACCACCTCCTCCTCCTCCAGTAAATGCGATTGTAGCCGAGGAGCATGATATACAGGCAAAGGAAAAAGATATAGAAGTCGAGGAATTGGTTACAGATGATGAGGATGATGTTGGACAAGCCTTTCTGGATGATCTTGATGCATTCAATGCTACATTAACTCCTGTTCTACCAGAATTATCATCTGAGAATCTAGCTGCCTTGATTGCTCAATTAAAGGACATTCAAGAGAAACAAGGTGATCCCCTGCTTGACATTCCATCTGTTGTTGCTACTACTGTTCAGCCTAATGAAGATGACGAAGAAGATGAAGTTTCGTTGATCAAGAGACGCAGAACTGAGCTGAGCATTTCAGCTAGTACATCTGAGGCCCCAGTTGCTGTTACAGTTGCTGCCTCTGAGTTGATTACATCTACTACTGTCGAGAGCACTGCTGCTGAGGTTATTATTGCTGAATCTGTTGCTTGTACCTTGGTGATTGACTCGTCTATTATTTCTACACAGCAAACTGTTCCTATCATTACACAGTCCACAGTTGTATCGATTCCTGCTGCCACAGCGTTATAAATGATGGAATTTGGAGGTAGTTCATCGGGTGCAGGTGGTTCAGAAACGGGTGGTAGTGGTGCTGGTCATTCTGATGATATTGCTGACGATTATATGCGCAGATCTGAGAAGCAGTCATTTGAGTTTGGGGGTTTAGACAGTGATGATGATGATACTAAGGTGGATGTCGTTGAGTTAAAGAAACGGGTTGTTGTACTGGAACAGGAGGCCATGTTAAAGGATGCGCAGATTGCCTCCCTGCAGAATCATTTGGATGTTCGAGATCAAACTATCGAACAGCTGCAAGGGGATGTGACGATGCTGATGACTATTGTTTTCGATTTAAGGGGCAAGTTAGAGAACAAGTTTGGCAGAGAGTTTAGCGATCCGACCGATGATCCCATGAATGTTGAAACCCGTCATCGTGCAGCACAGCAGGGTATGGCTGAAGAAACCGAAGAGCAGAGGTTGGCGGCCGAGCAATTAGCAGCCGAACGTTAAGCTGGTATTGATGATTATTTGAATGATCCACGCAAGAAGTTCACTGCTAGTCAGAAACGCACTGCAGATCTGAGGAAGGAGAAGCAGATGGTATTGATGAAGAATGTGAACGTGAATCCTCTGGACGAAAACTTCCAACTGAAAGATCCTACAAATCAATCTGATAGATACGTAATGGAGTTGGGGTCGAGTTATTACAGTAAGGTGGGCAACAAGTCTAAAGTGTTGAGTTGGATGTATGATCATATCAAGAATATGTGGATTATTGTACGCCAAGATGGAACGAGAGAATATTATTCCAAAGAGTTGCAATTTGAGACTTGGACTAAGGTCGCATTGACAGATCTGTTAAGAGCTCCATACACTAACGACGATACGACAGAGCGTGGACCAGGTTGGAGGTTCTTTAAGAAACTTGAACTGGAGATTAGGACTGATTTTAAGAGTATGAAGACCACTGAACCGTATCTGAGAGCAGCCAAAGGAGTTCGTGATGCACACACAGGCAAACAGTTCAAATCTGTGATGTGGCCTCCTCCAGATAACGAGTTGGTGATTCTTGTTGCTCCTACCTTTCCAAGGGGAATTTTGAAGAACTTTAATTTCTGATTATACGATCCAAAGGTCGGAAGCGTTGCGATTGTGACGAAAGAGAAGGCTTTCAGGGTGAATGATGTGGTGGATCTACTTAGCTTCCATGATGAAGATTTACAAGTTTTAGCTTCTCATCAAATACGTACTGATGAGCTACATGAGGCGTGTGCCAAAGATTGGACGGCTGTAGTTGCTGGAATTATTGCTAGACGTTTGGGAGTTGATGCGGCACCGAAGGATAAATGAAGAAACCTAGGGGGAGATTGTTGGTCTTGGAGCTTAAAGGTTTATTCATTTATATTGTATTTTGGGCTTTTGGGTTAGTTTGGGCTTCCTAGTGCCAAGTGAGCCTAGGGTTGTATTTATGGGCTTTGTCATGTCTATAAATAGAGGTGTTAGGTCACTTGATAGGGGTTAGAGAGTTGATCACAAAAACTTGTATCTGACATCCTCTGGTGTATGCAAGTTATTATATTCAAGTTATTCAAGTTGTTCTTCATCCTGATCATAATTTCCGCAATTGATTAGGATAGCGATACCTGTTTGATCCATTTCACGGGACTTACAGGTACAATCTCCCATACTTGTTTTCTTTTGAATTGTAGGAGCTCTTCCTGCATGGCCTCAGCCCAACTATTGTTTCTTAGTGCCTCTTGGTACTTGACAAGTTGTGTTAGCAATAGAAAACCAGCAAAAAGACAAATGTTTTAGGATTGACTTCTTGTGAGTACCCGTTCATTGATGTTGCCAATAACTTGGTCTAATGGATGAGTTTTAAGGTAGATTAGATCTCCCTTGTATGGAATGATGGCATTTAGAGGTGAAGGCTGTAGATGAAATCATCCGAGCTAACATCTTTTGGCAATTTTGAAGAGTCAACAAATGTTTGGAATAGAGGTGGAGGCATGGGTGGAATAGGTGTAAGAATGGGTTGACATTTGTTCACAGTAGATTGATTGGATGAGGCGGCAGAGGTTTGAGGACAACAATTGTTGATGTATCAGTGACAGAGTTTTGACAACTGTTTTGAACATCTGTTCCACTGGTGGTGGAGGTGAATTTATATTGTGGAATCACAATGTCAAATCCATAATCTTGATGAGAAAACTATGGTGTACCTGCATTGTTAGTCTTGGCAGACACATATTCAAATGTAAATTTATCTAAATCAAACAATTCAGCAGGATTTGTTGGGTCTTTTAAAGAAGAAAGTTCATTGAACTTAACATTCAAAGTCTCTTCTACATACCTAGTCCTTGTGTTGAACACTATGTAGGCTTTGGCAGTAGTTTAGTATCCCAGAAAATAACCACAATCTACTTTAGCTGCAAGTTTTGAAATTGAATCTTTTAAGTTTAAAATGAAACATGGGCACCCAAAGATTTTGAAATAAGAGATTAGTGGTTTGATTTTGAACAGAATTTCATAAGTAGTCTTTTGATGTCTGGGGTTGATTAAAACTCTGTTTTGCACATAGCAAGCAGTGTTTACAGTCTCTGCCCAAAAGGACAATGGTAAACCTGATTTGCAAGCACTGTTCTGGCCGCCTCAATCAAGGTCCTATTCTTCCTTTCAACCACCTCATTTTGTTCTGGTGCCCTTGGGCTGTACTGCCTTAAAACTCCCTTTTGAGAAATCATTAATTATAAAAAGACAATACCTCTTCTTTTTAAGACTCATGATTTTAACAGGGCCAAACAAGTCCATGTGTAACAATTGTAAACATTGACTAGCTTTAGACTCATCAATGGATTTGAATGAACTTTTATGTTGTTTACCTTTTAGACAGAAACACAATGTTCATCACATGTGAATTGTTTTGGTGGAAGGCCCCTTACAAGACCTTGTTTTGAGAGTGTGGCGATAATTTTGAGATTTGTGTGACCAAGTCTTCTATGCCATAGTTCTATCTCTTTGTTAGTGGCAACTAAGAATAGACAAACATTAAACATTGGATTATCTTTCAACATATCTACCACATACACATTGCTACTCCTGTGAGCAACAAGCTGTGCTTTGCTCTCAGCTACGATTGTTTCAATCTTTTTCACCACATTTGGCCCAACAATCTTAGAAGTTTTCTTAGTGAGGAATGACCCATAGCCTTTGCCACTCATTTGAGACACACTAAGTAGGTTAAATTTTAAGTTGTCTATAAGATTGATATTTTCAAACTTGAGTTTCCCTGCTTGGACTGTCCCTGACCCTAACACCTTTCCTTTTGAGTTGTTCCTAAAGGATATATCACCCCCTCCATGTGCTAGAAAATCTTTGAGATGTGCTCTACATCCTGTCATGTGCCTGGAGCTCCACTATCTACATACCATAAACTATCAAGACAAGCAGAAGCTCCCTACACATCAGTAACATATTATTTTTGGAGAGTGTTGAAAGCCAAAATGGCTTTGGATATGGGGTCACAGACATTCCAGCCTCAAGTCCAGGAGAATGGTCAGAGTTTTGAGCAGATTTTTGAAACATCTGATGTGGACCATTTTCTATCAAGTGGTTGTAACCATGAGGATGCTTGTTCACTCTTGGTTTTGAGGGTCTTTTGTAGTTCTCATAACCAAGTGGTACACTTTTATAAGGTGGTTGGCCATATCCTCTTGGAAATTTGTTTGCTGGTGGTGCATCTGTTACCTGAACCTCTCTGGGAGCAGAGGTTACATTAAGTTGTTCGGTAACAGGTGTTTGGGCTGGGATGAAGGTCTGTTTTTGGAATTTCCTTTTTAAGTACTAGTCCGTGGACTCTCAAGTGTTTTAGATTTATACTCATTTTTCTTGACATCAAAATTTTTGAGATAAACACACTCTTGAGTTTTGTGATTTTTCTTGCCACATATAGTGCAATGAGGTGTAGAAACAATCACACTTGTCTTGTTTATGTCATATGCTTTTAAGTGAAAAAAGTCTTTAGTGACATGGTTTTTCTTTTCACAAAAGTCACAAAAAAAGTTTGATATCTTTTCTTTCTTCTTCCCTTTTTAACCTTTTTGTCAATAGATGTTACAACATCTGCTGGAAGGTCTTTTAGGGGAATGATTTTCACTTTAGGTGCTTTCACACTCTCAATGGTTGTGAAATCCATTGGCTTAATTTTTTTAAGAATGTCATATTCATCTGACCATGTTGGTTTAAATTGATATTTTTCAATTTCCTCAAAAGTTGAAGATCTTTCAGGTCTTTCTAAAACAATTTTCTTTCTATTTGGTTCTGTGACTTTAATTTCTTGACCAGCCATGTTGGTAGGAATGATTTTAACCAAACTAGAATCATTTACAGCAGTGTTTTGAGAAACTTGGCCATTTTTGCGCAAACCTATGCCAAAATTTTATATTGCTTTTGATCTGTTTTTCTAACATCAACTCATAACCTTTGCAGGACTCTACCCATTTTTCACATGTGATCAGGGTAGATTCAAGCTCCTTTTTACAACTATGATATTTTTCTAACATTGTTTGGAGTTGATCTTTGGTTATGCTTTATTCATGTTTGAGACTGCGATTTCACTTTCTAATTCAAACAATTTTGATTTAAACTCTTTAACAACTTTTTCAAACTAAATTTCATCATCTAAGATCTTGTTCCTAAAGTTTTCATTCACCTCTTTAATGTTAGCAAAAGTAATGATACATTTGTCAAAACATAAGTCTTTAATGACTTGAGGTGATACCTTGGCAGCAGCCATCATGTAACAATCACATTTTCCTTCACAAACACTAGACTCCCATGGGTCTGACAGAGGATTCACCGTTTCTTCACCAACCTTTTCTTGTGAAACATCTGTTTAAAATTATCACAAACACATCAGAATTAGACACCATTTCCTCAGACTCTACCCCTTCCAATATTGTCTCTAGTGACATAAAACAAAATTCATCATTTTTCTTTTCAAAGTTGGCCATTAGAGCAAAATTTTCATCTGTAAGTTCTTCAGGTAAGCTGCTCCAATCAACAAAGCCTTGTGTAAAAAACCTTTGTTGACTGTTTTATGCCTGACCAGGAGTTTGTGAAGCTTGAGGTGTAGGTTGCACTTGAACCTGAGGGACTGGGGTTTGAACATACTGTATCTAAGGAACAGTGGCTTGGACATAATGAACTGGAATAGTGGTCGTAGGATGTGCAAAGTGAGCAGTGTTTTGCATGTGTGGAGCAGGGGTATATTGGGTATAATGGACAATGTTTGAGTGTTTTGAGGTCTAGGCTTGGATGTATGACAATAGGACCACTTGTTTGACTTTTACACTCTCTAGCAAAATGGCCTAACCTATTACACTTGTAACACTTGATTTTAGAGTTATCCAACCCAACCTTCAACCCTCCATGCAACCTTGGAAATTTCCTGCTAGTTATTTTGTAAAATTTGCTAGTCCTAACACTTAGGAAAGTAAGTTGGTGCAAAATGTCCATTTCTTCCAAATCAGTTGGGTTAAAATGTTGAAGATCATTTAACTCAAAAGATAAGTTGTCAGAAACTTGGTTTTCCCCATTTGCTGCAAAAGCATAATTGGGTGAGTAAGGGTTAGGATTAAATCCTCAACCAGAAGTTATGTCAATAAAATGATCATAACCCTGATCCTTACTTCCACCAGAGGTTTCCTCTTGACCAAAAAGTGTTGTACTACAAAAAGCATAGTCATTAACAACTTTTCCTGACTCTTGAAGCTTCTTTTTCTGGTTAAGCTCTCTCTCATAAGTTAAAAGTCTACCATGAAGCTGAGTCAAACTCATCCCTTTGTAACAGAGTTTCTTGTTACAAAGAAATAGTGTCCCATTTATCTGGTAATGATCTTAGAAATCGGCTATTCAAGGTTGAATTATGATAACTAAAATTTACTAGTTTTCATTCACTAATTAGACAACTAAACCTTTCAAATTTCTTCAACAGGCACGCGGTCAGAGCCCTGGGATCCTCCCACTGCTTGGGCCTTTAACGTGATAGCATGTTTCATACTGTTGGTTTAAAACTTCTCGGTTGTTTTCGATAACTTCCTCTATACCTCCAAACTACTCTTTCAAAGCATCCTACAACGCTTTAGCACTGTTGCAATGCAACAGGCAGCATAGATATCATTCGGCAAAGTTGTAGCAATGATACTAAATGCCTTGGCATCTAGCTCTATTTTCTGAAAATCTTGCTTAGAGTAGTTTTCCAACTTCTTTGGTACTTGAACCTTGGGGTCTTCAGCACTCGGAACCATCGGAACATGTGGTCCGAAGATAACCGATTTCCAACAACCTGTGTTCTATTGAGCAAGTATGTGACCCATCCGCCGTTTCCAGATGTTATACTCTGATCTGACAAGTATCTGAGGTTTGTACAGAGTACTACTGTTGTGTGGATCTTGTGCATTTTGAGACATTTTTGATTGTTTACAAACAAGTTTTTGTTTAAAATACTTTTGAATGTAAATAAACTTTTACTCTGTTTTCAATTCAACAAACAAATGATATCAGTAGTAGGAGCTGATCAGTTTATATCAAATTAATTGTTTAAATCAAATTTGATTGACCAAGTTGTGATACCAATTGTTAGGATCTGAGTTTGATTGTTGTGAAAGTTAAGATGAAAATAATGAAAGAAGATAAAACAAAGATGAGATATGTAGCAGAATAAATAACTTTTCAGTCACAACAATGAAGATATTGCTTTCATCAACATGCTTTTATAAATTCAATGATTCACATATGCATGAAGAATTACAACTCCCCCAGCCTCATCACTCTAGGCTTGTTCATACGGAAATTTCAAGATGGAAAGTGATGAATAGAACAGTACAGACATTGTTCTATTTATAGTACAAACGAAACATCTGAAGAATCTAAGCTGACGTCACCTAGACAACGACATCTAACAACCTAACAAACTCCTAACATCTACTATGGCCTAAGCATTGTTACATTGAAAATACAAGTAAACTCTGTTGATCATCATCTATTGAGTATCCTCTGTTGAGCTATATCATCTGTTGATCCACAACAGACCTTAGCTTCAACAGACTTTAGTCTTCATCAGTAGAGGTTCTCTTTGGCAGACCTTTAGCTTTAAGCAGAGTTTATCTTAAACAGATCTTGTGAATAGTCTTTGGCCTTGGCAGACTTTAGAGCAACATATGTTGAGTCTTTGCCTTTGGGAGGAGCAGAACTTCAAAGCACTGTTATTTGTAATACGAGGTTATAGACTATTTTGGCTTTCCATATCATCTGTTCTTTTGTGGGGTCCTCTAGATCCAACACGAAGCCACTTTTTTTTTTACATTTTGTTTAACCTCTTCTTGTGGTTTTTCAACAAAAGGTTTCACAAGTGATGGATCAATAGGATTTTTCTCTTAGTTTTTATATGGACAATTTGTAGACAAATGTCCTTTTTCACGACATTTGAAACATTTTCTCTTATCAACTTTCCCAACGTTCTTAACTTCTATTGTGTGTCTCTTGACCGCTCGAATAAGAAGATGTTTGTGACGAATTGTTTTCAACAATTTTGTTTGGGTTTTTTCAAAATTTGTTTAACAAATATAACATTTTTATTGATTTTCAATTTTATCAAGTTCTTGATTTAGATCACTTCCTTTAACAAAATCCACTTTAGAAACAATTTTTGTCATTCTTTTTGGATTTATCTTTAGAAATTGGTTTTGCTTCTTTCCCACTTTCATTCACATAAACCATTTTAAACACGATTTAAAATTTTGATAATATTTTCACTGATTAACTTTTCAAGATTGTTTAATTTTATCTCACTTAGTTGACTCTCATCACTCTTCTCTGAATTTTCTGAATCTGATTCAGATTCGGATTCAGACTCTTGACAAAACTTTAGGGTCCACAGTCAATGGAGCTTTTGGAATAAATGTTGCTACTTTAGGATCAACATGTGGCAAATCCACATAATCATCATTGAATGGTGGTGGTACTCTTTGGTAACCAATATCATCCATCAATTCTTCTGAGTCTTTGGCTATTAAGACAATGATCTAAAACGATAGTTGAGTTTTTAAATCCTTTAATTTGTCTGTACAAATCTAAAAGCAGTTTTTTTTCGAGCAAAAGATGACTTTTCTCTAAAACTTTTTTTTGTGATTTTTCTAAATCCTCTTTTAAACAATTGGTTTTGATTGTTGATTGAGCCAATTTTCTCTCATACTAAGAAATATTTTTTTTTATCCTAAGTTCTTTGTCTGTTGCAAACAAAGCAGCATATACTTCTTTTAACTTTCCTTCAAAATCATTCCATCCGTCCCCATGTTTTTTTATTACATCCACTCTTGCACCTTTTATTAACAATACCGAAACCCAACACCGTCGTCATCACCCACCACCGACCCCACCGCCGTCGCCACCCACCAGTTGTCACCAGCCGGAACCCGCCATCGCTGCCACCCACCACCGCCTACATCGCCACCCTGACCGCCACCACCATCACCGTCGCCACCAACCACCACCAATGCTCATCATTGCAGCCGCCACCAACCACCACCGCCTACACCGCCACCTCGACCGCGACCACTCCACCACCACCGACACCCATTGTAGCCGCCACCTGCCAATTGGCGCGCCACCCGCCACCACCAACCACCACCATCGTCGTCTCAACTCACCCATCGCTGCCACCCACCACTAAACTAACCACCACCGATGGCTACCATCGCCGCCGCCGCCACCTACCCGTCACAATCACCCAAGCCGCCACCATCACCACTGTCACCTAGTACCACCCATAATCACCGCCACCAACCACCACCAGTACTACCGATTTTATTCCTTCATTTTTTTTCTCGTCTACGAAACAATACACGATAATAATTCATTCCATTCTCACGTGCTAACAAAACAAGACGTGGAATGGTAATGATCCATTTCATTCTTGTTAGCGCATATTTTGTGTGTCCGACACTGTACAAATATGCTAAATAGAGCATGTGTTGAATATTTTATAGTTGAGAGTGAGATACGAGCATATGACACTTTTGAGAGGACGACGCATTTGGAGAGGACCACTGCTCATCCGCACAGATGAGTCATCCGCTCCAAAGTGTCATCCGCCCCAATTTTCATGTCTATATATAGGAAGTCATGTGTTCAAAGTTCAGAAGTTTGGGGAACGGCTGGAGATACCTCAGTTTTCTCTCCAACTTTTATAATGATGTATCCTCTTTCGGTATTAATGGAAGCTTCTACAATCATGTTAATCTAAACATTATGATGCCGAAATTTCTACCCAACTAGCTTTATCTTATCCAAACTTCTGTCTAAACCACTGTTCCGGATCCTAACAGTGGTATTAGAGCTACGATACCCATTCAATCGATCTAACCGTTAATTGAATTACCTATGCTCATGATTTATGGGTTTTTAGACATAAAACATCAAATTGAAGGTCAATTCATTAATGGAATTTGAAATTGAAGACATTAATACATTCAGAATTGATTTTCGTTCATGTCTGTGAAGGATTAATCATAAAATTCGAAGAAATAAAAATTCTAGATCGAAAAAAGTTGAATAGCAGTTTTCGAGCAAATGAGTCAGTTTCAAGCGAAGGAAACATTTTCAAATGGATGAGGACTCATCCGCACGAATAAGGTACTCATTCGCATGAATCAAAGTCTCATTCGCATGGATCAACCAGTCATCTGCACAGAAAAGTCGTCCGCTCAAGGACTTTCACACGTGAAAGAGACTGTTTGAGGATAAAAAGGCATGAACATTCTGAATTCCAAATCGTGAAATTTGTTTTTAGGATCGATTTGAGGGGGAAGGTGTCCTGAAAAAATTGGTGATGAAAATTTTTCCAAAGATTTTAATGTTAAATACGGGTTGTTCGGGGACACGTCAGAATTTTCGGAGAGAATACAAGGATGATGAATTCACCGACAGAATGTTGATAGAGAGTGGGGTAGTCACGGAGACCTATTCATAATAATTATAATCTGGTGAAGTGACTATTAATGGGCCAAAATTGTTAAATCTGCAAGAAACCTGAATTTGCCTATTTTGATGGGGAAATTTAGTGATGAGTTTAGAGAGGTTATATTTTTGCCAAAAATGAGGGGGAAAAATATTAGAGTATTTTTGGAAATTCAGACAGGAAAGACATGCAACAGTATTCGGGTGGTTCCGACTCAAATTGACAGGGATGCATAAGATCTTGAATTCGTTAGTCCGTGATCATAGGAAATTCGGACTCTTTAGATCGTGATCAGATTGATGCATGGGGAGCTTGATGTCTAAGTCTTCATACAAGCCAGTTAGCAGGGTTAGCGTTAGGAGGATGCATTTGTATTGTCGATACTTCTAAGATTTCAGAGAGTTTTCTAAAATTAACATGAAAGCTTTGTTATCTCTAAAGTGTCAGAATGTTTGGTCTTCAAGCAAATGAGTTGTTGTCCGGAATAACTGCTTGGGAATGATGATGTTTGTTGATTAAGTTGCTGCCGGAACTAATGGAGAAGGCTATATATTTGCTATCGTGACTAAAGAGGAAGAATGTGAGTTTGATTGTGAAAGAATGTTTCTTAGATCAAAGTGTTTTACCAAATGATTTATTATCTGATGAAAATTTGTTGATTGGGAGATTACCGTTTACACTGATCAGTCATTCAAGTTGAGCATAAGTTGATTGCCGAAGACGAGATTTCAGTTTTTCATGGGTATTCACAGACTTGAAGTTTATTAGTGTGGTGTTCGAAGTTTCTATAAATTATCGGTTGGGCTTTTGAAGTTTAAGAGATTGAACTATGAGTGTTTGAAAATTAAGAGTTTGAGCTGTTAGAGGTAAATAAAAAACCGAACGTAGATGTCGTGAAAGTTGAAATAGAGAAGCTACATCATATCATTTCAAGTTGGTGATTATTTGTGAAGATTGTAGTTAAGCAAATCAGAGTAGGTCAGGAACTGTACAAATAAAGACCTAAAGTGTGAATTCATTTCAGGGGGAATATATTGGTTGTAATGCAAACCCGAATCTTCATTCAAGGGGGAATTAATTGAAGATATTCACAGCACTTGATTGAAGTTGCAAAATATTCAAACACGGCTTTCATATTTAAAGATCAAGATTCGACAGTAACGTACAAGGGGGAAACTGTTAGTGCATATTGTGTGTATCTGCCACTGTACGAATAGGCTAGATAGAGCGTGTGTTGAATATCGTATAGTTGAGACTGGGATACGAACATATGACACTTTGGAGAGTACGACACCTTTGGAGAGGACGAGTACTCATCCGCACATATGAGTCATCCACTCCAAAGTGTCATCCGTCCCAAAGTTCATGTCTATATAAAGGAAGTCATGTGTTCAAAGTTCAGAAGTTTGGAGAACGTCTAAGGAGACCTTAGTTTTCTCTCCAGCTTGTAAAATGATGTATGCTCTTTCGGTATTAATGGAAGCTTCAGAAATCATGTTAATCTAAACGTTATGATGCCGAAGTTTCTACTGAACAATCCAAACTTCTGTCTACACCGCCGTTCTGGATCCTAACAATTCTCTTGTCCATTCCATTACCTCATCCATTCATTCCATCACCCATTTCATTACCCCATACCAAACAAATCCTAACTTTAAAAACTATAAGCACATATGTCTCTGTTTAAGTTATACAATTAGGATTGGGCCCAAATACCCTTAAACTAATTATATCTAACCTAGATCCACTTTCTCTCCCAATATAACAATGGGTAAGTTACATTTTTTTCTCATATATGTTTATATCACTTTTAGTAAATATTTTTTACCTTAAAAATATGAGAAAGAATTCTTTACATTTTAAAAGGAGTAAATTACTTTTTGAATCTTCGTGTTTTAGTGGTTTTAACCACTTAAGTCCAAAATAAAAAAAAAAGTTTAACGCACGAAATAACCAAATTCTCGTTATGTAACCTTTTGAATTCAAATATTTAATGCCATTAGAATTTTTTTGTTAACCATTGTTAATTAACCAAATTACCCTTATAGTTAAAAAAATTTAAAAAAAAATTATTGTTATTATTATTACACACACACACAAAACAAAATCTAACTCTTTCTTCCTCATCTCTCTATCTCTCTCTCTTCCTTATCTCTCCCTCTCTCAACTAAACCTTCTTACCACCACACCTCCATCACCACTACCACCCACCATCACCACTTCACCTCCACCATCACACCACCACCTCCGCGTTGCCCCAGCACCTCACCTGCAACCATAACCACCATACATCACTACCACTGTTGCCACCACCCTCCACACCCCTTTCTCTAGTTAACCATTCTTGAAGATTTGATTGATAATTGATAATTGAAAGAAATTCAAATTGTGAAAAATTGAGTATAAGTACTTGAAGGTACTAGGTGTTCATGTGAATACTATAAATGTTTGCTTACAAATTTTGAGAATTTGCAGATTATGATATAAATCAAGAAACAGGGGTAAGGTAAATGAAAAATGAAATATTGTTAGTTGCTGACAAGCATGAAACACAATGACGACAAAGTGTACCTGAGTTAGAAGAACCTGAATCATCATTTGACATCAAAGTACATAGGATGAAGTATCAATGAACCTGATTGAAAGAGAAAGATTGAAAAAGAAAAGAGCTGATGAGAATCATCCTCTTACATTTTCTTTTCAACAAGATGTTCAAGAAAATGTTGATCATCAACCAGATGCGGATCTAACTCCCAAAGAAGGAGAAGAGAGTCAATGCTGAGAGTTTAGAAGTAAAGAATCTCAGCGACAACAACACCATATCAAAACCCATAGACTTTGATGAAGAAGTTGTTAACATAATGAAGACGATATGATAACATCAGTCTAGGGGGAGGTTATTGGGCCTATATATTTGTGACTCATCTATAAAATATATTCGATAGGCTATGAGTTACAAGTTGGAATTAATTGGGTTAGTTAGTGATAGGATTTGGGTTATAAAAGACTATTTGGGTTGTGTCAAGGCCATGTGGCCCAGGGCGGCCCATAGGGAGCCCATGTGGGGCATGGGCAATCTAGACTGTTTGAAGCGGTTTTTATCTCATTTGTGAGGTTAGCTAGTTTTGAGAGCTACTTTGAGAAAGATTGTTAGAGAAAGTTAAGAGATTTGTATCAGACCGTTTATAGTGATTAATCGTATGCAAAACTGATCGATTTCTTCGTGTTCTTAACACATTCAATAATTTGATTCCGCTAAACTATTGGATTTTACATGATATCGGTTATTTCGGTAATTACATGTACGATGTTTTTAGATAGAAGTTGATGATGGTGATTGGAGAGGAGGTGGTGGTCGAGTGGCGACATAGAGAACAATCACCAAACAAGAAATCATAAATTATCAACAAACCTTCATATTCTAATATAAATCTTGCCAAAATCTCCACTTTTGTTCTCATTCAACACATACAATTCTGTTCGTACAGGTTCAGATCTTGTGAAATCTTGTTGATTGCTCTGTTTTTACGTTCAATTTTGAGATCTAGCTGTTTAATTGTATTGGAATTTATGAAAATTTTTGATTTCGTATTTTTGTTAATTTTGTGTTTATTTAGTGTTTGGGTTTAGTTTATTAGTTATATACAAAATTTGAAGTTGAAATTGATTGAATAATAATAATACTGCAAAAGACTATAATACCTCTATAAATTTATGTAAAAAACTTTGATACCTCTATTGACTAACAATCAACAGACGGTAAGCTCACAATAGGACTCATGGTGCAACAAAGTGTCAACCACGAGGATTCAAATGCCAATAAAAGATAGGGGCTCATCATGCGAAAACGTGTCAACCAGAAGGATTCAAGTTGTTGTTTACTCTTTTAGATTAAACCAAAATGTGCCTACAAAGTCCACCCAAACATCCATTATAGATATTAACACTACAATTAAGTCCCCATGTTACGACAAGGGCATAAAACCGTGCTAACTAGCACAAATGCCACACTACCAACAACGACCATCAATACTGAAGTTCCGGCTTGTTAGTGTAAAGAAATTAGACCGAAACATAAGATATAGAATAGAATAACTAAGTTGATATAGGACCTGCACGTGATGACGAACATGTCAATTGGTAAAAAAAAGATGCAAAAACGTTGAACCACACACGCACGTTATGCTGTGTTAACTCGCAAAAAATTAGAACGAAACGTAAAGCGATACGTAAAAACACTGAACCGCACACACATGTTGTGCCTTGTTAACTCACAAAGTTTAGAACGAAAATTTACGAAAGATGAAAAGTATAGGAGACAAAAATTAAAACTAAAAAAATTGTGAAGTCAAATTGTAGAAAATGGATAATTTTAGGTTAACGCTGTGTTATTCGTGAGTTTAGTTAAGGAAGGAAAAGAACAAAAAAATATATATATATATTTCCAATTATTTTTCATTTATTTTCTCTTCTCTTCCTTTCACTTTTTTTTTCAGATGAAATTTAGCATCCAACTTCTTTTCATTTCATTTATCTAAAAATAAAATTCTTTATAACGCCACCTTTCTTTCTTTCCTTCCACTTTTCTCTAAATGAAATCTCTAAAATACAAGTTTTTCTTTCATTCCAATTCCCTTCTCTCTCAAATGAAACTTGAAACATAACGTTAAAGTAATTTTTTTAAACACGTTAAGCATGAGATGCAACACTTCTATACATAAAAAAGTTACAAATTGATACTAGTGAGAAGTTATCTATTAAAATAAATAATAAAAAAAAGAAAAAAACTGAAATAAATTAAAAGTGTTCAACTTTTACCGAAATTGTGCAATCAAAATTAAAAGGCATTTGCTCATGGCTTTATAGTCTAGTGGCATATTAGGAGTGTAATAAGGTTTTGGAACAAATAGGTTCTAAGTTCGATTCTCATAAGGGGGTTTTTCCCATATATATTAGGTTTCCTCCAGAATTGATGTAAGACATTATGCCTAGTATAGATGGATATGATCGGGATCAGTGAAGATGGATATGATCGGGTGGTTTCACTCGTTGCACGATGTAGTATAGCTGTCCGTCAGTAATCCAAATTTGCCGTTCAATAGGCATTTGGGAGTAGTATCCACATGTAAAAAATTGTCATCTTCAAACAACTAAAGGATTGAATCACAGTAATGAAATGGTATCAATGTTTAACTGCTAGAAGTAGATTAGATTGTCATTAAAATAAAAATCTGAACTCCAAAAAGGAATTATTCCAAAATTCAAGATTTAGTTACAAAATATTATAATTATAATTTCCACAATGATAATGATACAAACTTTGATTAGGTCATGAACAAGAGAATAACGTAACTATAATCCAATTCCAAATCCAAATCTAAAGCACTGTTAAATTGACCAACAACATATTATTACGTTCAAGGTAAAACTCCCACTCCAAAATCCAAATCCCCATCTTCCTCATCAAATTTCATGCTTTTCAATCCTCAATCCGGATAACAATGCTTCAAAATCACACGCCTCACAATCCTGCAATCAATTTCCTGTAAAAAACACTCGCAATTTTACCTCGCTCGTTGATTCTTCGCTACACTCGTCATTGGTTCGTTTTCGGTTACAAAACCTATTTGATTATTTACTTTTTAATGAATTTTATCGATGTTTTGTTGTTATGTTCGTAATTGTTTAGAAATTAAGTATGGAGATTGAGGAGAAGGGGTATTTTGTTTATTAGGGCACGGTTTGGGGTTTAGAAATTTGTTAGAGAATTGGAGGTTTAGCTGTGAATTGATTGCTATCGGTTTCGGTTTGTGATATGAGAATAGTTTTGGAGGTTAGCTTCTGATTTGATCTGGTTATTGTACATGATTTTGTTGTATAAATGTTGGTTTAGCATACCTTTTTGACAAAATATCATGTGCATACCAATTGTAATGAGCTAGGTATTATAGAAAGAAGTGGTTCGGCTGCCGAATGAGCTAGGTATTATATAGTAACGTAGATAGTTTGTTATTTTGTTTTTGCAAAGAGGTATACAGCTATGTTTCTTCTTTTGTAAATAAATGTGGTTAATTATCTTTGAGACACCCCAAAACTAGTAAGTTCCGGTGTATTTTGCTCTCTGTTTGGTTAAATGACTAAGTTTATTTATGGCGATGATCGGAAATATAAAAAGTTGTGTGAGTTTGTAAGAAATTATGTATCAAGGTGTATAGCTAAAGTGTTAGGTGCGAGGTTCAACTCTAATAACCTGATAATATTTATCCTCTTGGAACAGAAGAGTAGATGTTTAACATCGTTATGTAAGAAAACTAACATTTGCAGTCTCTGTTTGATAAAGAGTTGTGATATATCATAGTTCTTGTTATTGATAACTTTGTTGTAGGAGTTTAATGCTTAGTTTATTCATACAAATGTTTTACACAAACGACATTATGAAAAAAGCGTGATAGATGTTTACATGGTTTTCACATATTTTGTGGATTCTGTGCAGTACATTTTCTTTGTTCATGGATGGTAAACTGATGGACAATAGTCCTTGATACTGTATTGAGCACAATCTTCGTGGGTAGAGAGTCTGATATGATTCCTCGGTTTCCAGTGTCTAAAACTCCTGGCATTAGTGGAGATAGTATGGAAATTGACGGTGATCCTTTTCATCACGCAGTAAGATTATCTTTTTATAACTGTCAATCTTTTTAATGTAATGCATTTGTTCCGATAGGTTGTGTACTATGTCTAATATAATAAGATATGATATGTATCAATGTATGTATGTATTCATATGTATATGGATGTCTCTGTTGATATTTTACAGGAGGCGGTTCCAAAGATACTGGATGCTGATGTGGAGTTATCTCGCCATCGCATATCTGTATTCCTTTCTACACATACTGCATACGAATTGCTCCCAGAATCTGGCAAGGTTTATTGTCTGATTCACCCTCGTTATTAAGTCATTTTGACGTGTTTGAGCTGCTGCTATAGCTGTTGAGTGTTCACCCTTTGCATTCTGTAGGTTGTTGCCTTGGATGTCGCTCTACCAGTTAAGCAAGCTTTCCACATTCTGTATGAACAGGTAACACTACATTAATCATATTTTTTGAATCCTACATAGGACATACTTTTTCAAGTTATGCCTGCTATGTAGAAGTTAATCTTATCACTATGTTTTGGTATGATGGAATCAAAGAAGTGTTGGTTTGTTACACATTAGGTGTAATGACGTTTAAGTGCGCATTACAGCTTAACCAACTTCCTAGGTGGTTAAGTTCGTTGCTCTATTTTACAACTGGAAACTATACTACTAAACAATTACCATCAGACCTCTAAAGTCTAATCCTAAATATACCGTACCAGAACACGTATTACATCGTTTGTTAAAGTAATTATTGCCAACATACCATCCAGAACATTTATATAGGAATCAAATGTTTCTTTGATTTTTCTTATATAATTGTAACATAGAAATATTGCTGGATACATGACCATGTGAAGTGTAACAAGACCACAAATTAATTTTTATTCATTACATTACTGGTATTTGTCTGTTTGGTTTTTAGGCTTAATGTTAAGTTTGACTAACGCTTGCTACTGTCCATCTGTCACATACATGAGAACAATGAACATTGAATCTAATTAATGTGTGTGTCCATGAAACATTGCATTAGCATGTTGGTAAGATGAATATACAATGATTACTAGACTACTAGGCCTACGTTTTTTAAACATACAAACTTTTGTAATCACACAATCAAATACAATTTTAAGTGAAAAAAAGTATTTTGTCAGTTTCAACCATATATCATGATTTTGTCATGTTGAGTATCATTTGCATTCATTTGAGTAAAGTTGATAGTTATGTTAAAACTATGAGCATGTGGTTTATCTAATGTTGGTTGATCAACAGGGAATATCAGTTGCCCCCCTTTGGGACCATGACGTTGGTCGGTTTGTCGGAATTCTCAGTCCATTAGACTTCATTTTAATACTTAGAGAGGTATACACTTTCGGATTAACATGTTATGCAATTGCTCATTGATCATTTAATGTTGGACTTTGGTTACCAACACTGAAAATTGACTAGAGTCTTCACTCTTTAGTCTAGTTATTCGATATAAACATTTTAAACATGAACCCTGATGCGATACATAATTAATTAGTGGAACCCATTTTGATTATCTGATCTTTTCAAATGAATTGGATCCTATTACAATAACATAGTGTATTTAATTGTATTAATATTCAGTTGGGGAATCATGGATCGGAGTTGGCTGAAGAAGAGCTTGAGACCCATGCCATATCCGCTTGGAAAGAGGGGAAATTACAGCTTACCAGGAAATTTGATGGTAATGGATCATTGCATCCAAGACGTCTCATTGATGTAAGTTCCACTTTTTTTCTTTTATTTTTTTAGTTATGATAATTCTTCATTTCTAAGCAGTCAATGTGGAAAAAATTGGATTTCGGTCAAAGACTGATATTTGAGATATAGGTTACCGCGGTGGGATCGGTAATTTTAGTATCAAGTAGAATTTATATATAATAGCAATTTAACACTTAATAATTCAATATACTCTCCTTGCATTAACAAATTAACCTTTTGCAACTTGCAAAACACTAACAATTGTAGCTAGTAGGAACTGATTAAGACTTAAAACACAAACATTTAACACAACAATTAAGACTTAAAACACTAGCAGCAACAACAAGAAGAAAGACAAATGGTAGAACTAAGAAGAAAGGTACTAATATCAAGAAAATCGGTGATATATCAGTCTAATATCGGTCAATATCGCCGATAATATTGGTACCGATATTTTGAGCGATATTTGACACCGATATTTTACACGAGGACCGATAACAGATATATCGGTGATATATCACCAATTTAACTGTATAGAATTTCATTTACACTAGGGGTGTAAATGAGCTAAGCTGCGCCGAGCCCCAACTCGCCTAAGCACGATCTTGGCCTGTTTGTTATTTATTGCTTGATTAATTTATTTATTAAATACATATATAATTATTTTTAGTAAAAAGTTATAATTATACCTATTACATAACATAATATGTATTTTATATAATTTGTATCATAGTTATATATTATAATAGTTTTATTATGTAATCATATGTTTATTATACTTGATAAAATTATAATATTTATATAAATAGAGGCTCGTTTAGACTCGCGAGCCTAGTCAAGCTTGGTATACGAAGCTCGGGCTTGAGGTCGTTTATTAAGTTAACTTTAATTAAGGACCGTGCTTGGGCTCAATCTCCATTAAGCTCGGACTGATTCAAGCTTTAAGCGAGGCGATTTCAAATAGCTTATGAGTGGCTTGGCTTGTTTACACCCCTAACTTGTATAGAAGAATGATTATCGGGCTAAACTAGTGTTTGCATGCAGGCTGGGCCTCACGATTCATTAAAAGACGTTGCTTTGAAACTGTTACAAAACAAGGTTGCTACTGTTCCAATAATCACACATGATGGTTCAGTCCCTCAGCTGCTACATTTGGCATCCCTTACTGGAGTTCTAAAATGTATTTTTTTTCCGTTTCTTTTGTGACATATTGGTCCAATACATACGCATATGATATGTCTTACTAACAGAAAGCCACCAATTGCAGGCATCTGCAGACATTTCAAACATTCACCTGCATCCTTGCCAGTTCTTCAACAGCCAATCTGCTCAATTCCGTTGGGCACGTGGGTCCCCAAGATTGGGGAATCAAATGGACGACCCTTTGCAATGTTGCGACCAAATGCTTCACTTGGTGACACTTTGTCTTTATTAGTTCAAGGTGCTTTTGTTGCTCATATACAAATTAAAGCATATCTATTAAGCTCTTCATTCAGTTTTATATATATATATATATATATAACTTTCTTGTTTTGTTATCACAGCTGAAGTGAGTGCAGTACCTATAGTGGATGATAATGACTCGTTGCTTGATATATACTCCCGCAGGTAAATTGTTGTGTACTACAGGAATGTTTAATATCCTGTCTCTATTCTTGATTCATTCATATGGTTTTTTAAAATTTTTTTTTATTTTTGGGCATTTGACCTTGACAGTGATATCACTGCTTTGGCAAAAGACAGAGCATATGCACAAATTCACCTTAATGAACTCAGCATTCATCAGGTATGTATTCTGCTTCAACATAAATTTTGATGCCATTTAATTCATTATTTGCTGTTCTATAAATTAATATTTTATATTCTGTGTGACCCATGCAAAATGCAATGTTATATCATGTAGGTTTATATCCTAAGCTGAAATTTATATCTAGACTGTGAGTATTATTTTATCCTAATAGACATATATACTTTATACATTCAGGCATTACAACTGACTCAAGAAGCAAGTGCAACATATGGCTTTTTTAACGGTCAAAGATGTCATATGTGTTTGAGATCTGATCCACTGCATAAAGTTATGGATAGGCTTGCTCTTCCTGGTAATTTATTTCAGCAACTAATGTTAGAATCCTCACCTCAAAGTTGAGGTAGCATTTTCGACCCATTTACCTATGAATGGGCTAATATTGACCGTGTTTCATCTCAACGGGTCAACACAGCCTGTTTTGACTTGTCCTAAAGATGTATCGTTTCAACTTCTTAGCCAACTCACCCAACCTGCGCATCTTTCCAGCCCAACGTATATTTAATTATTTTAAAGCGTTCTATTTTGTTAGTCTCATTGTTTATTAATAAATTACTTACAGGAGTTAGGAGACTTGTTATAGTGGAAGCAGGAAGCAAGCGCGTAGAGGGCATCATATCCCTAACCGATTTATTCAGGTTTTTGCTTGGATAACCAAACAATTTATGTAGTCCTCATCATAACTGCTAAAGGAAATGAAAGTTCTTTGGTATGAGGAGTCTTCGGTTGTTACAAGTCCCGAGCTTTCGACTCTCAAGTTTTCTTTTTCTTTTTTCCTTTTAATCTTATTGCACTAGTTCAAACAGAAATTTCTGTAAATTTCAAGAAGATTCAATGTTTTTTTGTTGTCCTGGCTTTAATGTAAGGCATCATTGTCAAGTCAACTTTGCTGGTTCTGGATTAATGTATTTTATTTTATTTTATTTTATTGTGTTAGTTCAAAGAATTTTCTGTTTATAAGTTATTTCAATCCGTCAACTTATTTAGATAAATGGGTGATATAGGTAGTGTTCGTGTTACCTGGTTTTAAGTGTGCTCAAGCTAAGTTTGATGTTTTTGACACAAATATGGTTCGTGTTCAGATTTATCAAATTAAACCTGTCAACTCACTACAACGCTAGCTCAGAACCATGTCACAATTGTCACCTCTTTACCAAATGCAATTAATAGAAGTCATACCAAATGTTTCTTCGGATTTGGTATAATATTTGTAACAATGGTTGTAGAATATGCATCTCACTAGTTCCTTTTTTACAGCTAAATCACACACCCACTAATTATGCTTTTAAATCTACACCTTTTATCCATTATAATGCTTTGAACTCTCAACATCATAGAGAAACCGTTTTCATCACACATCAGTAACACCAGGCTGCAAACATTAGTTTATTGTACATATTTCAGCCTATATTGGTAGCACATTGCATTGGTAATTGATAGCTGATTTAACAATACCCGTTTTAATATGACTAGACATGAAAGTGAAGTTTAATCTACTAAATAAATAAACAAAATATAAGGTCATCACTGATTACTTATTTTACACGACCTATTAAAATTCAATAATATCGTTACAAGTGAAGGTAACTCTTATAAATGACAATTATGATTGTTTTCCCGTTAAAAGTAAAAGTGTATTGTTTGTTAAAAGGATGTAACTTACTCTAACTAACTTTTTATGATACTTGCCATGTTTGACATTGTATCCATTTAAGTGCTACAAATAGTTTTTCTTGGTCTTGGTAACATTAAAAATTTTCATAATATGATCAGTCATAACTTATAACTAAACTATTTTTCACCAGCTTTCTTCGAGTTTTCCTCGATACTTAAGTGTTAGGCTGGTGGGTGTGGTATAAAGTCCCTAGAAGCTTTATCACGCCACATTAGCGCCACGTAGACTCCATGTCACACAGGGGCTTTAAAGTTTCTTTCTTTAACTTGGATGCAATGATTTAAATCCGCTATCATTATTACCTAATTTTGTTTTGTATTTTTTTTAAAAATTTATATACCATTTTTATTTAAAACAAAACTAAAAAAACATAATTTCAATTAAATAATTAAAAGATTACAAACTACTTAAAAATAAAAAACTACAAAGTTACTTAAAAAAACAACCAACTTAAAAATAAAAATAAAAACCTACTAAAAGCTACATATATTTTGCACGGATTTTGGCTTACGAGCCTCTAAAATGACTCGGTCCTCCTCCGGTAGGTTGGAAAAGTCTTTCTCGAGGAACTTCATATCTTTCTTGAGAGAATAGATGGAGAACGATATGTATAAAATTTATGGAGAATAGATGGATACATTGTGCGAGTATGATGGAATATATAAAATTTATGGAGAATAGTTGGTAGAAATGGTATGGTTTGAATAAAAATGTTAGGATATATATAGTGTGAAATTTTAAAAATAAAAGTTAATTTTTTTGTAATATTACCGTTGTCAAACGGAAAAGTGAATGGGGCCACCAAAATCGAGCAGTTGACGCTCGTTACCATGCTAGCGGCGGATCAATGGCGGCCCCCTTTAGCGGACGGGAAATAGGGGAGGGACGCTAACGAGAGTGATGTGACAAGGGACGGTATACCACACCCCCTGATCTTAGCTTCCTATATTACCCGGTGGCGGATCTACTATTTGATGGGTGAGTGGCTGTGTAGGTAAGGCAAGAAAATAAATCCGGAGATCACTACACATATTACCCCAAAGTTAATTTCATGTAACCTATGCACTAGAAGTCAAAATACAACTTTTAAAAAGAGACATCCGTACGTTATATATGAAATATATACATGCTATTTGATGATCAATTTACCATTACCCTGCAACTAGGAACTCCCCAACATTATAACTACATGTTCACGCTTGTCATATAATGCTTTCAGTTGTTGTTGACTTATTAAACTTTTACATTTTTTTCAGATAAATTTGAAACGATTTTTTTTTCAAGTTTTCCAAAGAATGTTGCAAGATTGTACTAGGAAAGAGTCAAATATGGGAGAGCCAGGAGAAGGGCAGTGGCAGGAAGAGACAAGATGACACCAGGGAAGAACACAAAACAAGGAAAAGAACCAATATGTAAGGACTATCACCAAATTTTACGTTCCTAACTTGTTGGATAGACGCAATTCACAGGAAGTCAGAGAGGCTTAGGGTTTTCCATCCTGTAGTTTATAAAAGCAAAACATAAAAATGGGCTATGTACTCACTTAATGTGTTTCTAAAATCCACTCAAAAGTTTGCTATGGTTGATGAGAATTCGTCCTACACGAAGGCTACAACACATATGTCGTTTGTAAGGACTATGTTTAAATCACATATAAGCATTTGTGGCAATTGAAGTTGTTTTGTATGCGTTGATGAGTTAAATTATGAGCTTACATGTTACAACTAGTTAAATATGTTTGTTACATTAGAGTTTTGATTCACTTATTAACTGTTGAGGTCAAATAAGTCCTTGTTGTTAAGATTTAATAAGTTCCAGATGAGTTTTCACGTCAGATTCTAAGATGTTTTTACGGATTTTATTAAAATACTAAATGGACAAATTAAATTATGAAAATTTATGGAAAGTCCTTATATGTTTTTATTCTTCAAAAATAGTTTTGTTATTTTTTCTGGTGTGTAGAAAAATTAGGAAAAATCATGGAAAACGGAAAGGTAGTAACAATGTTTTTCCAACGATAGTTTATGCAAAAAATTATTAAAAATTGAGTTTTTGTCGAAAAAATGCAAGTGCATTTATAAAATTTGAAGAACTCGTAGGAATATGAATTATGTAAATGTTGGGTTGTTGGATCTACATTGAGTGAGTTATGAATCTCGTAAGACAACCTAAAGTTCCGTTATGAAGTCAGCTACGACATTCGTTTTTATAAATTACTTTGGACCGACTGTTTTGAATTATTTCATTAGCTCCTTAACTTTTGTCCTGTGTTTCACCATTGAGGGTTCCTGAGCTACGTATTCATCATTGATTTGATTAACCACCAACCTAGGATTAACAAAGATGTGGTGATCTTCTACTTATCTATCCCGCCTCAAAACCTTCTACACTTAAGGCTCCGTCTATGAAGAGTGCCCATTTTCCTGGAAGAAGGACTTGCTTAGCTTCTTCGGCTTGAGCTACATTTACCTCCTTGGATATAACTTCGGGTACTTCGATCAGGAAGTCCGTGAGTACCTGAGTTTTGACTAATCTTCGAGGTACGTTGTTAATCTTGTGCTCACCCAGTCCCACAACCTATTTGGCTAATCAGTTTCCACCCTTATGGGGTAAGCCTGAAACTTTCGTCGAAGTCTCCTGGTTTGTGCACTAGTGAGTGGCTAGCTTCTCCATTAGTGAGTATTTAACTTCGGTATCTTTAAGAGCCATGCTTACAAAGTATATCGGGACTTGTGTTTTTTCTCGATCAACGAGTAGCAGTAAGCTTAATGTCGCACCCGGGCCTAAGGCAGAAACACCCAGACATGATAAATTGCAAGCACTTGGAATACTGCAATACCAAATTTATTTCGAAATATAATAATTGTTTTCAAAACATAATCCAAACAAAGAAACACGAAACATAAATACGAAATATTCAACTGTCTTTATTTTAAATTAATTAGGTCAACATCCTTGCATTCATGAGCAATCAAACTTTTAGTTCTCATTGCCTAAAAACATGTTCGAGAATGTCAACTATAATAAATAGTTAATGAGACATAGGTTTAAAGAAAAATAAGTAAGAATGATGTTTGCAAAACCACAAAGTCATAAACATGTTAAATTATACAAGTAAATTAAATTTAATACACGTGTTCACAACCAACCCTGATGACATAAATATTGTGCTTCATGATGTCTGATTCCTTGAATCAGGGAGATCAAATTGATGAACTTCTTGAATGTAGGACAATTACATCCAGACCCCTACCCAAGAATTCGGAATGGGCTTGTCAAGCCAATAAATCTATTAACTTACTATCGTGGGCTTCACAAAGTTAATAGCTGTATAGATTTGTTAGGAGGAGTTTATGATTGAGCCAATAATACGAATGAACGGTTCATATATAACAATTTAAATTCTTACAAGAGAAAACAATTTTATTTGTATGAATAACCTTAGAATATTGATTGTATGGATGTTTTCCACCATGTGTTTTATAAAAACAAAAAATAAAAGTGGGCTATGTACTCACATGATGCGTTTCTAAAATCTACTCAAAAGTTTGCTAAGGTTGATAAGGATTTGTCCTACACGAAGGCTACAACATATATGTCATTTATAAGTACTATGTTTAAATCATAGATAAGCATTTGTGGCAATTGAGTTCTTTGCTATGCGTTGATAAGTTAAATTATGAGTTCACATGTTACAACTAGTTAAACATGTTCGGCTATTGTTTATTAAAGTTACATTAGGGTTTTGACCTTACTTATTAACTATTGAGGTCAAATAAGTCCATGTTGTTAAGGTTTAACAAGTTCCAAAATATGAGTTTTCAAGTCAGATTCTGAGGGTTTTTCACGGATTTTATTAAAATACTAAATGGACGAATTAAACTATGAAAATTTTATGGAAAGTCCTTACATGTTTTTATTCTTTTAAAATTATTTTATTATTTTTCCGGTGTGTAGATAAATGTTGGATCTGAGAGTTAGTGAATTGTGTGTGTTTTTGATAAATCTGTTTGTAACTAACAAGTAATCAACAAACAAAGATAATAAAACACATCATCATAAACAATGCGATCTCTCTCTCTCTTAGGTTCTTCTTCTTTTCAACTCCCAGAGTTGAAGTTCACTTAATACATAGTGAACTATATATAGAGGAGAATAGCTGGTGATGTCACCATGAAAGCGACCCCAAACAACCCATTAAATATGTAACTGCCAATAGTTGTGCAGAATTGCTGGACAGTTAGGAAATAAACAACTAAAACTAAACATCTGGAAAATTACAAGTAAACAACTGGGGTTCCAAAATTGTTGGTGGAAACCAGCACTTTTGGAATCTAATATTTCTGGTCTTTCTTTGACTTGTTGACTTGGTCTTCTGGTCTTCATTGTGTTGACTAGTTGACCGTACACTTTTCATTGCAGCACTTATATCTGTTGTCTTGTATCTTTTAAGCAACAATCCTTTGTTCTAGTAGTTTAGGTGGTTGTTTGGATAACTTTCAAGGGAGGAAACTTCTAGACCTTGACTTGCAATTTGACTTATTCCATCAGACATGGAGATGGTTTCCCTTGGGTTTTCGCTTTCATCATCAGATATATCTTACATAACCAAACAATCTCCCCCTAGATCCGATGATGCCAAAATCTCTCTTATGTAGCCTGTCTTTTATTCTCTTATTTACGATGAGAGCTACAAATAAAATTGATTTGTGTTCCTTTGGACACTGAATTTGTCTCATCATAGTCAATCATCCTGACCTTTATCAGAACTAAGCATCATTCCTTTTAATCCGTAAGTGACCCCATCATCTCCATCCTGTAGGAACTACAAGATTACCCCAAGGACGCCTTCGACATCCACTTGTTTTCTCTTAATCTCTGAGTTAGGAAGATTGGAGGCTACCCTTTGTACCTCAGTTGAACTGAGAGGTATGTGCTTGTTCTAGAGGATCCCAACTTATTGTGAAGATCATGCAGCCTTGTCACCATTTGTTTTGAAAACATGTGTAACTTCTGGCATGGAGCCTAATAAGAAGAAATTTGTGTCATCATTTCAGAGATCCAGATAACATATTCATGCTTCTTTTTGACATTGTTCTTGTATTCTTCAAGTACCTTGGGATTATTGGATAATTTCCTCAATTTTGTAAGGAACATTAGATAACTTCTTCCTTTTGTCAGCAAGATAGATCTTTGTGTTCGTCTAATCAAGTAGTGGAGAAAATTTCTCTAGACTTTCTTTCTGGCATCTAAGAAGTGTTTGTATTATTTCAAAAGAGTGGACTCTTTCCATCTTAGGATAGAATTCTTTTGAGTCCATTCAGATTGAATGAGCTCTTGTTTTGTTCGGAGCATTTCAGATGCTGAATCTGGTGCTGGTTGTCTCTTCCAGCCGGTCTTCCAGTTTGGAGCCGTACCTTTGATTTTTGGATCTGCAACCATCCTTTTGACCCTTTCCACTTCACCCAGCAAGCTTTGAAGATTCAAGTAGTTGAAGATATATAAATGCTTAACTAGATAAATAGCATTCCTTTTAAGCCAGTCAATGCATTCTTCTTTTGATAATTTTGTAATTGCTGGATCTTTGAAAGGAGTTATCTTGGAGAGCCTTTGAGATTCTTCAAACATAAGTTGTTTATAGGCTCTGACTTCTATCATTCTTCTTTCCAAGATGTACTGAGCTTTTTTTTCTGTCATTTGCAGTAAATTCTTGAATAGCCTCATCCTCCATGTTCTTTACATTCTCAAGATAGTTCAAATTTTTATCTATTTGGGGTAGTGGTAGCTCTTTTAATGATAGAATAAATCTTGGTGAAAGTGGATGGTCTTCAGTAGTTTTGGAAACTATTGAATTTTCTTCTGGATCATCATGTAAAATAAACTTCCTCCCTTTTGAATATTGGGTAGTGCCAATTTCTCTTGAACTGTTGAGTTTGCTTACCGGTAGTTTTAGTAGCAGACCATTCCTTTGAGGTTGATGATCTTGTTGTATAAGATTGAGTTGATGAAATGTATGAAGTTTGGTCTGATCCAACAGTTTGATCTAAACAAGCTTTTTGAGTTTTCACACCAGCTGTTTGTCCTTGGGCAATTGAAACTACTGGTCGAGCCTGAGGTGCTTCTAGCTTTGCAAGTGCATTTGATCTTTGAATAATAATTGGATGTGTCATATCAGCTTTTACTGTTTTAGTGATATTTCTGTTAGTTCTTGCAACTTTTCTTTAGGTCTTCGCCCGCTTTGACCAGTGCAACACTTAACCCTCTTTGATTTCTTTTAAATTCTTTAGTTCGTTTAATTAGTTCAGTGTCATCAATGTATGGGCCTTTTTGTTTTTCTGTCATAGCAGTAGCCCTTGCTTCTTCAGCTCTTTTCTTGGTAGCAATAGCTCCATCATTGATGAGGTTTGGTTTTTCAACTTTCTCCCCCCTTTTTGGCATCAGAAGTTTCCTGTCTTTGCATAAAGTGATGTAGCCATGATGTATGGGTAGAGGATCCAAAAAAAATTATCAAAGGTAGCTAGGTATGATTGAAACATAGGAGCAATATGTTGAAGGGCATTGTGGAGCTCCCCTGCTGGCAATGATGAGGTGGTTTTAACCTCACCAACAATTTGGCTTTCTGTCGCCGGTGGCTTTTTGCGGAGTGAGAATGTTTAGTATGGAAGTAAGCTCCTTTTGTGAGGAGGCTAGCCTTTAGACATATCCTAGATTAAGCTAGACCTTAGTATAGGGCATTTTGGTGACCAACTCTTTGAGTTTGGAGATTGTAGCAACTGTTCCATCAATTCTACAAAGTGCTGGTCTTGGGCATCATTCAATTTAATGGACTCATCTGCTCCCCCACCAGAGGTGGTTATATCAGTTGGTTTTTATGGTTTTTTAGACACAGGAACACTTTTTGATGCCCCTTGTCTTGGTACTAGGGACTTCCAGCAGTTTCTCCTTCCAGTACTTCAGAACATGGAGAAGTTCAGTTGTTGTTGCCTGCAGGGTGGTCTTAAGGATGTTTCCACTACCTTCTTGTAAATCAGTGGGTTTAGCAAGAATAATAAAAGCCACCTCTGCAATCACCACATCAGGATTTTCCTAAGTGGAATTAGCCTCTTCCTCATGTGGGTGAGGGCAAGATTCATCTATACAAGGGCTGCATTCTGTGGCTGTATCTATGTGATTTGTGGTTGAGATATTCCCTTTTTGTAACGTTTTGTATATTTCTTTCCTTTTTCTATTTTAATGTAATTCGTACTCTCGCTTTATGTTCTTGTAATTTTGAGACTTGATCATTATGGAAATTCTCTTTAATATTGTTTTTGCCTAATTATTTCTTGCATAAATGCATAAACACTCACGAATACGCATTCTAATTCAAAACCGAGCAACAAATCAAGGTTCTACCTTCGTTGGAATGTTATTTCATAAGTGTTCTTATTATTTACCATGCTTGTATGCACTTAAATACCCAAAAACATGCTTAACTATGAGTTTTTAGTATAAAATAGCAAAAAAAGAACAACTTCAGGGACTAAAACTGAATTTTTGAAAGTTTGTAGAAGTCCTTGCGGACCGTATCCATACTCCTTGGGGTCCACAGGGGGTGTATCAGTAGCAGACTCGAGACATATTGCGTTTTTTAAATATTTCCCTCCTTATAACCCCTAACCAACTCATTTAATACCCCAAACCTTAATCCTACTTATAAATACTAACCCCTAACACCTCTTAGACACTTCACCACTCCAAAAACTCTCTCAATCCATCAATTTCTCTAACTTTGGGCAGTGAATTTATAGACCAAAACAGTGAGTTTTGGCTTCCTTCTTGCATATTTCTTACTTGTTTTCTTCTTCCCCATGCTTGGAAAAACCTCTAGGAGTTCTACCACTTGTATACCAAGGTAAATGAGGATGGTAAACCAACATTTTTGAGGACCAAGTTGGGATTCTTCTTAAAATTTATATACATGATTTCTTTACTTTGTTTTTTTTGAAACTTCTTCACACCAAACCAAGTCACCAACAAGTTTCCATGTTGAAGGGCTTATGTTAAGGTTATTTCCAGATGAAAGTTCCTAGGACCCCCTGGGTCGATGACGAACAACATCCACTGCCCTCGCACAAGACGTGAAATCAACAAAACATATAAGATAGAAAGATGTAGAAGACGAATCTTTTTAATATTGAAACAATCATCACAAATTAACAAACCAAAAGAGTATACATCATTAACAAGCTGATTTAGATCAATAAGATCTAAACCTAGCTCTCTCTCACTAACACATAGTCTCTCTCTCTCTAGAATGTGCACACACTGATGGAGTTAGTATTTATATATATACATATATATATGCACCACACACACACACACACACACACACACACACTATATATATATATATATATATATATACATATATGTTAGAGCAGCAGCTCAACAAACTCGAACACTAAGTCCCGAAAAACACCTAGTTCGAATTTGTAACTTAACAAATTTGGACATTACATTAAATCCTGACAACAACTATTCCGAACATATACATCAAATTCGGACAACCAACAAAACAAAGAATCCTGACTATATACTTCTTGTCCGAGTTTAACTAATAAATTTGGACCAGGCCTTCATTACTTGGATCTTTGACTTCTCTTGACTTTGTTGACCAGAACTGACAAAGCACAGTTACCCGGCAGGAACTGCACATACAGACTCCCTTTAACTGTTGCTATCAGTTTTGTGTGGCATCGATAATCTTCAGTCTCCGGATACTACACGTACACCAGAGACTTTGAGGTACATATGCCTCCATTTTATATCTTTCTAAGTCTCTAAGTAACCTACAACCAACTATGTGAGTGAAACCAAACCAAGGCTCCAAACAAGCAATGTGGGAGACTTGTGTTAAGGTACAAATGGTGATGTTAAGGACCTTGTTTCTACAACTAAAACTTCCATCATCACTCACTTAGTTATTTAGCAAAATAGTTAGTTTTCTTATATATTCTTTCCTTGTATTCATGACCATCCGAATCATCAACCTTGTTAGTGATATTGTGCAATGGTGAAACTGTCGAGGTTTGTAGATTACCCTACCTCGAATGCTTGACTATATAAATACTAATTAATACATAAAATACTTTCCCCAAAACCAAACCATAATATCAACCAACCCATGGTTGAATGTTATGTGTTAAGGTGGAGAATATCCTAGTCTTAGATTCCTTATTTGGGACTTCTATTGGGTGTTTAACACTCATGAAAAAACACATTAATAATAGTGTCCAAATTAATGTCTAGGCGGGATATGTTTTATGTATTTTCATACTCGTAATTTCTGATTACATTCCAATATCCAATCCTTATACTCATACACCTTTGTTTACCATTTTAGGGAGACTTTGGTGTTCCATCCTCTAAACCCGCTCGCTCGCATCTTGTAGATTTTCTTCGCAAAGCGTGAGTTCATACTAGACCCTTTTACATTTTAAACACTATTTGGGTTACAATATGTATTCGTACTAAATACATACACACACATACAAGCAAACTTATTCAAAAATTCAATCCTTAAACATGCTTATTTGTTATGTTAATTGTGGATACATCCTAGAATAGTTTTATGCTTAACTATTTATCATTAACCTTGCAAGCCTCCTTTAACATGTATAGCACCGTAGGATTAGCACACCACCCCATTTTGTGGGGGATTGTTAAGTTATTCTTTTCGGCCTTATTTGCTTTGGTGATAAGGATATGCTAGTGCCAAAGTTTGGATTGATTTTTAGCCTTTGCATGCTAGTATGATACATAATTTAGTATGCTACAAACACGTAAATTTGATTTTTTATTTTATCTTTACCTATGCTATGTAGTCGATCAAGTATGCTCACTGACATATTATGTGCTGGCGGATATTTTATACATGTTGTAGTAAACGTTTGAGATGCTATCACAAGAAAACTACTTAGTGTGGATTTAGATACTCACCTAATCTACCTATGCAATTATGTTGTTTTAGCTATAAAATCCACCCTTCGTGGCAGGTCCCATTCCTCGATTTTCAATCTTTCAAAAGTCTCGTGCCTTCTATTAACTAGGGACATGTAGTAACCGGAAGGGTGAATACCGTTAACCGAAATTTTGGCGAGATTATTCCACCTATTAGGCCAAAGTATATTTCCCGAACTCAAAAGAAGTTTTAACTACTTTGGATTAGTATTAGTTCCATTCCGGAACATCCCAAGTTTTAAACGAACCTCTTTTATGCTTGTATCTTTTTTACGTATTTTATGTTTCAACCTTTTTCCTCTTCAAATTTGAATTTCCCGTGTCGTGCTACTTTCGCAAACTAAAACAATAATATTTGAGAACCAACAAAGATTTAAAAACTCTTTCATTGTTGCTTGGTTTATTTTCAAGGTGGCTATATGCTTCATTTATGTGAACAACTTGAAACTTACATGCTTGTGTGATATACTATCGTACTCTAATTGTGCAAAAATATTTAAACCCTTGATCAAGTCTAACCATTCTCTCTATCCGACCTTGTAGATGTCTTCAGTCTTTGTTCCCATCAAAACTCAAAGAGGAGCTCCAAACAAATCTCCAACAAGAAATTGGTTACCTTCATGGCCAAGCAAATGACCCTTGTTTCACCCAACATTGTCAACAAAATCAACGCCACTACAAGCCTTAATGCTTCATTGGAGTCAAAAAACAAAACCACCAAAACCACCTCTTTCACCTATAAGCAGTTTAACTCGTGTAGCCCTGAACCTTTCACGGGTAATGATGGTGCCTCCAAGATGCTTGAGTGGTTTGGCGACATGGAACTCACCTTCATCAACAATGAGTGCCTCGAGCACCTCCGGACTCGTAGTGCCACCGCTAATCTAGGGTACTCGAGTGGTGGAAGAGTGAAAGGAGTACTCGTGGAAATGAGATGGCCATAGCCCTACCTTGGGAAGACCTGAAACAACTCATGTTAGCGGAATTTTGTCTGCCACATGAGATGCAAAAGCTTGAGGAGGAGTTCTGGAACCTCAAATAGGTTGGCGGCGACAAGATAGCTTATACCACCCATTTCAAGAAACTTATCATCCTAGTCCCCCACCTTGTAAACACCTCTAAACGAGCCATAGCCAAATCATCTGTGATCCCGTTATCGCAGCTGAACCCAATACCCTAGAAAAAGCCATTCGCTTAGCCGTTACCGTTTCCGATTATCGTGTGAGTAACAAATCTTTGGCCCTCAAGGGAACCTCAAAGACCATTAATCAAGCCATCACCAAATTCCACAAGGAACCCAAAGAAACCAAAACCCCATCCAATAACAACAACGGTAAGAAACGCAAGTTTGAAAACTGAAATTACGCCATAGTAGCCCCAATAAACCAAGCCCCCAATAACCCAAACAAAGACCCCACCAAGAAAGCCTACACCGTTTTCTTCCCCAAATGCAATACATGCCATTACCCCTACCGAAGAAAGCCTACACCTGATTCTTCCCCAAAAGCAATGAATTGATTTGACCGTGGAACCTTATTTCAAGAACCAGATTTACTTGAGAAGCATTGCATGAGAGTATGAAAAAGATGTTTAAGGCCATGAGTATATTTTTCTTCTCATAGGTAGCATACTTGGTTTCACCATATTACCCCTGTTCAATGAATTCTAAATCCATCTCTATTTTAGAAAATTAGCAACCCCCTCAGCATTTCCCAATTGGAGTTTGATTGATAGAACCCTAGGAGATAGCAATTTTTCTTTCACCCATAGTTGATGTGATGGCTAGCACTTTTCCTTTGTCATCATGAGTATGTTTTGCAGATGACTAGAACTCATTAAGAGTGGTTTTATAAATTATTGGGTTTACTGTAAGCGCATGGTGGAATGAAGATTTCTCAATCAGATCGATGATGTCGTGGAATTGAGAATGATCCTTTTCCTTAATTAGATAACGAAGAAGGTTGTGAGTTCGAAAACGAGGTTTGCCATAATCTGTATTGAGAATGAAAGAAGGTTTAATGAATGAAATTAAGAGTTAGGGTTTGCGATTGATCACAGGATATATGTTGAGTAAGGTGATAGAACCCGTAAACTTCTTGCAGGATTATTTATAGGGTTTGTGTACGGTTACAAGAAACTGTTGGATTTAGTAAACAGTTGGACAGTATTTGTGAGGCTAATTGTCAAAATGGCAGTAGTTTTTCTTTTGATTTACAAGGACCAATAAACGACTTTAAACTTGATTTTTTTGTTGTCAAAAACCTTTCAATGATATTTTTTTGGAAGTCAGCTTGTGAAATGTTAGGCTTGCTTCCATCTATGCTTGGATGATCACTTTGATCACTGCTTTGATAAAAAAAGGTTTTCAAATTCTTCATATCTTTTACTTGATATATGTTTTCAGTTTTGTTATCCACAAAGGTTTCAACAAAAGGTCTAAAACCAGCAAATGGTTCTGCGGTTGATATTTCAATGTGTGATGTAATGCATAAACCAGCAGTTTCATATATACTTTGGGCAGAATTTACACTTAGAGTATCTATAGCAACTAGTGCAAGATTTTCTTTACCCTAATCCATGGTAACCATTTTGTAACACCCTAAAACCTGAATGTTTAATTCACGAATATGTTTCCTTGTTTTATGACATGAAGTGGTTTAACTAGTTTTAAATAACTTAATTAAACTATGGTTAAACAAGTAAAGAATGAAAGTTCTAACAATTGTGATCAAGTAACAAACTAGAGGGATTGAACTTAGAGATTTGAGATGAAGTTTCAATTTAATAGAAAGTTCGGGAGTTGTGTGTGTGTTTTGGTGGTGTGTCGACACACATGGAGAAGGAAGAAAAGGTTTTCATCCAAATCATCCAAAAACACAGACATTGAGGGTGGAAAGAAGCTTGATCTCTTACATGGGATGAAATTCCTCATCCACCAATCCTAACAAACATGTGGTAAGTTGTAATTTTGAATTTGATGATGTTGCAAGAAAAGGGTATGTGTTCAATCTTTGATATAATATGGAATTAAGCATGAAGGTGTGTTAGAATCACCAAATATAACTTGGATTATGAATGATTATAAGTAATTTGATGTTTGAAGGCGAAACTTACTTCTAGTGGTGAAGATGGTGACATAGTTGTGTCACCCATGTCCAATCCTTATTCAAATCTTGATGTGCTATGTTGTATGTAATAAATTCTTGTTAGAAGATTGAATCTGATATGATATTTGTTGATTTTTGTTATATTTGACGAATGAAAGCAAGAAGTAGGAAGATAGGCATGAAATACTTGTACATTATGCTTAGATAGTGGTGCACACGCCAAGTGTTCGATGAAATGTCTAAATGACAAGATTATGTGAAAACGCATGCAAGTAGTAGGTGAATATGTATAGAATGTAACAATGAAGTAAACTAATGATAAGTTAGCATAAAGTTGTGGTTTAGAAAGACTACATGTAGGACTTTAGTTGATGGAATGATTTGGTACGAAGTATACTTTAGGAGCTTGCACTAGATGGTTGAAAAGTATGATGCACCTTATTTGTTAGTTAGTTGTTTAGTTGGGAATCAAGAAGTGAAATTGGTGTTATTGTATAACATGTAAACATACTAGCAAGTAAGGATAGTATACTTATTTTATATGAGCGAAGATTGGGTTATGTGGATAATTGAAGAATCATGTAAATGCTAGCATGGATTAAAATGATTATACATATGTATATATGTAACTAGGTGACCATGTGGTTTTATGTGTGTTATTACATGAGTATGAAATGCATATGATGTCCGTAGTGGAATCTACTATAATGGTATGGATGTGTGAGGTTAAGTTGAAAGCTTATATGATAGACAATGAACATCTGAAAGTAATTGTGTATAAATAGCATGGTTAGACTTTTTGTCACAAATTAAGATCAGGATAATCATGTGGTAAATGTTCTAATATGTTTTACATGTGAGAATGAAAAGATGTTATTTTTGATCCATGCCTTATGCTTGTTAAAATTCACTAATGAAAGTCGAATGTAATATATGAGTTTGGAATGATTGATGATATGAATGAAATTGTACGCTAACGAAGAATATGAATGTGGTGGCATGAAAGGATAGGAAGTTACATAAGCATAGACTCGAGCACGAAAGGTTAACGGGTCAAGAGGAGGCAAGGAAGCAAACACGAAAAGTGATTCCGAAGCGTAATTTATGTTTATGTAAATGAATTTATATATGCAAGAAGATTTGGGAATCACAAAGGGATGGATTATTAATATTGGTGCCAAGGTAAGAAACGTTTTAATAGGCCAACATAGTATAACTAGGATTGAATCCATGCGGTGGGCGAAACAGGTCACAAATAAGGAAATAACTTAATATAATGTTTAACATAGTAGTTGGTATAATCGGGTCAACAACGATGTAAATTGACCCTTAAGGTAGTTAACATGGAAGTCGGGTTAAACATTTGTTTTGGAGGCTTACATAAAGGAGCAATGAGGTGCAATGGTCAAAGAAACAAAAGAAACAAGAGTTTGGAAGCTGACGGTGTCGTAAGCTCTAGTTGTAACCATGGCCATAGATAGAGGCGTACAAATCGGTTTTTTCTCAAAAACCGGTTACGGTTACTAACCGAACCGGTTAATATCAGCATAAACAAAAACCGGTTATTATAAACTCGGTTCCGGTTATTAACCAATTTTAATACTAAAAACATGTAACCGGTCCTAACCGGTTCTAACCGATTGTATAATCGGTTTATAAAAAACCTGTTTTAACTGATTATTAACCGGATAAAAAACCGGTTCTGTAGAAAACACACAGAATGCAGTTTTTTGCTGTATTATTTGATGTTTTTGCTGTTTTTTTAGCATTTTCTGCTTTAAATGCAGTTTTTTTATATAAAAACTTAACAATGAAAATATGAAAACTTAAAATATAATATCATTAAGTCTTGGAACAAACGGTTTTACATAACAATGAAAATACGAACGATAAACGTAACATAGGAAATACACAAACTTAAAATATTAATCCGCAAGAACGTCCACTAATATATATATTTTTAGTAAGACTACAATAGTAATATATCTTATTCGCCCGAACCCGAACTATTCGTTGGAAGTCACCGTGTGCGGCTTCTTCGTCAGTGGTTGTCAATTTGGCTTCGACCTCGTCCTCGTACACTTCACCTTCGTAACCTAATTCTCCCTCGAGCGAGCGTATGTATTGACATCTCTCTGCCGCATCCAAGTAATCTTTCAAGCAAATCGACATCTCAACCGCCTTTGGTGTTAGTCGAGTCCTCCTTACCGAAATCACCCTACCACTAATAGAAAAAGCACTTTCCGAAGCTACCATGGAAGCTTGGACCGTTAGTAAATCTTGGGTCATTGTGGCTTAGATCGGAAATTGATCTCCTTACTTTTCAACCAACCCAACAAATCAAAATTTTTGAATTCTTGTGAAGTCATCATTTGTAGAAAGTTCGACCCACCATACCGATCGAGTTCGCTACTACTAGTTTTACCACGTTGCATTTGACTCGACTCATCAAACAATTGGTTATGAACATACAAATCTTGATCTTCCATACTTGAACCTTCGTTGAAAGCGACATTTCTCATTGACTCGTGAATGTGTGATGCGGTTGTACCATATTTTGTTACATAAACATCAAACACTTTTGAAAGCTGATCTTTGAAATAAATTTTGTGGCTTCACCAAAGTTTGGTTCTTGTTCGGTATTTAAATTCAACTCGCTTGCAATTTTTCAATCAAAGACCCAATTCCAAAAATATTAAAGCAAGGGTTAAAGCGGCGGCACAAGTGAAAACCATGGGTAGTTTTTTAAAATATTTTCTTAGTTTTTCCTTCATCGGTGTTACCATATCACAATATGGTCTACCTCTAATCGACAACTCGTTTAATTTTAAACACATTTTAAACAAAGTGTGAAGTAGCAACGAACGTGTTGGATAATAAACCCCCGTAAAGTCTTTGTTGATGTTTTGAAAACTTGAAGCAATTGTGTAACCGTTTCAATAGTAGCCCAACCCGATGGGTGGTAAGCCGAAACCTTTCTACGACAAGACAAAGTGTTATGAAATTCTATTAAACTTTCTTTTTGCAAAATAGCATTTTCAAACATGGTGCAAGTCGAGTTAGATCTATGAGCAACGTCCCAATTGGGTCCTAAGTATATTCGACCCGCTTTCTTACATGTTTTAATATATTTTGCATGTCTTTGCATGTTACTACATATATGTCGTAACATTTTTTTGAAAGCTTCTTTTTGTGGTTCAATAACCTTTAAACCCTATTGAACGGCCAAATTTATGATATGTGCAATACATCAACCATGGAAAAAATACCCTGACAAATCGGATTGTATTTTTTCCATGGTTGATGTATTGCACATATCATGACAAATCGGATTGTATTTTAATTTTAAATGCATTACCGAAACTGTATTATTTGAGGCGTTATCAAAAGATATTGAAAAAACTTTTTTTTCCAACTTGTATGTTGTAATACATTTGTGGATTACTTTATATATAGGTTCATTGGTGTGAGGGTAATCAAATAATTTAAACAAAATCGTGCATTTCATTATTTGCACGTCACCGGTTGAATCCAATGGGCGGTGACACAAATATACGAGTCGGGTGAACCGTGCGGTGCAGACCAAACGTCGCTAGTCAAGTTAACACCTGTTTCTGATTTTTCAAAATAAGAAATTAATTCTATTTTAGCATTTTCCACAATCTTAAACAATCTTTCCTAAGAGTTGCACGACTTACATGGGTGTATCATGGTTGGAGAGTTCTTTGAACCATTTTTGTATAGCGTTTGTTATCGAAATGGTTGAACGGGAAACTTTCTTAGATTACAAACTTCGTCATTTCCTCCTAGCCATATCAAAATTGTACAAAGTAGCGCCTTAACTTGCCATGCAAACTTGACCACTAGCGAGTCGTTGTTTCAACGCCTTGAAAAACAGTTTTTCGATGTGTTGTCTCAAGGTGGAGTTTGCGGTCTCGGTGTAAAAACCATGACAATGATGATAACGCGCTTTCTTTACCGTTGGCCATCTCGTATAAATCGAAATGTGACCAAACTTTGGGGTTGCATTTCGTTGGAAGAACACAAACCACCTTGTCGGTTGTAGACTCGCTAACATTGACCGAATCATGAGCACTAGAGGTTGCCATGGTTTCTTCTTTTTGAGAAATATCGAACTAGAAATTGAGTGTTTTTAAGTGATTTTAGAGATTAGAGAGTTGTGTGAATGAACCTAAACACCCAATACCATTTTATACTAGTTGGGAGTGATTTTAGGACCAAAACAAGACAAAAAAACGGCCACAATGGACTCCCAACGGTAATATTACCGTTGCTGCTGCAGCTGCATTTCTGGTTTTTTCTGGTTAAAAAAACTGGTTATTTTTATATCGTTACCGAATAACCATTTTTAACCGGTTTTTTATGACCGATTTCACTGAACACACTCATAACCGATCTATAATCGGCGGTTCCAATTTCTAACCGGTTTTGGTTACATAAAACCGACTTTTTTATTAATTGGTTTCCGTTTTTTTGCCGGTTTCGGTTCCATAACCGTTTTTTTGTACTTCTCTAGCCATAGACCCCATTTGGGGCTGTAGACCAAGCTGGCTGGGGCGTAGGGTACGAACCCATAAACCCATTCCTAAGCCACGTTAGACCTACGATATGCACTCTATCCTTACCAAGTAGTTGTGTGAGGTATGGATGAGTATCTTACTTGTATTTGAAGCTCCCGATATGTAACCCGGACTTACCAAAGAGTTTTTATGAAGTGTAGGTGAGAAGGGACTTGCTTGTTAGTATGTATACGGATGAAATATGTAGGCTTACAAGAAGGTATGGATTTGATTGTGTGTAAATGGATGGACACTATTTTAGTGACATGCAAAAAGTGACACAATAAAACAAAAAAAGTGCCATCAAAGACCCATGTGAGAATGGGCAGCACACAAAAGAAGTGTCACTATAAGCGCTGACGCTAAAGCCTCTTAGTGACACTTTTTCAATGTGCCACACAAGTTTTTAGGCTTTTAGTGGCACTTTTTGAATGTGACACACAAGGTTTTTAGGCTTTTAGTGGCATTTTTTTATCAGCCGGTACAAACATTTGGGCTTTTAGTGGCACATATTTTTTTCCTACAAATCACATCAAAATAAATTATTATTTATTTACATTAAATTAAAAATAAAAATAAAACTGTAAAATGTAGAAATCATAATACTTCAATTAATCTTTCAAACATTACAAATGTCTAATAAGTGTCGACCTACGTCTACACATCAAACATATTACATAACTAATACATGTTTGAATAAAAACTCAAAATTCCATTTTCTTTTCATGAGTCTCTTTCCCAATCTTTATGGGGGTTAAATAATCATCATGTTATCTCTTTCTTAGCAATCATATTTCCCACTTCATAGTTGTTCCCTGCAATTACAACTTATTGTCGCCGCATCAGCCAACTCGCTATACATAACCTGAAATTTCACGTGTTAAATTGATTAGATCTCATAACCATAGCTATCAAAGATGTAAGAGAAACTAATAAAAGGCAAACTCACTTCTTTCGACAACACTTTAAGCTCTTCAGCCAAAGATTGAATGGTTTTTTCAATACGCCAGATATTCAAAATTGCCATCACCTAACAACAAGAGAGTTCATGATGAGAATGTTTTCCCGTTAGGTGATAATAGGTCGAATTGAGTTATCTTCTATTTATATATGTGAAAAAATTTATAGCATAATAACCTTATTTAACAACAATAATATATCAGAAAGCCAAAATTAAATAACGTATCATCTCCTCTAATTATAAACTAGACAATACAGCAAATAGTTTCTCCAAACACACATTACTCAAAGCACATGATGGGATTTTCACACGATATGTACCATTCTATGGCATAATAACTAATTGCTTTTTAAAGACTTGTTGTTTTGCTATTCTTCCAGATCTCAATCCAAGAAATAAATAAAAGGCATAATAACTAGATGCTTATTAACGAATTGTTTATACTCTTCTTCCAGGTCTCAATCCGAGCAATAAATAAAGTTCAAGCAATAAACAATCAAACAAACTTCAAACCTGTAATTGCTCAAGTGGTTTGATAGTGCAACGTGTTCATTTGGAGGGCTGAAATGTGTAAAATTTCTATGACGGTGGCTTTGGAAAAAAGGAATATCAGAGTGGACGACGCTAGCTGTGGCTTGTGTGGCGATAACGATGAAACGGTGGAACAACTGTTCACGACTTGCTACTACGCCACTATGATCTGGTCATACATTAGTAGTTGGTGTAAAACTCAAAATTTGCTCGTCTTCTCCTTTAGAGATTTACTTAGCATCCATGATCATTTGGGATTGAAAGTAGAAAAAAAGATTCTTTATGGGTCTTATTCGTATCGGTTGTTGGCTAGGAATGAGGCCAAGTTCCACGGTAAACCGGCAAAGCTGGATAGTATCATCAGTGAAATAAAATCGATAGGTTTTTTGTGTCGGCTAGGTTCAAAGGGTCGTCTATCAATTAGGAAGATTGGTGTAAATTTGTACGTTTGTAATGTTCGTTTCGGTTGTCTCGGTTTGAGTCGGCTTGTGTGTTTCTAACGAAGTTATCCTTTAAAAAAAATTATAGAGTGGGCAGCCAATTAATTCGTAAATTTATGAAGTGGGCGCCCAGTTAATTAGGTGGGAGAATAGCAGAGAAAGCCTAAAAATAAAAGGAAACAGTGGGAATGAGAAGACGTATCGTTTGTTTCATTAAAAACATGCATGTTTTTTTCACAAAAAAAGATGCATATTTGTTTCAGCCCATACCAGGCCTTTGTACCTAGACAGTGATTCAAGTATGTCTACTTTCTTAGATCATGGTAAAAAGTTGAAATTTCATATTTACCCTTCTAATTACACTACTACATTGTCCAAATGTCACTAATACAAAGGCATCTTTGGTAACTACATCCAAGAAAAAGTCTCACAATTTCAAAGCAGATGCATTCACATGCCTTTCTGTAGAGTTGTTTTTCTTGATTTCTGTTTGTTTTACAAACATTTTTCAAATACTCTTAAAGATACTATTGTTTAATAAGCCTAATAATAAAGGTAGTAATGACCAACGCATCATACCTGAAGAGAGACAATCAGTTGACTGACGAAGCATGACCTTTACATTTACAACGTTGAACCAAAATCATTAACAAATCATCAATGAAATTGAAGCAAAACCAAACTCGCGTTACCACTCCTACATGCTTGGATATATTCCTCTCGATTTTATTCTCGCTATCACACACAATCCAAAGGAAATTGGATCTGTGGAAAGAAGCAGGCATCGACATTCATATGGTGACTCAAACCCAAGCTATAAAACCGTAAATCGATAAGATTAGTGTATCATGAACCTCAGATCTAAACATCCATCAAATTGTAACAATGAACACGCATAGAAAACAATTACATCGACCCTCAGGACAGCAAATCCACCGAAGAGCATAAAATGTCCATAGGAACCATAGATCTAAACAACCAACATGCATCTACAACTAGAACATTTGGCACCATAGTATCTTTTGATTCACATGCATCTACACAGATCTGAATGTGTCACAGATTCAAAACAAAGAAAAACTAAGGACCCATCAAATCTGACAATGTATGGTCATAATCCGTTCCAATAACGTGAGCCCGAGCTCGAGCCGAAAGTATGATCGTTTAGTTATCGAGCCCGGGCTCAAACTTTAGATACAAAGCTCATTTAGGCTCGCAAGCCTAAACGAGCCCAAACAAATTTTATATTAATTTTCTCTACATATAACATTGGCGAGCCGAGCTCTAACCGAGCTTTGGCTCGTTTAAGCTATCGAAGCGAGTTCGAGCCAAGCTTTTAGCTATTTTAAAATTGTTCTCAAATTATCTCTAGCCATGTCGAGCCAAAATCGAGCTCTTTGGTTTAATTTCGAGTCGAGCTCGAGCTCAAAATGTATGGCTCGGACCGAGACGAGCTCGAGCTCCAACTTCATAAAAGCATGACAAGTCGGCTCAGCCCATCTACACCCTACACGTACCGATGTTGTTTGATCGGTTTCGGTTTGGTTCACTACGATAGCAACATGATATTTGTTATCAATCAGAAAAGCATTGGAGGGGTAGGGTCCAAAAACCCCGCGCGTGCGCAAGATACCATACCCTCATAATGATACGAGGTCACTAGAGTAACCTTGCGCGCTACGCGCAACGGTACGCTAACCCTGAAGACAGCAGGTTGCTTAACAAACCTTGCGCAACGGCAAGTTAAACCTGAAAGCGCAGGTCCCAGACCCTACGCTAATTAAACAAGCTTCTAGCTGCGACTTCCTAAAACCTTGCGCCAACTCCCCAATCCTTTTGGGAGTTGCACAAGGCCAAGACTAAGACGAGAGCAACTCAATCTTGAAAATAAAAGAACTTGATCCCTACAAGTTCACGTTGGCCAAAAAGCACTGATAAGGCCACGCGGTAAGGAGAAGCGCATAGAGGCATTGATCAAGTACAAAGGTACAAAGGGCAGAGCTATGACCCAATAACCGCTCGACAAGTTGTGCCAGACCACGTTGCATGATGAGCAGTGATGCAGTGGACAAAAAGTACTCAAGGACTTACGTGTGGCACCAACCAGCTCACGCCATCGACTGTCACACGATCTCCACTAACGGCTATGACAGACCAGACAACAAGGACAACTGCAGGACACGTGGCCCCATCCACCATGCGCCAAGCGCTCTTTCTGCCAGGGACCACTAAGGGTCGTAGCAGAAGAGACATAATGGTATTCCTGGTTGTCGGTTCTAGGTTCAAGGCCCATCAGCCTATCTCCTGCACGCATCTTCTCCGGTTATAAAGAAAGGATCGCACCTCGAGGTAAACACACTGATTCTTGCTCACTAATTACTTGCATTATCCTTTGCAAACCTAGTTACTTATTCTCACGCCAGAGTGTGGTCATAGAGAAAACCCTCCCCTTTTCTCCCGTGGCGAGATTAACGGTGTTTTCATTTTTGTAGTAAGCTTGGACCAAGATCATATCGACGAGCAAACGAGAGATAACCTTTATATGCAGAAACCTTGTGCCAGAACCTAGATATCTCCGGATATAGTTTGATCCAATGTTTCTTCATTGGCGTCCTTCGATTTTTTATCTTCTTACACCTTTGTCTCTTGTTTGTTTTCCAAATTCCATTTTCAATGGCTGATGGTCCGTCAAGTGTACCACGAGGTCCTTTCAATAAGCAGAATGCTTGTTGAAAGGGCCACTCGTACGATTATGTAACTGACTTGTATGAATAGATAATGGCTCGTAAGAGCAAGCAACTTGCTCATACGAAGCACCTTTCACTCGTACGAAGAGGTGTTCTTCAGAGATCTTCCTAACAGATATGCCGTACACAAGACTTAACAGTATGCACACATGCAACTCTTTTACAACACAGACAAACTAAACGTCGTACTAAATCAAGATAGGAGGATATCTTGATTTGGTTGACACGACCAAACTATACAGACATAATAAACAAAGACCGTACAATTACTGACGTAACTAAGAACAAGCGACAAACATAAAAGTGCATCAACAAACTCCCCCTTGGCTGTTGCTTGGTCTTCGGTCTTCATTTCTAATGGACTGCTGCACCCTCATTCACTGAACACTTTCAACCAACGCTGACTGAGGATCAAAGTCTTCAACATTCTCCAAAGACATCAAGCATTTCCTGTTTCCTCTTGAGTACCACCGGAGGCAACTGGATCGGTCACGATCTGCTGTGCACTAGACTCTACCACTAGAGTTGCAGCAACATCTTTTTGTTTCGAAGATGAAGCTAAAGCATTAGGATTACCAGGGTCTTCACTATCGTGATCACGTTTACGCTGGATCTCCTGTGCTTTGCATCTTTCATTCCACAGGATGTTCACTCATTTTCTGCTTATTTCAAATACGTCTTTAATACCATTAAAGCCTTCTACCAGTGTAGTATTACGAGAATCATACCATTCTCTCATGTTGTCATGTCTAGCAGTTAATGTTTCGGCAGATCATTGTACAGCCACACTCGTTCTTTCAGCCTATTCATTTCAATTCCACGAGCGTTATCAGCCGCTCACATTTGTTGTAGTTGAGCTGCCCTTTCAGATCTGCAACCCTCAACCGCTCATTCTCCTTTCTTAACTTTGCAATCTAAGTAGCCTGCTTTCCAACAGTTTCCTTCAAAGAATTTATCTCCAACTGTTGCTTAATAAGTATTCCGATTTGAAGACATAGACTCCGAGTGCTTGTTAATCTGAGTTGTTGCAGCTTGTAGCTGAGAGAACAGAAAATCCACTTTCTCATCATGTTCCATTTCATAGAATAACCGACTGCTTTGTTTTGTACTTTGTTGATGAATTACGGACGGGGATTGTTGAATTGAAGAAGTAGTGGGTTGTTGTTGTACTTGAGTAGTCTCAACTAAAGGTGTTTCAGCTGCTGTGATAGCTGCAGGTTGTGGTTCAGAGGTTGTTGTGGGTTCCGATATTAGAGTTTTAGCCTCCTCCGATGTGAAGGCATACTGAGTTTCTTCAATTTGTTCCAGTACGGTTTCTTGTTGCGTGGTTGTAGGTTATGTGATTTCAGGTTGAGCTGATGAGGTTTCCATAGACGTTTCATCCTGTTTCTTTCTACGAACTGCGATTTTCTTTTTGCGAGCTCGTTCAGTCTCAGCCTCGGATGGACATAGTCAGCATCTTGATCTATTGGAATCTTTCTAATCTGCCTAACCCCACGCTCATCATCATAGCGTTCATACCCAGGTTCAAGCGGATTGTCATCAGAATCCGATTCTTTATCCGGTTGTTTACCCTTATCACCACCTGTAGTACCTACACCACTTGCACCACCATCACCATCATCATTACCATCATCATCATCACCTTTTCCCTTTTGACGACCAAACTTATCTACGATCATCTTCTTCAAAGTTGGTTCTTCATTATCTGACTCACTATCATCATGGCGCCACTTATCGTTTTCTGGTGCAACATATTCATCATTTGCCAGAAACCAAACAACTTACGAGGAGGTATGCTTTTCTTGTAACGTTTTGCTGCTACTCCTCTAAAAATCTTCAACGAATGTTCCATCATAACATCAACTTTTAGAACATCGTTGTCATTTTTCGGAAGATTAGGATGTTGTATATTCAAGATCATCTGGAGAAACAAGGATACATCCAAACTTGTTTCCACTGAATCCGGTTCTTCTCAGGTTTTCCTTCATGTTTGCAAAAATACTTTGAAAAACTGAATGGTTTGTTCAATATCAAAGCTACCATCATCCCAACTAAGTCGTTATTAGCCATGTCATAACCACTTCGTATGTTGCTTAAACACTGAATTAAAACATGTAGAAAGAACTTGTATCGGAGCAGCAACCATGCTTTGTTTAGTTGTCCCACAAGAAAATCTCCAACACATCTCACTCGAAGTAAACATCCACGTTGACACTTCAACGTAACTGAGTATGGAGCTTCAGGATCATCACCAAGCTGCAATGCTGAGTTAATTATTTCAACGGAAATATCTACGTCTAAGCCATTCACTTTTCCGTGGATAAGTTCTTGTCCATTCACTTCAACAACTTTAGCTGAATCCCGAAATTCCTTGATCAATGTCTTGTATACTGTAGCTTTATGTGTGATAGCATAATGTATCCTTGAGTCGCACAAAAACTTCATTATACCATTGTACTCAGTAAATTTATCTTCCGAATCTAAGTAGGCAACCATTTTGTGTCTTGGCTCTGACAAAATTTCCACTTATGACTTGTCAGTTCTCTTTGTTGCGTGCTTTCTTTTATGTTCTTTTTGTGCCATCCTGTACACCAAAGATAACCAGAATAAGAAGAACATAAATATACTAGGGAACATACACAAAAAGTTTTTATTGCGAACTTTCTGTAAGTATGTATCCTCTAGACGAAGAACTACCGACTCATACGAATAACAATTTATTTGTATGAAGAACAACTGACTTGTACGAACAACAACTGGCTCAATCAAACAAGTGATTCACTCGTATGAGAAAGTGGCTCGTACGAATGACAGGTTACTCGTGAGAGTAATAATTCACTCGTATGAAGCAAAGTCAACTTGTTCGCACAAAGAACTTTAGGAGATGATTATTCATGAAGAACTTGTTTTTCATCAGCAAGTTCTTCGCTTAAAGTTTATTGTTCATGTCAGGCAATGTCAAACAGTCAGGTAATGTTCAACTTGTTTATCTTCAAGATATGCCAACATAGTCAAACATACCTTAAAGATATCACAACCAACTTAATCAAGAGTGAAAGGATGAAGGAAAAAGGTGAAAGTAAAGTTGTACTGAAGAAACTACATCACCCTTTATACCACATTCTTATACTCACACTCGTTCGAAAAACACTAGTTCGCACGAAGGACTATCTTGAACAACAGGTGAAGGGCTTATTAGTACGAAGCATACAAACTCGTATGAGTGATCATGGATTCATTCGTACGAAGAGCTGTTATTCGCACGAGGAATCTTTGATTCGTACAAGTCCATGTTCTTCCAAATTGGAACATAAGTTCTCCGTGGACCTTAGGTTTCTTGTTGACCTGTTTAGATCTTTGCACATATCCACACAATTCACAAGTTAGAAAATGTGCACATTAAACATATTTTGTTCTTTGGAATGAGTTTACCCCATTGTAAGAAAGTACTTTATGAATTTATGATATCAAAGCAAATGGTTTTTAGGGCGTATCTTGGTAGAAAACATTTGAGCTTCAACTTTGGCTAAATAAAAAATAATTTAATTTAAAACAGAGTAAACTAAAATAACTACTAACAGATAAGAACAAACTGTACAAAAACTAGCAATCTTTTTCTGAGTTTCAAGGTAAGAGAATCATACCAGCTTTTAATCTTGTCAAAAACGAGTTTTTGTTTAAAATATCAAATTAAATAAATAAGTCTTCTATTACAATTATCGGTATTGTTGTCCACATAAGCTCAGCTTATCAGATGTAATCATGATTAGGAGATATGATTAATGTATGAATTATACTTATTAGCCGGTGTTCAACCACTTCACGACATATTCCCATATCAAGACATGCAAGAGAGAATATCTTACCGGTGAGTATACTGCTTATCATCTGTTTTGACGTATATGATGTGAGATACTCACTTATTTGATTGAAAACAAGCCCTATGTGATTAAATCACTTATTGATGAGGAACTTGATTTTCAAATGCATGCAGGGCACATGAGTAAGTCCGTGAACAGGTTGTACCATCGTATCGACAAAGAGACGAGGTTAGCTCCCGCATAAAGTTGTGATATATTATCACTTATTTTTGGGTGAATGTGATATTTTTATCACTCATTGATGGTCGTATGCAGTATTTACACGTATGTATGGTATCATGGAAGTTCTAGACTTGCGTTCCCGTTATTTTTTCGGTAAAAGATTCACCCATGATACCCAGATGATAAGCAAGCATAAAGACCGCATATCTCAGAACCTCGGCATACTATCATTAGTAAAGCTACTTATCATTTTTTGTTTTATGTTTTTGACCGTTTTTGACAGATCACCGGTGTATCATTATCTTCTCTTATCTTTCCAAGAAACTCATTTTTATTTTTGGGTTTTCTATTGTTTTTGTATTTTTCTAAAATTTCCCCCTCCCCCTAAATGTAGAAAGTAAATAAATAAATACATAAATAAAAAGACATATTTTTGTATTTTTGACATTTCTTATGTTTTTGTATTTTCTTGAAATTTTCTCCCCTAAAATATAAAAATAAAAGAAAATGAAAAATCTTTTTGTATTTTTAGTTTTGAAGAAAACATTTACGAAAACGATTAGCCAAGGATGATTTACTTGGGTTTCACCTTGATGCCATTGACCAAAAGAAGATAATCAAAACGTGATTTAGCCAAAGCTTTTGTAAACAGGTCGGCACGTTGGTGATCGCTATGGATTTTAACAACATTGATAAGTTTCTTTTCATAACAATCTCATATGAAATGATACTTAATCTCAATGTGTTTGGTTTTTGAGTGCTGTACAGGATTACGAGTGATCTGTAAAGCAGCTTCGTTATCAACATAAATAGGAGTAGTTAGAAATTCAAAAATGTAGTCGCGCATTTGCTGTTGGATCTATAAAACCTAAGAGCAGCAACTAGAAGCCGAAATATACTCAGCCTCACAAGTTGAAGTAGCTACACAAGTTTGCTTTTTTGCACTGCCACGTGACTAGGCGATTTCCCAAGAACTGACATCCTGCTGATGTTGACTTTGCATCGATCTTGCAGCCACCATGATCAGAATCACTGAATGCTATCAAATCAAACTTATCATCCTTAGGGTACCAGAGACCAGTGTCCGGGCGACCCATCAAATAACGAAAGATTCTTTTCACAGCCATCAAATGAGAAACTTTTGGACTTGACTAGTAGTGAGCTAGAAGACATATTTGGTATATTATATCGGGTCTTGAAGAAGTAAGATACATAAGAGATCCGATCATAGCATGATAAAGAGATGGTTCCACATATTCACCCATTCCATCAGGAGTAATCCCATGATTTTGAGCTAATGGAGTTCCCAAAGGCTTTGAGTCTTCCATTTGAAATCGTTTGAAAATATCCCCAACATACTTGGCTTGATGAATGACGATCCCTTCCTTTGATTGATGAACTTGCAAACCTAAAAAGAAAGTCATTTTTCCCATGGCGCTCATCTCGAACTTCTCTTGCACCACTTGCTCAAATTCTTTGCATTCTCGTTTGTAGACCCAAAAATAATATCATCAACATATACTTGTACCAGCAATAAATCCTCATTCTTTTCTTTGATGAAGAGAGTATAGTCGATCTATCCTTGTCAAAAACCATTCTTGAGAAGATAGGAAGACAACGTTTCATACCAAGCCCTTGGAGCTTGATGAAGACCATACAATGCCTTGTTGAGAAGCCAAACCTTGTCAGGATGGATTGGATCTTCAAAACCAGGCGGTTGGTCAACATATACTTCTTCTTCAACCACACCATGAAGAAATGCACTTTTCACATCCATTTGATAAACTGTAAACTTCTTGTAGGACGCACAAGCCAAGAAAATTCTTATGGCCTCAAGACGTGCTACCGGTGCAAAAACCTCATTATAATCAATGCCTTCTACCTGATTAAAGCCTTGGACAACCAATCTAGCTTTGTTTCTCACAACAACACCTCGGTCATCCTTCTTACACTTGTAAACCCATCTAGTTCCAATCTTCTTGTAGTTGTCAGGCCTATCAACCAATTTCCACACGCCCAACTTTTGAAACTGCTGAAGTTCCTCTTGCATTGCTTTAACCCATGAGTCTTCTTTCATTGCCTCTTTCCAAGATTTCGGTTCAACTTGGAAAACATAGCAAGCAAAAGACCAATCATTTTGTTCCCCAGATTATCTAATATCCGTATACAAACCAGCATTCTGGTTGTTCCTTCGCTGATTACGTGTCTGCACTACACTCTTGACATCTGCTATAATATTCTGCTGAGGATGGGTATTATGAATTCGAGTTTCCGGAACATCGGGAACTTGAGAATTTATACCCAAAATTGTTGATATTCAGATCAACAGCTAATTCCATGGCTGGAATTGACGAAGATGTAGAAGCATGACCTTCAGTCGTCCCTTGATTTTGCACATTTGACGTGACATCAGAAACTCCAGGCACCGGAGCAGTAGTAGCTTCATTTGCATCATGGAACTCATCCTCTTCTGACGAAAAATTATAATCAGCAGCATCTTCAATTCCTCACACTGAACAAGATTATTAACCAAAGTAGACACTTGGGGGTTAACAATAATTGGTCGTACTAATGACGAGTCAACTGCAGTATCACTTTCAAGTAGCATTTCAGCTGCTGCAGATGCATCATCAAAAGTTGGCAGATTGAAGGAGTCAAACAGTCCATCGTAGGTAAACATCCAAGGAGCACCCGGAGCTCTTACTGATTCAGTGTATCTTTGAGCTTTAATTCACCCCATTCCTCAATCTTTTTCGTTGATAAATTCCACACTCTGAAATTTGGAGTAGTATATCCAAGAAAGAAACCTTCGATAGCCTTTGGACCAAATTTACCATGTGGATCAATCATAGTGCATGGAGCTCCAAAAGGTTCTAAGAAAGACACATCCGGTTTCCTTTTATGTAACAATTTGAAACATGTTTTCCCATGCCATTTCACCGTAAGAACTCTATTCATTGTATAGCAAGCAATAGCCACAACCTCTCCCCAAAACTGAACAGGAAGTTCTGACTCTACTAACATAGTTCTTGAAGTCTCGATAAGAGTTCTATTTTCCTCTCAACGACACCATTTTGTTGTGGAGCGTAACGAGAACTGTATTCATGTAAATTGCCCTTAGAAGAACTGAACTCATCCATAACATGGTTCTTAAATTCGGTGCCATTGTCGCTTCTAATTCTCCTTATCTTCAAATTGTACAAATTTTCAAGTAGCGTGAGGAGATTCTTGAGGATTTTAGGAACTTCACTCTTGTGTGCCATCATATTCACCCATGAAAATCTTGAAGAGTCATTAGTAACAACTAAACAATATGCATCGCCAAAGGTAGTCTTGTGTTTCATATGTTCAAAAAGGTCCATATGAAGACGTTCCTGGGGCATATTCACAGTATTTATTTTCTTCATAGGATGAGACTTTCGAGCTTGTTTTCCCTTTTGGCACGAAACACAGACGTCTTGTAGATGAAAATTCTTCACTAGTACACCATTCACAAGATTATTTTTCACCAAATAGTTCATTTTCCTTAAGTGAATGTGTCCCATTCATCTATGCCAAGAGATCGACTCCTTTTCAGTGGCTTTTGAGATAAAACATGTAACTTGTGCAGACGTAGTAATAACTTGGCTCATGTCAAGAATATAAAAATCACTAATTCTTGGAGCCGACATAAGAAGCCATTCTTTGGAAATCTTGAAACCAGGTTTTAGCACATAACAACCGACACCGTGAACTTCTTTTAGCAAATTTGAGAAACACTCAGAAGATTGTGATCAATTTGACGAACATAATTGATCTTGTCAAAACTAACAACACCATTGGAACCATTCCTTCTCCAGTGATGTAACCGCCCTTATCTCCAGCAAAAGCAACATAACCTCCTCTAAAGATTTTCACATCATAAAGGAGCCTAAAGTCGTCTGTCATGTGTCGTGATGCTCCACTGTCAACAATCCAATGACTATTCACAATTCCTCCTGGAACACCCTGCACAGTGCATTACCCGATTAGTTTGAGATGGGGACCCAAGCCTTAGTGGTCTTGGGTCGACCCTTATCATAAAAAATGTGATTTCTATTTCTTGATGATTTGGAAACTTTGTGCCTCCCCCTGAAACATTACCGGTTTTAGGTTTCCAAGATTGTTGATGTTTACCAGATTGACTATTATTTATAGATTTAGACATTTCTGTTTTTAACAATCTTGATGAACTTGGTTTCTTTTCTAAAACATCCGGTTTTAATGCCTTTTCAATTATTTTAACTTGCTTACGTCTTTGTTTTTCTTCGTGTTCCTTAACAATCCGTTTGTCTTGTTTAGTTGACACAGACCGACGTTGGCAATTTGTTTCAGGAGGGGCTTTTTCAACAAACTTGGGTTTTGCTGGGTTGGTATAGTTTTTGATTATGTGACCAAACTCCTCACACTTAAAACATGTTCTCCTTTCAACAAATTTAGGAGATCCCGTTTGATGACTTGAAGTTGAACTTGTAGGCCTTGAGGTACTTGGTCCATCTTCACACCCATTTGTGTGTTGAGTGTACTTGTTTTGACTATTACGTTTTAAAATCTTGACTTGTTTTAGAAAATCAATATTTGACATATTTTCAAAAGTCTCGATTTTATCAGTACCGGTTGAGCCCACAAAATTAACAATCTTCCCTTTTTTTCTTGTTGCGAGCGCCTTTAGCTTCAACCTTTGGTTGCGACACCTTAGGTTTTTCAGCTAGCTTTTCTTGTTGTCTACTTTTAGAAGCGGTTAATGGTTGTGGTTTGATTGGTTTATTTTTTCCAAAAATTTGGTTGTTGAATTTTCAAAAACTTGATCAATTGAAGTTGGATTTACAATTTTGATCGGAAAGTTCTTGTTTGAGGAAATTTTCTCATCACCAATCAACGTATACAACACATTATCGTTTTCAAATGTAGACGTAGTTATCTTGATGGATTCGATAGGATCATTCCCTTAATTTGCAACAGATTGCTCATCGGGAGTGGCAGAAATTTCTACCCCTTTCTTTTCATCAAGAAATTGATCTTGATCGATCTTGTCTGACTCATCATCTGATGAATCATCCTCCTCTATTATAGATGGATTCTGATCATCAACTGATGACGAGTTCTCTGGTTTTCTTGATTCATCTGAGGAATTGTCTAGCTTAAACCCTAACCCTGCTGCAAACTCTTCAGGATTAAGAGGTACAGATGGTTCAAAGCGTGGCATTTCCTGTCACACCCTGACCCACAGCGGAAATGGTAGTCGGGCATGATTGGGTTTTCATCAAAGCTCATGACATTTACTATAATAAAGTTTCATATTTATTACTTCCAATTAAAAGGATAAATTACAACAAACACGTATACATAAAACCACAATATGTTTTAAACACACAACATTCATGACTATTTATTTTTCTTCTAAGGCAATTCCCTATGTGTTCCTTGCTTCAACTTGTCCACCTGTATTATGTGTAAAAATAGGGTTTTGGGTCAACAAAGTTGGCGAATTAATCTTATTTAAACATTTGAACGAATTAGTTATATTGGTTATTTAAATAAAAATGTGCATAACCAGACATGAGTAAATGCATATGTAAATCTAACCACAAACCACATATTATCAATCAATGTACACACAAGCATGACAAATGATGAACAATGAGATCAAGGCTCAATCAAACAGAGCCGATCTAATGAGGCACCTGATGCTCAACTCGTCTCCAACGAGGAACTGACGGGCCTAATGTGAATGATTGCATGCAACTGACAAAAATGTAAACACACAATACAACAAATAACATTTACATCACACGTTAGATCATATAATGGTAATAGCACAAGTGTTTGAATAAACGAAACATATGAAACGACACATGATACACCCCGAAACATGAATAAAAAAGGGGGATTTGAAAGGATTCACTCACAGCGGGTGCGTTTCCTTGGATTGACGATGAACGCGCACGATTTTGGATTTAACCATGAAAGAAGCTAACCTAAATATTAACGTATCAATTCGATAAATAAATAAATAAATTCTTACTTGAAATTAATATTTTTAATTAATGCTTTTTATTAGATTTTTAGATTTATTTTTGTGGTATTTAATAAAATTTTTAAACTTAAGAGTGTTATTTTTAAGCATTTTCAAATGATTTTTTAAAATAAGAATAATAAAAATAATATATTAAAAAAATATTGACCTTGTCAGATCTGACCAGGTCAACTGGTCGGATCGCATGTGAAATTGGCAACGTGTGAGATTCGAACTCGTGACCTCCCGTATACGTGCACACAGCTCTACCAACTGAGCTACGTGTCTAACCCGAAATAATCTCAATTTTAATTATAAATATATACTAGTTAGCTTAATACATAATTTATTAATTAAAAAGATTTTTATTTTATTCAAAATACATCCGGCCACTGCCCCAAACCCGGTTCGAACTTGTGACCTTCGACTTATATTGCACTTAACCCCACCAACTGGGCTGGGTGTCTAACCGGTATAAGTTGAGTTTATACTATATTTATATACTTATTGAAGATTGATCCAAGAAGGGATTAAAAAAAAGTTAGTTTTTATTTCAAAAATCGGTGGCAAGAAAGACTCGAACTCGGGACGTGTTGGATAAAAAAATTGCACACAGTCCACCACTGGACTGTGTGTCTAACCCGTTTAAAATAGTGAATTTAATTATATTTATATATTTATTTAAACTTCATCTTCTCACAAAACAAAACCCAGAAAAATTAAACCCGATTTCAAATCTGATAACCCTTATTGGATTGATTGTTTTACTACTACTGATCATAAAGATAATAAAGAGAAAAAAAAGGATTCAAGTGTGTTTATACCAAAATGTGGTTTTGGAAGTTACGGACATTGAGGTTAGGCGGTTAATTTTGAACAGATTCAATAGTTTGTTTTTGTATAAAATTTATTTGTTTTCAGATTATCTCTCATGTGTGTGTGTAGCTCAGTGGTGTTTTGTGTGTGAGAGTTTCCTGGGGACCCGGGTTCGAATCCCGGTTACCCTTTTTGTTTATTTTATTTTATTTTTTCTTATTATTTTAAAGTTTATTTACTTTATTTATATTTTTATAGGTTATTATTGAAGTATGTAATCTATTTATTAATTATAAATATTAAAATTTAAGTAACACTAATAAATGGGTAACGAGCTATTAATAAATACTTGATTTCTAAACGGAGTGGGTTTTAGAACCCGTTTTACATGAATGTTACAGTATTCCATACTTTTAGAAATTTCGTCCTGAAATTTAAGTAGTAGATGTAATTGGAAAGAGATGCGGGTATTTTTCACGCATTGAGTCTTCGAGTTCACAAGTAAACTCAGGTCCTCGTTTTGACTCCAACGTATTCTGACTAAAACATGAATATCTTTTAACAGGAAAGGAAGGTGTGATGTTTAGATTTGACGTTTACATAACCAGAGGAGTGTGAAGTTTTAAATTTTTTATTGAGGCAGTAACGTTCCTAGTAAGGGTTGAATACCCTGCTACAAGAATCATTTTTTGATGCATGAGGTGAGAAGCGTTGATACACGGAGTTGATTGACTGAGTATGATCTCATGCATAAGAGTTTTGAGAAAATCGATGCGTTGACAAGATAAAGTTATATCACAAAATGAAATCTTCAACCATGACGTTATCCAAATTAAAATTTACACAACTTACACGGAACTTCTCATAATCGCCTGACAATGCTTTTGATCCTTTGACAAGAATACTTATCTATAGGAAGTACCAACGGCATATCCACCATATCCACCATATCCTTGTCAAATTTTCATTGGCTTTTTTAGTCAGTTATGATTAGTTCTATGTGACTTATCCTAAAATCTATAAAACATAACAAACATAACAGCCAAAACTTAAGTCTCAACTATGAGGGATACATGACTGAATGACGACGGTACCTCTCTCGTGTGTTATGATGAAGGGGTCAGTCTATGAAAAAGTGAGACACGACCCAACTTCTTTAAATGACGAGATGCGTCATGATGTGTGATGATATGAAAATTAAATCGATGGGTAAAGACATGAAATAAAACAATGATATCAATTAACATAAAAATTTTTGGATACATAAATTCTCAAATTTAAACAGGGATATACAATGATTGAGATTTAAAGAAAACATTGAGAATTAAACGGTTGGAGCTGAGTCTTGACTCTTGGTGCTGGAAGACTAGTTAGGTTGCTCGTTTGCTCCGTTATTGACTTCAACTAGATTAGCGTTGATGTTGTAAGCTCTTCCTCTTGCTGGTGGGGGTGCTGAGTTTGCTTGATTTGCTTGGTTAACTGGGTTCGCTTGAGCTTGGGCGTTAATGATGTTAACCAATCTAGGGCACGTGTTTCTAAAATGGGTAGGGTCACCACAATTAAAGCAAGCGCGAACATACTATGGGCTATTGAGGTTGTTGATAGGGTTGGTTCATGTTTTGAGCAGGGGGTGGAGCTTGGTTTTGGGGCATGCGACAAGTCTTACTTAGATGACCATAACGCCCACAATTAGCACACAATTGACAGGGTATGGTAGGTTGATGGTGATAAAAGCAAGTGTTGCATTGAGGGTGAGGTCCAATGTAAGGTTTCTTATTTGGATAAGCAGAGTTGGGTGCTACTTGAGTGATTGGGATAGCTTGGAGTGGTACGGCTTATGGAGCTGGTTGATTGCCTTGAGTGACAATGAAATTTTGTCCGTCTCGCTTTCTTTTAGTAATGAGTTGGGAAGAGGATTCAATTTGGGTTGGGTTTGAGGTTTTGATTGGTGTTTTATCTTTCTTCTTCTCATCTTTGAAGTCCCCATTCCTAATGTGGTTTTCGGTGAGCTCTGTAGCTAGCTCCATTGCTGCTTCCAAAGTTGCAGGTGTAGTACTCATCACCGGGTCCTGAATCTTTGGAGGAAGACCCCGAATGCAGTGTTCGATCAAATGGTAGAGAGGGGTGAAACAATTTGGAACCATTTGATTCAATTCGAGGAACCTCTTGTTATAGGTTAGGTGATCTCCCTCTTTTTGCTTCAAGGAATAGAACTCATCCTCTACTTTCTTAATTTCACTTCTTGAACAGAATCGTCTGGTCATAAGCTCTCTCAATTCTTCCCAGGTTAAGGCTACAGCGACTTCGGCACCTCGTTTGCCCTTCTCAACATTCTACCACGTGAGGGCTACTCCATATAAGCGTCCAGTAGCATAGCGCACTTTGCGGTCGTTGGGACAATCACAGTTGAGGAATGTACTTTCGATCTCCTCGAACCATCGAAGAAGAGCAGTGACTCCCTCAGTACCTTCGTACTTTGGAGGATCACAAGAATTGAAGTGCTTATAGGTGCACTTGGTGGTATTTGGGAGAGGGTTGACAATGTTTTGACCTTCATGATTGATTGGGTTAATGGGATTAGCAGCAAGGGCTTGTTGGACTTGAACTACGATATCGGGAAGTACGGCGACCATTTGTTGAGCGATTTGGGCAGCCATGCGCTCGCGAGATTTTCCTGATCTCCTACCTCTACGAGAGTTACTAGAAGACATCTACAGGGAATATGTAATGAGATAAGGAGTTTGGCGTTTTAGGTGTCATGTGTCGTATTTAAAAATTAACATCCATAAAACAAATGAAGAAAATAAATTGCTACATCCATAGGATGTCTTGGGCTTTGCTCATGTTTGGGCCCCCATATGTCCCCATACTTGGCCTTGGTAGTTATGTGGGCCCCCATGACTACTGGGCTCTGGTAGAGTTCACATTGGTGTTGGCTTGTTAACATTCACACCACCCGAATGAAAATCGTAAAACAGGATCGCAAAATATAAGGTCGGAGGTTGTCTTTGTGTAGACACGGTGACAACTCAAAGTGGAGTTAGTTCACACGACGTTTGGTGTGGCATGCTTTAGCCTAATAGGTCCTTCGTATTCTCATCGTTAGTCCCCAGGTAGGCAAACTAGTCCGTTATATGGGATTTATACGAATGCCAACCTAGACAGGACGTTTTGACTACCGGTACTCGTACCCTTCCAGTTACTAAATGACCGTCGTAGAACTCACTTTGATGAGATTTAAAAAATGAAACATCACAAAATCTTGAATAAAGAGATATGAGAATGCTTTGAATATGTGAGAATTGAAACGTGCGTGATGAATGTATATGCAAGCATGTTATGTTTGACAATATGTATAACTCATTAAGTATCACACAAAATGATAGTGGAAGTGCTTGCATGCATTTGTGTGTGTAACAAATATGAAAAAAATAAACATCATGACTTTGCATGTAACCATATAAGCAATTAAAAATCTAATCCACTATAGTATAGGCTCTAAGGGTCTAATAACCTATCTTATATCCCTATAGTCAAAAGCTCTGATACCAATCTGTCACACCCTGACTCGCAGCGAAAATGGTAGTCGAGGCATGATTGGATTTTCATCAAAGCTCATGACATTTACTATAATAAAGTTTCATATTTATTACTTCCAATTAAAAGGATAAATTACAACAAACACGTATACATAAAAGCACAATATGTTTTAAACACAGCATTCATGACTTCTTTGTTTTTCTTCTAAGGCAATTCCCTATGTGTTCGTTACTTCAACTTGTCCACCTGTATCATTTGTAAAAATAGGGTTTTGGGTCAACAAAAGTTGGCGAGTGAATCTTATTTAAACATTTGAACGAATTAGTTATATTGGTTAATTGAATAAAAATGTGCATAACCACATATGAGTAAACGCATATGTAAATCTAACCACAAACCACATATTATCAATCAATGTACACACAAGCATGAAAAATGATGAATAATGAGATCAAGGCTCAATCAAACAGAGCCGATCTAATGAGGCACCTGATGCTCAACTCGTCTCCAACGAGGAACTGATGGGCCTAATGTGAATGATTGCACCCAACTGACAAAAATGTAAACACACAATACAACAAATAACATTTACATCACAAGTTAGATCATATAATGGTAATAGCACAAGTGTTTGAATAAACGAAACATATGAAACAACACATGATACACCCCGAAACATGAATAAAAAAGGGGATTTGAAAGGATTCACTCACAGCGGGTGCATTTCCTTGGATTGACGACAAACGCGCACGATTTTGGATTTAACCACGAAAGAAGCTAACCTAAATATTAACGTAACAATTCGATAAATAAATAGATAAATTCTTACTTGAAATTAATATTTTTAATTAATGTTTTTATTAGATTTTTAGATTTATTTTTATGGTATTTAATAAAATTTTGATTAAAAAGATTTTTATTTTATTCAAAATACATCCGGCCACTGCCCCAAACCCGTTTCGAACTTGTGACCTTCGACTTATATTGCACCTAACCCCACCAACTGGGCTGGGTGTCTAACCCGGTATAAGTTGAGTTTATACTATATTTATATACTTATTGAAGATTGATCCGAGAAGGGATTAAAAAAAAGTTAGTTTTTATTTCAAAAATCGGTGGCAAGAAAGACTCGAACCCGGGACGTGTTGGATAAAAAAGTGCACACAGTCCACCACTGGACTGTGTGTCTAACCCGTTTAAAATAGCGGATTTAATTATATTTATATATTTATTTAAACTTCATCTTCTTCACAAAAACAAAACCCAGAAAAATTAAACCCGATTTCAAATCTGATAACCCTTATTGGATTGATTGTTTTACTACTACTGATAATAAAGATAATAAAAAGAGAAAAAAAAGGATTCAAGTGTGTTTATACCAAAACAGTGTGATCTCCGATTTTTCTCCGGTGAAGTTCCGGCCAATTCTGGACTTCCGACGAGTGTGTTGAGAATCTGAGAGACTTCAGTGTGATAGAGGGATGTTGAGAAAATGAGCGAGTTCTATGATAGTCCAATGATCACTATTTATAGTCAATTGCTAGCTTGAGTTTTGGTTTCGGTTTCTAGAGGTTTTGGTCAAAGAAATTGATTACTTTTATGATTTGTAACTGAAATTTAGTCAATGAGCTTGATTGGAGATCAGTTTTTTTCTTTGGTTTAATTCAAAGAAAACGAAATTAAATGCGGTTTTGGAAGTTACGGACGTTGAGGTTAGGCGGTTAATTTTGAACAGATTCAATAGTTTGTTTTTGTATAAAATTTATTTGTTTTCAGATTATCTCACTTGTGTGTGTAGCTCAGTGGTGTTTTGTGTGTGAGAGTTTCCTGGGGACCCGGGTTCGAATCCCGGTTACCCCTTTTGTTTATTTTATTTTATTTTTTCTTATTTTTTAAAGTTATTTACTTTATTTATATTTTTTATAGGTTATTATTTAAGTATGTAATCTATTTATTAACTATAAATATCAAAATTTAAGTAACACTAATAAATGCGTAACGAGCTTTTAATAAATACTTGATTTCTAAACGGAGCGGGTTTTAGAACCCGTTTTACATGAATGTTACAGTATCCCCTCATCATGCAATTTGGTATAATTGTGTTTCAATGGGGGTGGACACGATTTATACCCAATGCATTTGACATCTCCCTTAAGTTTTTGAACGTCAATGATGTGATCTAGCACATATCGGGAGTTAGAGTAACTCTCCAATTTCAGCTTGATTGTATCATGCTCGCATTTGGCAATGGCGAAATCTTTTTTGTTTCTTCAAGGATACTAATGTAGTTATTAATACCTGTTTGCTTGTTCAAAACTATTTTTGTTAACTCAGATACCCTCTTTTTAAGAGTCATAATTACATATTTGAATTCTTTTTCATTTCGAGTTAAAGCCAGATTTGCCTCTTTGCATTTTGACAGTTCAACTACTAGGCTTTGATTGTGACTGTTAATTGTTTCAAATTTAGTTTTTAAGTTAGTACAGTCATTGCATATCCTAGGAGAGTGAGATTTTACATGACTTGTTGAACCTCCAACATTAGCATGAAAGTAGTATGATGAGAAAAGGATGCATTATTGGCAAAGAGTTTCTCCATTTCCTTTGATGCAACTTCTGCTTTCCTTATCAAACCAGCCTTTTGACTTTTCAACTTCTCTGCTTCTTTCAGCAACTCATTGACCTCAGTATCAATCCTTTCCCTAATATCTGAATCTGATTCATAACCACCTACACTCGAGCTTTCTTTGTTAGAACCATTATACCCAGAACTATCATCATCATCATCATCATCATCAGAAGAGTCAATACTGTGAACATGTTTGATCTGATTGATTATCTTGGCATGACACGCAGTTCCTCCTTGATTCTCGTTTCCCAACTGAACTGACCAATCACATCCTTCATCTGCTTGAATAACTAATGCTATGCTTGTGTTGTTTGAAGGCCCAGACTGGTTGGAGTTATTTGGGTTGTTAACAGCTACTATACTTCGTTCATTGTTAACTTGAATTGTGTTGGATGGTCGTGATTGATTTCGGAAAGGGTTGTGATTTCCTTGCTTGCTAGGTCGAGTACATTCACGTTTGAAGTGTCCTTTTTCACCACAGTTGAAGCAAGTAACAACATCTTTATCAAATCCATACTTTGTGTCTTTCTTGCTTTCTAAACTTGTTCTTCCAGTTCTGCTCATGTAGTCCTTTGCTCTTCTAACTACACTAGCAAATGCCCATTTAATATCCATCAACGCCATCTCATCTCTGTCTATTTGTTGATAGTATTCATCAGTCAAATTGATGTTTCCAATTTGACAAGTGACTAATCCATAGTATGCACTAACCATGGTGTTCAGAAGTTCCATGTGTCCGAGAAACTTCTACACTGACCTTGGAAATATGTGACGTATCAAGTCTGATGGTATTAGGATTTGCAGGTTGAAAGTTGTTAACATAGAAAGCTTGTTGTGGAACTTGAGGTGTAACAACTTGTGGTTATGGTAGAAAGTCTTTAGGATCAAATACTTGACCATAGGTTTGACTACTTAAACCAGCAGATTGATCTGTTTGAACTGGTTGTGGTAGAAAGGGATTAACACAAACGCTATTTGAAGTTTGGGTTACTGAGGTGTACTAACGCCTGTGCTAATACCTCCAAAATACATCTCAGGGTTTTGTGGAACAGGAACTCTTTTTGCTTTTCGAATTTCCTCTTCATTTTTGTTTTCCAGCTTCTGACAAATTCATAAATACTGATCACATCCAAAAAACCTGTGTGCTTTAGCAAGTCAATGAATTGACTCCATTTTGGTGGTAGAGCATCAGCAAACCGCATTACAATCTCTTGTGGAGATGCAATCACTTTGTATGAATACATTTCACTAAGGAGATGATAGAAACGGGTTGTCATATCGCTTTGTGTTTCATTTTTCATGAACAGAAAACCTTCAAACTCTTTCTTCAGCAGATCATGTCGTATTTTTCTTGTTGCAGCATTTCCTTCCCCTCTTGCTTCCAAAGTATCCCACAAATTTTTGGTGGTGATACAGTACACGAATTGATGATAAATGTTTGGTGGTGGTACAGTACACGAATTGATGATAAATGTCCTTATGATGTGCTTGTGTAAGGATAGCGAACACTTTCTTTTCTAAATCATAAGCCTTTTTATCATTTTCATCTAAGGTGGCTAAAGAGGTTGGATTTAATCCTGCTTCTTCGAGAGATTCTTTGTACGGTGTAGTAAAACATGTCCATAATTCTGTATTCTGACCAAGAACATATGTATGGAAAGGACTTCTCCATGAAGAATAATCGTTCATATAGTTCAACTTCGGTGGACGGTTATTACTTCCTGTCTCACTCTCGCTAATAAGAAGAGTCTGAATGCTCTGGTTTTGAGTTGCCACGCATGCCCATTGATTAGCGGTAATCATGGCTATCTGTAAAGCATCAGTGATTTAACCCATGAGGTTGCAGAGCTAGATTGTGGTGAGTCTTGGTTTGTGCTTGAACTACACCCCAAATCCCAAGGATTGTACCCATTTGTTTGTTTGTTTATAAAAATTTGCTTTTTAAAAATTTAACAATTCCAAGGGTTAATCTTTAAATAAAAAATTTCTTGTAACAGTTCACAATTTCAAAGACCTCAAGACATTAGTTCTCACGAGAAACTATCACAAATAACCTGAAGGACACGAAAAACTAACTTCTTCGTATGAGCAGGAGATTCCTGCGAATTACAGTTCTTCGTACAAACCAGGTTTTTCGTACGAACTACTGTTCTTCGTGCGAGTCACTAATATTTCATGCGAACAAGGTTCTTCGTGCGAGTCAGTTGGTCTTTCGCACGAACAATCTTGTTCTTCATGCGGATGGGTTATTCGCACGGAGGTCTTTCGCTGATGTTTTGGTTTTTCGCAGGGAGGGATCTTTTTGAAGGGTTGGTTGGTGAAAATTTTCTTTTTGTAACAAAAACTTGTTTCTGAGTTTGTTAGAAAGTTGTCAGCTGTCTACACAGTTCCGGTTAAAAAGACAAACATTCCAATATCAGCTTTTCAGTCAAAACAGTCAAGTGATCTGGTCAACCCTAAAGGAATATTCTGGTGAATTTTCCAGCAAGTGCTTCACCGGAAAATCTATCCAACTGAACTTTGATAGAAAATTTTAAGAAAAACCGTATCCTAACATGTCTCCATGTATTCTAACAAGGTTTTTATGAAAATTTTCTGGATACAACAAGTTTTACCTAAGTTTTAAGCTAGTTATCTTTTAAAAACTTAAGTTTCCTGTTAGAAGTTCAAGAATACTTCCAGGAACCCTCACAACTTGCTCAAACACAACACTAAGCTTGGTTGTTAAACAAGGAAGAGAGCCAAAGCTCTGATACCACTTGTAGGTCCACTTAGAGGATCAAGATAACCACTTCCTTGTTTATCTAACACATACGAGTGCGGAATCCACGTAAGTATGCAAACCAAAGCAAAGTAAAAAACAAGTTAACCAAAGATTCACTATCTTGATTAAATGAAGAGAGCTAGTACAAACACATACAAACAATTTCATACAGACTCGGGATATTCTCTCTGTGCTCTCTCTCGTGTGCCTCGGTGACTCTCTCTAGTGTCACTCAGAACTGAGAGGTGCGTCTCTGTTTATATATTACCAACACCCAGCAACAGTACGAAGAATGTTGCTGGTCGTACGAACCACTACAAGCCACAAAGAACATTCAGCAATGGTTGCTCGTACGAACAACCTATGGCTCGTACAAATAGAAAAGTGGTTCGTACGAATAAGCAGAATGCTTGTTGAAAGGGCCACTCGTACGATCATGTAACTGACTCGTACGAACAAATATTAGCTCGTACGAGCAAGCAACTTGTTCGTACGAAGCACCTTTCACTCGTACGAAGAGGTGTTCTTCGGAGATCTTCCTAACAGACATGCCGTACACAAGACTTAATAGTATGCACACATGCAACTATTTTACAACACAGACAAACTAAACGTTGTACTAAATCAAGATAGGAGGATCTCTTGATTTGGTCGACACGACCAAACTATACAGACACAATAAACAAAGACCGTACAATTACTAACGTAACTAAGAACAAGCGACAAACATAAAAGTGGATCAACACTCAGGCGGGGGGCAAGAACCCAGTTCATGTTCCTCGGACCGACGGACAAGTGGAAGAAGGATTTTCCGAAGATGTTGGTGTTCATCACGATTCACGTCGTGTGAATATCCCGGTGACCCCAGAATACAGGCTGAAACTTCTTTTGTACCAATTACATCAATATTACCTCCGGTGAAACTCCAATGTCATGGTACATCAAGTCTCAAATGGCTTTAAATGCCGTTTATGCGCAACTTTGTGCACAAACCCACGCATCTGCTTCGCCGGCGCAACTGCCTACAGCTCACGTGCATACCTCGCCTGCATCGCGAGTATTAAGTTACAATTCACCGTCCGGAGAGAATGTACCATCACATTTCCATACCAGAGAAACAGAAAATTATTAGTCTATACCAAGATATGAGTTAAACACTCAAAGACGAGCATCAATTCATTCCCGCCTGGGCCCGCGCCCATTAGAGGGGCGGGACACCCAGCGTGAAGAAAATGAATGGCGAAGGTGACAGCGCCAGCGTGTTCCACCGATTTCCAAAAGATCACGCTTCATATAAGCCTACGCCACGAGCTGTATACACTCTGGATGCTGAATATAATTACAACTTGATCTACAGGCCAGCCGAAGCAGCAGAGCATTCTAAGTTCATGAAGGAGATTGCGCTAACCCCACATAAACGCGCAAAATCACCTTCCAATGTGGGAAAGTTTAATGGGTTGACAGACCCAGACGACCACATGCGCTTGTTCACTACGCAGGGCTTATCGGAGGTTGGACGCTGCCTTTGTGGTGTCATCTGTTTGTCCAAACCCCTACAGGAGTCACGCGCTTATGGTTTGACAACTTACCAACCGGTAAGCTAACTTCTTGGAACGATCTCAAGGATAAGTTCCTGACCCAATTTAGCCAGCAGCGGCGATATGTCAGAGATTCTTCAGACATTATGAATATTTGGCGGAGGGATTATGAAAGCTTGGAAGATTTCATCACGCGCTACAACAAAGAGGTTTTGGAGATCGGCGATGTACACGAAGACCTGATTCATGCACAGTTCAAATATGTTGTCCGGTGCGATGAGATGATAAAAGTCTTGTCAGGAACCGCTGGCCTCCCAAAAAATTGGGAGAAACTCATGGTGGCAACCAAAGTTTACGCGCAGACAGAGTGCAACCTGAACTCCATCTGACCTCCTATGCCTCAGTACCGCCCACAAGATATGAGCAGGAGTTTTGGGAAGAAAAACAAGAAAAATTGGAAAGAGTCCAATCAGAACCCTTCTTACCCGCCAGTCGATGCGCGCCCAACTATCAACAAGATTGCTACTCAAAGAGCAATAAAACAAGATAATCTCGACAGGCAATGACGCCATTAACGAAGACTCCGGCGGAAGTACTCAGCATAAAGGATCATCAGTTCAAGTAGCCGCCGCTAATGAGAAATAAAAAAGGTCAAGATGTTAACCTTTTTTGCGATTATCACAAGGACACCGGGCATACCACCGACAAAAACATCAGTCTGCGCACGGAAATAGAGAAGGCATTGAAGAGTAGGAAGCTCACCCATCTGCTTCAGAATGTGCGCAAGGAAGTGCGTCAAATTACTCGCGGCGAAGAAGGCCCGATTAACAAGAAAATGAAGCAAGCCTTCGTTCATATGATACAAGGTGGTCTAGCGCGCAAGCTTTGCCATCAAAAGAGTTGTACATCACATTGGCGCGAACAACAAGTTGTTTTTCCCATAGTTCCCGGCGGCCCCCAGGAGGAACGACCGATCATGATAACTGGCATTTTTGGCCATTATCGCACCGATTACATGTTCATTGACCCGGGAAGTTCTATGGATATCATCTATGAATAATGTTTCCAACAGCTGGACCCGGAGGACAAAGCGCACTTATAGCTGGTTGATTTCCCATTGACTGGTTTCTGTAAAGAGGCCGTTTTCCCCCGTGGGCAGATCTCCTTCCTAGTAACTCTTTCAGACGGACGACATTTGCGCACGGTCCCTGTTAACTTTATGGTGATGCCAGCAACATCTCGCATGATGTGTTACTCGGCCGTCGCGCGTATAGAAGTTTCAACATGATTACATCAACTCCTCACGCCGCTTGCGGTTTTCCCACATAAACCGGTGTGGCAATCATGAATTCCAAGAAAGAGGTCATGTCCATAGAGGAAGAACCGCCGGTGAAGGTAGCGAAGTCATCCTCAGATGGTGAACCAAAAATATGGGAACTCAACAACAAGTACCCAGAACAAACGGTGTTGCTAGGTCCCGCTATGACCCCTACGGTCAAGGCGTGACTTAAACAACTCTTGTTCCGCAATATGGATATTTTTGCGTGGTCACCGGCAGATATGACGGGAGTACCTAGGGAGATCGCAGAGCACGCGCTAAAGACATTTCCATCAGCCGAGTCGGTCGTACAGAAAAAGCGGCAGTTTTGGAGCAGAGAAAACTCACGCAATGAATGAGCAAGTTTCAGAGCTCCTCAAGGCTGGCATTCTCAGAGAAGTGCGCTACCAAACATGGGTGGCCAATCTGGTTATGGTCCAGAAGCACAATGGCAGTTGGCGCATGTGCGTCGATTTCAAAGACTTGAGCAAAGCATGTCCGAAAGACTGCTACTCTTTGCCAGAAATCGATAAAAAGGTGGACTCCCCCGCTTCTTTCCGGTGGAAATGCTTCCTTGATTGCTATAAAGGCTACCACCAAATCCAGATGAAGAAAGAAGATGAAGACAAAACAGCCTCCCGCACAGACAAGGGGATCTTTTGCTACACAAAGATGCCCTTTGGGTTGCGCAATGCGGGAGCCACCTATCAGCGCTTAAATGGACAATGTCCTTAGAGACGACATAGGTGTGATTATGGAAGTGTATATCGACGACTTGGTCATCATGAGTCCGGACGAGGAAATGATGTTAAAAGACATTCAAAAAACTTTCACATCCCTGCACAAGGTCAAACTGAAGTTGAATCCTTGGAAACGTTCGTACGGGATGGAGGAAGGGAAATTCTTGGGGTTTGTTGTCACGCGCGACGGCTTTAAAGTCAACCCTGAAAACCTCAAAGTAATTCAGCGTATGCCTTCACCCTCAACCATCAAGGAAATGCAACGGTTGGCTGGACGACTGGATGCGCTGAACCGATTCTTAGCAAATCACGCGATGAAATCCTTCCAATTCATCAGCACTTTGAGAAATTGTATGAAATAGAACAAGTTCCAGTGACTCCCGATGCAGAGAAAGCTTTTCAACAGATGAAGGAATGTTTGATTCAACTGCATACTCTCACGGCCCCACAAAAGAACAAGCCATTGATTCTATACCTCTCCGCATCGAATATCGCTGTTGGAGCAGTCTTGCTAGTCGAACACATAGGAGTCCAAACTCCGATTTACTATGTCAGCAAGATGTGAACCGACCTGGAGACAAGATACCCGATGATGGAAAAAACTTGCTTTAGCATTGGTTCATATATCCCGTCGGTTGCGTAGGTATTTTTCAGGCCATATGATCACAGTTCTCACGAACTATCACATAGGCCAGGTTTTATCCAATTAGGATGACACAACATTGTGTACAAACCACGCCCAGCTATCAAAGGCCAGATATATCCGATTTCATCATGGTAGTCCCGAGCAGCAAAGTGCAAGAATGTGAAACTGTCCAAAATCTAGCACCTATCACGGATGACCGCGTATGGACCCTCCACACTGACAGCGCATCCAACGATGACGGGGAAGGGGCTGGTCTTCGTTTAATAACCAGGAGTTTACCTATGCCATCAGGCTGGACTTCAAAAGCACCAACAATGAAACCGAATATGAAGCGTTTCTAGCAGGCCTTCAGTTAGCCATCAAAATGTGCGCTAGGAATTTGGAAGCGCATGTTGACTCTCTTTTGTTTGCAGGACAAATCAATGGCCTGTATAACGCAAAAGGCGAGATGATGGCCCTGTACCTCGAGAAGGCGCAGTCTTTGATAAACAAATTCCAAAATTTCAAAGTGACCCACATCAATTGAAGTGAGAACAAGCACGCAGATGCGCTCTGTAAACTGGCGGCAACGAGCTTCAAGCACCTTGTGCGAGAAGTGTGCATCGAGGTGCTAAAAACCCTTTGTTCCGCTACGCTAAGTGAATGTCATAGAGATGGGAAATCCTTCTTGGATGTCTCCTATCATCATGTTCTTGCTGTCAGGGATACTCCTAAAAAACAAGGCGAAGGCAAGGAAAGTCCAAACAAGGCACTGAATTATGAAATGGCAAACAGAATACTTTGCTGGAAGTCATACCTTGGACCACTCTTTCGCTATGTAGATCCACAAGACGCACAATACTTGATCCGCGAAATACATGAAGGGTTGTGCGGAATTCATGCCGGTCCATGCATGGTAGTCGCAAAGATCATGAATGCAGGATACTATTGGCCCGGCATGCACTTAGATGCAGTCGAAACACTGAAGAAATGCGCATCATGTCTGCGACACGCGCCTAAGACATTACGCCCCAAAAACCCCTTGATCCCAGTGATAACAACATGGCCTTTTCAGCAGTGGACAATCGATATGGTGGGACTTTTCCTGATGCTCCAGGTGCCGTAAAGTTTATAATCATAGTTGTCGATTACTTTACCAAGTGGGTAGAAGCCAAGCCACTCACATCGACCACGGAAACGGTAGTTCGTAAATTCATTTACGAGCACATCATTTGCCGTTTCGGTCTACCTCTGCCCATTGTCAGTGATAACGGCCCCATTTTTGCTTCTGAAGATCTACAATGATGGATGGCTGAGATGCATATCGAGCACGTGTTCACTTCGGTCGCGCATCCCCAATGGAATGGCCAAGTTGAAAGTATAAACAAAAGTATAGTCAAATGGATCAAGACAAGATTGGGGACGACGCGGAGAGGTTGGATGGATGAGTTGTCAAGTATCCTTTGCACTCATCGGACCATGCCAAAAACCAGCACTGGCGTGACACCATTTAGCCTGGTTTATGAGACTGAGGCAGTAATCCCAGCTGAGATGGGTCTCCCATCACCACGCATGGTCTCCATGCAAACCCAGAACAATGATGAAGAGCGTAGGCTTGACTTGGACCTCTTGGAAGAGAGGCGTGAAAACGCCGCAATCAATGAAGCCAAATACAAGTCAAAGCTCAAAAAATACTACAATGCGCGAGTCCGCATTTGTACCTTCCTGCCTGGTGATTTCATTTTTAGAGATAACGAAGCGTCCAACGCTGAGAGTCCAGGAAAGCTTGCGCCTAAGTGGGAAGGCCCTTACGTAATCCACGAAGTCTTAGGAAAGGGGGCTTACACCCTCAAACGTTTAGACGACAAAACATTCCTAGGACCTGGAATGCGAAACAATTAAGGCGATGCTATATGTAATCTGAGCATCTTCAAACACCAAGGCCTTACCCTTTATCAGTGTTTGCGCAAAATACTAGCGAACCTATGATCCAATCTTATCGATTTTGTACGCGGCTCTTATGCCTTATCGTTAATACAAAGATCAGAATCGATGCATGGTATTCATTGTTTAGACATTTTGTTACAAATGCGCAAAACCGCTTTGGTATACGCGAAAACATCATGGTATAACAAGACCCATGAACAAAATTTACCTCAACTTGGGTGTGACGTTCATACATGAGCTCATTACTAGTTTTATTCGCTCTACCTATACAAAGTAGTTATTTTCACACATATATTGTAATTTCAAATATAAACTTCCAATGATCATATCAACTTGCCCACAACGGGTCAAAAGTACAGTACCAGTCGTTAAACAAACACATGTTGCGCAATTACACGAAATTACAATCAAGATTCCTAACAGTCATCCTAAACATCACAAGATCAAGGCACTCACACCCTATTCTCCTGACTCTTCAACTTCAACAGCATCATTAAAAACATCCTTTAAACGATCAACAAAGTTGTCGTGTAGAAGCGCTTCACTCACCAGATCCATCACTGGTAACTGCAGACGGTCCTACTCTTGCTTCGCCTTGGAAAAGGCAGCATCTGTATTGACCCATGAGTAGCTGTGCGGTTGGTATCCCAGGAAACATCCTAAGCATGAGTTATGTGATGAGCACACTTTGCGTAGCCCTGCGCATATCCGTCATGGCGTGATATAACCATAAGCTTAGCCAAAACACTGTCCAGCTCCACCGAGTTGAGGATTGAGTTGGCAATCTATACAAATGCAAGTAAAAATAGATTCAAGATAAATAGTGATCAAAATAATAACAGTGTACTAACATTTACGACTCCGTGCTGCTGCATCCAGAGCATGTTGTACATTAAAGGCTCAATCACACTCTCTACGGTGGTGCGGGCCACCTCTAAATCTTCTAATTTCTGCTTCGCAAGTTCAGCGCGCTTCTCATCCGTGCTCACCTTCGCATCAGAGAGGCGCTGTAACATTTGTCGAAAAACGGGTTTTCCAAACCCGCTTCGTTTATTAATCGAATAATCAGTTTTATATTTTTGTTGCTCATTAATGCCTATGTTAATTTTAAACAATGCATAACTAATAAACATTTTAGATTATGGAAATTAAAATTGTTAAAAAATAAAATTAAACAATTAAAAATAAAAAAGGGCTGCCGGGTTTCGAACCCGGGTCAGCCGGAGAGCTTTAACACCCAACACATAACCACTCCGCCACTTGATGCCTTTATGAAATGTAGGAAGCAAATAAAACATATGTTCACCTGAGAAACCACCTGTTTGCGCCAAAACTGAAACCGATATCGGCTTTCAACATTCCAGTCGATTGAGTGATCGCGGATTCCTGAAAATAACCGATAAACCGACATTCTTAATCAATTCAGTCTTGAATTAACTTGAATTCATGTGATGTTCGGTTTTAATAACCGAAAACCTTCACTTTCTGAATTACTCCATCAATAACATCATCTCGCGACTCAATAACACTCACAGAACCTCTAATTTCACTTTTACGCTAATTTCTGATCGTCGGAATCGCTTTTTGAACTTGCCGGACTTTCGCCGGAAAACCGTGTCCTTCATCAAAACGGTAAGTTTCTCAATTCTTCTATCTTCTATCAGTTGTTAGGCTTTTGCTAACTCAAACCTTTCAATCAGAATCAATCCCAGGCGACGATATCGGATAATCAGCACTCGCCGGAAAACTTCTGAAAATTTCTAGATTGCGCTGTGAAACGGTATAATCTTTTAAACTTTCTGAAAACTCTTGTCTAGTACTTCAATTCCACATCTAGCTAATCAAAACTGTTAATTGGTCTGCTCAGACGAAGTTCATAAAAACAGAGCCGACGACTTCGCCGGAGTTCTGAAAAAGATCATTTTTCCGGTATGTTTATTCCCCAAAATCTTCTCTGTCCATTTCATTTTAATCAATTAAATGTTTGTCAATCGAATTAAACAAGATCAGTAGGGTAATCGTTGTCTGTGTTATTGTAACGAAGAAGACGAAGTTAGTTTGTATATAAGTTTAATATAAATTGGATTATATCTCGGGTTAGACACACAGTCCAGCAGTGGACTGTGTGCAAACAACTATCACACGTCTCGAGTTCGATCCCTGGCCCAACCTCACTCTCTGAAATAAAAATGCTCTTTTTAAAATCGAACCGGGTTAACTCACTGAAAGATGTTAAGTATAATAAAAACCAGAATATTAACCAGGTTAGACACACAGTCCAGCGGTGGACTGTGTGCAACGTTAATCCATAGGTCCCGGGTTCGAGACCTGTTACGCACGCCGGTTCGATGATTAAAATCCTTTTTAAAAAATAAATGAATTTTGAATAAATTAAAATAGTATATAAATATAATTAAAAACAGAAATATTTCGGTTTAGACACGTAGCTCTGTTGGTAGAGCTGCGTGCACGCGTACGGGAGGTCACGAGTTCGAACCTCACTCAGTGCAAACAATATAAACGACCGAACCGGTCAACAAGTCAAAGTCAAAAATCAACGGTCAAACCCAAAAAAAAAAGTCAACAATTTTTTTTATAGTTTTATTTATTTATTGAAGTCAAAAATCAATTAAAAATACTTAAAAATAATGTTTTTAAAGTTAGAAAATAACCTTAAACTCACAAAAATATATCTAAAAATCCTATTAAAATTATTAATAAAATCCACTCATTTACCATACCTTTCGTTATTTTTAGGTTAGTTAATCCCGTCGATCAACCCTCTAAACTCGTGCGCATTCATCATCTTCAACCGAACGCACCCAATGTGAGTGAATCTCTACAAATTCCCCGTTTTAATCACGTTTTTGGGTGTATCATGTGTCTTATTATTTATTACATTTAAACAATTGTGCATCCATCATATCCATGATCAAATGTGTATTCAATATGTATCAACTGTTTGTGTGGTTATCGTTTAGATTAAATTTATCATTTTCAGTACATACATTATCATAGGCCGCCGCTCCCCATTACCTATGAGCGTTGAGCTGTTCCCCATTACCTATGAGCGTGAACGAGGCGTTGCCAACATACGATCGGCTCCGTTTGATTGAGCCTTGATCGCACATACATTTATCATAGGCCGTCCGTTCCCCATTACCTATGAGCGTGAACGTGACGTTGCCAACATATACAGTATCATTCATGTTATATATTCATGCAAGTTGGTTTGTTATTGTTATTGTTATTGTATGTTTATTTACGTTTGCTCACATATGATTATTGCACAATTTTCCATAATAAATATAACAAGAAATAAATAATAAATGTTTTCTAACAAGGTTCACTTGCCAACTTATGTTGACCCAAAAACCCCCATTTTTACACATGATACAGGTGATCCAGCTACAGCAAGAAACATATAGGATGGCTTAGAAGAATAAACCGGTTTAGACTTTGGATTGTTTAGTTGGTTATCTTTCTTTGTAATTGTATGAACTTGTTTGGAATATTGAGGATCTAATTTTGAATTTAATAAATATGAAACATATTAGTAAACATCATGAGCTTTGGTGATAACCCAATTATGCCCCGACTCTTATTCCGCTGCGGGTCGGGGTGTGACAGATTGTATCAGAGCCATGACTATAGGGATATAGGATAGGTTATTAGACCCTTAGAGCCTATACTATAGTTGATTAGAATTTTTAAAAATTTTTGTGTGTTACATGCAAAATTCATGATGTTTATATGTTTTATGTTTAATGTTACATTCAATGTTATGCAAGCATGTTCATAAGTACATTTTATTATACAATGCCTATCATGAATCATATTCTCATAACATATCATATCCATGAAAGCACACACCACATCATTTTCATGATTTTTTTTGCAATGATTTTTGTATTTTAAAATCACATCAAAGTGAGTTCTCATGACGGGCATGTAGTAACTGGAAGGGTACAAGTACCTGTAGTCGGAACGTCCTGTCTAGGCTTGGCATTCGTATAAATCCAAAATAAAGGACCAGTTTGCCTACCTGGGGACTAACGATGAGAGTACGAAGGACCTATTAGGCCAAAGCATGCTATACCAAACGTCGTGTGAGCTAACCCCACTTTGAGTTGTCATTGTGTCTACACCTGGACACCTTCCGACCATACATCTCGTAAACATATTTCATGGTTTTCATTCGGGTGATGCGAGTGTTAAACCGCCAATACCAATGTGAATCCTACTAAGCCAGTAGCCATGGGGGCCCACATGACTATACAGGTGAAGGTATGGGGGACATTTGAGGCCCAACATGAGCAAACCCAAGACATCCTATGGATGTAGTTGCATTATTGATGTTTATGTTATTTTTATTTTTTTTAAGACACATGACACCTAAAAAGACTCCATAAACTCACAATCTTCTTATGTATATTCCTGTAGATGTCGGCTAGGCAACAATGAGGGGGTAGAAGATCAGGAAGGTCAAACGAACGCTTGGCCACCCAAATCGCAAACCAAATGGCCGCGGTGCTTCCTGATATTGTAGTTCAAGTCCAACAAGCTCTCGCCGCAAATCCCAACAATCCTCCCCAGCAAGAAGACCAGAACATCGGCAACCCTCCTTCCAAAAAGTGCTCATATAAACATTTCAAGTCTTGCGATCCTCCGAAATTTGAAGGGACCGAAGGTGTCACTGCTCTCCTCCACTGGTTTGAGGAAATGGAAAACACCTTCCTCAACTGCAATTGTCCCGAGGATCGCAAGGTACGTTACGCAGCTGGGAGGCTATTTCGGGTAGCTCTTACCTAGTGGAATACTGAAAAGGGTAAGAGAGGAATCGAAGATGCAATGGCCTTAACGTGGGAGGAGTTAAGGGAAATCATGACGAGACGCTTCTGTCCTAGAAGCGAGATCAAAAAGTTAGAGGATGAATTTCATTCGTTGAAGCAAAAGGAGGGAGATCATACTTCCTACAACAATAGGTTTTTAGAGTTGAACCAGATGGTCCCTAACTTGTTCACCCCAGTTTACCGCTTAGTCGAACATTATATTCGGGGCCTTCCCTCGAAAATTCAAGACTCAGTTCTCAGCACTTCGCCTGCAACACTTGAAGCTGCTATGGAACTAGTTATCGAGCTTACCGAGAATCGAATTCGCAACGGTAAATTTAAAGATGAGAAAAAGAAAGCCCCCATTGAGGGCCAAACTTCAAACCATTCCACCTCCTCCTCCAAGTTTGCTAACAAGAATGAAACGTAACACCAGAAACTTTGCTGTCACACAAACAAATTTCCCCATCCCTACTGCACCCATTACCCAAGTTGCCCCCTCACCTGCACCATATAAAAGGCCATACTCCGGCCCATACCCAAAATGCAACCGTTGCCAATACCATCACTTTCCTGATCATCCCTGCCAACATTGCACCGGCTGTGGTCGCGCAGGTCACACCATTTAAACCTGTCGCGTACCTCAGCGAACGAACCGCCACCAGCCCTCAACCCAAACCCACCATCAGATAGTGGGTCAAGCCCAACAACCTCTACTACTACCACCTACCCAACATGTAGCCCAAACTTACTACCAACCCAACTATCCCATGGTGCAACCTATGCGGGCTTATTACAATTGGGGAGACCCAAACCACTTTAGAAACACTTGTCCACGCTTGGTGAACATTATACATGCTCAAGCTCAAGCAAATCCGGGGAATCAAGCTAACCAAGCTCCTCCACCTGCTAGAGGAAGAGCTTTTAACATCAACGCCAATCAAGCTATGGCCGACAACAATGTGGTTAACGGTACGTTTTTCATCAATGGTAGTTATGCATCCATGTTATTGATACTGGCGCGGATAAAAGTTTTGTATCCTTAGAATTTGAACCCATCCTCAACCAAACTCGTGATAAACTCATGGAATCCATAACGGTAGAAGTTGTTGACAGAAAACCGGTCTCATTAAACTCTATTATACGCAATTGTACTCTCACCCTAAACGATCACGATTTTCCAGTTGACCTCATTCCTATGAAGTTGGGAAGCTTTGACATTATAATTGGTATGGACTGGCTTAGCCATCATCATGCTGAAGTTGTATGCCGCGAAAAGTTTATTCGTATTCCTCTTACGAACGGTCAGACTCTACGAATCTTTGGAGAAACCCCTTCGAAAGGGCTCAAATTAATGTCCTGTCTTCAAGCCCGAAAATATCTCCGCAAGAATTATGTCGCATTTCTAACTCATGTCGTCAAAAAGGGAACCAAGGAGAAGAAACTTGAAGACATCCCAGTAGTAAAAGATTTTCCACAAGTTTTTCCTGACGACATTTCAGGACTTCTTCCCGTGAGAGAAGTCGAATTCCGCATTGATCTTATACCTGGAGCTACGCCTGTTGCAAAATCTCCTTATAGGTTAGCCCATCCGAAATGCAAGAGCTAGCCAGTCAATTACAAGAGCTGACTGACAAAGGATTCATACGTCCTAGCTCCTCGCCTTGGGGTGCACCTGTCCTTTTTGTGAAGAAGAAAGATGGAACGTTTCGCATGTGCATCGACTACAGAGAACTCAACAAGTTAACGGTCAAGAACCGCTACCCATTACCTCTCATCGATGATCTTCTTGACCAACTTCAAGGTGCCAGCTGTTTTTCAAAAATCGACCTTCGTTCTGGTTATCATCAACTCAGAGTACATGAAGAAGACGTCCCAAAGACCGCCTTCCGAACTCGTTATGGTCATTATGAATTCATGGTCATGCCATTTGGTCTAACCAACGCTCCAGCTGTCTTCATGGATCTAATGAACAGAGTCTGCAAACCCTATCTCGATCGCTTTGTTATAGTCTTCATCGACGACATCCTCATTTACTCAAAGTCTAAGTCTGATCATGAACGACACCTTCGACTCATCCTTACACTCTTAGGGGACGAAAAACTCTACGCCAAATTCTCCAAATGCGAATTCTGGTTAAAAGAGGTACAATTTCTTGGACATGTCGTCAATGACAAGGGAATAAATGTCGACCCCTCAAAGATCAAAGCAGTACAAGAATGGCAAGCGCCACGTACACCTACCGAAGTAAGATCATTTCTTGGTTTGGCTGGTTATTATCGCCGTTTCATTGCAAATTTCTCTCGTATTGCTGTACCACTAACGGCTTTAACACATAAAGGAAAACCCTTCATATGGGGACGTAAACAAGAAGAAGCCTTCCAAACCCTTAAACAAAAACTCTGTGACGCACCTATTCTCACTCTTCCTGAAGGTTGTGATGACTTCGTGGTTTATTGCGACGCGTCAGGGCAAGGACTAGGCTGTGTTCTAATGCAAAGAGGAAAGGTGATAGCTTATGCTTCTAGACAACTCAAAACTCATGAGAAGAACTACACCACCCACGACCTAGAACTTGGAGCCGTTGTGTTCGCTCTTAAGATATGGAGACATTACCTCTACGGTACTAAGTGTGAAATATACACTGACCATAAGAGCCTCCAACATATCTTCAACCAAAAGGAGTTAAACATGAGGCAACGGAGATGGGTCGAACTTCTTAATGACTACGACTGTGAAATTCGGTATCATCCTGGCAAGGCAAACGTAGTGGCCGATGCACTCAGTCGAAAGGGTTATGCAAACTCCATTCGTCTTCTATGTTCGCAAATCATAACAGATATCAAAGATCAAATTCGAGAAGCCCAACATGTTTCAGTAATGGAAGACGATGTACGAAAGGAGCTGTCCTGTGGAGCTGAACTTAAAATTGAAACTAAATCCGACGGTATTCTGTACTATCTAGATCGTATATGGATTCCCGACCACAACAACCTTCGTGAATTCCTTATGAATGAGGCATACAAAACACGATACTCTATACACCCAGGAGCCGACAAGATGTATCAAGACCTTCGATACACCTACTGGTGGCCTGGAATGAAAAAGGATATTGCTGTTTTTGTTTCCAAGTGCCATACATGTTCCAAGGTAAAAGATGAACATCAAAGACCCTCAGGACTTCTGGTCCAACCTGAAATACCTGTATGGAAGTGGGAAAACATAACCATGGACTTCATCACCGGGTTACCTTGCACTTCTGTTGGGTATGACACTATATGGGTAATCATTGATCGTCTTACAAAATCAGCTCACTTCATTCCGATCCGTGAAGATTTCAAGAACGAGAAGTTAGCTCGTATCTACATCAATCGTAAGCCGTCATGGTGTACCGTTAAACACTATTTCAGATCGTGATGGTCGTTTCACTTCACGAACATGACAAGCCGTACAAGCCGCTTTGGGTACACGATTAGACCTCAGTACCACTTATCATCCTCAAACTGACGGACAATCTGAACGCACCATTCAAACTATTGAAGATATGCTTCGAGCATGTGTCATAGACTTCAAGGGAAATTGGGACGCTCATCTGCCATTAGTTGAATTTTCGTACAACAACAGCTATCATTCAAGTATCGGCATGGCACCTTTCGAAGCCTTATATGGTCGTAAGTGTCGATCTCCAGTATGTTGGCACGAAATTGGGGAAGCTCAAATCACCGATCCAGAATTGATTCAAGAAACCACAGACAAGATCCATCAAATTCGAAACAATCTTCTAGCGGCACAAAGTTGTCAAAAGAGTTATGCAGATAAACGACGAAAGCCTTTGGAGTTTAACATTGGTGATCATGTACTTTTAAAAGTATCACCGTGGAAGGGAGTAGTTCGTTTTGGCCAGAAGGGCAAGCTAGCACCACGCTATGTAGGACCTTTCACGATACTCGAAAGAGTAGGACCTGTAGCATACAAGCTTGATCTACCAGAAGAACTCAACAGAATTCACCCCACATTCCACGTATCAAACTTGAAGAAGTGCCTCGCCGATGAAAACCTCCATATTCCCCTGGAAGATATTCAGATCGATGAATCTATGCATTTCATTGAAAGACCAGTAGAGATCATGGACTTCGGAGAAAAACGTTTAAGACGGAGTCTTATTCCAATTGTTAGGGTACGCTGGGAGTCGAAACGGGGACCTGAGTTTACTTGGGAACGTGAAGACTCAATGCGCGAAAAATACCCGCATCTTTTTCCTGTTACCACTACTACTTAAATTTCGGGACGAAATTTCTAAAAGTAGGGGATACTGTAACATTTGTCGAAAAACGGGTTTTCCAAACCCGCTTCGTTTATTAATCGAATAATCAGTTTTATATTTTTGTTGCTCATTTAATGCCTATGTTAATTTTAAACAATGCATAACTAATAAACATTTTAGATTATGGAAATTAAAATTGTTAAAAAATAAAATTAAAACAATTAAAAATAAAAAAGGGCTGCCGGGTTTCGAACCCGGGTCAGCCGGAGAGCTTTAACACCCAACACATAACCACTCCGCCACTTGATGCCTTTGTGAAATGTAGGAAACAAATAAAACAGATGTTCACCTGAGAAACCACCTGTTTGCGCCAAAACTGAAACCGATATCGGCTTTCAACATTCCAGTCGATTGAGTGATCGCGGATTCCTGAAAATAACCGATAAACCGACATTCTTAATCAATTCAGTCTTGAATGAACTTGAATTCATGTGATGTTCAGTTTTAATAACCGAAAACCTCACTTTCTGAATTACTCCATCAATAACATCATCTCGCGACTCAATAGCACTCACAGAACCTCTAATTTCACTTTTACGCTAATTTCTGATCGTCGGAATCGCTTTTTGAACTCGCCGGACTTTCGCCGGAAAACCGTGTCCTTCATCAAAACGGTAAGTTTCTCAATTCTTCTATCTTCTATCAGTTGTTAGGCTTTTGCTAACTCAAACCTTTCAATCAGAATCAATCCCAGGCGATGATATCGGATAATCAGCACTCGCCGGAAAACTTCTGAAAATTTCTAGATTGCGCTGTGAAACGGTATAATCTTTTAAACTTTCTGAAAACTCTTGTTTAGTACTTCAATTCCACATCTAGCTAATCAAAACTGTTAATTGGTCCGCTCAGACGAAGTTCATAAAAACAGAGCCGACGACTTCGCCGGAGTTCTGAAAAAGATCATTTTTCCGGTATGTTTATTCCCCAAAATCTTCTCTGTCCATTTCATTTTAATCAATTAAATGTTTGTCAATCGAATTAAACAAGATCAGTAGGGTAATCGTTGTCTGTGTTATTGTAACGAAGAAGACGAAGTTAGTTTGTATATAAGTTTAATATAAATTGGATTATATCTCAGGTTAGACACACAGTCCAGCGGTGGACTGTGTGCAAACAACTATCACACGTCTCAGTTCGATCCCTGACCCAACCTCACTCTCTGAAATAAAAATGCTCTTTTTAAAATCGAACCGGGTTAACTCACTGAAAGATGTTAAGTATAATAAAAACCAGAATATTAACCAGGTTAGACACACAGTCCAGCGGTGGACTGTGTGCAACGTTAATTCACAGGTCTCGGGTTCGAGACCTGTTAAGCACGTCGGTTCGATGATTAAAATCCTTTTTAAAAAATAAATGAATTTTGAATAAATTAAAATAGTATATAAATATAATTAAAAACAGAAATATTTCGGGTTAGACACGTAGCTCAGTTGGTAGAGCTGCGTGCACGCGTACGGGAGGTCACGAGTTCGAACCTCACTCAGTGCAAACAATATAAACGACCGAACCGGTCAACAAGTCAAAGTGAAAAAGTCAACGGTCAAACCCAAAAAAAAAGTCAACAACTTTTTTTATAGTTTTATTTATTTATTTAATTCAAAAATCAATTAAAAATACTTAAAAATAATGTTTTTAAAGTTAGAAAATAACCTTAAACTCACAAAAATATATCTAAAAATCCTATTAAAATTATTAATAAAATCCACTTACCATATCTTTCGTTATTTTTAGGTTAGTTAATCCTCGTCGATCAACCCTCTAAACTCGTGCGCATTCATCATCTTCAACCGAACGCACCCAATGTGAGTGAATCTCTACAAATTCCCCGTTTTAATCACGTTTTTGGGGTGTATCATGTGTCTTATTATTTATTACATTTAAACAATTGTGCATCCATCATATCCATGATCAAATGTGTATTCAATATGTATCAACTGTTTGTGTGGTTATCGTTTAGATTAAATTTATCATTTTCAGTACATACATTATCATAGGCCGCCGCTCCCCATTACCTATGAGCGTTGAGCTGTTCCCCATTACCTATGAGCGTGAACGAGGCGTTGCCAACATACGATCGGCTCCGTTTGATTGAGCCTTGATCGCACATACATTTATCATAGGCCGTCCGTTCCCCATTACCTATGAGCGTGAACGTGACGTTGCCAACATATACAGTATCATTCATGTTATATATTCATGCAAGTTGGTTTGTTATTGTTTGTTATTGTTATTGTATGTTTATTTACGTTTGCTCACATATGATTATTGCACAATTTTCCATAATAAATATAACAAGAAATAAAAATAAATGTTTTCTAACAAGGTTCACTCGCCAACTTATGTTGACCCAAAAACCCCCATTTTTACACATGATACAGGTGATCCAGCTGCAGCAAGAAACATATAGGATGGCTTAGAAGAATAAACCGGTTTAGACTTTGGATTGTTTAGTTGGTTATCTTTCTTTGTAATTGTATGAACTTGTTTGGAATATTGAGGATGTAATTTTGAATTTAATAAATATGAAACATATTAGTAAATATCATGAGCTTTGGTGATAACCCAATTATGCCCCGACTCTTATTCCGCTGCGGGTCGGGGTGTGACAGATTGGTGTCAGAGCCATGACTATAGGGATATAGGATAGGTTATTAGACCCTTAGAGCCTATACTATAGTTGATTAGAATTTTTAAAAATTTCCCTTAACTCCTCCCACGTTAAGGCCATTGCATCCTCGATTCCTCTCTTACCTTTTTCTGTATTCCACCAGGTAAGAGCTACTCCAAATAGTCTCCCGGTTGCGTAACATACCTTACGATCCTCGGGACAATCGCAATTGAGAAAGGTGTTTTCCATTTCCTCAAACCAGTGGAGGAGAGCAGTGACACCTTCGGTCCCTTCAAATTTCGGAGGATCGCAAGACTTGAAATGTTTATATGAGCACTTTTTGGAAGGAGGTTGCCGATGTTCTGGTCTTCTTGCTGGGGAGGATTGTTGGGATTTGCGGCGAGAGCTTGTTGGACTTGAACTACAATATCAGGAAGCACCGCGGCCATTTGGTTTGCGATTTGGGTGGCCAAGCGTTCGTTTGACCTTCCTGATCTTCTACCCCCTCATTGTTGCCTAGCCGACATCTACAGGAATATACATAAGAAGATTGTGAGTTTCTGGAGTCTTTTTAGGTGTCATGTGTCTTAAAAAATAAAAATAACATAAACATCAATAATGCAACTACATCCATAGGATGTCTTGGGTTTGCTCATGTTGGGCCTCAAATGTCCCCCATACCTTCACCTGTATAGTCATGTGGGCCCCCATGGCTACTGGCTTAGTAGGATTCACATTGGTATTGGCGGTTTAACACTCGCATCACCCGAATGAAAACCATGAAATATGTTTACGAGATGTATGGTCGGAAGGTGTCCAGGTGTAGACACAATGACAACTCAAAGTGGGGTTAGCTCACACGACGTTTGGTATAGCATGCTTTGGTCTAATAGGTCCTTCGTACTCTCATCGTTAGTCCCCAGGTAGGCAAACTGGTCCTTTATTTTGGATTTATGCGAATTCCAAGCCTAGACAGGACGTTCCGACTACCGGTACTTGTACCCTTCCAGTTACTACATGCCCGTCATGAGAACTCACTTTGATGTGGTTTGAAAATACAAAAATCATTGCAAAAAAAATCATGAAAATGATGTGGTGTGTGCTTTCATGGATATGATATGTTATGAGAATATGATTCATGATAGGCATTGTATAATAATATGTACTTATGAACATGCTTGCATAACATTGAATGTAACAATAAACATGAAGCATATAAACATAATGAATTTTGCATGTAAAACACAAACAACTTAAAAATTCTAATCAACTATAGTATAGGCTCTAAGGGTCTAATAACCTATCTTATATCCCTATAGTCATGGCTCTGATACCAATCTGTCACACCCCGACCCGCAGCGGAATAAGAGTCGGGGCATAATTGGGTTATCACCAAAGCTCATGATGTTTACTAATATGTTTCATATTTATTAAATTCAAAATTTCATCCTCAATATTCCAAACAAGTTCATACAATTACAAAGAAAAGTAACTAAATAAACAATCCAAAGTCTAAACCGATTTATTCTTCTAAGCCCTCCTATATGTTTCTTGCTGCAACTGGATCACCTGTATCATGTGTAAAATGGGGATTTTTGGGTCAACATAAGTTGGCGAGTGAACCTTGTTAGAAAACATTTATTATTGATTTCTTGTTATATTTAATATGGAAAAATTGTGCAATAATCATATGTGAGCAAATGTAAATAAACATACAATAACAATAACAATAACAATAACAATAACAATAACAATAACAATAACAATAACAATAACAATAACAATAACAATAACAATAACAATAACAATCACAATAACAATAACAATAACAATAACAATAACAATCCACTTTGCATGAGTATATAACATGAATGATAATGTATATGTTGGCAACGTCACGTTCCGCTCATAGGTAATGGGGAACGGACGGCCTATGATGATGTATGTGCGATCAAGGCTCAATCAAACGGAGCCGATCGTATGTTGGCAACGCCTCGTTCACGCTCATAGGTAATGGGGAACGGTTCATGCTCATAGGTAATGGGGAACGGCGGCCTATGATGATGTATGTACTGAAAATGATAAATTTAATCTAAACATTAACCACACAAACAGTTGATACATATTGAATACACATTTGATCATGGATATGACGGATGCACAAGTGTTTGAATGTAATAAATAATAAGACACATGATACACCCCAAAATGTGATTAAAATGGGGAATTTGTAGAGATTCACTCACATTGGGTGCGTTCGTTTGATGATGTTGAATGCGCACGAGTTTAGAGGGTTGATCGACGAGGAATAACTAACCTAAATAATAACGAAAAGGTACGGTAAATAAGTGGATTTTATTAACAATTTTAATAGGGTTTTTAGATTTATTTTTGTGAGTTTAAGGTTATTTTCTAACTTTAAAAACATTATTTTTAAGTATTTTTAATTGATTTTTAAATTAAATAAATAAATAAAAATATAAAAAAATGTTGACTTTTTGGGTTGACTATTGACCATTGACTTTGACTTTGACTTTGACTATTGACCGGTTCGGACTTGTGTATGTATGCGCTGGGTGAGGATCGAACCCGAGACTCCCGTATGCGTGCACGCAGCTCTACTAACTGAGCTACGTGTCTAACCCGAAATATTTCTGTTTTTAATTATATTTATATACTATTTAATTTATTCAAAATTCATTTATTTTAAAAAGGATTTTAATTATATCGAACCGGTGTGTATAACAGGTCTCGAACCCGGGACATGTTGTTTAACGTTGCACACAGTCCACCGCTGGACTGTGTGTCTAACCTGGTTAAAATACTTGTTTCTATTTCACTTATATACTAACTGGAAGTTTCCGTATTTGGGTTTTATAAAAAGTCTGAATATTGTGACGAATCAGAACAAGGACAGACTCGAACTCGGTATCTCTATGATTCAAATGCACACAGTCCACCGCTGGACTGTGTGTCTAACCCGAGATATAACCCGATTTATATTAAATATATACACAGTCTAAACTTCATCTTCTTCGTTAAAACAATACAGACAACGATTTATTCTACTGTTCTTGTTCAATTCGATTGACGGACATATAATCGATTAAAATGAAATGGATAGGGAAGGTTTTGGGAATGAACGTACCGGAAAGATGATTTTTCTCAGAACTCCGGCAAAGTCGTCGGCTCTGTTTTATGAACTCCTTCTGAGCGGACCAATTAACAGTCTTGATTAACTAATTGTGGAATTGAATGAATAAACAAGAGTTATCAGAGAGTTTAGATGCTCATACCGATTCACAGCGCGATTTCGGAATTTCCAGAAATTTTCCAGCGAGTGCTGAAAATTTGACAACGTCGTCTGGGACCGATTCTGATTGAAGGGTTTGAGTTAGTAAAAGTCTAACAATGGATAAAAGATGAAAGAATTGAAAAATTTACCGATTCGATGAATGTCACGGTTTTCCGGCGAAAGTCCGGCGATTTCAGAAAGCGTTTCCGACGAACTGAAAATAGAGCGAAAGTGAAATTGGAGGTTCTGTGAGTGTTTTTGAGTCGTGAGATGATGATATTACCGGTGAAAACCAGGAAGTAAATGATTTCGGTTATTAAACCCGAAAATCATATGAATTCAAGTTCAATAAAGACTGAATTGATTAAGAACGTGGGTTTATCGGTTATAATCAGTAATATCGAACACTCAACAATCTGAACCGTTGAAAGCCGATGAGCGGTTTCAGTTTTGGCGCAAACGGATGATTTCACGGGTAGAGTTATGTTTTATTTGTTTCCTAGATTACACAAAGACATCAAGTGGCGGAATGGTTAAGTGTTGGTTGGTTATGTCTTCTGGCTGACCCGTGTTCGAAACCCGGCAGCCCATTTTTATTTTTAGTTACTTTATTTTTATTTTTTAACAATTTTAATTTCCATTTTCTAAAATGTTTATTAGTTATGTAATGTTGAAAATTAAAATAAGCATTAAATGAGCAACGGAATTTTGAAACTGTTTATTCGATTAATAAACGAAGCGGGTTTGGAAAACCCGTTTTTCGACGGATGTTACAGTATCCCCTACTTTTAGAAATTTCGTCCCGAAATTTAAGTAGTAGTGGTAACAGGAAAAAGATGCAGGTATTTTTCGCGCATTGAGTCTTCACGTTCCCAAGTAAACTTAGGTCCCCGTTTCGACTCCCAGCGTACCCTAACAATTGGAATACGACTCCGTCTTAAACGTTTTTCTCCGAAGTCCATGATCTCTACTGGTCTTTCAATGAAGTACATAGATTCATCAATCTGCATATCTTCTAAGGGAATATGGAGGTTTTCATCGGCGAGGCACTTCTTTAAGTTTGATACGTGGAACATAGGGTGAATTCTGTTGAGTTCTTCTGGTAGGTCAAGCTTGTATGCTACAGATCCTACTCTTTCGAGTATCTTGAAAGGTCCTACGTAGCGTGGTGCTAGCTTGCCCTTCTGGCCAAAACGAACTACTCCCTTCCATGGTGATACTTTTAAAAGTACATGATCACCAATGTTAAACTCTAAAGGCTTTCGTCGTTTGTCTGTATAACTCTTTTGACGACTTTGTGCCGCTAGAAGATTGTTTCGAATTTGATGGATCTTGTCTGTGGTTTCTTGAATCAATTCTGGACCGCTGATTTGAGCTTCTCCAATTTCGTGCCAACATACTGGAGATCGGCACTTACGACCTTATAAAGCTTCGAAAGGTGCCATGCCGATACTGGAATGATAGCTGTTGTTGTACGAAAATTCCACTAATGGTAGTGAGCTTCCCAATTTCCCTTGAAGTCTATGACACATGCTCGAAGCATATCTTCAAGAGTTTGGATAGTGCGTTCAGATTGCCCATCAGTTTGAGGATGATAAGCGGTACTGAGGTCTAATCGTGTACCCAAAGCGGCTTGTACGGCTTGCCATGTTCGTGAAGTGAAACGACCATCACGATCTGAAATAATGCTTAACGGTACACCATGACGGCTTACGATCTCGCTGATGTAGATACGAGCTAACTTCTCGTTCTTGAAGTCCTCACGGATTGGAATGAAGTGAGCTGATTTTGTAAGACGATCAATGATTACCCATATAGTGTCATACCCACCGGAGGTGCGAGGTAACCCGGTAATAAAGTCCATGGTTATGTTTTCCCACTTCCATACAGGTATTTCAGGTTGGACCAGAAGTCCTGAGGGTCTTTGATGTTCAGCTTTTACTTTGGAACATGTAAGGCACTTGGAAACGAAAACAGCGATATCCTTCTTCATGCCAGGCCACCAGTAGGTGTATCGAAGGTCTTGATACATCTTGTCGGCTCCTGGGTATACAGAGTACCGTGTTTTGTGCGCCTCATTCATAAGGAAATCACGAAGGTTATTGTGATCGGGAATCCATATGCGATCTAGATAGTACAGAATACCGTCGGATTTAGTTTCGATTTTAAGTTCAGCTCCACAAGACAGCTCCTTGCGTACGTCGTTTTCCGTTACTGAAACATGTTGGGCTTCTCGGATTTGATCTTTGATGTCTGTTATGATTTGCGAACATAGAAGACGAATGGAGTTCGCATAACCCTTTCGACTGAGTGCATCGGCCACCACGTTTGCCTTGCCAGGATGATACCGAATTTCACAGTCATAGTCATTAAGAAGTTCGACCCATCTCCGTTGCCTCATGTTTAACTCCTTTTGGTTGAAGATATGTTGGAGGCTCTTGTGGTCAGTGTATATTTCACACTTGGTACCGTAGAGGTAATGTCTCCATATCTTAAGAGCGAACACAACGGCTCCAAGTTCTAGGTCGTGGGTGGTGTAGTTCTTCTCATGAGTTTTGAGTTGTCTAGAAGCATAAGCTATCACCTTTCCTCTTTGCATTAGAACACAGCCTAGTCCTTGCCCTGACGTGTCGCAATAAACCACGAAGTCATCACAACCTTCAGGAAGTGTGAGAATAGGTGCGTCACAGAGTTTTTGTTTAAGGGTTTGGAAGGCTTCTTCTTGTTTGGGTCCCCATATGAAGGGTTTTCCTTTATGTGTTAAAGCCGTGAGTGGTACAGCGATGCGGGAGAAATTTGCAATGAAACGGCGATAATAACCAGCCAAACCAAGGAATGATCTTACTTCGGTAGGTGTACGTGGCGCTTGCCATTCTTGCACTGCTTTGATCTTTGAGGGGTCGACATGTATTCCCTTGTCATTGACGACATGTCCAAGGAATTGTACCTCTTTTAACCAGAATTCGCATTTGGAGAATTTGGCGTAGGCTTTTCATTCCCTAAGAGTGTAAGGATGAGTCGAAGGTGTCGTTTATGATCAGACTTAGACTTTGAGTAAATGAGGATGTCGTCGATGAAGACTATAACAAAGCGATCGAGATAGGGTTTGCAGACTCTGTTCATTAGATCCATGAAGACAGCTGGAGCGTTGGTTAGACCAAATGGCATGACCATGAATTCATAATGACCATAACGAGTTCGGAAGGCGGTCTTTGGGACGTCTTCTTCATGTACTCTAAGTTGATGATCCAGAACGAAGGTCGATTTTTGAAAAACAGCTGGCGCCTTGAAGTTGGTCAAGAAGATCATCGATGCGAGGTAATGGGTAGCGGTTCTTAACCGTTAACTTGTTGAGTTCTCTGTAGTCGATACACATGCGAAACGTTCCATCTTTCTTCTTCACAAAAAGGACAGGTGCACCCCAAGGTGATGAGCTAGGACGTATGAATCCTTTGTCAGTCAGCTCTTGCATCTCGGATGGGGCTAACCTATAAGGAGATTTTTCAACTGGTGTAGCTCCAGGTATAAGATCAATGCGGAATTCGACTTCTCTCACGGGAGGAAGTCCTGAAATGTCGTCAGGAAAAAACTTGTGGAAAATCTTTTACTACTGGGATGTCTTCGAGTTTCTTCTCCTTGGTTCCCTTTTTGACGACATGAGTTAGGAATGCGACATAATTCTTGCGGAGATATTTTCGGGCTTGAAGACAGGACATTAATTTGAGTCCTTTCGAAGGGGTTTCTCCAAAGATGCGTAGAGTCTGACTGTTTGTAAGAGGAATGCGAATAAACTTTTCGCGGCATACAACTTCAGCATGATGTTGGCTGAGCCAGTCCATACCAATTATAATGTCGAAACTTCCCAACTTCATAGGTATGAGGTCAACTGGAAAATCGTGATCGTTTAGAGTGAGAGTACAATTGCGTATAATAGAGTTTAATGAGACCGGTTTTCCGTCAGCAACTTCTACCGTTATGGATTCCATGAGTTTATCTCGAGTTTGGTTGAGGATGGGTTCAAATTCTAAGGACACAAAACTCTTATCCGCGCCAGTATCAAATAACATGGATGCATAACTACCATTGATGAGAAACGTACCGTTAACCACATTGTTGTCAGCCCTAGCTTGATTAGCGTTGATGTTGAAAGCTCTTCCTCTTGCAGGTGGAGGAGCTTGGTTAGCCTGGTTTACTGGATTAGCTTGAGCTTGGGCATGGATGATGTTCACCAAGCGTGGACAGGTGTTCCTGAAATGGTTCGGGTCTCCACAGTTGTAACAAGCCCGCATAGGTTGCACCATGGGATAGTTGGGTTGGTAGTAGGATTGGGCTACATGTTGGGCAGGTGGTAGGAGTAAAGGTTGTTGGGCTTGACCCACTATCTGATGGTGGGTTTGGGTTGAGGGCTGATGGCGGTTCGTTCGCTGAAGTACGCGACAGGTTTGAATGGTGTGACCTGCGCGGTCATAGCCGGTGCAATGCTGGCAGGGATGATCAGGAAAGTGATGGTATTGGCAACGGTTGCATTTTGGGTATGGGCCGGAGTATGGCTTTTTATAGGGTGTAGGTGAGGGGGCAACTTGAGTGATGGGTGCAGCAGGGATAGGGAAATTTGTTTGTGTGACAGCAAAGTTTCTGGTGTTTCGTTTCCTCTTATTAGCGAACTTTGAGGAGGAGGTGGAATGGTTTGAAGTTTGACCCTCAACGGGGGCTTTCTTTTTCTCTTCCTTAAATTTTCCGTTACGAATACGATTCTCGGTAAGCTCGGTAGCTAGTTCCATAGCAGCTTCAAGTGTTGCAGGCGAAGTGCTTAGAACTGAGTCTTGAATTTTCGAGGGAAGGCCTCGAATATAGTGTTCGACTAAGCGGAATACTGGGGTGAACAAGTTGGGGACCATTTGGTTCAACTCTAAAAACCGTTTGTTGTAGGAAGTATGATCTCCCTCCTTTTGCTTTAACGAGTGAAATTCATCCTCTAACTTTTTGATCTCGCTTCTTGGACAGAAGCGTCTCGTCATGATTTCCCTTAACTCCTCCCACGTTAAGGCCATTGCATCCTCGATTCCTCTCTTACCTTTTTCTGTATTCCACCAGGTAAGAGCTACTCCAAATAGTCTCCCGGTTGCGTAACGTACCTTGCGATCCTCGGGACAATCGCAATTGAGGAAGGTGTTTTTCATTTCCTCAAACCAGTGGAGGAGAGCAGTGACACCTTCGGTCCCTTCAAATTTCGGGGGATCGCAAGACTTGAAATGTTTGTATGAGCACTTTTTGGAGGGAGGGTTGTCGACGTTCTGGTCTTCTTGATGGGGAGGATTGATGGGATTGGTAGCGAGAGCTTGTTGGACTTGAATTACGATGTCAGGAAGCACCGCGACCATTTGTTTTGCGATTTGGGTGGCCAAGCGCTCGTTTGACCTTCCTGACCTTCTACCCCCACGTTGCTGCCTAGCCGACATCTACAGGAACATACATAAGAAGATTGTGAGTTTAAGGAGTCTTTTTAGGTGTCATGTGTCTTAAAAAAATAAAAATAACATAAACATCAATAATGCAACTACATCCATAGGATGTCTTAGGTTTGCTCATGTTTGGGCCTCCAATGTCCCCCATACCATCGCCTGTATAGTCATGTGGGCCCCCATGACTATTGGCTTAGTAGGATTCACATTGGTATTGGCGGTTTAACACTCGCATCACCCGAATGAAAACCATGAAATATGTTTGCGAGATGTATGGTCGGAGGGTGTCCAGGTGTAGACACAATGACAACTCAAAGTGGGGTTAGCTCACACGACGTTTGGTATAGCATGCTTTGGCCTAATAGGTCCTTCGTACTCTCATCGTTAGTCCCCAGGTAGGCAAACTGGTCCTTTATTTTGGATTTATACGAAAGCCAAGCCTAGACAGGACGTTCCGACTACCGGTACTTGTACCCTTCCAGTTACTACATGCCCGTCATGAGAACTCACTTTGATGTGGTTTGAAAATACAAAAATCATTGCAAAAAAATCATGAAAATGATGTGGTGTGTGCTTTCATGGATATGATATGTTATGAGAATATGATTCATGATAGGCATTGTATAATAATATGTACTTATGAACATGCTTGCATAACATTGAATGTAACAATAAACATGAAGCATATAAACATCATGAATTTTGCATGTAAAACACAAACAATTTAAAAATTCTAATCAACTATAGTATAGGCTCTAAGGGTCTAATAACCTATCTTATATCCCTATAGTCATGGCTCTGATACCAATCTGTCACACCCCGACCCGCAGCGGAATAAGAGTCGGGGCATAATTGGGTTATCACCAAAGCTCATGATGTTTACTAATATGTTTCATATTTATTAAATTCAAAATTTCATCCTCAATATTCCAAACAAGTTCATACAATTACAAAGAAAAGTAACTAAATAAATAATCCAAAGTCTAAACCGATTTATTCTTCTAAGTCCTCCTATATGTTTCTTGCTGCAACTGGATCACCTGTATCATGTGTAAAATGGGGGTTTTTGGGTCAACATAAGTTGGCGAGTGAACCTTGTTAGAAAACATTTATTATTGATTTCTTGTTATATTTAATATGGAAAAATTGTGCAATAATCATATGTGAGTAAATGTAAATAAACATACAATAACAATAACAATAACAATAACAATAACAATAACAATAACAATAACAATAACAATCACAATAACAATAACAATAACAATAACAATCCACTTTGCATGAGTATATAACATGAATAATAATGTATATGTTGGCAACGTCATGTTCCGCTCATAGGTAATGGGGAACGGACGGCCTATGATGATGTATGTGCGATCAAGGCTCAATCAAATGGAGCCGATCGTATGTTGGCAACGCCTCGTTCACGCTCATAGGTAATGGGGAACGGTTCACGCTCATAGGTAATGGGGAACGGCGGCCTATGATGATGTATGTACTGAAAATGATAAATTTAATCTAAACATTAACCACACAAACAGTTGATACATATTGAATACACATTTGATCATAGATATGATGGATGCACAAGTGTTTAAATGTAATAAATAATAAGACACATGATACACCCCAAAATGTGATTAAAACGGGGAATTTGTAGAGATTCACTCACATTGGGTGCGTCCGTTTGATGATGTTGAATGCGCACGAGTTTAGAGGGTTGATCGACGAGGAATAACTAACCTAAATAATAACGAAAAGGTACGGTAAATAAGTGGATTTTATTAACAATTTTAATAGGGTTTTTAGATTTATTTTTGTGAGTTTAAGGTTATTTTCTAACTTTAAAAACATTATTTTTAAGTATTTTTAATTGATTTTTAAATTAAATAAATAAATAAAAATATAAAAAATGTTGACTTTTTTGGTTGACCGTTGACCATTGACTTTGACTTTGACTGTGGACCGGTTCGGACTTGTGTATGTATGCGCTGGGTGAGGATCGAACCCGAGACCTCCCGTATGCGTGCACGCAGCTCTACCAACTGAGCTACGTGTCTAACCCGAAATATTTATGTTTTTAATTATATTTATATACTATTTAATTTATTCAAAATTCATTTATTTTAAAAAGGATTTTAATTATATCGAACCGGTGTGTATAACAGGTCTCGAACCCGGGACCTGTTGTTTTACGTTGCACACAGTCCACCGCTGGACTGTGTGTCTAACCTGGTTAAAATACTTGTTTTTATTTCACTTATATACTAACTGGAAGTTTCCGTATTTGGGTTTTATAAAAAGTCTGAATATTGTGACGAATCGGAACAAGGACAGACTCGAACCCGGTATCTCTATGATTCAAATGCACACAGTCCACCGCTGGACTGTGTGTCTAACCCGAGATATAACCCGATTTATATTAAATATATACACAGTCTAAACTTCATCTTCTTCGTTAAAACAATACAGACAACGATTTATTCTACTGTTCTTGTTCAATTCGATTGACGGACATATAATCGATTAAAATGAAATGGATAGGGAAGGTTTTGGGAATGAACGTACCAGAAAGATGATTTTTCTCAGAACTCCGGCAAAGTCGTTGGCTCTGTTTTATGAACTCTGTCTGAGCGGACCAATTAACAGTCTTGATTAACTAATTGTGGAATTGAATGACTAAACAAGAGTTATCAGAGAGTTTAGATGCTCATACCGATTCACAGCGTGATTTCGGAATTTCCAGAAATTTTCCGACGAGTGCTGAAAATTTGACAACGTCGTCTGGGACCGATTCTGATTGAAGGGTTTGAGTTAGTAAAAGTCTAACAATGGATAGAAGATGAAAGAATTGAGAAATTTATCGATTCGATGAATGTCACGGTTTTCCGGCGAAAGTCCGGCGATTTCAGAAAGCGTTTCCGACAAACTGAAAATAGAGCGAAAGTGAAATTGGAGGTTCTGTGAGTGTTTTTGAGTCGTGAGATGATGATATTACCGCTGAAAACCAGGAAGTAAATGATTTCGGTTATTAAACCCGAAAATCATATGAATTCAAGTTCAATAAAGACTGAATTGATTAAGAACGTGAGTTTATCGGTTATAATCAGTAATATCGAACACTCAACAGTCTGAACCGTTGAAAGCCGATGAGCGGTTTCAGTTTTGGCGCAAACGGATGATTTCACGGGTAGAGTTATGTTTTATTTGTTTCCTAGATTACACAAAGACATCAAGTGGCGGAGTGGTTAAGTGTTGGTTGGTTATGTCTTCCGGCTGACCCGGGTTCGAAACCCGGCAGCTCATTTTTATTTTTAGTTACTTTATTTTTATTTTTTAACAATTTTCATTTCCATTTTCTAAAATGTTTATTAGTTATGTATTGTTTAAAATTAAAATAAGCATTAAATGAGCAACGAAAATTTGAAACTGTTTATTCGATTAATAAACGAAGCTGGTTTGGAAAACTCGTTTTTCGACGGATGTTACACAACGCACAAGGAGAAATAACACAATAATGAAGCTTACTCTTGTCATCCTCCATATACACCAGTTTTTCACGGCGATAAGACTTCCATAATAAGCTCATGCCAGCAGCAACCAACTCCCTCTACGGCAACTGAATGGCCAGAATTTCCTTCATATCTTGATACCATGACTCTTGGTCCAGTATCGACATCGTTTCCATCGGGATATCTTCGGCCCCGCGAAAATGCATCTGTAGAGGGATAACTCCAGCTTTAACGAAGAAAAATTTATGCTTCCAATCATCATATGACTTGGGAGGAGTGTGCAGGATCTTCTTTGCCTGTATACGGTGCTGGAAGGAGTAGAAACCCAATGAGTAGTGAAGTTGGTAAAACACCCGAAACCGGTTGACGGTTGGATGGACGCCTATGGAGTGGCACAAGAATTCAAAATGCTTAATCCATACCATTCCCATCGGATTCAGCTGGGAAATTTGGAAGTGGTAGTGGTCCAGGATGTCCAAGAAAAACTTTGTCGCCAACAGCAAGAAATTGTCATCGTCAAAGTAATCAAAGAAGAGTGTGATGAAGCCAGGAGGGGCGTCTGCGGCGGTGTCCCCTTAGGAAGAGTATTGGGCACCCCATTCCCCCGGGAACCGGAAGCCGGCGACGAGTCGCTGAAAACTACTCGTCGACCATTTTAACGCAGGCAAGAAACTGGGAGTTTCTACGGCAGCGGTACTCTCAGGCTTTTCTCCGGTCGACATTTTAGTGGTTGGAGGAAACAGGGATGAGAAAAGGTTTGGAGAGGAGAAACAAGAAGAGATGAAGAAATGAGTAAATTCTAACCTAGGCGGATCACCTATTTATAACCATCGCATTTAATGTGATGGGGAAGCGTGACGCCCCCGCAGACCCAGTAGCGAATCCAGAAGTGACATGTGGAGGGCAAGTAGGAAGCTGACAAGTGCCACACGTGCGTGGCTGGTACTTTCTCTGCAATTCATTAATGAAAAGGAAACTGCACTATTGACAGCCTGCTACAGCCATTAAAGGTCACTCCCGCCTCACCTTTTTTTTCTCAACAACTCGCCTAAAAACGTGCCAGCTTTACCAAAATTCAATTTTCAAAGATCTTATCCTGAGAAAGGGTTTCCTCCACCCAAGGGTTTTCTTTAATCCTTTCCTCGCAGACCTTAGTGATTTGTAGTCGTTGAAATAAGCGTGCATACATGAGTTTTTATAGTCCAGCACTCCACCTACATGCTAAGTTACGCATAGGAGCACCACTGGACTGGGGGGACTTGGAGGTGTATGGTCCAAAAACCCATGCTTGCGCAAGATACCATACCCTCATAATGATAACAAGTCACTTGAGTAACCTTGCACGCTACGCGCAACGGTGCGCCAACCCTGAAGACAGCAGGTTGCTTAACAAACCTTGCGCACCTTGCGCAACGGCAAGTTAAACCTGAAAGCGCTGGTAGACCCTGCGCTAATTAAACAAGCTTCTAGCTGCGACTTCCTAAAACCTTGCACCGACTCCCCAATCCTTTTGGGAGTTGCACAAGGCCAAGACTAAGACGAGAGCAACTCAGTCTTGAAAATAAAAGAACTTGATCCCTACAAGTTCACGTTGGCCAAAAAGCACCGATAAGGCCACGCGGTAAGGAGAAGCGCATAGAGGCATTGATCAAATAAAAGGTACAAAGGGCAGAGCTGTGATCCAATAACCGCTCGGCAGGATGTGCCAGACCACGTTGCATGATGAGCAGTTGTGTAGAGGACAAAAAGTACGCAAGGACGTACGCGCGGCACCAACCTGCTCACGCCAGCGACTGTCACACGATCTCTACTAACGGCTGATGACAGACCAGACAACAAGGACAACTACTAGGAGACGTGGCCCCATCCACCGTGCGCCAAGCGCTTTTCCTGCCAGTGACCACTAACGGTCATAGCAGAAGAGACAGAATGGATATTCCTAGTTGTCGGTTCTAGGCCCAAGGCCCATCAGCCCATCTCCTACACACACCTCTCCGGCTATAAAGAAAGGATCGCACCTCAAGGTAAAACACACTGATTCTTGCTCACTAATTACTTGCATTATCCTTTGCAAACCTAGATACTTATTCTCACGCCGGAGTGTGGTCACGGAGAAAACCCTCATCTTTTCTCCCCTGGCGAGACTATTGGTGTTTTCAGTTTTGTAGTGAGTTTGAACCAAGATCATATCGATGAGCAAATGAGAGATAACCTTTATATGCAGATACCTTGTGCCAGAACCTAGATATCTCCGGATATAGTTTGATCCAGTGTTTTTTCAACCATGAAAATGGAATACTTGACCTGCCCTCAAGTTACTTGGTTTGGTTTAGTACGGTATGGTAGAGATACAGTGTCATTTTGTTAAAAGACAAAATAATAAAAATAAATACCACTATTGATACAAATGTTCGATTGGTTTTAATTCGGTTTGGTAAAATAGTGAGAAAGTATCCGCGTTCAATCAAATTTATATCACATTGCTTGGAAAATACATAAAACTTAAGTTTTTAGAAAAAATATTAAATGATGAAATTTGTGAAAAACCACAATCTAAATAATTGACTAGATAGATCGAGAGGGAAAGGAAAAAAAATAGTCTTGAATTGAAGGGAAATAATCTGCTACTAAAGTTTTCGGAAAATTTTGAAGGCATATGAAGTTATTAAATTTTGATATTTCGAAGGATTAGTTTCATTAATAGAATTATAAGGTGAGATCGAAAGTTTGAAGTAGTAGCATAAAAAAACTAAATGCCCACTAAAATTGTGTATTAAGCTTAAAAAATTAATTTTTCACTTAAAATCTAAACTATTTGATTCTTTAATTTTAACCAAAAACTATTTATTTTTTTTTACTTCTAACTCCAAATTTTTCATCTCTACTTTTAACCCAAAACCCGTTTGATTTTTTTACTTGTAACCCCAAAACTTCAAAAGTAAAATAAAAGTAAAATATATTAAAACAAAATAAATATAATAATAAATTATTATAATATTAACTAATAAAATATAAAAAAGCTATATATTATTTTAAAAATAAAATTACTATTCATGTCCCTAACATGGAACACATAAAGTGCTATTAAAAGTCTAAATGAATGGCATAAAATTTAAATGCCACTAAAGATGTATGTCAATAAAATGCAACATACACAAAATGCTATTAAAACCTACATTAGCGGCACAAAGGCTAAATGTCATTAAAAGTGTATGCCACTAAATGGGTTTTCATTTGTAGTGGGAACTCGTAGTTTAGTAATCCTATGTCATGTTTCATTTCTTAATGGAGAACGAAGAACGTAATTCATATAGAAGTGTCATTAAATGGTTTTTCAATTATAGAATGAGTATAAAGAAATAAATTTTAAGGCTCGTATTTTCCGGTAAAAATGTGTTAGGGTCTTACACATTCCAAATTGTTTATCATTCAAATCCTCAAGAAATTATTCCAATCTACAAAGTATTGGGTGAAAAAAGCTTTGTTGAGTAGTTTCTAGTGCAGGGCATCCAACAGTTTGTTAAACAACTAGTAAAGATGCTTGAGATTGAATATGTGATTGTGAGGGTATTTGGAAAAATGTTGGCGTATGCTGTGATGATCCATTGACATATTGGTATGCCATTTGTATTGGGCCATGTGCTAAATATGTAGTATACTGTGTGGATGAACCAAAAACATTTTGAGAAGAGTTTTGATAAGCACTTGAAGAGATTGGTTGTTGTTCAGTAGTTGAATCATAATGAGTCATTTGGCTAAGGTATGTCACAAATGGTATGGGGTTCTGTGTAGAACTCCTATATTCACTCAAAAATGACCTAGTCTATGACATTTGTAACATGTAACCCAGGACTTGTCCTTTTCAAATTTACCCTTACCCTCTAACCATGGAAACCTTCTACAAGTTTTGCTGTAAAATTTGTTTGTCCTGATGCTCAACAGTGCAAGCTAGTCTAGAAGATCAAATTCTTCTAATAGCTGGGTCCATGGGTTTTTGGTCATTCAACACTAAAGAAAAATTTGGTTTCTAGTAGATAATGAGCTTGTCTGAGAATAAAAACCAATAGTTATGTCAACAAGGTGATAATAACCATGTTCATTCATATAGTTGGTGTATGAAGATTCATTATTATTCAATAGGGCAGTCTTTCCAAATGAATAATCATCAACAATCTTTCCAACTAACAAAAACTTTGTTTTTGGTCAATTTGTCTCTTAAATGTGAGGAGTCTGCCATGAAGTTGTGTCAAAGTTAGTTCCTTGAAACTAACAGAATTTCTCAAAACAATTGCAATTGTATCCCACTTGTCAGGGACTGATCTAAAATATCTTTGACTCAAATCAACATTTGTAAATGTTTCATCAACAAGCCTTAGCTCATTGATTAAGCAATTGAATCGGTCAAACTATTGAATAAGAGATTTTCCCTTAACATGGGTAAATGTTTCATACCGTTGCTTCAAAATTTCCCTCAAGTTCTCCCGGATTTCATCTATACTACCAAATTGTCCATTTAAAGCATCCCACAATTCTTTGGCACTCTCACAATGGAGCAGTCCAGCATAGAATTCATTGGGCCATGTCCAGTATCCCGAATGCCTTAGCATCGCGCTCTAATTTCTTGAAATCTTGCTCATAATAATCAACGGGCTTTTTAGGAATATTAACATTTGGTTGTTCAGTACTCGATACAAAGCATACTGACCAAAAAACCACATATCTCAAGCAACCAATGTTCTACTAGGATAAGTGGTGACACACCCTTCATTTCTGGATTTTGTATTCATGGTGAACGAGCATCGGAGGCTTGTCAACCGATCCAGTATAGTGAGGATCATGAGTAATTCACATCTCTCTGAATTTCATTGAGAAAACAGAGTATCGGAACAATTTAATGTTCCGATTGGTCTAATTCTTCTCAAGCCCTATTGATCACTCAATTAGTTATAATATGAGCTGGTTTGTCTTCTGATTTAATGATTAAGTCAATTATGTGTAACCTTGCTCTAATACCAATTGTTGGATCTAAGAGTTAGTGAATTGTGTGAGTTTTTTTTATATATCTGGTTGTAACTAACAAGTAATTAAACGGACAAAGATAATAAACACATCATCATAAACACTGCTGGATTTGGGAATGATTGCAATAATTCATATATTATTCATACGTCAATTTACAATCAATAGTACAGTAGTACTCCCCCTCACCTGGCTAACTCTTTCTCTCTCTTAGGTTCTTCTGCTTTTCAACTCCTAGAGTTGAAGTTCACTGAATACAAAGTGAACTATTTATAGAGGAGAGAACTGCTAGTGATGTCACCATGAAAACGACCTAAAACAACCCATTAAATGTGTAACTGCTAGTGGTTGCGCAGAATTCCTAGACAATTAGAAAATAAACAACTAAAACTAAACAACTAGGATTCCAAAACTGTTGGTGGAAACCAACACTTTTGGAATTCAGCACTTTTGGTCTTTCTTTGACTTGTTGACTTAGTCTTATGGTCTTAAGTTTTCATTGTGTTGACTTTGACTATTGACTGGTTGACCCTACACTTTTCATTCCAACACTTGTACTCGTTATTTTGTATCTTCTAAGCAACAGTTGTGTGTTCCAATAGTTTGGGTGGTTGTTTGGATAACTTTCAAGGGAGGAAACTTCTAGACCTTGACATGCAATTTGACTTATTCCATCATGCAGGAAGATGGTTTCCCTTGAGTTTTAGCTTTCATCATTAGCAGATCTTACATAACCCAACAAAAAACTAGGAAAAATCATGGAACACTAAAAGGTAGTAACAACATTTTTCAAACGACATTTTATGCTAAAAATTATTAAAACCTGAGTTTTTGTCGAAAAAATGCAAGTGCCTTGCAAAATTTCAAGGACTTGTAGGACTATGTGTTATGTAATTAGGTCGTGTGGATTTATATTGAGTGGCTTATGACTCTCATAAGACAACCAAAAGTTTCCGTTATGAAGTCAGCTATGACATCCGTTTTTATAAATTACTTTGGACCAACTTAAACTTATCTGAAACTTAGTTTTTTGAAACAAGGACACTTTGTACTATAATTTTGACTCAAGAATTGACCAAAATTATTTAGTTTTCATCATGTTATGCCTCAATGAATACCATGTTTGAGATGAGATTGCAAACTGTTGTCACTGTTTGTGTCTAAATGAGTTTTAAGTAACAATCTCGTATGGAATCAACAAGTATCAACCATATATCATTTAGTTCATGTTATCTCATGATTATTTAAAAAAAGTTGAAGATTTTAGGATTTGGTTTTGATTAAAGAATCTAGAAACAAAGAAGCAATGAGAACAATATCATGCCAGGGCAAAGTTGAGTTAGATGATCATGTTGTTGTGTTAGATCCTTTTTCACACGATTGTTGAAGGCTCTTTGGACTTTTTTTAGGGAGAGATGTATGGGGAGGCTTGGATTTTTGAAATTAATGAAGGGGTTAGGTGGGTATACGGTTTTGATGGTATCAGTGTTGGATTAAAGGGGTTTGGATAAATATCAAGTATTAGAATCAGGCTACAATACTTCGAGATAAAATTTGAAATTTGAATTGTGTTTATCTTGATTCAATAAATGTGGAATAATTTTAATTGGAGGCGGGAAAAGGATTAGGATAAGTATAGAGTTTTAAGGAGATTAAAGAATAATTGTCGGTTTTAAGCCCATAATTAGGTAAGAGAATTATATGATTAAATAAATAAAACTAGTTTGTCTTAAACTTGCTAAAAATGTTACGTATGTAACATTTCGTCAGCCTTTGTAACTAAAGTTTTAATTTATAGAAACATTGTCAATTTTTATATCTAATTAGCTATTAATAGTATATATTGATGTGTTTGAAGTATGATTGGATGAAATTTCCATATTTGGATAATTATCGGTTATTCGCCAATTTTTATAAAATTCGGAGTTTTCTATAAATAGAAAGGTGCATCTAGGGTTCCAATTTAAATTTTCTACTTAATACAGAAAGTTAACTATCATCAAGGCTATCTTAACACAAAGTAGGCTCAGTTAAAGCATCAAAATATTAACAAGGCCATAGTTAAAGTAGGTGTTAACCAAACTATCATCAAGGCTATCTTAACACAAAGTAGGCTCAAAGTAAGCATCAAAATATCAACAAGGCCATAGTTAAAGTAGGTGTTAACCTAATTTGCTTATGTTGTCATACTTACAGTCTCTAGGCCCACTAAACAAATAAATGGTTATTACTTCTTGTATGATCAAACGTGGTCTAAAATCCGATTTGTTGAAGAATAAGATGAAATCAAGATAAACACACACTAAATATTCAATCAAAACCATTAGATTAATTTTCAAAAGATAAAAACAATTAAGCCCCCGAATCACCCTCTTATTGTTGTCTAAAACCATAATCGCTCTTTCTATATATAGCCTAAACATACTTAGGCTAATTACATTTATGTTCATAGAGTTTGCTAATAAACAACTCACCATAACTATCACTTAAACATACTTAATCTAGAATAATAATAAATATATTTTGACTAAACAAAATATATTTATTTAAGCGCAACTCTTATATAGATCATATCTCACACTTGTACATACCAAATCTTCGCCTGATCTTCTTGTGTTGATTTGCGAGCTGACTTTGATTTGCTTATTTTGATTTGCTGACATTGACTTTGTTGACTTGGACTTGTTGATAACATTATACTAGTTATTCTGACTCAACAATCTCCCCTAGGCGAATGTTATCAAACTCTTGTATCATCTACAGAACTGTCAACTTCATGCATGATGTGATATTCAATTTGACAAGCTTCATTTTCAATTTCAAGACCTAACAATCTCCCCCCACATTGTTTATTTCCAAAAAAAAATTTGTTGAAGATCATTTTTGACACTTTGCTCTTTGAAAACTTTATTAACATGGTAGGAGACGAAGAGATGTGTTCCTTTAAAGCTTGGTAGGCAACTTCGGCTTCATTTGTTTATATGAAAATTTTCTTATTTGCACAGATATTGAATGTTCTAAAGAAGGGTAAAGATTTTTCAACAGATTTGGGAATGAACTGCTCGAGAGTTATTATTTTGCCATGAAAGTGCAAGATCCGATGTGTTTAGACGGAAGTCTGGATATATAATACTAATTCGGTAGAAATTTCGTCAGCATAACGTATAAATAGGCCCGTTTGTATTAGCTTCCAAAATGTACCGAAAGAGCGTACATCATTAACAATCAGGAGAGAACACACAAGTTCTCTCCTCTCGAATCTAAAACTTGTGAAGGCCAAGCGCATGACAATACTATATAAAGGACATGGCTCATGCGATCCTACTAGCGTATGAGTCCTATGTGCGTAGGCCTCCTGGGCACGTAGGACTCCTACTCACGTAGGACACCTGCGTCAAATTTCATGTCATGTGCTCCGAAACCTTTCTAAACTCTTATGTCTATACAATATTCAACAAACACTCTACCTAGCTTATTTGACAAGTAATGGACACACTTAAATGCACCAACATGCCATTTAAGCTTTAAACTTTCTTCGTTGTTCTTGGGGATTTCATTTTGAGTACTGCTTGTATGTTGCTCGAGTACCCCTATTTTTTTGGGGGTGGGATGCATACTCACAATGTTTTCAAAAGTGAAGTATTATGTTTCGCAAAAAACCCTATTTTCAACAAAAAAAAAAACAGAGGTTTGGATGTCGATATCTAACCTGGATTTCAATCGAAAACGTTGTTTTGATAATTCTTAAATGATTACTACACAATTCCATCTTTCAAATCCCATATTTCTTGCCTTAAATCACTTTTCATCACACTCTCTCTCTAAAACCCCACTTTGTTTCTCTAATTTTGGATGAAATTTGTAACAAAATGAAGATCAGGGTTTTTCCTTAAACCTTTAATATTATGGGCTTTGCATCCGTAATCCTTCATATGTGTTGACCCAAATCGATTATCTTTTATATTAAGAATAAAGTAAAACCCTAGTTAATCAACAACCCAATTCATTAATTACACCTTTCGGGTCTTATAACCTCTCCATGCATTCGTATAAAGGAGACACAAAATCTCTCTAAGGGACCATGTTGAACATGATTCTTAAGCCATCTCTAACGGTTTAGTAATTTGCTCAATTTATACAGTTAAAGATATGGCCGGAGGCATTGCTCAAAACAACAATTGAGGTCTTTCACTTTCGTTTATATGTATTTATAATCATAATAAATAGTATATATACGTTATAGTACGCAATTATTTTCTGCAAACATAGACACTATCTTTATTTATTAGAAAGAGACCCATTTTTCCGGGTGTAGGATTCTCATATTGAAAACTTTATTAGATGTGCAGTTTTCGGTCAAATTTATTTACATTCTGATGAATGTTGTCTAGCACAAACTTTGCCACAATATGTTTACATTTTAGGCTTCATCGTTCAATTTAAGATTCTTCCACTACTAAAAACTGCCTAATTTGTGACACCCATATTTGTAGCAAATATATAGGAAATTAGTTTTACTTACAGATTTGCTAAAAAAAATCCTTGTGAAATAAACTTGTCGGTAATCAGGTTTGCTACAAAAATATGACAAAATTTGCTACAAATTTTTGACAATAAACTCTCGTCGCAAGCGTTGCAACAAAATATTGACAAACCAGTTTTGTATGTTTTTCCGACAATTCTTCGACAATTTTGCCTTTTTGTATTTTATTTTATGATATTTTATTTTTAAAATTAATAACATTAATTCAAAAAATAATCCATAATTACAGTAATATCTTTTATTTTGCAACAAAATTCCTACAAAATTATAGAACTTTCTTTAAACAGTTTGCGACAAATTTCCTACAAATAACTACAATTTCCTACAACTTAGAAATTTTTTTCTAAGTTTGCAACAACATTCCTACAAACTAAAAAAAATATTTTTTGAAGGTTGTGACAAATTTCCTACAATTCAGAAAAAGATAATGTTTCCAAAAGATCTTTGGCGACAAATTTACTACAACTGTTTGCGACAAACTATAAAAAGATAATATTTCCAATATATTTTATTTATATGAAAAATGGATCAAAAATTACGAATACATTCCAAAAAAAATTGCAGCAAAATTCTAAAACAATCCATAAAAATTACAGCAGCAACATTCTGAGACATTCCAAAAATTCTAAAATATTCCACAACGCACAAAAAATCCTAATTAAAACAAGTTTTTTTGATTCAAAACGAATCCGGTCTTTAACATTCCAATACTTAAAAAAATGAGAGTTTTTACTTATTTATGATGTTTTTCACCATTTCTTCCATATTTTTTTTGCCATGCCGCTTGGTCGGCCCGCCCTCTTTCACGCTCTTGTTGAAATTGTTCCAAACTGAATTCTACGTTTTGTCGGGCCTCTCGTTCTCTTTCTAATTCTGCTTGAACTTTTTGAAGTTAAAAGTTGTAAAAAAATATATAGTTAATATGTAATAAAAAAAATATAACATCGCGGTCAACACATATCAACCTAACAGGTCGATCGAAACAACCCTACAAAAAATCTAACTAACAATGTAAAATCCCTAGAACAAATTCAACTACAAACGCACATACATATTAAAAAAATTGAAATATCATATTAAAATGTTTTTATTTATTTGTACTTACACTACAAGAAACATGAGCATTAGCGACGAAGTTTTTAGCGGCGACACCAAATAAGTCGCCCCTGATGCTCACAATCCGGAGAGCTAACACAAGGGCTAATGATGAGCGTTGATTAGTGGAGGTATCTGACGGCTAGGTTTGTTTGTAGATGCGAATGCCAAAAAAACAAGCGCCAAAATTCCCGACAGTCTAATTAACCTTAAAACCCTCTCTTTCTCCCATAAATTCCCCTCTTTCTCTTTTAAAATTCCTCGTCATTCTCTCTCTCCACCTGAGCAAGAGTTCTTGTCGCCATAAGCCACCGTTTTCAGGTCATATACGAGTCGCTTTTCCAGTTTATTCACGTTTTTTTGCTTGATTTTATTACAAAATTGTTAGTAGGTTAGCGTGTGTCAAAGTGATTGAGCACCATAGTTTCTTGTTGTTCAGTTTGTTTGATTTTGTTGTTCAACTCGTGAGTATAGTAAGAAGCTGGATGAAGATTTTTGGACCGATATGTGTCGATTTAGAAGGTTTCGTTTAAACATAATCTCTAATTTGGTGATGGTAGCTGATTTAGGGTTGGTAATTTGTTTGTTAAACGAATTCAAATGTTGTTAATATCTCCCTCCAGTAACTGTATGATGTTTGTCATCTTGATTATGCAGAAACTACAAAACCAAGTATGTTCAGGAAGCAAAGATCCCACATTACTGGCAGACAGGTGTGACGTCTCGCTACCCTTTTTAACTTGCTAGAATCACCCTCTCTTGAATGCTTAACTAAACCGGGGAAATTGGGTTAAAGTGTTTTCCAAGAATGTTAAGAGTTCGGATCTAGAATGGGTTTTTTCCATTAGCGGCGACATCAATAGCGGCGACATGTTGACAATAGCGACGAAGCAATAGCGGGGACTTATTAGTGATGATATGTCGTCGCTAATAAAATCACTAAAAAAGTATTTATAAGTATGCAATTCTTTAGGTTTCTTGCAATTTTAATTTTATTAAATGAGTGGTCTCATGCTAGTCTTTAATTAATTAATTTTATAAAATAAAAACTCATCTCTCGTGTTTATATTGTAGGAACTCCTTATACAAATCATATAAACCTTGAAAATAAACTGTTCTGACCCGAACTCAAATTGAGACAAACCCGTTCTAACCTGAATCAAATTAACCCTTTTTTAATTTGAGTTGTGGGAAATTTGTAGAAAACTTTTGTAGGAAAAATGCATTTTCTAGTAGTGTTTATTCATTTAAGAAGTTGTAAACATCTAAAATATTATGTAATATAGTTAAAGCAGAAAACAAATCGTACTTGAAAGTCACATGGGATCATTTAGATGTCTATGTTATACGATCACAAAGAATATAACCAAACAATGGACATGAAATCTTGTAAGAATAAAGCAATCACTAATTGCCCAAATCTTGATAAAGGATGTTCTTGGTTTGAGGGTTCTTATAAGATATGGAAATAATTATTCTCGACCAAAATACGACCCAAGATTCGTTGTACAATTGTACTTATAATACTAATGAAGGTTCTATGTACATTAGGGGTGATATGGAAATAATCTCTTTTTAAAGCATCCAAGATATTCTCAAAATCTCTCTTCACTGGTAGAGGTATCAGAAAAGCTAGAATAAAAATCAGTTGAGAATTACTCACTATAAGAAACAGTGACAGAGCTTGAATGAAAAATCAGTGAGAGCCAGACTTTCGAAAGCCAAATCGGTGGGGGCTGGCCTTATAAAAATCCAAGATTTTACACTACATAAACTAAATTTTGGATAAAATTAACATTACGAGCGAAAAATCAGCAAGGGCCGGAACACCCTCTGACCCTAGCTAAGCTCCTCCCCTAATAAGAGATGAATATTATCTGTACTGATGATGATTTCCAGAAATCCCAGCATTCACATAAACAATTGTAACAAAACAAATTCATTCAATTCTATGCATTGGTAAGATACCAAAACTTTGAAACAGAACTTAATTCCTCTTTTGCTTCATTTTAGATCGGCGAATTTGAACTAAAAGCAACTATTTTGTTTACCAGATTGTTTACATGATTCATGTAGAGTAATGTTAGTGTTAAACTATTAAAGCCCTGGATTTTTGGAAGCATAATTTTGATATATTATATTTATGTCATGCGTCTTTTATGTAGGTAAGGTTATTATAAAGACGTTTAGGAGTATTTAACATTACTCCAAGAAGTATCGAATCATTGTTTCTAAAGGGATGCATAAATCTAGTAATAGTCATTTTATAGATTACATCATTGTGTTTCATTGGTATCGTAGCAATAGTTTCACCAATCACATGCTGTTTATGTGCAACTAAAAGGTGGCTAGCAAGTGATGTGCTGACACGTTGTTGCATATAATTTATTTATTTGATATAGCAATCTCATCTAGGATCATATCTTTATAACCTAATTATATAAAAACCTAATAAAGGAAGTCTTTGTTCCCAAATATAGGGACAAAACCCTAAGCAAACCTATGTTGGTTTTCATATATCCATTTTAAAAAAGTACACATGTCCACACACTTTGTGATAAAGAAGAATAAGAAAAATTAAGAGATAAGTATTGGGTTCACAAGGGTGTAAGGGTGTGTTCTCCCCTATATCTTAGGTGATTATACTAGAAACACCAAACAACTTACCCTGAAACCATGAGAAAGATCCTAGTTTACATAGTTTTTCATTTCCTTCATCAGAAATATTTTTGTTGATGCAGGCTATGTAATGTTTTCAAAAGTTATCCTATAGTAAGTATCAGTATTAGTGTTATGTGGATCGACTCAATTGAACAAACCTATGTGTGTTAAATGGTCAATCGAAACGTAATCCTTATGGGTTGCTAGGACTAGAAAATCTTTAAAACGATACCAATAATGATGATATACTAATATAGAGAAACCTAGTGATGTATGAGAAACGTGATGCTGAAAAATTATAATACTTTGAATATGTGGCACAACAAACTCAAGATCTTATTTGTTTGACATGGCAATACCCCAAAGAAAACTGGAAACATCACTTTTGGTATATCTGTAGTTTAAATGGTTTTCCTACCAAGGAGACAGGAATAGAACAGAGTAGTGGAAATGATGGCCTAGCTTTTGAAAGATATTAAGGAATGTGATTCACAGATATTTCTTTAGGTAGTGTCTTTCTCTCTCTTTTTTTTTTTTCATTTAAGCATCTTTACAATCATCACAGCCAATTATTTTAGGATAGAACTGTATGTTGTAGATGAGTGGACAAACCCTGTGCATGAGGCTCCCGCATGTGTGGAGTCTGGCGGTGTCAGGCCAACTTAGGACTGACATACGTATCTTTACCCCACATTTTATAAGAGCTTGTTTCCACGACTTAAACCCGTGACCTCCGGGTCATGGGCACCAACCTTACCATTGCTCGAAGGCTCAATGCTATTTGTTTTAGACGAGTATCATTCTTTATTCCACCTAGTCTTTGTTTTTCCCTCTATTAGAAAAAAAACATATGTTGGTTGCACTCTCCCATTATTCCAGTTTCTTCAAAAACAGTAAATATGAATTTAAAAGTCATGTCTACATAGCACAAGAGAATGTGGCCTACAAAGACCCGTCAAACATATCATATAGCAAATATATATATGCAAATAAAATACATATACAGAGATGTTAGCCACACATGTACGTACAAGTACAAATGTGTATATCCATATACACTATATAAGTGACATGTGTGTATGTGTTTTACAAGATTTTGACTAAATCTAGAGAAAGATATAATGGATGAGCATGATAAAATGCTGCCCATAGCAAATGTCGGCCGAATCATGAAACAGATCCTACCACCCACAGCCAAGATTTCCAAACAAGCCAAGGAGACGATGCAAGAGTGTGCCTCAGAGTTCATAGCTTTCGTGACTGGCGAGGCGTCTGAAAAGTGTCGCAGGGATAATCGCAAGACGGTAAATGGAGATGACTTATGTTGGGCTCTTGCATCATTAGGGTTTGATGACTGCTCCAATGCGGTTTCGAGGTACTTGAACAAGCTTAGGGAGTTTGACAAGGATAGAGCAGCTGCGAACCATATGAATGAAGAACATGTTAAGGAAGCTGCCGCCGGACCGTCCAACAGCTGTAAGGAGATATCATTCCTTGTAACTCGTCACTAGATTTTGTTGGCTTAACACTAAAGGACACTTCTCAGAAAAAGCCTTCAAGAGCATATGTAACCCTTCTCTCCATTTTCTAATCTAAGAGTTTCACTATCTTTGACAGGATTCAGTCCTTATAAAAATCCTTTAATAGGGTAATCGTACAAATTCTCTGCTACCATATTGATACAAACTCCATCAATGCACCCCCTCAACTTGCCCAACAATCAATTTTTATCAGTTTTAATTAGTTATTAGATTCTTAACTAAAACTGCCATCCCTTGATCACAAGACAAGTTACCCAATGAATTCAAGCTACACTTTTTCTTCTCTATGTAAACACATATATATTTGTGTGTGTGTGTTGAGTTCAACTCAAATATACGCATTTAGTATGGCATGGTACTTTAATGGTATTAAGCATATATTTACATGATTATTACTTGAGACTTTGTCCCTCCTATGTGCTTGCTTTAACACATAACTAATGTGAATTGTACCTTCGGCTTTGCATTTTGTATGATATAGTTATTTTGTTGTTTAAATAAATAATTTGCGATGGTAATAAGTATAGACATGATTGTTAATGTGGTGAAAGAGAGAAATCCCCTAATGAGTAATGACTAGTCACACTAAAAAAAGAGATTAATCTCTTCAGGATATCCGCCTTTAACTCAGCTTGAGAAGAGTTCTTGATTCGGTTGCGACCTCTTATTCATCAAGCGTCTATTGAGCATATTGAAGCGAACAAACTTTAAGTCAAATTAAAAAGAGAAAAGGATCAACAAGCACAAGTTACATTTGAACTCTAGATTTCATGAACACATACTCTCGCACATGCTAAATTATTTACCAATGTATAAGTTCAAGCAGAAAGCAAATAGTACAACTTATGTAGTTAATATCCATACATATAAGAGTGCTTCCTTTTATGTATGATTTCTTGTTAGTTTAGCTTGAGAGTGTAAGAAGGGTGAAATACTAAAATGACAGTGATTAGTGAATGTTGTCTTACAATATATACACATTATAAGAAACCTTAGAAACATAAAATGAGCATGTGGGCTCATATTAATAAACCCTAAATAATAATAAAGTCAAATACTCACCCGCAGTCTGAGTAGGAGGAAACCGGAAGCTCAGAATGGAATAAGTCACATAAAAACAAGAATAATAATAAACTCTAAAAAATACGTTTTCAATTTCGGTCCATGACGTGTAAATTGAAACTTCTATCAAAATTCCATAATCTTGCAATCTTCAATGACGATCCATGACTTTGAATAATCATGTACTGCTGCAAGCAACATAGATAACACGGCATGATAGTGGACCATAATCCTATAACAGAGTGGTGGCGGCTCGATTGGTTTGCTAGAGGACCACAGACATCCAAGGGACAACGGTTCAATGGGGAAGCGGCGCCAAAGGACAGTAGTCTGATCCACATGGTGGAGTGAATCCAGGGTTAACTAGTGGCATAGAATCGTAGTCCTGCAAGGGAACAGCGCGGCGAATGAGCAACTTAATGAAGGATTGAAATCATGTAATATAACATGTAATCTAACCCAGAAAACCGTATTATCACATGGTGTGTAGTTCTAAAGTTTTAAGTAATAGAAATTATATTTTATGTTTTAAATACCATGTAATAGTGACACGTCACCCATACCCATGATAGTATGGTGTGTTTTTTAGTTATATAATATATTTTTTAATAAACAATTGTATTTAAGTTATTTCATAAATAAAAAAACTAATAAAAAAATCTTAAAGAGTTCCAAAAAAGAATGAAAAGGGCAACTTTTGAAACCACATATGACAATCACAAGTAATGGATACGGAATTTTTTTTGCAGGGTGCACAATACAGTTAATTAATATAATAAAAAAATATCTCGATCATAATTTTCCTCTACGTGTTCTAATCTATTAAAAAACGCTTGATTACATCATCATTAGTAACATTGAGAAGTTCATTAATTTCTACTGCATAACACATGACAATTCCCCAACATGTCGGATATCATTGAGAAATAAATCGGAAGAAGTGTTATTGCCTGCAATTCTTCTTAGTATGGAATGAGTAAAGAATCAAGCTACAAGTCTTGATCTATGTGAGAGGCACTGGTTTTTTTTTTCTTTCTTTTGATTTCGTTGATAGCAGAATATCCTGACTCTATAGGGGCGCTAGTGCTTTACTAATAGAATATAACAGAAAAGGGCCCTGAAAAACGTAATAGGATGCACTTTTACTCTATGCTCTCTTTTTGAAGACCGGCCCCTTGTTGAAAACGAAACTAGATAGCAATCAAACAAACTAAAGCGGCTACATTATATTATTTAGTAAAGCAACCTTTCGCGCTAAACGCTCACTTTTTTTCTCTCAGTGAAAGCTGGTGGTTGGGCTTGCTTAACCGGATGCATGGACATTGGATGATTGTCTAAAGTCTTAGACGTTGCAAGAGAATGAGAGATGGTGAAACTCATTAAGTACCTAAAAAATCTACTCATCAAAGAATAACTAACATCTCAGATTTATATTATATCAAAATATCTAAGAATTTTTGAATTATTCATTGTTTTCATCGGAGAAGAAAATTAAGACTATTTTAAATTATTCATTGTTCACATGTTCAACAAAAAAGTAACGCGTATTTTATAGAGAAACTGGTAAGATTACTTGCGTTATACGGCGGGGTTTCGATCGATATCTATTTTGGTTTCGTATATAGAAATCGAAAGAAATATGCTTAAAAAATATAAAACATGTTTTACATCGATCAAAAATCATAAAATTAAATTTAAATTGAACAGCGAGACAGATTGATTTTAAATTAATTGTCAATGGAAATGTAAACTCTGTCTTAAATATAACTTTAATTAAAAAGGAACCTTAAATAAAACACTAATATAAAGAAAAGTAAAAAAAATAAAGTCCAAAAAAATCAAGAAAAACAAAAAAGAAAATATGATGAAAACACTATTCACACAACTTGCTAATTGTAATTTACGTGAAAACATATACCAACTTAAAGTTATACTAACACATACATAAAAATAAGAACTTAAGAAAACATTTACGACGCGTTGCAGCGTGGGAATGTAAAGTGACCCGAATTTATACCGTTTAGTGAAAACGTATTATATTTGACCCAACTTGTTTTTTAACAAAATTTACATCGTAGAACAAATGAAAACATACATAAAAATAAGCAAGAAAATGTATCATATTTGACCCGACTCATTTTCAGAAATAAAAAATCGCGTTAATTGTAGAACAACTGAAAAACGTATATAATAATAATAATAATAAGTATAAAAACATATTATATTTGACCTAACTCATTTCTGAGAAAAGATTACGGCTAAACGTAAATTAATGTAAATTTATACTAACACAAACAAAAAAATAAACATGTAAAACTCGATTACAAAGTTCTTAGAAAGTTAACAGGTTATAAGTTTTAACGCTGAGAACCAAAAGGTATTAGTATAAATAAACAAATAGGACAAAAGAAAATATAAAAGAAAAAAAAACAGAAGAAAAAAAAACCAAACAGGAGGTTACTGTACAAATAGTTTATAAATATGCTATATAGAATAGAATATAGTATATAGAATAGAATAGAATAGAATATGCCTAGTAAATTTTTAATTAAAAACAAAGTGTTTATACCAATTTATTTATAATTAGAATTATTATAAAGGTAAAGTAATATAGTTGTATATATTAATATGAATTACTTAAAAGAATTTCTTTATTATTATCAGTCACAATCATGAAGATAAATTAGTTCAGGTCGTTGTAGTCAAATATTGGCTCCTGGGTTTATTTTTTCAATTACTTAAATTTATGTACTAGGTTATTATCTCCTATTTACACAGGTTGAATAAATGAAGTTTATATACTAAATAATAAAATAATATATCTTTAAAAATTTTATTTATTGTACGAGTTAAATAAATGTAATTTTATAAATTATATAACTAAAAGTTATATCTATAAGAACCATATGTATTGTACAGGTTGAATAAATGTAATTTTATATACTAAATAATAAAAAGTTATATCTTTAAAACCACGTGTATTACACGGGTTGAATGAATGTAATATTGTTTACCAAATAATAATAAAAAGTTATATCTTTAAAAACCCTCGTGTATTACACGCGTTGAATAAATATGATTTTATATACCAAATAATACGAAAATCATATTTAAAAAAAAAACTAATGGATATATTAGGTACACGATAAACATGATGATTGCGGAGATGATTATTGAAAAAAAGATATAGTGGTCAAACATCTTATTCAAGAAGCAAATAAGCAGCCATTTGAGTGATAAAATATAAATTATATTTAAAAAACCCGTAATAGATCTAATTTTATAAAAAGTAATAGTGAAAGTTAAATACAATTTGTTTAAAAATTATGTAATAAAATCGATATAATAATTTTGTTAGTAATGATGATAAGAATAATATATTAATACAAAGTTTGGTTTTGGTGATAAATAATTTGATTATTTAAATATATTTTAAATTAATTTAAATTTAAGGATATATTCTATTCGACATTTAAAGTAGGATAAGATTTAATATTAATTTTTATTTATTTATTAATATAAGATAGAAAAAAAAATATGGTTGAATATTTAAGAGGTTATATTATGACAAATCAGTAACTTTATTATAATAATGTCGTATGTTTTTAATTATATATTTTTTGAATTATTTAGAAAAAATAAGACTTTATTATTGTTAGTAAAATTAATGTTTTTATATTTGTTATTTTGTTTGGTATTATTTTATTAAAGTGTGCATATCATACGTATAATTATATTTGTCTTAAGTTATTGATGTCATCCAAAATGTTTTTCGAGTTTATGTCTAGCATTATTTTATATATAGATAATTACATTATCGAAAAGAATAAGAGTAAATTTATATATTACAAATAAAAAGTAGGTGTCTGTAAAAAAAGTAATAACTTAGGTTAAAGGAAGCTAAAAATTGTAGTTGTTATATAACACATTAGGTAATATAAACAATAAAGATAATATGATATAGAAATCAAATAAATAATATTATAAATGAGAAGTATACATTAAATTTAAACTAAATAATAATTATATATAATTAAGTAAAAGAAATTAAACTAATTAATATTTAGTAGTTGAGTTATCTATAGTTAATTAGAATAGATTAAACTAAATAATAATTATCTATGAAAAATTGGTGGGAAAATCAAAAGAATGATAGCCTCATATGATGATAAGTATCCCCTAAATAATTTCTTATATTATATAGTATAGAGATATAGATTTTAATTTGCTAACTTAGTATTCATAAATTAATAAAATATCCTTAATATATGATGATTTGGTGATACTAACAACATGAAGGCTTCTTGAGGCCCATTTCAATAAATTTTCATATTGGATAATGGATAAGAGAGGCCTGCTATACCTAGGCTTGCACACGGTAGGCACAGGCCCACCCTACTTGTAGCTTGTATCAGCTAATGATAGTGAACCACGATATGTTAGTAGTTCATAATGCGCAAAACTACCAAAATCAACCTCAACTCTTATAACTATATTATATATGCATATACGTTAAAAAATAAATAAATAAATAAAAGATAATATAATATTAAACTGCCTAAGTAACAAGCCGATATAAAGCTCTAGACAAAAACCTAATTCAAGTCAAGCCCGTCTTAGTTAAACTCAAATTAAGTCGATTAACTTGGTAAATGAATGCGTAATGAGTTTTGTCTAAAAGTTTATTATAACCAAAGTAAAATATCATATCAAAAGGCAACCAAACGGCACAAGACTAAAGACATGAACATGTTACTACACTAATTTACTAATGTCTAATAGATCATCTTCTACACTAGGATGACACTGAATATTTAGAAAATGCAACACAAAGTGTGTCATTTAATCAAGTTTTACACACTAGTTTAGCTAGCTTGTTCCTTTAGAAACAGGACAATCATTAATTCATTGCAGGATATGATGGTAAGTGTAGTCCAGCATCTTCTGTTATTAATCAGATCTCACCTGTTATGAAGTGAGAAATATATTAAAATAAAATTAAACTTGTATTACAGTTTTTATGAAGTAAGTATACCGATGGTACGGTGATGGTGAAAGAGAACGAGAAATGCTTCGACTTGGGCTCCTAGCTCCCCTGCGGTGACGAACCTTCCAAATAATTACATTCAGCAAAGATATGGATTCATACTTGAATCAAACAAAAATTTCAGAACAAGTAATTTATATATCATAACTTACAGATGATGGTGGTGTACGAGATCTTGACCGAGATCTGCACAAATTCCAAGAAAGAAAAAGAAAAAAGAAAAAAAAAACCCAACCCATTAGCCATAAATCCATAATCCAAAACATTTACAGCCATAAATCCAAGCTAGTTTTCTTCGCTTACACAACTCCAGGACTTCTCGCCATCTGCAAAACTAATTCCTACAGATTTTCCACCAGATCATGCTCAACTTTACCCAAAAAAACACATATTTTGGAGATATGACCATTTTAATTGCAATAATAATCCAGGTTTAACCAAACTTATTTATCTTGTTTAATCAGGTTAGTACAAAGAGACTAATTACCATTATTTGCTCCAATGCTACGGACAACTTTGCGCCCAATTTACCATCATGTCCCTACGCCATTGTGGAATCCACATCTAAATAAAGACACAAAGGTGCAAAACCAAGGGCACCCTTTTAAAATCCTTTCACAAATGAAAGTAGGAAACCCCCAACCATCTTTTACCACAGTGCAAAAGATAATATTATTCGACAAAACATGAACATTAAGAATAAAAATAGCAAATTGTTTGCAAGGGCCCAAGTTAAAAGAAACCCACTTGGTCAACATTCGAATCTCAAAATAATTATACTCTTATGCCCCTACGCCTAACCCACCGGTTTGATACCCTCCATGTGTGCAAAACAACCTATGAGCACATGCGGATATTATATTAACAAAAACGCGTTATTTGAATTATGTACCTTGAAGCAGGGGTAAGTGATGACTTAGAACGGGATCGTGAGGAAAGAGATCTGGATCGAGACCTACGGGAATATTTTTCCCTAGGAGAGTAACTGCAAGAATATATATAGTTATTGAAAATTTCTTGTGTTAGTGGATACCTAGTAAAACTATGAAACGTAAGAACAAACCTCCAGCTCCTGCTATCATAGCTAGGGCTGCGACTTGGACTTCTACTTCTTGAATAATATGGACTTCGACTTCTAGAGTAACTGTGCCTTCGATCATACTCATCTACCCGTATGTAGGCCTTAGAAAACTGGTTACGGAAAGGTGAGTCATCAAGCTTCCTTATCTGAAATAAAAGGTAAAAATATTTTAAAAAGAACTGCATAGGATGTACACACTAGTGTCACATTCAACAACCCGAAACCCGATTCCAAAGCCGAAACCCCACCCAAATCTGAAGCCACCCGACCAACCCAAACCTATGAGTCGGTTATTGGGTCAATTTTTCCCAGCCAGAACCCGACCTGAAAAAACCGGAAACACAAAAACCCGAACGTTTGTCGTTTTTATAGATGTGTTTTGGTTTGGAGTCTCTGGTATTGAGAACATTAAGTTTTGGGACTTCTGAACATCATCATATTATACTGTCAAATGATGTTTGAATTTTAATGATAATTTTATGTAGCAGTATAAATTTTAATGAAAATTTTGAATAAAATAACATTTTCTTTTCATTTTACATCAAAACCCGAAAACCGAACTACCCAACCCGACCTACCCGAACCCGACCAACCCAAACTTTAAATGGATAGGTTATCGGGTCACTTTTTCCCAGCCAAAAACCCGGACAACTAGACCCGAAACCTGGAAAAAAAAACCAAAGAACACCCCTACACTCAATCCAGTAAACAGTATGTTTTTATCTAATGTAAAACTATCCTCTGAAACTGACCGCATATTTCATATCATCATAGTTTGTGTAGTCCACAATCCCTCTCATGCCTGCAAAAAAAAATAAGTGAGCCTCGTTGGTAATTGCCGCATCAGATAAAAAAACCATGTGACGATAATGCAAAGACATATACGATATACCATAACTGAACATGAAAAAAGTCATCTGAACCTAAAACGACAACCATCTATAAATGTAGCTTAGGAATCAGTGTCACTTATTACCAATGAATGACCTCATCCTGCTTTGTGTGAGTTATGTGATAACATAATTTTACCTCAGTAGTGATGTATGTAAAGAATTTTACGAAATACTCTGTTTTAGAGGTAGTAATACGGGCAGGCTTGGTAACCGGTCAAAATGGGTACATCTATATATGTTGCAGTCAGGTTGATCTTAAACACTTTTTGTCAACCAGTTCAATTTTTTTAAAATAACTATGTGAAACATGACAAAATATTATTATCATTTTAATATATGTGTATTTAATATTCCATTTGATCCCGATTCACCCGTGAAAAGATAAAACATAACCCGACTTGATCCTTTAATAAGTAAATGGATCAAAATCACCACATCTACTCTGTTTCTTCACTTTTCGAAGTAGAGACGTCCTTTACCAAGAGGACACATCATTCCCGTTCGACCAACAGTGCACAAGAATAGGTAGAACCATATTAGCAGGAACTATAACATAATTTAGAAAAATCATAATGTTCATATATCAATCAATAGGCATTAAAGTTTCAGATAACTCAATAGAATATAAGGATAGTAAGTACAGCGCACCATCACGATCACGAAAAACTTGAGAGAAACACACATCACCAGCTTGACGCATGTGATCCTAGCATTGACCATAAGTAATCCAGTTAGGAAAGCCAAAAATTAAATATGTCAATTCTTAAGAGGATTGTAGTGGTTATACACCGTGTGCTTAGCAATAAGAACACAAATGAATAGTTATACTAAAAAACGTGCTACTTTAAAGGCTATATTTATGTCTACCGGTTCAGATTTTATCCATATAATGAGTTTAGACTGAACTTACAGAGAGCCTGAGAGACGCTTGCAAGTACACAAGCTTAACTCTTCAACTCTAGATTTGTAATACAGTCATTAGATATACTAGTAAACATCTTTGGAGTCGAAACTATTGTCGTGAAACTCAACTTGCTGTCAAATTAGAGGTGGCAAAATGGGCACTTCGGTTTAACGACTCACAGATTCGAACCAAATAGATACAGTGCAGAACGGAATGGATCGGGTCAGGTTGGGACAAACCGAAAACACTTTTTCTACCCATAACTAATTAGTATATTAAATAGGACGACATAAACTATTACCGTAACAACAATCCAGCTCCTTCAAAATAAAGCGCTTTAGAAGGTTTAATGCATTTAACACACTACATATGGCAGTTAGGGTTTAACCCATCCAGCCCACTTTGATTTTTAACTTGACCCGTTAAAGAAAGAACATAACCAAGATTGCCACCTCTATCTTTAGCGATCCTATTTGAGTCCGGCTAGTTTACTTTACAAGCCAGCTTGAGCTCTTAAAGAACCACTTTCTAAGTCATTGAACCATCTATGACACTAACTTGTGCTTTAAAAAACCAAACTGACCTTCAGATCTTGCCATGAAGCAGAAGACGGTAATCCAGTGACATAAACTGCAAATCAAGTGTTAGTGAAATTTTAAACGGCTTGTATCAAGAATAATAAATATAACAATAACAGGAATTAAAAAATCAACAAACCACGATAGTCAGAGCGCCTAGATGATCCCCCACGACTACCTCCACTGCTGTAGCGATCAACAGAAGGTGAAACTCTCCCACCATGTGCAAGTTCAACCTACATACAAACACAAATAAACAGATTAAAACAAGAAACAAATTTAAAATTATACAAGCTGATTCAACTAGAGTGCAAAGCAGTGATTAAACAAGATTGGTTCCGCTAACTAACCCGTAAGCGTCGACCATCAAACTTATAGCCGTCCCTTCCACGAATTGCATCTTCGGCATCACGAGCATCTTCAAACTAACATAATCCAAAAAAAAAATCCATGGCTGCGTAAATGCATTTCATCAAAAGTAATATCCAACAAAAAATGCACTTTTTACCTCTACAAAGGCAAAACCAGGAGGCCTAGGTGGAACTTTCAGGTCAATCTGAACAATCGGCCCATACTACAAGCATAAACAAAAGCCATATGAAAATATAGAACATAAGGTATACAGCGTAAAAGAATTTAGTAATGGAACAATTGCCAAAAACTTGTGATTTAACAAACTGTAAGTATATAAAGAGACATAAGAACTCACCTTGTAAAACAAATCTTCCACTTCTCTTTCACGAATATCGCCAGGAAGGTTACCAACATAGATAGTACGACTTGAGCGACCCATGTTTTTTTTTCTGAAAACATTAAGTGATTTAATGTAATATGAGATTGGTTTATGATCATATTAAAGAACTATGCATAAAACAAATTCTAACATCAAACATAATTATTGAATAAGATTTCATAATAACAGGGATTGCTCCTTTGAATAACCACCTAGTTTGAGCATGCTAAATCACTTTCATGTGCTTAAAAAATACAGAAACTTATTAAGCTATACAAGTTTATTTGATTAAAAACAGGGAAGTTTAATAAGTATTCGCTCACTCGCATAATTATATAAGAACAAAAATTAAAGAAAAAACATAAACTTATCAACCCATACAAGTTTGTTTGATTAAAAACAGGGGAAGTATAATAAGTATTCGATCACTCGCTTAATTATAAAAAAATAAAAAATAAAATGTAGAAACTTATGAACCCATACAAGTTTGTTTGATTAAAAGCAGGGGAACAATAATAAGTTTTCGATCACTCACATAACTTAAAAAAAACCCTATAACAAAATGTTTAACAGCTCACAGATTTTAACCAATAACCACAGAAACTGCTACAAACCTAATTGTGATATTAACTATCAATTTAAACCTAAAATTCAAAGTGATCCATAACAACACTTCCATATATGCTAAATCAACATCCAAATTAACAAATCAAAGATAATTCACGGTTAATTTTCTTTCTAAAAGCCGTATGAATGATCGAAAAACAAATATACAAGCATGCATGATTTTTAAATAAGCAATCGAGTATTATAAAGCAGCTAACAGCGATTACCGTTCATGCAAGTTATGATAACGAAGCAATTCGAACAATTATGTAAGCAAAGCAAAATTTATAGTGATTGATACAACGGAACTTAGGTAGACGATGATCGATCGCGATACCTGTCGAAAGTTGGTGGTGACGAACAACAAACACAGTTGTAGAGAGTTCTAGAGTTGTGATTCTGTTTTTGCTTTTATAATCGATGAGTGAGATTGACTGATAAAATGTTTACACGATGATACTTGTAGTATGATCTATTTGCATTAGTGGCCCTTGACTATTTAAGTTTAAATAATAATAATTATAATAATAATAATAATAATATAAAATTATTTTACATGATTAAAAATATATATTTGCGTGATTATTCTGAAAGCTATTTTTTTTTAATTTTTGTGTAACTTAATAAAAAGACTGTGTGAATTTATATTTAATGATGTGTGATTTGTACTTAAACATATGTTATGTGTGATTTTGATTTATGATATTTGATTATTAGCAAAAGACGTTCATTAACATATAATAACACGGTACATAAAAACATACAAACAATAGTATATACACTTTTTTTGCATAATGGGGGCTCAAAATTAATGAAAACATATACCCTACATGACATGTCAATACAATATCACGCATTAACTATAAGCTATCACATGTGTTTTTTGTTAGCACTCATCTATTACTACTTCTATAATTCATTGTTTGTTTTTCTCGCTTGATGAATCTGACAATATTTTATTTTATACTTATGTGTTTTCAAAGAAAAAATCATGCTTGTTTGTATCAATGATATTCTTATTTTGTTGATCTAATAAAATCCGACATCACACTTTAAATATAAGTTGATAAGAAAAAATGCCAACATTCTTGGCTATCTTATTTGTAGACTGCATCACAGTCGGCGAAATCTTCTTTTGACAAATAATAGATTTTTTTAGTAAAAAGTCACTAAATATTTTACGTTGTAACCGCGTTGATAGTTACATGATTTTATGGGCATATGTTTATTGTTGTTTACCCTCTAAATCAAATTGACACAAATACACATAGGATACCTAAGCATACGGTTTTATGTAGGGCTGTAAATGAACCGAACGAACACGAACAAGACGTTGTTCGTGTTCGTTTGTTAAAAAATATATGTGTTTGCGAACCGTTCACGAACACTTATCGAACGAAATTTTATGTTTGTGTTTGTTTGTTAAGGAAATGAACTTGTTCGTGTTTGTTTGTTAATTTTACGCAACGAACGTTGACAAACACAAATAAGCATAAACTAATGTTCATGAACACAAATGGAAACAAACGAACACAAACAATTGTTCATGAACAAAATTAAAATACACTGACACTTATTAGATATTTAATTTGTCGGAGTTTTGATATATTTAAATAAATATAAAAACTAAAAACACTAATGAACTATCGAACACATACGAACAAGTTACCGAATGTTCACGAACATAAACGAACGAACGCGACCTCTGTTCATGTTTGTTCATTTAACTAAACGAACGAAATTTCTTGTTCGTGTTCGTTTGTTTAATAAACGAACGAACACAAACGAACTTCCCGCAGAACAGTTCACGAACTGTTCGTCAAATGTTTGGTTTGTTTACAGCCCTACATAGATGCATTGTGACCAACGGATTGAATTACACTTTTTTTACAAAGAAAAGGGAAGGTTTGTTGAGTTAGGGTCTCGTGACTGATATGATAGAGGTAAAGTTTGGTTTCATCTCACCTTCTTCGAACCTTATTTCTTCTTTAAGTGATACATTACTGGGTACGTTTGTTTGAATGTGACAATCTTGATTATAACCTAATTAAGATTGACTCGTTAAAAGCAAACTTAAAAAAAGCTCAAATTGACCTTAATCCAAACTAAGGTCTATTTAATAAATGAACACGAGCTTCATGTATCAAGCTACTTACATATCTAAACAAGAATTATTATATAGATATAAAATAATAAAGAAACAAAGCCGATCTAAAATATCATGTGTTTTGTGTAAAAGTTTATTGCAACCAACTTAAATATCATACGAAAAGGCATCCAAACAAGACAACAAAACCAAAACTGTTTCGCTAATTTACAATAATTCATCTTCAACACTAGAAAGGACATATTAACCTTAAGTCCTTTTAACCTAAAGTATATCCTTTAATCCAGATTCACATTAGTACAAACTCATGTCTAACCCCAAGCATCTTCTATTTTAATGTTGATCTCACACCCCTTTTTAACATGTTACCCAACCCATCTCAAAAATCAAAATAAACAGCTTTTTATCAAGTAAATATATCGGTTTCGAACGAAATGCTCCTACTTGGGCACCATCAATGGCCACCGCCAAACCTTAACTGGCGTTAAAGTCTGAAAAGAAGGGGCCCACTTCTTTCAACCAATTAGATTTTTTGTTTCTTACTCTTTTACCTTTTTTTCCCAACCCACCTCAAAAATTAAAATAAACAGCTTTTTCTTAAGTAAATATAACGGTGTCGAATGAAATGCTCCTACTTGAGCACCATCGATGGCACCGACAAACCCTTAACCTGCGTTAAAGCCTGAAAAGAAGGGGTCCACTTCTTTCAACCAATTAGATTTTTTGTTTTTTTCTCTTTTACCCTTTTTTCCAACCAACCTCAAAAATCAAAATAAACAGCTTTTTCTCAAGTAAGTATAATGGTGTCGAACGAAATGCTCCTACTTGGGCACCATCAATGGCCACCGCCAAACCCTTAACCGGCGTTAAAACCTGAAAAGAAGGGGCCCACTTCTTTCAACCAATTAGATTTTTTGTTTTTTTTTCTCTTTTTCCCTTTTTTCATTAACGTTGTGTTCCCGAGTTTCATTAAATGAGAGAAAAGAAAGGATTTGAGAGGAATTGATTTTTTGTTCTAGAGCCATTTAAAGAGAGAAAAGAAGGGAAAAATTGAGGTTTTCAGCCTAAAATTCATCCTTCCAATTTGGAAGACGAGGAGAAATGAAAAGAAAATGAGAGAATCATTTTTTTCTCTCCTTAAGTTAACTTGAGAACAAAGCTTAAAGCGTAAAGGTGAAAGGTACTTTATTTCACAACAATTGGGTGGAGTTTTAAAGCCCTTCCTGTCTATGTGGTGCAGCAGACGTGGCGCTTTAAAGCCGCTGAGGCGTTATTCCACTAACAACTATCTGAACAACTAAATTGGTATCATGAGTTACACATGACGTTGGTGTCCGAGTTTTTGACCGAGATCTGCGCAAATTTTCATGAACAATAAAGAAAAAAAGAAAGAAACCGATTAATTAGCCATAAATCCATAATCCAAAACATTTACAACCATATTTCCCAATGGTTTTCATCGGGTACGCAACTCCAGCACTGGTGTCACCAATCACCATCTGAAAAAGAAATTCCTACAGGATTGCAGATTTTCCAGCAGATCATATATATTCAACCTTTATGGTCTGTCAAAGTGGTTGAAAACTCCATATAACAATCAGTTGTGGCACCAAATTTATTGAATGTGTTTAATCATGTTTAGTACATAAAGATTATTTACCATGGTTTGCCACAATACTACGGCCAAACCCATGGACTTATCTATCTTTATCTCTACATATCCAGTCAAGTCCATAACACGCAATCCCCGGACAACCAACTTTGCGCTCATGTTCGATTCCCCATCATGTCCCTACGCCACATATAAAGGACACAAGGTGAAAAAGATAACATTATTTGACAAAACAAAAGTAGCACACAAATAGCAAAAGAATTGTTTGCAAGGTCCTAAGTTTAAAAAACCCACATGACCGGATATTCAACGTTGAAATTAATTTAACTCCATGTCCTACCCTAACAGTCAGAAATACTCCATATATGCAACACAACCTAGGAGCACATGTTTGGACACTATATTAACAAGCATGCGTTAATAAAACGCCTTATTTGGATTATGCAAAATAATTTTATGTGTTATTTCTTTTGAGCCGTCAACTTTCTATGTGGGATAGATAGTATTGGATATGTTTGTTTGTTAGTTACCTTGCAGCTGGAGTAAGTGATGACTCAGAACGGGACCGTGAAGAAATAGATCTGGACCGAGACCTGCGGGAATAGTTTTTCATGGGAGAGTAACTGCATGATGCCTAGTAAAGTTATGAAAAGTAAGAACAAACCTCCTGCTCTTGCTATCACGGCTATGGCTATGGCTATGGCTATGACTTGGAGTCTGAGTTCGGCTTCTAGCGTAACTGTGCCTTCGATCATACTCCTCTACCTGTGGCAAACAAATCACCAAGTAATTGATGATTGCATTTGCAGAATAAGGATAAACTAGAATTACCTAGAAAACATACCTGTATGTTGGCCTTAGAAAACACGTTAAAGAAAAGTGAGTCTTCAAGCGTCCTTATCTAAAACAAATGTACAAATCTACATCATAAGATTGCATAAGATGTACACACAAGCATACCACTCAACACCAAACTCAAACCAGTAAAGAGAAAAGGCAGTCTTTATGTAACGTAAAACTATTATCTGAACTGACCGCATGTTTCATATCATCATAGTTTGTGTAGTCCACAATCCCTCTCATTCCTGGAAAGAAATATAAGTGAGCCTCGTTATCTGGTTGGGTTGATCTTAATTTGTCAAACAGTTTAAGTTTCTTAATTAATTAAGTGCCAAATATGACTAAATATATTATATCATTTTAATGCATATCTATTTCTACCTAAAATGATTTCAAAGTGAATATACATTAAAAATAGAATATAAATAATTTTCAACCCGTCCATTACATTTGTCCTGTCTCCTAAGGTAATTTTATTTTATATTACCCTGTTTTACCTGTTAGGATTAAAATACCCCGACATGATCCACTCATGAGTAAATGGATCGAAATCGCACCTCTACTCGTGAGTACATCTAACAATCATTTCTTGTATAGACCAACAATGCATGTGTAGGTTAAACAATATTAGAAGAAAGTATAACATGATTATATCAATCAATAGGTGTCAGTTTCAAATAATTCAATACAATAGAAGATACAGTAAGTACAGCTCACCTTCGCGATCATAGAAAACTTGAGAGTAACAAACATCACCTGCTTGACGCATGTGATCCTAGCATTGACCAGTTGATAATCCAATTAAAAAAGCCAAAAACAAAATTATATCAATTTTTGAGACGATCATGGTGTGGCTTAGCAATAAGAACGCAAATCAACAGTTAACTTAAAAAATAAGTTACATAAAAAGCAGTATCTATGTCTAGTGGCTCAGATTGTGTCCACATAATGAGTTTAGACAGAACTTATTAACAATCTAAGAGACGCTGGCAAGGTACAAGCTTAACTCTTCAACTCCAGATTTGTATATCATTCGATAGGTATACTTTATTAGCTTATTTACTTTAATGCTTAAAACTATATAAAATATAACTAGTAACGTTCTTTGGGACTAAAACTATTTTCATGGCGCTCAGCTTGCTATCAAATTCGAGACAGCAAAATGTGTGGTTAAGTCATAAGTGTCACAACTAATGAGTTGACATTTGACACAGGTATGGTCAAAACAGATAAAGTTTTAGTGCATACAAAAATGTACACAATTGCATGTTAGATATGACTACTAAAATTATTACTATAATAACAATAAATAAGGCGCTTAAGAAGGTTTAACGCATTTGAATACACATCAGATGACCTAAATTTTAGTGATCCTATTTGAGTCCGGCTAATTTACTTAGCAAGCCAGATTGAGCCCTTGAAAACCCGCTTTTGAAGTCCATGAACCATCTCTAACATTTCTGTGTACTTAAAAAAAGAAACTGACCTTCAGATCCTGCCATGAAGCAGAACGAGGTAATCCAGTGACATTAACTGCAAAGCAAAGTGTTAGGAAAATTTTTAACTGCTTGTACCATAGATAATTAGAGAACAAAAATACAAGAAAAAAGTAAAATAAAAAAATGAAAAAACCACGATACTTAGTGCGCCTAGTTATTCCTGCGCGACTACCTCCGCTGCTGTAGCGATCTACAGAAGATGAAACTCTCCCACCATGTGCAAGTTTAACCTACAGATAAGCAAAAAACGAACTAGTGAAATACAGGAAACAATTATGCAGGCTAATTCAGATGAAGTATCAATCATTAATAAAAACAAGACCGGTTCTAATGACTAACTCTTATGTGGTGACCATCAAACTTATAGCCTTCCCTTCCACGAATGGCATCTTCAGCGTCACGAGCATCTTCAAACTATTATTAATCCAAAAACGTATCCATGAGTGCATTCATCAGAAGAAATATCCAACAAAAATGCACTTTTTACCTCTACAAAGCAAAAGCAGGGGCCTAGGTGGAATTTTCAAATCAATTTCAACAATGGGTCCATACTGGAAGTATAAACAAAAGCCATATGAAAATATAGCAAATAACTTATATTGTATAAGAGTTTAGTAACAGAATAAACTATAAGAACATTTAAACAATCCATACCAACATGCTAATTAACAAGTTGTAAGCATTGTTTTAAAGCTAAAATCACACTACAAAGAGACATAAGAGAAGACCTTATTAAAAATATCATCAACTTCTTTTACAATCGTATCACCAGGAAGGTTACCAACAAAGAGAGTACGAGTTGAGAGACCCATATTTTCTGAAAAAAATGGAGTGATTTGATGCAATTAGATGATTAGGAGCTCGGTTTAAAATCATGTTAAGGAAATATGCCAAAAATCATTAAATAGAGAGGACAACTATTTTAACACTTGAACTAGATTTTATTAATGACCGAGTAGCTCTTTTGAATTATCACATAGTTTAAGCGCGTATTCTATATCACTATCCATGTGCTTAAAAAAACAGAACTTATCAAGCTTCAAAAGTTTGTTTTGAAGACTGAAAAATAGGAGGAAAATAATAAGGTTTCGGGATCCAAAGGCGCAACGCAACCCAACGCAGCAATAATGCATTACGGCCAATTAAAAACAGACCTGAACAAGGCTGAAACTGGTCTGAAACATCTAAAAATGGCTTGGAACCAGCCTAAGCCATCTTAAAACATGTCTTAACCCCTAAAACCAATTCATTTATACTCTAACCCTTGTTAAAAAAGGCCCTTGCTTCTTATGTGCCTTGCATAAGGCGTTTCAAAACTATCAAAATTACTAGCATACCTTAGACTTCACACATAAGACGTCTAAAACTTCATGATCTGGCACAAAAACAAAAGAATAACCATAAGTCACCAATTACATAAGCAAATAAACCACAATAATATAGTAAGTTCTGTTCGAAATCACAATCACACAGCAAACATTAGACCATTCATTGTAACATTCCATGTCAATCTATCTTTTTTCCAAAATTCAAACATACAATCACTACAAAGTCACACACATTTCATCCTGGAAACACATAACCAATCATGAAGTATCATTTTTGAGGCTAGAGTTTAAAATGATCCTTTTACAAATGAAAAAAAAAAAAAAACAGGAAGATAACAGTTTGATTCTGATGATTACCGTACATTCAAGGTCGAATAATGAAGCAATGCATACAGATATGTGCAGAAATCAAAATTTAGAGGCGTTGGTGCAAACAGGAGTTAGGTGGACGATGATCGATCACGCTACATGTCGAAATATGGGAGTGATGAACATCAAATGCACTCATGGATAGTTGTGGACTTGTGATTCTGTAATTAATGAATCAATTTGACTTCTGGTTCTGATTCTGCTTTATACTCTATGTATTAAATTAACCGGCTAATAACATCGAGAAAACCTAACCGAATTATGAGCAAACGAATAATAAAATCCGATACGGACTACGGAGGAGGAGGGACCACATGCTATATCTGCTATAGCTGATACTACACACACGTGGTTAAACCCTATATCTTGAATATGTGTGGTGGTTTTAATGCATGTAGGCAAACTTTCTTCGCACCTAATTATACTAATTATACTGTGTTAGGTTGTTGCTCCTCTTATTTTTCCCTATTGCACAAAAAAAATAAAGGTTTTTCTCTCTTGCTCAAAAAACATAAAGATGTATGTCTAAAATAAAATTAGGCAAACTAATTTTTTTTAAACATGTGATTGGTTGATATAAGTCTGGCCCCCACCACTTACCCTCTCCCTCTTCTTTGCCGCATGCGGCAACTTCTCCCCGAAAGTTTCTTTACCCTTCGGCAAAGGTAGTGTGGCAGTGGACTCCCGTGTGGCAAAAGGGGGTTGCCGAAGGGTTTGCCTAACCCACCACGTACACCCTAATGGTGTCATCTAAAAAATGTTTGATTGGTTGGATTGCGATTTGGGCCCCAGCCCCTGTTAACGAAAGGGAGGTCATGAGGTCCATGGTTGGATTGTGATTTTAAATCGAGCGCCTTTTTTATTTTTAGACTAAATTACAAAAATCGTTCTTTATGTTACACAAAATTGCAAATTATATCCTTTATCTTCAAAACGTGCAAAAAACGTACTCAATGTTTGCAAAATCTTACACGTTATGTCGTTTAGGGTGGAAGAGGCACTCCCCAAATGGGGAGTGATAAGCTTTTTTTTACCCAATAATATCATGTCATGTCATGTCATGTCAAGTCACCACTTCACTCCCCATTTTGCACTCAATCACTTGGGGTGCTCAAACACTTGAGGTGTTTGATTTTTTTTAACATTTTTTTTCTAGACAAATATTTTTTATATATGCATCAAAAATAAATAAAACATATATTAAACACTTAAAAGTTAATAAAACATATATTAAACAAATTAAAATTATACAACCTAAAATTTAGAAAGAACAAGGCCAATTGTATTTTTTAGCGATATCTCGTTTTCGCGCTAGAATAATCGGCAACATCTCGGGTGAAACATCGTCGTGTGGCTTAGTAAACGTCTCCAAATCCCGATCGTACATAAGTTGTTTCACCGTCTCACGTTGTTCTGCCACTAACGCTATGGTGTCTTCCTCACGTTTCTTTTTTATATTTGACAACTCCAACGCCCATGCTTGTTTTGCTTCTTTCATAAGGGTGTATTGTGAGAGCTTCTCGGTCAAAGCCGCTTCCGCACTGTCGGATGGTGTTGTTGCGGCTTTTTTATCTTTCTTTCGTAATCTTGTTGGTGAGGGGTCTACGTTTATGTCGGGTATATCGCTTGTGAACTCAGTTCCCGGTGTACCCGAATTATAGTTACCTGAATCCGACCGCTTTCTTTTTTGGTCCGAACTACCACTTTCTTCACCCAACAATGGTACCGGGCCCATTTGTCATGTTCACTAACAACCTCCCACGCCTCAATATGTTAAAAACCACCCGGATATTTTGATTGGTAATCTTTTAAAGCCCTATTCATGACATCGAGGTCGCCACACCCACTACCACAAATACGATCCTATATATATAACAAATATGAAGTTAAATGTTACAAGTAAAAACAATGTTACAGAAAATATTTTAAAAAGTTAAAAAAATTACCGCTTGTTGCCAAAGGCCGTTGAAGTAGTTTATCTTAGTTAACATAGGGAGCCATTTTGAACGTACTTGATGGATGGTTCGTTTACTTCCGCCGACCGTAGCGTTGTAATGCTCGAGAACTTTCTTCCAAAAACTATCAGATTTTTGTTGGTTGCCTTTTTTCTTGTTTACCGAACAATGAACCCATGCCTGGGCTAAGGCCTCTTCTTGTTTTTTCGTCCAAGTTTGACGCTCCGCCTTTCCTGCCTTTTCTTTAGGCTCACTAGCTTCACCGCTATCTTCGGCCTCAACAACATATTCTTCTTCATCGGCAATATTTTCTTGCGTTTCGGGGACAACCTCTGCATCTTCGTCATCATTGTCATCGTAGATCGGAAGTGTGCGATCGCATTCTCTATTGGTGATTGAATTGGCATGGTCCTATATGCAAATTGATCGAATGAGTTTTGCGCTTCCATGGAGTATTCGTACATGCCGGGAGCGACCATCATTGGACCATGTGGGTGTGAAAATACTTGTGGCATAAAATTAGGTTGGTGTTGGGTGTTATAAAAAGTCGGTTGTGAAGCATGAGGATAAAAATATTGAGGTTGAGAGTATGGGGTTTGAACTGGGGCACTCGGACAGCTAGAACCGCCACGGCTCATTTGCAACACACGTCCACTTGAGTTTGAACCCGAGCCTCGATAAGCGAAACCTTTTTTCTTGGGATCACCTTTGTTTTGTTTATCCATATTGTCGGATGTAGTATAAAGTATTGTGTGAAAAATTGTATATGTAAATAAAAAGTGGTGTGTGAATATATATATATATATATATATATATATATATATATATATATATATATATGTATCCTCTCCCCCAGTTCTCTTTCTCCCTCACACACACAACCACCACGACCTGCCACCATCAACCATCAAGAAAATAAAGCAGTCACATAATTAAATCAAATGTGTAAGATAACAGTAAACAAAACAGGCACATAACTTAATCAAATCAAGAAAACACTCAAGAACTTAAAAGTAGATCACTAGAACAAAATGAGTAATCACAAAACATATTATAAAAATTCTTGCAAAATTGGACAAATCCTTTACTCATGTGAAACCCTAAAATCATCCGACTGTGAAAAAAAGGTGTGAAACCTTAAAATCATCCAACTGTGAAAAACCGAACGGAACCATTACTATCAGTTGTCCAGTTTTGCTTATTTGAAAAAACCGACCGGTTCCGATGATCCAGAGGTTGGCCCGTAGGGTTTCAATTTGGGGGTGACTGAGATTGGAGGAGGCGATGGAGGCCGGTAGTGGCAGAGGGAGGCTTGTGGTGGTTGGGGGAGGCTTATGGTAGTTGTGTGTATGTATGAGAAGGGGGAGGGAGAGAGTGGTGGTGGTTAGTGGTGGTGAGTGTATGTGTGTGAAAGAGGGGGAAGAGAGCGAAAGGGAAGAGAAAAAGAGAGAGAGAACTGAAAAGGGGTGGGAGTTGTTTAGAGATTTTATATGTTTTGAATTTTTTTTAATTATTAATCTCCTTTTTTTAATTACCAACTTGCCATAATTTAAACATGAAAACTAATTGAGTTAGAGCTAAAAAACATAACATGCAAAGGACGATTTTTATAATTTAGTCTTACTTTAATATGAATACTCTATTGTAATATTTTTTAAAAAGAAAATTTGAATACTCAGTTGCGTATTACACAATAGACATAACATAAAACACAATTAGTATTAAATTAAAAAAAACATGAGTATCAAATGAAAAATCACAATGGAAACTAAACTAAAAACACAATCGATGACAACAAATAAAATAGACAATAGACAACAGACTAAAATACAATGAACGCAACGTACTACACCAAGAGTATCAAACTAAAAATGCAATAGAAAGTAGGCTGATGACAATAGATAAAATACACAATGGGCAGCAGACTAAAACACAACACAACAACCAAAATACACAATTAATAACATACTAAAACACAATGGATAATAGACTAAAACACAATGAACAACATAATAAAACACAATATATTAAAACACAATGAACAACATAATAAAACACAATATATTAAAACACAATGGATAGGAGACTAAACAAAATGAACAGAACCTATAACACAATGTATAGAAAACTCACCCAGTTAAAAAACACAATAATCAGAACTACTAAAACAATGTATAGAAAACTCAAATATGACATCATCTTCATTGTATTATAGGTTCTAATAAAAATGCAGTGGCCAGAATCCAAATCAACATTGTGTTACAAGTTTTGATAGCAACATAATGTATATAAACCCTAGAAAAAACGTAATGACCAACACCCAGTTAAAAGACACAATTACCTAGTCCTTTAACATAATGCAAAGAAACCCCAGTAAAAACTTAAAAAGATATTTTACTTTTATATAACAAAATGATATTCATATTAAAGATACAAACGCTTGTTATTGTAGGGATTTTTTTATAAATGTCACATTTTAAATTGATGGGGGGGGGGGGGGGGGAATTGACATGTGTGGAGAGAAAGTCAATAAATGTGGATTCCTTTTATACCCTTCTATTATTTTATTTTCCTTAAAATTAATCTCAACCCATCAAATCTAAAACAATGGACTACAATGGTTCTTACTTTTTTAATTTATTTTTCTGTAGTATTTTATCCTAATCTCAAACTAGTTAAATTCCCCCGCACGTTGCGGAGGGTATTCAGTCAGTATCGGTTCGATTAATTACGTCATCGATACATATAGTTACTCGGTATATCAAGAAAGATAAAACCCAAAAGATAAAGTCATGATATGATCAAAATAATATCGATGTGTGTTTTACATCGATCAAAAACTATATACGAATATCAGTAACGATTTTGATAATAACGATACCGATATTGTTCGGTCGAGATCGACATAATATCGATGTTGCTAAGACATTATCTTAAATATTATATTAGAAAACTTAAAATAATACATAAGGAAACAATAAATAAAATAATAAAAAATTAAAAAACTATAATATTAAAGAAAACCTTCAACTACTGTTTATTATCGGTTTCTATTACATCGGTTTCTATTAATATGTATAATTATCTTAAATGTTATATTAGAAAACTTAAAATAATACATAAGGAAACAATAAAATAATAAATTAAAGTAATAAAATAATAGAAACTTAGAAAACTATAATATTTAAAAAATCTTAAACTACTGTTTATCAATGGTTTCTATTAATATGTATAATATATTAATATAATGATAATGCATCATCCAAATCGTTAAATCTTTCAACTTTTTTTCACGTTAATAATGAAATTCACATATAAGTTTGTTTCTTCTCATAATCAAAATCATAAAAAACATCTCGATCAACATTCAAAATTATTTGAATACATCTCAGTCAATCTTACTAACTTTAATAAATTAAATTTATGTTAATTATCAAACGTATTCAAGGTTCCATACATATAGATAATCCAGATGTAACCATATTTGATCAATAATCAAAACTCTTGGATTTGCATATTTGCAAGCATGTTAATATAATCAACTCATAATAACTACTTTTATTTACTCTAAGAGACACGAAAACCTAAGCCTGGATCAACTCCATTCAACTCGTCATAATCAAATGACACTAAATCGCCACGAGAGAAACTACGAAGCAATAACCAAGTCCTAATACATAACATTCAATCATGAGTTTGGTTGATATTATGATTCGGTTCTAGGGTATAATTACATATATATATATATATATATATATATAAAGGGTTAGGATCTTGTGAGAAGCACTAAGCTAATTGAGAAACTTCAGAAGCATTCTGGACCACACATTTTCCCTAAATTTTTCGTAATAGACACATATGTATAGTTTAAAACTAACTATATACATATGTGTATAATTCAAGATTTGACAATATTCATATATGTATATAGTTAATTTTAAATTATACATATGTATATATTACGAAAAGTTTAGAAAAATGTGTGGTCCAGAATGCTTCTCAAATTTCTCAAATAGAGTGGACTTCTCTTAGGATCCATATATATATATATATTTACAAGTATTTAGTCCAAGTCACATAATGTTATGCATGAAGGTAGGATGAATTCCATCCATTTAACCTCATTATATGGATTCATCAAAGCAAAAATTCATCAACTTAGTTAATGATTTCAGTTGGTCATGAATAAACTAAAGAATGTACAAATAACTAATCATATAAACCATCAAGTAACCAAGTAAAACTTAAACTAGACTAGTGCATTCCAATCATGACAAATGTTTGGAGACTTGGTATAGTTTGGACACTTTGTTACTAGAAAGTTCAGTTGATGACTTAGGTTGAAGAAGATGGATTAACAAAGTGAGGTAGTGGAATCATAGTTGGAAAGCTATGGCTTCCATTGTTCACACTTAACCATAACTCAAGTCTTTCAACATTGAAGGTTGAAAGCTTGGATAGTTCCAACACTTTGTAGGTCACTTGGGACCTTTAGGACATAATTTTATGGAGGTTTTAAGTCTCATTTATTGCGGAAATCAACCAAAACACAAACCCACAACTATGAGTTTAGTTGGGAGCACGGTGGGTGTAAGATTCCATCAAGTTTTAAGCAAGATAAACAAGAAATAAAAAGCTGAAACAAAGCAGAATTTTGAGGCTACTTTGGACCTCAAATGTGGTGAGGTTCCACCTTAGTTTGCCATGGCAAACTTGTGGAAACCTTCCTAGAGGTTGTCCAAATAGTTTTGAAAGAATAAATTGTAACAACCCTCAAAAAGGCCCCATAACAAGTCATAATCGAAACCCCGAACGTGTACGCAGAGAACCAACATGAAAAACAAGAAAAATCAGGTTTTGGTCATCGTCACATGACGCGACAAAGAAGTTGAAGACCATCTCATAACGCGGCGTGTCCATTTTTGCCAGAAGACACATGTTGCCACGTGGCAGACCTATAGGGATGACCCATGCCACCTAAGCCCTAGATCACCTCGTCGCTTTACACGAAGGTGATGCTGTTAACTGGTTGCGTGACGCGAGGGCCTTGAATTTCAGCTATAAATTGAGCAGTTCCTGGGCATTTCAATCTGCTCAAATTCATTTTCTTTCTCTTGTTTTGTCATTCTAATCCCGAAACCCTAAAACTCGAAACTCTGCTCCATTGAAAGTGTACGAAACCCTAATCGCTAGAACGATACCATGTCCGATCGTTCTGAAACCAATCAACGGATGTCAAAGTGTTGCCGGAATAAGGCTATACTTTGTTAACTACGTTGAGGTTTAATCTCGTGATTATTGTTAAAGTTGAATTGGGTTAATACACTAATATGTGTTGTATTGTGTGTTTATCTAGAAATTAGAACTTATAACCAGGGGGCTGCTAAACTAGAAAACCTAACGGTTAAGAAAGCTTAGTGGTTACGTAAACTTAACAGGAAATGAAACTTAATCAACTAAGTAAGTTAATTAATTAATCGGCTAAGTAAGTTAATTAATTAATTGGTTAAGTAAGTTACTTAATTAAATAGTTAAAATAAATTACTCAATTAAACAACTAAGTTTAACAACAAAACGGTTAAGTAAGTTTAATAACTTAATATCTAAATAGATATATATATATTAGATAAACATCTAAATAGGTATACATAGGGTTGATGATAATTAAGGAAGCAATATATAAGGAAGCTATATATATGGAATGTTGATCAAGGGAAGGGTTTCTAGAGAAGTTATATATGAAATTTCATAAAAAAGAAAGGCATATTCCTTATCTATAAATAGGAAGCTTATGATTCATTTTTCCTTGCTCATTCCTTCTCTTCTTCTTTTTACACATTCGTGTTCTAACCAATAATCACTGATACGATATTTTGTCCGATCGATCAGGGAACCAACTAACGTATGCCAAAGTGCTGCCTGAATAAGGCTATACTTTGTTAACTTACGTTATGGTTCTGATCTCGTGACCATCGTTAGGTTGAATTGGTTTTACACTAATACGTATTCTACTCTGTTAAACTACATGTTTACTATCAGAAAGCTCAAAACTATAAACTTATTATCAAAATAGATGTTTAATTACCATAAGATTCAGAATTATAAGTAGATGCTTAACTATCAGAAGGCTTAGAATCAGAAGGCCTATTAAATCAAGAACTATAGACCTACAAGGTGAGTCATTCTCTTTTATTAAATGCTTTCAAAACTCTAAATGCTTTCCAAGTTGTATTTACAGCGATTAAGTTTTTGTATTCTGAAATTACTGCTGATATGTGGGGTTTTGTATACACTACTAGTCCAGCGTTGTTATTGGACAAAAAGTTAGCCAATAGTAATATGACCACAGTCATAAGAACTTCCACCGTGACAAATACTGATTTGAGTAATTGAAAGAGATATACAAATGTAAAAACCCTTAATGTTGTAATCACAACAATGTGTCTTTTTGTACAAATAAATGAACTCACCAGTATTTCCTTCTAATAAAATGTTTTTAAACGCGTTTCAGGTGATTCAAGTAGATCTGAATAAGAGTTGTGATAACGGCACCAAAAGGCTTAAAGGAGTGGCTTATTTTATAAATTAAATTAAGAAACAATGTTTCATATATTTGGGTTTATCCCATATCAAAGCTACCTTTGTAAAACATGGGTTTTACTCCCATTTTCCATAAATAAAATTCCAGTGTTTCTAAACTATGATATTTTTCCTAACTATGGTCCTGATGAAATTTGTCGCTACAATATTTTCAGAATAACCACCGGTACCACTCGACTGCTCACGGCTACCGCCTAGGGTGTCGTCGGGGTCAGTGACAGAATTGAAGAAGAAAAATGAAGAAAAGTAAGATAGAAACTTATTAGAACACTTGTAACTTTCTGCCCACTTTTGGGTGTTTTAGAGAAAATGGAGAATATCTGGAGGATTAAAGAGTTATTAGAGGGAGTGTAAAGTGTTTAGGTGGTGTGAAGAAGGCCTGCTTATAGTGGGGTTATTAGGATTTGGTTATTAATGGTGTTGGTTCGGAGTTGGTGGTTGAAAGTGGGAGTAAAGGATGAAAATTGCGGTTTTCTAAGGCAATTATGCCAGCTCTAACGATTTGGCACGGTCATGCCGATCATGAGCATGGTCGTGCGGGTCATAAGCATAATTGTGCGAGTCATGAGCATGACTGTGCGAGTCATGAGCGTGGTCATGCGGGTCATGAATTTTCACTAAGTGGTCATGAGCACTATCATGCGGGTCATGAGCATGGTCATGTGGATCATGAATTTTCACTGGGTGGTCATGAGCACTATCATGTGGGTCATGAGCATGGTCATGCTTCCCCGCGAAACTTTCTCAAATTTTCAGTTTGACCCCCAAAGGTTGATAATTTCATTATTATATGCTAGTAACTCATAATTAAGCATGTTTTCATGTATTTAGTGCGTATGAGCTTGCGTATAAGTATAGTGATGGAGTAAAAATGTGTATAATTGAATATTTATTGATTGTATATGATTTGGTTTCTCATATAAGCATGTAATTGGTGGTAAGTATGATTGTAATATGTATATGTATAAAAATGCATTTCCATTATGATCGAAGTCTTATATTCCAATTGGTTGAAAGGAATACGAATTACAAGTTTCAAAAAATAGAATGTGAATACAAAATTTTCTAAAAATAGAAATAAGAAAATACGAGACGTTATAGTGTCCTTTGCCTTTAAAATTAACGAGTTTTATCTTTAATGTTTCAAAATTTTACACGCTTTGCCCTTTAGCCATAACCCAATTAATTTTAACTGTTTAGTGAATGACTGATTGGACTTTTTGCCCATTTATTTCACAAAACCATTTTAATTAATAATTAAAACAAATTAATTATATATACACGCAAATCTAAATAAATATTTTCTCTCTAAAACCCTCTCACTCTCAACACTCTTTCTCTCTCTGTAAACAAAATACTTTCTCTTAAGTATCCATCCTAGTTCCAACAGTTTCCGTCTCTTTTTCCCAAATAACATATCAACTTCATCAAACATTTCAAAAAACGAATAATCTACAAATTACTTATTAAAGGTTACCTCAGTTAAGGCATAAAGGAACAAGAAAGGGTAGCATGAGAATTGAGAACCATTAATTAAAAAAATTATACAGATTAAATGATATATAAAGCGAGAACTGAAATTAGGGTTAGGTTTTGGTTTCGTTCTTTGTTTGGTGGAAATTAGGGCTATGTGATCAATAAGGGCCGCCAGAAGAAGGCCGTGAATGACCAGTGCGGCGACGGAATCCCCGGAATTCTGAGTGGGTTTTGGGAGAAATTCGGCAACCATAATTAGGGCTTTTTGCTTTGTGGTGTTGGAAAACACAAAGAAGGCTTTATTATCTCTCCTTTCCACTTGGTGTTGAGTTTGCATCTTCCCAAATAAATTTTCCGGCTCGTTTTCCAGGTGGACGGTGGCTGTGGGCTGTGGTAGTGTGATGGTGGTGGTGTGACAATAGTGGTGGCATGGCCGCCGGTGACAACCCGCCGTCGACTTCAAGTTTATGGTGTGGGGATGGTGCTGGTGTGAGGGTGGTGGTGGCGGCATACTCGCTGATGATTACCCGCCGTCAGCTTCAAGGTTGTGGTGTGGGGTGGTGCTGGTGTGTGTAGTGGTGTTAGAGGGAGAGAGTATACAGAATGTATGTGTTTTAGAGAGAGAGAGAGAGAGAGAGAGAGAATGAGTAGATATATAATTCATTTTTGTTGTTTAGTTATTGTTATGAATGTATCCATTATGTAGTGACTTTCCACATGTATAACCCCTATCTATGAATGCATCCATTATATAGTGACATTCCACATGTATAACCCCTTTCTCTTATGTACTATTGTACTAATGTGAGTGCCTATATATAATGACATTTGTATATGATATTAGATGAATGAATAAGAATTGTCCATGTTATATTCTCCACATGATTTCATAGTCTAGCTCTCATGTTTATATACATATATATTAGTTGCTAGTAGACTGTTGTTTCACAACACGTTATTAGCACGAACGTGCTCTATGTGTTTTGCCAGCCTTGGTATCCCTTTTTCCTTGCCTTTGATGTGCATTATTTTCCAACCCAACTCAATCTCGCACGTTGAGAAAGCAACCCAATAATTATGCAACTATCTCCACTAATAAAGGTATGATTCTTCGTATGATTATTTCATATTATATTTGATGATGATACATCAATCTTACTGGTAACACTTATTAATATACATATAAATTCTAGGATGTAGTCTCATGATTGAACTCTTATCTATATATTTTTTCATTTGCTTTTAGAAGTTATTATATATATATTAGCATGTTGGTATTCATAAGGATTTAGATGTTACATCATACATTATGACGTTACAATTGACTAATTCATCTTTTTTCTAATACTCATTATTAACTGAATAACTATAGTTTTCGTTGACGACAACGATATTACGAATATTTATTTTATTTTTCTCTTTTACAAATGATCCTTTCTATTATTCTAAATTGGCTGGATTATCATTTAATTAGTTAATTTTATATATGTTGTTTAGGACTCTTACAATCTAGTGATGCTCATCTACATATTATTTGAGCCACCATAATCATATATTTATGCTTCTTTATTAACCTTGTTAAGTTGTAAATAAAATTGTTGAATTATTTTGATTTGAGAAAGTTAATTTGCAATCTAGAGAATATTATATGTGCTTTTAGAATCCATGAAAAACAATTAAATTCAATATTCAATATTAAAAAGTATGGAACTCATTATTTATAGACTAAACAATGCAATTGTATTAGGTATATATGTTTGTATTGGTGGTCATATATACATGATGTATGTACTAGATTTTCTTTTTGTGTAGTTTATAATTTAAATGGATATGAAATTTGTGTTTAATTGTTTTCATTAGTCATTGTTAATACATAGCATGCCAAAAGACTTTTACATAATTAGATTTAAATGAATTATGTGAGTAAACATCAATTGATTTAGTTTTAAATAAACTATACAACTTATAATGCAATATATTATTATTGTTATAACATGATTATGCAAATATCGTTTGGTAATTATACTAAGGTTAATGCTATAACAAATTTTTCATATAAGAAATTCATATAATATATTAATATTGCTAGATATCATTAGTTGTTTTTAGAGAAACATTTTCTAGCGATGTCGGTACCTCTCATGTATTCATTATGCCATGTCATAATGTTTAACAATTTATTTACATATTAACTATTACTAGTGCTAGTATAGAATGCTTATATGATGTCATCAATTGTTTAAATATCAATATTTGAGAAAAAAATGAGTATGTTATGTAATTCATTAGTATTACAATTTTCAAATAAAATTTTCAAATACAAGTAATAAATGATCTGAGAACTTGAAAGAGATATATGTTTAAGTTTTAAAGTAAGTGTTCAAAATATATAAGATATTATGTTTGGTTATACCATAATAAGTTATTACATAAATTATATGCGTTTGCTTATTAGTGATAAAAAGGCTTCTTATTTTATAAAGGCCCATCATAAGTTGTTTTTATATGATGACATGCTATAAGGTCATGTATTGTATGATTTGTTGCTATCTATACCTTGTATTCTATATACCATCACTTCTTTGCATCGATAATACCGAATAGAACGACTAAACCAAACTTGTGGTTTATTGTCATTCTCATGAAAAAGTAGAAATATGCTTCGATTTGACACCCAAAGTGTCATACTCCTTGTATCTCATTATCAAGTATAAAAGAAATATTATATGACTCGGACATATAATTACTTCTCAATTGACGTTATACGAAGAGAAGTTTATTTATAAGGGAAATCGGATAAAACAAATTTTGTTTGTCAAACCTCAAATATACTCCTGAAGTAACAATATCATTTAAAGGGTATAAACGGTTTGAAATGACTGTATATCTATATGTTCGAGAAAATAATGGAAAACCATAAAAATTGTATGGTTTTACTCTGATGCATGAAGTGAATATATTGATCATTGGCATCATTGAGAAAGTTGTAATCATGATCATATTAATGATGAGATTGACCATTAGAAGTGCAACAATCATTATGTTAATAAGAGATCAAACTATTAGAAATTATAAGATAGTCAGGCTAATAATGAGATCGAATATCAGTATTATAATGATAGTCATGATGAGATCGACCACCAAAAGTGGTAAACTAGTGATAACATAACACGATGGTTTGAACTTTGAAGTTATAATACATTCTTTTATATCTTATGTTTTGTATTACATACGTGCAAGTAATACATATACAATATCATAAACCATAAGTTTATGGATCATGATTATTTACTTTATTGGTATGACCGGTTAAACCACACCGAGTCAATGATGATGTGAAATATAATGAAGAACTTGAAGATTCTTTTAGTTGATAGCATATTATGTTTGCTCTTAAGGGAAATTATTTATTTGCCAATTAATGGTATAAATCCCTAAAATATTATGGAATGAATGAAGGATGTATATAGCCAAACATGATATCATTTAGTGTTTTTAAATCGATGCATCGTCTAAATGGTTATCAAATTTACAACTTGAAGTTGTGTGTAGCTTAGCTAATGAGATAGCAAGCATATTATTCCATATTATCATATTTATGGTGGTTATAACATTGAATTTAGTATCCATGTTACTAATGATTATTGGAATAAGTATTGATCTTTCTAAATGCTTAAGACAAAATGCTTTTGTTGAAGACGATGATCAAATGTCTACAAATTGATTGCAAAGCCAAGAATCAAGAGAGCAAAAGTTCATACTTGAGCACATGTGATTTTACATGCAATAACATTATTTCACATCAATCAAACACGTTGTAATAGTTTCTCTCCATTATAGTTGGTTTTGGTCAGAAACCAAATATTTCCCATCAAACTTTTTATTGTGCGGTATACATTGTAATTGATCCACCACAACGCACAAAGATTGAAACTCAAATAATGTTGGGAATATATGTTGGGTGAAAATACTATTTATGATTACACACATAGAGCAATTAACGAGAAATTTATTTATGGCTCGTTAGATCTTAATTTAAGTAAATTAACATTCCCAATATTAGGGGGAGATTAATGGCAGTTGAAAAAGGAACATGAATTATCATTAATCCTCAAACGAAATTGTGTGAACAAGAAATTCAAAAGATAATTTGTTACCTAGATTAAAGAATCAATCACCAGACATGTTAACTGACCTAAATACAGTGACTAAGTAAGTCACGTAGTCAACTGCTAATGCTCCAATTAAGTTAGTTGTCCTAGTAGGGCAAACCATATATTAATGAGTCTATTGCACGCCAAGCGTGGTAGACTAGTCGATTCCAAGAAAATAAAAATTCCTCGAAAAAAATTGGAGCAAGTAATGAAGAAGATGGGCAAGTCGAGGTTATAGTAAAAACAAAAAAAGGTTTTTGAAGAGACATTAGACATGATGGTTCTGGAAGAACCTCAGGTACCTGAAAATAAAGAGCTCTTAGTAAATTATATCATGTCTAGAAGTGTATGGAATTGAAATAAAATCGACGTCGTTATACTTTTGTATATATAGGGCTTGAAAAGATGAAATGATGAGGATCGAGATTTAAAATCTGCCTATGAATAAATACAAAGAAATGATTGGCCAAAATGGAATGACGCAAATGCGGTAAAGTTGAATTCTCTATTGAAATGGAAAGCTTACGGGCCGGTAGTCCATAAAAAAGTTGTAAAATATATTTAATATAATTAGGTCTTTTATGTGGATCAACAATTGATGGCACAAGGATTTCGCAAAGACCTATGATTAATTATGAGGAGACGTATTCTCCAGTGGTGGATGCAATAGCTTTCCAGTATTTAATTAGTTTGGTAATATAAAGAGAGAATTGAAATGCGCCTTATAAATGTTATGTATCATTTAGATACTAAAGTTTATACGCAAGTCCTTGAAGGATTTAAATTATGTATTTCATGTAAAGTAAGTTCTCAAGAACAATATGATATTTGTATACAGATTCATTTTTGAATACGATTGAACTCCTGATGAGTTTCTTAAAGCAATTGAGTTCTTTAAACGTGAATCAAAACATCTTAATGATGTAATTCTTGTGCACCAATAAACATACATTGAAAACTTATACCCAGTGATTGTGATATCTCAATAAATAGTGTACACGCATGGTACAATATGGATTTTGGAAATAAAAGCAAGTGTTCATGACACTTTTACATGATATAGATATCTATGTGTTAAATGGGCAAATTTATATAGCAAAACTCCTGAAGAGTGAAAGCACATGCATATATGGATAAGATGGAACGAATCCCTCATGGATTGATAATGCTAGAAGCATTGATGTCAAAACCTCAAGAACATACTATATGAAGTTGACAAAATATGTGTGGACTAAAATAGTCGAGTCAAATATGATATAATGACTCACCAGTGAGCTCGAAAACGAGAAATACATATGGTGAAGTTGGTCCATTTGTTTTCATTAAAAGAACGATATGAGGTTTACAAGTATTGCAATATATGTTGATGATGTCATTGAATCTCCCGAAGTGAAAAAAGAGCTCAAATATTTAAGCAAGAATTTGCAAATGAAATACAATATTGCAAATTTATGGCTCGATACGTAGGACATACGCTTATATTATAATCCATCAATCATAATACATCTAGAAAATGTTGGACATATTCATATGGACAAAGCTTTTGGTGTAAGTACATTTAATGATGTTCAAATATTTGATATAGATAAAAATGACTTTTATCATCTTCTATCAAAGAAGCAAAGATCATTGGTCATGAAGTACCATAATTCAATACAAATTGTATTAATATATCTTGCTAGCTATACACGAACATATACCATTAAATTCATTGGCAAGATTTAACTCGTGTACGATGAGGAGATCGTGTAATGAGTAAAACATTTACTTTCTATACCCTTAAGGTACGAAAGGTATGGGTTCATATTTACTAACCCATCAACAAGTTTGGTTAGTTTTGTAAATGCAGAGATTATAACAAAACACATTCATGGATCTTATGGTATCTACTTACAAGAGGAGGTAATTAAAGTTTTACATGAAGATCATACATCAAGTTCATTAATAGATTGCACATCAAGCGACAAATCACTCACTACAAAAGTTTTTCAACAACTTTCATAGAAGATTGGCACTTGTTACTTGAAATGATACATATTATATTGAGGGGGAGACAATACGCGTTTCACTCTTTTTCCCTTAGCTGAAGTTTTGTCCCATTGGGTTTTCCTAGCAAGGTTTTTAATGAGGCAACATTATTAAGCGTATTAAAGAATAGTATTCCATCATGTGGATAGTCAAGGGGAGTGTTATGAACGTATCCATTATGTAGCGACTTTCCACATGTATAACCCCTGAATGCATCCATTATGTAGTGACCTTCCATATGTATAACCCCTTTCTCTTATTTACTATTGTACTAATGTGAGTGGCTATATATAATGGCATTTGTATATGATATTAGATGAATGAATAAGAATTCTCCATGTTATATTCTCTACATGATTTCATAGTCTAGCTCTCATGTTTATATACATATATATTAGTTGCTAATAGACCGTTGTTTCACAACAGTTATATATTAATATCATTAAAATGGTTTTCTAAATAAATAAGTAAAAAGACCAATCTGTCTATCACTTAACAGTTAAAGTTGACTGGTTTAGGGCTAAAGTGTGTGTCCTTTAGAGATAGAGAGTGGAGGGGTATGGTGTCAAAAACCATGCGCCTGCGCAAAGGACCATACCCTTAACAACAACTTACTACAAGAATAACCTTGCGCGCAATATGTAATGGTGTGCTATTCTTGGAATCAACATGTTGCCCAACAACCTTGCGCGTAATGTGCAATGGTAATGCATTCTCAACACATGCAGGTCACACAACAAACCTTGCGCACTTAGTGCAATGGCAAGTTAGACCAATACATGCAGGTCACATAACCAACTTCGCGCACTCAGCACAACGTCAAGTTAGACCAACACATGCAGGTCGCACAACGAACCTTGCGCACTCAAAGCAATGGCAAGTTAGACCAATCATACAAGTCACACAACGAACCTTGTGTACTTGGCGCAATGGCAAGTTAGACTTAGATTCGCAGGTTCCTTGACCATGCGCGGATCAAACAAACCCTCTAGCCGCGAAGTCCTAAAACCTTGCACAAAGCCAAGACAAACATGAGAGCAACTCATAGTCTTAGGAACAAAAGGATTTAATCCCTACAACTCTGTGTTGGTCAGAAAGCATTGAAAGCCACGCGGAAGGGAAAAGCGCAAAGAGGCGTTGATCAGTATAAGGGTACAAAGTGGCAGAGCTGTGACCTAATGGTTGCTCCGTAGGTTGTGTCAGACTGCGTCACATGAACAGTAATGCAGAGGCCAGACTGTACACCAACCATACTCACGCCAATGACTGTCACACGTTCTCCACTTTCGGCGGATGACAGGTCTGACACCAGGGACAGCTGCCATAACACGTGGCACCAATCAACATCCGACAAAGCACACCTCCTGCCAGAGATCATTTGCTAATCGATGCATATGGACAGAATGCATATCTCTGGTCCTCTAGGCCGCCCAAGGCCCATCAGCCCATCTCCTAAACCTACTTATTTTCGGCTATAAAATGAGTATCGAACCATAAGGTAAAACCATCTACTCACATACGAGCTTACTTACTACTTACATTGTAAACTCCATAAATTCCATACAAGATCAAAACGCCAAAGATTTAACAAAACTTTTCCTTCTACACATAAAATTTAACCCAAAATACCCTTATAACGAGATTTAGCCATCATCATCGTTAAAAGTCTTTTAATACCATTTAACCAACTACCATACCACAAGTATCAACTTAATTCATTTACAAAAGACACAAGCATAAGTTCATATTTTTACAACCCAAAAAGTTTATGACCCGTTTGGCGTTCAAAACATAACCGAAAGCGTATAAGAGTAACAAGGTGTGCTCGATCCGAGCTTCGCTTGCCTTAAAAGTCAACTTTACCTACATCACAATCACAAATCAATATTAACTCACATTTAATTTAATATCACTAGATTACACAATCGTGTTATTCATCCTTTATGAAGTCTTTCATTCACTGACCCGTTTGAAACGGATTACATTCATAATCATACTTCTACTCACTTGCCCGTATATGACATTTTAAATTTACAACTTAAACTTGGATTAAACATACTAAAACATTATGAATTTCCAATACTAATAAGTGTAAGAACTTACCTTTGTCCCGTTTTGATGGTGATCCGGTATTGCTCGCTCCTTCCTCTTTCACTCCTAATATAACAAATTTAACATGCTTAAATCTTATGTTTTCAACTCATTCCTTTCTTGACATAACATATATAGTAATTCTTCACATTCCTGACATGAGCCAATTTGTAACATAATTACATTTGATCATAGAAATCACACAAAAACCTCTATTCTAAGCATTTCATCAAACACTTGGTGTGCGCACCTAAATCAAAGCATAAAGTACAAGTATTCTATGCACATTCTTACTTTTTCATTACATAAACTTTCATAATAAATCAAATTCACACAATGATCATCATCTAGCTCACAACCATATATTAATATTCTACTGCACTAAATTTTTACATTAACACCATATGTATTACACTAACATGACCATCATTCATCATCCTAGTTCTATCACAAATGGGTTTCATCATGAATCATCAATATAATCTAAATTAAAGCACATTTCATCTTCTATATAGTGATTATATCAATTATTCATACTAATTTTATCTAACTTCATATATTGTTCATAACCCACTTATGAAACTTCACCAAATCACAAAGTTTAACTTACCTCTTGTTAGACTAGTTGAGATGACTAAAATTAAGTGTTCATGCAGAGAAAATGGCCTTGTATTCCTTCCCGATTCTTTGATTTTTGTAAAAATGGAGTTTTTCTTCTTCTTGGTCTTGCCTTGTACGCCACACACATCTGATGTGTGTGTGGTGTGTAAAGTTTTTATATTTATTTATCTAATCTTTCTTCTATTACCTCTTTTGGCCCCTCTAGTATGAACACTATCAGTAGCATCTTTTAATTTATACACTAACCATAGTCATGTTTCTAATTACTATTTGTGGCACCTTCTTATAACATATAAATAACTAGACATATTTAAAACTTGGGGTGTTACATGTCCACCCTCCTTATGGGAGGTTTCATCCCCGAAACCTGAATACATACCAAATAAGGTTGGGTAAAACTTCCGCATTTCATCCTCCGGTTCCCAAGTGAGGTCCAACCCCTTCCTGTGTTTCCATTGAACTAATACTTGTTTAACTTCTTTGTTACGAAGGGTCTTTACTTGGAAATCTTTTATAGCTACCGGTCTTTCAATGTAATTCATTCTTTCGTCCAACACAAGGTCATCAACAGGTATGTGTGTTGTTTCATCCGCAAGGCACTTCCGTAATTGTGACACGTGAAAGGAAGAAACAAAGAAAAGAAGGAGAGCAACTCCTAAGAAGCAAGCTGTTGGAACCTCATTCCAATGTATCGAGGACCAAACTTCCCTCGTTTACGGAATCGAATTACGCCTTTCCATGGAGAGACCTTCAATAATACTCGGTCTCCTACTTGGAATTCAATTGGACGTCTCCTTTTGTCCGCTTAGAACTTTTGTCGATCTTGTGTTGCTTTTAATCGAGCTCGTACTAGATCAATTTTCTCATTAGTTCTTGCTACTACATCCTTGGGGGCTAGTTCTCTTTGTCTCACTTCTCCCCAACAGACAGGGGTCCTACATTTCCTTCCATATAACATTTCGTATGGCGTCATTTGAATACTACTTTGATAGCTATTGTTGTACGAGAGCTCTACTGGTGGTAAATGGTCATCCCAGTTTCCCCCAAATTCCAACACACATGCTCTTAGCATATCAACCAATGTTTGTATGGTTCTTTCTGATTGGCCATCCGTTTGAGGATGGTTTGCGGTACTCAAGTGTAGTTTGGTACCCATATCTTCATGGAACTTTTTCCAATAACGAGAAATAAATTTGGCGTCACGACTTGAAACAATAAATACAGGTACTCCATGGCGTGAAACTATTCATTCACATATATTTCCGCCATCCTTTCTGACGAGTAAGTCTCCCGTATGGGTAAGAAATGAGCACTTTTCGTGAGACGATCGATAACAACCCAGATAGTGTCGTGACCTTTCTTTGTTTTGAGAAGTTCGGTCACCAAATCCATAGTTATGTTTTCCCACTTCCAAATTGGAATTTCCAGTGGTTGCAATTTCCCATACGGCCTCTGATGTTCTGCTTTCACTTGTGAGCATGTTAAGCATTTGGATACATACTTAGCAGTGTCGTGTTTCATTCCCGGCCACCAATAATTTTCTTTCAGATCTCTATACATTTTGGTGGCTCCCGGGTGAACCGAGTAGTAGGACTTGTGCGCTTCTTCCAATAATAGAGTCTTTACATCATAGTATCCAAGTTCGGCCATACCTTGTCTTAATTCCGCTTGCATTCGTTTTAAGCTCGTCGATAAATCCTTTCGTCCTTTCGCTTTTTTGATCATTCGCATTCAACGACTTAGTTTGAGCTTCCTTTATTGCTTCGATAAGGTTAGGTGTAACTATCATTCTCATTGATTTTACTCGGAATAGCGGCGGAGATTCCTTCCTGCTTAAAGCGTCTGCTACGACATTAGCCTTACCTGGATGGTAAAGAATGTTACAATCATAATCTTTAATCAATTCTAGCCTTCTTCTTTGTCTCATATTAAGGTCTTTGTTCGAAGAAGTATTTGAGACTCTTGTGATCTGAGTAGATTGTACATTTCGTTCCGTACAAATAGTACCTCCAAATCTTCAATGCAAAAACCACAGCTACCAACTCTAAATCATGAGTCGGATAATTGCCTTCATGCTGTTTAAGTTGCCTTGAAGCATAAGCAATGACCTTTCCTCGTTGCATTGAGACACACCCTAACCCTTAGTGTGATGCATCCGTGTATACTACCAAATCTTCCATTCCTTCTGGTAAGGTTAACACCGGAGAACTTGATAATTTTTCTTTTAGCATTTGGAAAGACTTCTCTTGTTCGAGACCCCATGAAAATTTTTCTTCTTTCTTTGTTAATCTAGTTATAGGCAAGGCTATTTTAGAGAAATCTTGAATAAATCTCCTATAATAGCCAGCTAAGTCTAGAAAACTTCGTACTTCATTAACATTCTTTGGGGATACCCATTTAATCACAGCCTCTACTTTAGATGGGTCTACTGAAATTCCTTTCTCAATAATCACATGGCCCAAGAATTGCACCTCTCTGAGCCAGAATGCACATTTGGAAAACTTAGCGTATAACCTTTCCTTACGGAGTGTCTCAAGTACTTCTCATAGGTGATGAGCATATTCTAACTCACTTTGAGAGTATACCAGAATATCGTCTATAAACACTATTACAAACTTGTCTAACATCTTTCGACATACTCTATTCATCAAATCCATGAATGTGGCCAGAGCATTAGTTAACCCAAAAGACATTACTAAAAACTCATAATGTCCGTAACGAGTTCTAAACGCGGTCTTAGCTACATCTTCTTCCCTTACCCGTAGCAGGTGATATCTCGAACGCAAGTCAATTTTTGAAAACCAACTTGCCCCTTGTAGTTGATCGAAGAGATCATCTATTCTTGGTAAGGGATATCGATTCTTTATCGTGAGTTTATTAAGCTCGCGATAGTCGATACACATACGCATCGAACCATCCTTCTTTTTTACAAACAAGACTGGTGCCCCCCAAGGAGATACACTAGGACGTATAAATCCTTTATCTAAAAGTTCTTGCAATTGAACCATTAATTCCCATACTTCAGTGGGTGCCAAATGATAAGGAGCTTTGGCTACGGGTTTGGCATTTGGTTCTAATTCGATCCGGAATTCTACTTCTCGCTCCGGTGGAAGGCCCGGCAAATCATCCGGAAATACATCCGGATATTCATTCACAATTCTTGTGTTTTCTGTTTTTGAAATAGCTTGCTTAGTATCAACTACATAGGCTAAAAAGGCTTTACTTATATTTCGTACATACTTAACTGCTTCAACAATGGTGCATAATTTAGTCTCTACTCTTCTTTCTCCATAAATGCTTACCCGCTTCCCTTTAGGAGACATAACATGTATGATCTTACTTTCACATAAAATTTCCGCATGGTGAAAGGATAGCCAATCCATACCTATCAGCTCCTTGAATTCTCCCAAAACCATGGGAATAAGATCGATATCAAATTCTTCATCCTCTATGGTGATCTTACACTTTCTACATACTTCTAGAGGTAAGGGCATTCTTTCTATTACAAATGAGGGGAATGTATAATTTCACTTGACACAAATGACCTACTAGCTCCCGTATCAAATAATACATATGTTGGTATAGAGTTTAGCATGAATATACCTGATATAACATTCAGGTGTGTCTTTGCCTCTTCTGTCGAAATTTGGAACATTCTGCCTTTGGCTTTGATGGGTTCTTCCTTCTTTCCTTCTTTTCTTATTCCTTGTTTGAGTTTTTGGCATTCAGCTTTCACATGACCTGACTCGTTACAGTTGTAACATACCCTCTTAGGATTAGGACAATTGTAGTATGGATGTCCTTCTTGACCACAGTTATAGCATCCTCTTCTTCCCATTAAGCATTCAGCCGAGTGAAGTTTTCCACATGTCTTACATCGTGGAAATCCTCCTTTCGGGGTTTCCTTCTTACTACGATCTTGAAGCTTGGGCCTTTTAGGAGTGCCTTGAGTTGACCCCTTTTCAATTTGTCTTTTCTCTCCTCGCTCTTCTTGCCTCTTCAATTCGATCTCCCTATCCCTTGCCCAATTAACGAGCTCATTCAAAGTTTCACATTTAGAAGGGGTGATGAACTCTCTGTACTCAGCCTTTAACATATCATGATAACGATTAATCTTCATCCTTTCCGTTCTTGTGAATTCCTTACAAAACTTCATCTTGTAAAGGAAAATGTTTGTAATTTCATTGATTGTTTCATTCTTTTGTCGAAGACGGAGAAAGTCTTCTTGAATCCGATCTACAGCTGATTGCGGACAATGAATATTTCATGAACGGTTCTTTAAATTCTTGCCATGTTATAGTTTGTAGCTTATCCACACCTATCTCCTTACTATACGCATCCCACCAATCCTTCGCTTGTCGTTGAAGTTGCCCTGTAGAGAACATCACTTGATCTTCCTTTTCACAATGGCTTCGAATGAACACCCCTTCTATGTTGGAGATCCGTCTTTGACATTCTATGGGATCTATTTCCCCATTATAAGATGCAGCTTTACACGCCATGAATTCCTTGTACGTACATCGACGTGCTTCTTTCTTGCCTTGTATTCCACTCATCATTTCCTTCAGTTCGTCTATCTTGCTGGTCATCATAGTCTCTACTATGTTTAGCACTTGACTTTCTACTTCTTGTGCTATACGAGGGATGTTTGCGTTAAGTGTCTTTACTACTTCATCTGCAATCAGCTTATTTAATTCATCCTGACTTATTTGTTCCACAGCGTTTGAACCCCCTTCATCCGTCATCTACAATCACATACTTATGTTAGATATCATACTATTCATTCATATGTATGTATACATCTATATACATATATCATTCTATACGTTGCAAAATATCAAATCTCATTCTTGTAAGTTACGGGTTCAAATAATTCTTATCGCAACATTCTTGACGTACCAACGACAATATACTTCCGTTCGTGCATTCAACTTTCTTATTCATTCGCACATTCGTTATACATATAGGTTAACTAGCTTGCCATCATGGCTTCATTTACATTCTGGTGCCCTTTCTAGAATTTAACGAGGGTTTGGAACTCGTTTAAAAATTTTAACATAATAAATAATGAATCAGCGACATGCTTCAGTGGCTAGCGTCGTCGACGGCTCATCACCGCGTCGCCGACGCATTCTAGAAAGTTGCGTCGCTGTGATTCTTGCGTAGACAGTGTATTAGTGTGTCGGAACAAGGAAGGGCCGTCGGCGACGCATAAGGAGCCCGTCGCCGATGCCTTGCCTGATCTCTCTGACGCTGCAGATTTTTGTTTCAGCCATTTTGTCCGATATCTAACCTTTTTCCCAGCCGAAACCATTTCATAACATCGTGACTTCACTAATCATAACATCATGTTAAATCCCTATAACCCCTTCCCGTTTTAACGTCTATAAACAAGAACATTAAAATTTCTTAAGAGTACTTACTAGTATCATGCCTCAGAACGAACACACTTTTGCATAAGCTCTCGGTTTGAGTTCAAGTACACTAACTTTAACACTTGAATACCTCAAACCTTGGCTCCGATACCCACTTGTAAACTCCATAAATTCCATACAAGATCAAAACGCCAAAGATTTAACAAAAGGTTTCCTTCTACACATAAAATTTGACCCAAAATACCCTTATAACGAGATTTTACGATCGTCATCGTTAACAGTCTTTTAATACCATTTAACCAACTACCATACCACAAGTATCAACTTAATTCATTTACAAAAGACACAAGCATAAGTTCATATTTTTACAACCCAAAAAGTTTATGACCCGTTTGGCGTTCAAAACATAACCAGAAGCGTATAAGAGTAACAAGGTGTGTTCGATCCGAGCTTCGCTTGCCTTAAAGGTCAACGTTACCTACATCAAAATCACAAATCAATATTAACTCACTTTTAATTTCATATCACTAGATTACACAATCGTGTTATTCATCCTTTATGAAGTCTTTCATTCATTGACCCGTTTGAAACGGATCACATTCATAATCATACTTCTACTCACTTGTCCGTATATGACATTTTAAATTTACAACTTAAACTTGGATTAAACATAATAAAACATTATGAATTTCCAATACTAGTAAGTGTAAGAACTTACCTTTGTCTCGTTTTGATGGTGATCCGGTATTGCTCGCTCCTTCCTCTTTCACTCCTAATATAACAAATTTAACATGCTTAAATCTTATGTTTTCAACTCATTCCTTTCTTGACATAACATATATAGTAATTCTTCACATTCTTGACATGAGCCAATTTGTAACATAATTACATTTGATCATAGAAATCACACAAAAAACTCTATTCTAAGCATTTCATCAAACACTTGGTGTGCGCACCTAGATCAAATCATAAAGTACAAGTATTCTATGCACATTCTTACTTTTTCATTACATAAACTTTCATAATAAATCAAATTCACACAATGATCATCATCTAGCTCACAACCATCTATTAATGTTCTGCTACACTAAAATTTTACATTAACACCATATGTATTACACTAACATGATCATCATTCATCACCCTAGTTTTATCATAAATGGGTTTCATCATGAATCATCAATATAATCAAAATTTAAGCACACTTCATCTTCTATATAGTGATTATATCAATATTCACACTAATTTTATCTAATTTCATATATTGTTCATAACCCACTTATGAAACTTCACCAAATCACAAAGTTTAACTTACCCCTTGTTAGACTAGTTGAGATGACTAAGATTAAGTGTTCATGCAGAGAGAATGGCCTTGAATTCCTTCTTGATTCTTGATTTAAATGGAGATTTTCTTCTTCTTGGTCTTGCCCTGTACGCCACACACATCTTATGTGTGTTTGGTGTGTGAAGTTTTTATGTTTATTTATCTTATCTTTCTTATATTACCTCTTTTGGCCCCTCTAGTATGAACACTTATAATTAGCATCTTTTAATTTATACACTAACCGTAGTCATGTTTCTAATTACTATTTGTGGCACCTTCTAATAACATATAAATAACTAGACATATTTAAAACTTGGGGTGTTACAAGTCCACCCTCCTTATGGGAGGTTTCGTCCCCGAAACCTGAATACATACCAAATAAGGTTGGGTAAAACTTTCACATTTCATCCTCCGGTTCCTAAGTGAGGTCCGACCCCTTCCTGTGTTTCCATTGAACTAATACTTGTTTAACTTCTTTGTTACGAAGGGTCTTAACTTGGAAATCTTTTATAGCTACCGGTCTTTCAATGTAATTCATTCTTTCGTCCAACACAAGGTCATCAACAGGTATGTGTGCTGTTTCATCCACAAGGCACTTCCGTAGTTGTGACACGTGAAAGGTATTGTGAATGCCATCTAACGCTGGAGGCAGTTCTAATTGATATGCAACTTTCCCAATACGAGCTAGAATTTTAAACAGCCCAATGTATCGAGGACCCCACTTCCCTCGTTTACGGAATCGAATTACGCCTTTCCATGGAGAGACCTTCAATAATACTCGGTCACCTACTTGGAATTCAATTGGACGTCTCCTTTTATCCGCTTAGAACTTTTGTCGATCTTGTGTTGCTTTTAATCGAGCTCGTACTAGATCAATTTTCTCATTAGTTCTTGCTACTACATCCTTGGGGGCTAGTTCTCTTTGTCCCACTTCTCCCCAACAAACAGGGGTCCTACATTTCCTTCCATATAACATTTTGTATGGCGCCATTTGAATACTACTTTGGTAGCTATTGTTGGTCTTGCCCTGTACGCCACACACATCTGATGTGTGTGTGGTGTGTGAAGTTTTTATGTTTATTTATCTAACCTTTCTTCTATTACCTCTTTTAGCCCCTCTAGTATGAACACTTATAATTAGCATCTTTTAAATTATACACTAACCATAGTCATGTTTCTATTACTATTTGTGGCACCTTCTAATAACATATAAATAACTAGACATATTTAAAACTTTGGGTGTTACACTAATCCTATGTGTTCCTTGCTTCATCCTGCACCTGTATCATGTGTAAAAATAGAGGTTTGGGTCAACAAAAGTTGACGAGTGAATCCCGTTTAAATATTTGAAAGAAAAGATATGTTGATTAATTTTTAAAAAAAATGTGCATAAACCAAATATGAGCAAACGTATATGTAAACTATTCACAAACCACATAAACATCTAGCAATGTACACATAAGCATGATAAATGATGAACTGTGAGATCAAGGCTCAATCAAAAGGAGCCAATCTAATTAGGTACGCGATGCTCTACCCGTCTATAGAGGGAACTGATGGGCCTATTGTGAATGCTTGACTAGAATGAGAAAATAAATGATGAGCTGTGATATCAAGGCTCAATCAAACGGAGCTTGACTGAAATGAGATCAAGGCTCTACTCATATCCAACAAGGAACTGATAGGCCTAATGTGACAGCTTGACTGAAATGAGAAAATATAATCACAATAACAATATACAAAATATCATATAGCACGTTAGTTCACATAATGGTAATAGCACAAGTGTTTGAATAAATGTTTTAAATAAACGACACATGATACACCCCAAAACATGAATAAAAAAAGGAAGTTTGTAAGAATTCACTCACAGTGGGTGCGTTTCTTGAGTTGATAACAAATGCGCACGATTAACGATTCCAACCGACGAGAACACTAACCTAAATGATCACGTAATAATTCGGTAAATGTATTTCTTTTGTTTGAAATTAATATTTTTATTTAGTGCGTTTTATTAGGCTTTTTAGACTATTTTTATAGTATTTATCACAAGTTTTATGCTTAAAAAGTCTTATTTTTATATATATCGTTAGGGATTTTGAACAAAAATAAAGAAAACACTTATAAAAATTATACCCCTTGAAGGTGTTGAATCGGTCATTTGTGTGATTTTTGGCAGCATGTGAGGATCGAACTCGTGACCTCCCGTATACGTGCATGAAGCTCTACCAACTGAGCTACGTGTCTAACCCGAAATAATCTTGATTTTAATTAATTATATACACTTACTGAGTCAAATTATATTTTAGTTTTATTTTAAAAAGGTTTTATTTATTTCAGAACGCATATAACCGTGCTCAGACCCGGCTCGAACTCGCGACCTCTGACTTTTGTTGCACACAGCCCTACCAACTGGGCTGTGTGACTAACCCGGTATAAACTAGATTTTTATTATATACATATACTTACTCAGTTAAATCATGATTTTATTTATTTAAAAAAAACTTGTTATATGAACGGATCGTTGCACATGAAGAGAATCGAACCCGGGTACCCTTGTTTGTAATGCACACAGTCCACCACTGGACTGTGTGTCTAACCCGGTGTAATCCAGAATTTATATTGTATTAATATACTAACTCGACTTCATCTTCTTCATCTTTAAACCCTCTGATCAGAACCTGATTAGATAAACTTGTGGAATAGTTTGTTTTGTATTAACCGATCATAAGATAATTGAAAAGAAAACAAAATTCAAATGATTGTACCGAAATGAAGATACTTGATTCCTCCGGTGACCACAAAAATTTCCGGCGAAGTGAATTTCGAACACAGAATCTTCGGAGTGTTTAGAGAGGTTTTGCGAGTGTGTGAGCGAGTTCTGAATGACTTCTAAGATGAGTATTTATAGCCGAATGTGTTGAATAGGCTTCGGTCAAAAATCTTAAATGTGGATATGATTGGGTAACTGATTGAATGTTATTAATCCAATTATTGAGTCCAATTCAAGATTAGAAATTGTTTCACTAATTATATTCGCAAGAGAAACTGAAATTGATGATGGCTATGAAAACTTTAGCCGTTACTGAGCGGGTTTTCTTTGAATCTGATTTCAGGAACTATTTTATTATAAATGGTGTTTGTTTTGGAATATAACCGATGTGTGTGTGTGTGCAGTGTAGTGGTGTAATGTGTGTTTGAGTTGGGTGGAGACCCGGGTTCGAAACCCGTGGTCACCCCCTTATATTTATTTTTTTACTACTTTAATTTTTTATTTATAAATAATATTATTAGTTTTTATTATGTTTACCCTTTTTAATTTGTTTATAAATTACAGAAATTTATATAACGAATTTGAACGGTTAACATAAATACGTAACAAAACTTCGTATCATATATTTGAATTATTAAATGGAGCGGGTTTTTGGATCCGTTTCACAATGAATGTTACCCCAGGAACGCTGGTGCTCATCACGGCTCTAGTCGTGTGAACATTCTGGTAACCCCCGGAGTTTAAAAGGAGACTCCCTGCGTACCAATCACTTCGGTTTTGCCTCCGGGTGATACTCCGATGTCTTGGTACATCAAGTCTCAAATGGCTCTGAATACCGTTTACGCGCAACTTTGCGCAAAAACCAACACTTCCGCTGCGTCGGTGCAGCCAACTACTCATGTGCATGCTTCGCCTGCACCTCAAGTTCTCAGCTATGACTCGCCGGTTGGAGCGAGTGTTCCATCCCAACTCCGTACATGAGAAACGGAGTACTCTCAATCGCTGCCTAAACATAAGTCTCACGCTCAAAGGCGAGTGTCCATCCACTCACGGTTGGGCCCACGTCCTCTAGAGGGGCGGGACACCCAGCGTGAGAAAGACCGAACTAATGGCGAGGGTGATAGCGCTAGTGTGTTTCACCGGCTACCAAAAGATCATGCTGCTTACAGATCTGTGCCATGGGCTATTTATAACTCGGAGGCGGAGTACAACTATAACCTGATCTACAGGCCGGCTAAAGCAGCCGAACACTCAAAATTCATCAAGGAGATTGTGCTTGCACCACTAGAGCGCGTAAAACTTCCCTCCAATGTGGGAAAGTACAATGAGTTGATGGACCCAGAGGATCACAAATGCTTGTTCACTTGCGCCTGTTCACCGGCGCAGGACTAATCGGAGGCTGGACATTGCCCATGTGGTGTCACTTGTTCGTCCAATCCCTTACAGGTGTTGCACGCCTATGGTTTGACAACTTGCCCACGGGCAAGCTCGCGCCATGGAACGACCTTAAAGACAAGTTCCTGACGCACTTCAGCCAAAAGCGGCGTTACATCAGAGATTTCTTTAGCATAATAAACATCTGGCAGCGTGATGACGAAAGTCTCGAAGACTTCATCACCTGCTACAATAAAGAGGTACTGGAGATAGGGGATGTGCATGAAGACCTGATTTGTGCACAGGTCTATACGTAGACAGAGCGCAACCTCAATAACAGTACACCTCCCCAATCCAATTATCGTCCCCAAGACATGAGCAACAGTTTTGGGAAGAAGAATAAAAAGAGTTGGAGGGAAACCAACCATCACCCTCCCTACTCGCTGGTCGACGCTCGCGTGACCATCAATAAAATTGCTACACAGAGAGCAATAAAGTAGGATAATCGCGATCGTCAGTGGACACCACTGACGAAAACACTGGCGGAGGTACTCAGCACCGAAGATCACCAATTCAAGCAGCCGTCGTCGATGCGCAATAAGAAAGGTCAAGACCCCTACCTTTTCTGCGATTATCACAAAGATACGGGGCATACAACCAACAACTGCATCTCCTTGCGCATGGAGATCGAGAAGGCGCTAAAAAGTGGGAAGCTCACCCACTTACTTCATAATATGCGCAAGGAGGTGCGCCAGATTACTCGAGGCGGCGAGGGCCCGAGTAACAAGAAGATGAAGTTTGTTCATATGATCCAGGGTGGCCCGTCGCGCAAACACGACCATCAAAAGAGTTGCACGCATCACTGGCGCAAGCAACAGGTCATCTTCCCCGTAGTCCCTGGGGGCCCGCACGAAGACCGTCTGGTCGTGATAACTGGCATCTTTGGCCATTATCGCACCGATTACATGTTCATAGACCCCGGAAGCTCTATGGAGATCATATATGAACAGTGCTTCCAACAACTGGACCCAGAAGATAAGGCGCACTTGACCCGGTGGACTTCCCACTCACTTGTTTCTGCAACGAGGTCGTCTTTCCACAGGGCTAAATCACTTTTCCAGTGACTCTTTCCGATTGGCGACACTCGCGCACGGTCTCAGAAGCACAACGGCAGTTGGCGCATGTGTGTCGATTTCAAAGGTCAAAACAATGCATGTCCCAAGGACTGCTACTCCTTAACAGAAATCGACAAAAAAAGGTGGACTCCCTCGCTTCATTTAGGTGGAAATGCTTCCTCGATTGTTACAAAGGCTACCACCAAATATAAATGAAGAAAGAGGACGAAGACAAGACCGTATTCTGCACTGACAAGGCGATCTTTTGTTACACAAAGATGCCCTTCGGATTACGCAACCCCGGAGCCACCTATCAGCGTTTAATGGACCATGTCTTCGGGGACGACATTGGCGAAACCGTAGAAGTGTATATTGATGACCTCGTCATCAAGAGCTCAAATGAGGAGAAGATGCTGACAAACGTCGAAAACGTTTGCATCCTTGCGCAAGGTAAACCTGAAGCTGAACCCCAGCAAGTGCTCGTTTGGAATGGAAGAAGGCAATTTTTTGGGATTTATCGTCACACGCGATGTTTCAAAGTTAATCCCGAAAAAGTGGAAGCGATTCAACGTATGTCTGCCCCCTCAGCCATAAAAGAAATGCAACGGTTGGCGGGGCAACTGGCTGCGCTGAACAGGTTCTTGGCCAACCACGTAATGAAGCCCTTCCCATTCATCAGCACTTTGCGGAATTGTGTAAAGGCAAAACAAGTTTCAGTGGACTCCGGATGCGGAGAAGGCCTTCACACAAATGAAGGAATGCTTGATTCAGCTGCCTACGCTCACGGCACCGCAAAAGAATGAGCCATTGATACTTTACCTTTCCGCATCAGATATCGCTCTCGGTGCAGTCCTGCTAGTAGAGCGCGCAAGAGTCCAAACTCCGATCTACTACGTCAGCAAAATGCTAACTGACCCAGAGACAAGATATCCTATGATGGAAAAGCTTGCTCTAGCTTTGGTCCACGCATCCCGCAGGTTGCATCGCTATTTTTCCGGCCATGTGATAACATTTCTCACGAACTATCACTTAGGCCAAATTTTGTCCAAACCAGACATATCTGGCCGTCTAGCAAAGTGGGCGATTGAGCTAGGTGGACACAACATCGTGTATAAACCACGCCCATCAATAAAAGGCAAGATATTAGTAAATTTTGTTACAGAAGTACCAACCAATAAAGTGCAAGAGTGTGAAACTGTACAGAACCCAGCGCCACTTACAGACGACTGCACATGGATACTTCACACAGATGGCGCATCCAACGATGATGGCGCAGGGGCAGGTCTCCGCCTAATAAGCCCCGACAACCAAGAGTTTCACCTACGCCATCAGGTTGGAATCAAGAGCACCAATAATGAAGCTGAGTACGAAGCGTTTTTGGCAGGCCTTCTGTTAGCCATCAAAATGGGCGCACATAATTTGGAAGCAAACGTCGATTCCCTTTTAGTCGCAGGACAGATCAACGACCTATACGACGCAAAAGGCGAAACGATGGCTTTGTATCTTAAACAGGAGCAAGCCTTAATAACCAAATTCCAACACTTCAAAATAATCTATGTCAACCAAAGCGAGAATAAACATGCCGACACGCTCAGCAAATTAGCCACTACAAGCTTCAGTGCGCATTGAGGTACGCGAAAACCCTTCTTTTCCTTTGCGTCAAGTAAACATCATCGAAGTGGGGAATCATTCCCGGATGTCTCCCATAATCATGTTCTTGCAATACGGGACCCTCCCCGAAAACAAAGTGGAAGCAAGGAACATCCAGAACAAGGCACTCAACTACGAAATAGCGGACGGTATATACCTCAGACCGCTCCTCTGTTAAGTTGACCTGCAAGACGCACAGTACTTGATCCACGAAATACATGAAGGGTTATGCGGAATTCACGCCGGTCCGCGAATGGCCATAGCAAAGATCATGAACGCCGGCTACTACTGGCCTGGCATGCACCTAGATGCAGTCGAAACACTGCGGAAGCGCACATCCTGCCAGCGCCATGCGCCAAAGACATTGCGCCCCAAGAATCCCTTGATCCCAGTGACAATAGCATAGCCCTTCCAGCAATGGGAAATCGATATGGTGGGACCCTTCCCAGATGCCCCAGGCGCGGTGATGTTCATAATCGTTGCAGCCGATTAGTTCACCAAATGGGTAGAAGCAAAACCCCTTGCATCCACCACAGCAACCGTAGTTCGGAAATTCATTTGGTGCCGCTTTGGGTTACCCCTGTGCATAGTCAGTGATAACGGCCCCAACTTTGCAGCTGAAGAACTACAGAAATGGATGAAGGAAATGCATATCGAACATGTCTTCACTTCGGTCGCGCATCCCCAAGGGAACGACCAAGTGGAGAGTATAAACAAGAGCATCGTTGAAGGGATCAAGACGAGATTGGGTACGGCGTGAAGAGGCTGGGTAGATGAGTTGCCAAGCATCCTTTTGGCTCATTGAACCATGCAAAAAACCGGCACAGTCGAAACTCCTTTCAGCCTAGTGTATGGGACGGAGGTAGTGATTCCGTAGAGATAGGCCTCCCATCACCACGCATGTTGGCTGTGCAAAGCCACAAATAATGAAGACGAGCGCAAACTCGACTTGGACCTCCTGGAAGAAAGGCGTGAAAACGCCGCTATCAACGAAGCAATGTACAAATCCAAGCTCGAGAAATACTACAACGCGCGAGTCCGCATATGTACCTTCCTACCTGGCGATTTTGTTCTACGCGACAATAAGGCGTCGAACGCTGAAAGTCCTAGAAAACTCGCACCTAAGTGGGAAAGTCACTACATTATCCATGAAGTCCTAGGAAAGGGCGCATACACCCTTAAACGTTTGGACGGTATAAACATTCCCAGGACCTGGAATGCGTAGCAGCTAAGGCGGTGCTACATGTAAATTAGCAAACCTATTATCTTATTGTCTACTCTGTATATGGCTCTTATGCCTTATTGATTAATAAAGACAATGGGTACATTTATTTCTTTATCTAGATGTTTTGTTACAAATGCGCAAAACAACTCTGGGTCTACGCGAAAACACCATGGTACACAATGACTCATGAAATTCACTACCTACTGCATGCGCATGGGAGGGGATGTTCATACACGAGTTCATTACCAGTTTTATTCGCTATACCTAAACAAAGTTGGTTTTTTTCACGCAAATATTGTAACTTGGAAGGAAAGAAAAACATCTATTTCATTAAAAAAGAAATATGTACAAACATGCGCAACGCACAGTTACATTCAAACTACATCAAAGATATTACAATAAAGATCCTACACTGCTCTTCCCTCCATGCGGCCTCGGCTTCATCCGGAAATATGTCTTTAAGGCGATCAATGAAGTCATCGTTTTGGAGCGCCTCGCTCACCAACTCCATAGCCGAGAGTTGAATACGACCATACTCCCGCTTAGCCTGGGAGAAGGCAGCTTCGGTATCAACTCCATGAGTAGCAGAGCGGCTGTTGTCCCATTGAACGTCCAGTGCATGAGTAACATGATGCGCACACTCAGCATAGCCCTGCGCATACCCGTTATGGCGCGTAGTGACCATTAGCTTGGCCACTGCACCGTCCAGCTCCACGGAATTCAGGATGGAGTTTGTGATCTGCAATACAAGAACAGAGGATTAGAATCAAGACAAAATGATTGAAACACAAATGGAGTACTTACATTGACAACTCCATGCTGTTGCATCAACAGCATGTTGTTGGCCAGCGACTCCAACAACGACTCAGAGATGGCGCGGACGGCTTTAGAATTCTCAAGTTTCTTTTCGTCCGCGTCCAACTTGGCCTCCGCCAAGCTCAGCCGCTCCTTATCCTCCAAGCCCCTGCGTTGCAATTCAACCTTTTCCACCAAGGCCACCTAGAGATCCTTCTTTGCGCCCTCCAAAGTGGCGCAAACTTCAACTTGAATATTTACTACAAGGCTAGCACGACAATTTATTTATCATACAACAAAAATATATAAGGGCAAGTTTTTACCTCCTTTTGTTCACTGCGCTCGCGGTGCGCCCTGGCCTCTACGGCCGCAGCAGAAGCTGCCTCCTTCTCTTTCCTCTCGCGTTCTACCTCTCCGCGCAACTAGGCCAATTCATCTTTCAAGGATTTTTTTCTCGTGATTGTCCTTTTAACAAGCCTCCCTCCACAACTTGCGCTCCTAAGCATGTGTGGTAGCGGAGCTTTCGGCCATCTTCTTCCACCCCAGTGTGGACCATTCTTCAGTCCGTTGAGTCTCGGCAAATTTAGCCTTGCCTGTCTCCAACTCAGATTCTTGCACAACCACTTGGGCTCGCTCTTAGACTAGATCCGCCTTGGCAGCTTCAAATTTGTCTTGCTATTTTTGCTTGCTCAGCCATTCTCTTATGATCTTGCGCATAATCAAGGCGGAGCTAGCTGCTGCCTGGAGGTACGCGCGGTAGGTTTGTTCGTGACCCTTTCCAGCGCGCGCGCACCTCTGTTGATACACTTTTGTGTCTGTCGCTTGTTCTTAGTTACAGTTGTAATCGTATGGTCTTTGCTCAAGTGTCTGTATAAGTTTGGTCATGTCGAACAGATCAAGATATCCTTCTATCTTGGTTTAGTACGACATCTTAGCTTGTATGTGTTAATCAGTTGCATGTGTGCATACCGTTGAGTCTTGTGTACGTCGTTGCTTCGTACGAAATTGGTTGCTTTGTACGAAATTAGTTGCTTCGTAAAAATTGGTTGCTTCGTACGAAATTGGTTGCTTCGTACGAAACCAGTTGCTCCGTACGAACCAATTTCATACGGATGACTAGCATGGACACTATATAAGCAGACATGCACCTCTCAGTGAGGTTTAGCCTTTGAGACTTTCTACTGACGAACTGATCTTTTGGTGGGATCTCTCAGTCAACATTTCTGGTGAAGACGAAGACACAAGAAGACAGCAAGTTTGTTTGAGTCATACGAGCATTGTGTGTATATGTTTGTACTTGTTCTCAATCATTAATCAAGATAGTGAATCTTTGGTTACCCCGTGTTGCACACTTGGATTCCGCACTTGTGGGTGTGTTATATGAACAAGGAACAGGTTTAATGTCACACCCGACCCGCAGCGGAAAAGGTGATCGGGGCATGATTGGGTTATCATCAAAGCTCATGACATTTATTTTAACGTTTCATATTCATTAATACAATTTAATGGAAATTTACAATAAATATTACAACATGTCCTAACTATCAATCTAAGCTTCTTTGTTTTCTTCTAAGGCATTTCCTATGCTTTCCTTGCTTCATCCTGTTCACCTGTATCATGTGTAAAAGGGTTTTTGGATCAACAAAAAGTTGGCGAGTGAATCCTATGGAAAACATTTGAACAAGTTTATTTAAATGATTATGAAATAAGTGCACAACCACACATGAGTAAAAATAGATGTAAACTTATTCATAAATCAATTTAATATCAAACAATACACACATGAATAATAATGGATTGGTTTTGAGGCACGCGTTGCTCAACTCGTCTACCACGAGGAACTGATGGGCCTAATGAATGAATTGCATAACCATGATAATATGAAGGACATAACTACAAACAATATAAACTCAATAATACACACATGAACAATAATGGATTGGTTTTGAGGCACGCGTTGTTCAACTCGTCTACCACGAGGAACTGATGGGCTTAATAAATTTCATACAAGTTGACAAAATGAAATACATAATCACAACAATATAAACAATCTAAGTTTAGATCACGATATGGTATGGCACAAGTTTAAATAAACGAGTTAATTATTTTGTGACACATGACACACCCCAAAACGTGTAATTAAAAAGGGGAAGTTGTAAGATTCACTCACAGTGGGTGCGTTCGGTTGATGATGTTGAATGTACGCGAAGTGGTTTTAACCACGAGTGAAATTAACCTAGATAATGGCATAATGTTTCGGTAAGTAAACGGATTTTATTAATCCATTCTAGTAGGATTGTTGGGTGTATTTTTATGAGTTTAATGCTATTTTCTAACCTTAAAAATGTTATTTTTAAGTATTTTTAATTGATTTTTAATTAAAATAAATAAATAAAAATAATAAAAAAATTGACTTTTTGACCGTTGACCGTTGACCGTTTGACCATTGACCTTGACTGTTTGACCGGTTCGTATGCGTGTATATGTGCGCTGAGTGAGGCTCGAACCCGAGACCTCCCGTACGCGTGCACGCAGCTCTACCAACTGAGCTACGTGTCTAACCCGAAATATTTCTGTTTTTAATTACATTTATATACTAATTAGTTTAAACAGAAAATCCTTTATTTCTTAAAAACGATTTTAATCCAAGACTCGGTGCGCTCCACAGGTCTCGAACCCGGGACCTGTGGCTTATGCTATCACACAGTCCACCGCTGGACTGTGTGTCCAACTTGTTAACTAAACTGATTTTTATTATTCTTAAATACAAACTAAGTATTTTCATTTCTGACTTATTTAAAAAGTTAGATAATTGTCCGGATCGATGCAGAAGACCGGACTCGAACTCGTGTCCTGTGATTAAACATACACACAGTCCACCACTGGACTGTGTGTCTAACTTGGTTATTATTTCGGTTATTAATAAACTTAACATGTAACAGTGTGACTCCGGTTCGTTTAACAAAAAAAAAAGACATTTTTATTAAGGCAGCATGCGTGGGACAAGATTCGAACTCGAGACGTTAATGTGTTTAATGTGCACACAGTCCACCGCTGGACTGTGTGTATAACCCGAGTTATTTCTTGATTTAAATTAAACTTATACATTACAGAAAACTTCGTCTTCTTCGTTGATTTTAACCAGAATCGAAAATCCGACTGGTTCGATGTTTTAATCGTGTTCTTTAGCGTTTTTCAGTTAATTACAGATGAGATATGTAAAAAGAAGGGAAGATTTAAGCGTGAGGTATACCGACTGGATTCCTCTGTTTCTCCGGCAGAACTCCGGCGACAGCAACAGACTCCGGCGTCGTGTGTCTTGCAGCAGCGAGTCTTCAGAAAGCTTGAAAAGGATGTGGGTGACTTCGGTATAAGCTCATGGGTTTCAGTAAGACTTAGATGTGGAGGGTTCGGTTTTCCGGCGGTGAGCAGAAGATTTCCGACGAGTGAGTTTTCGCCGAGAAAGGGTGCGGTTTTGAGCGAAAAAGTTTGCAGAGGTTCGAGGGGGTATTTATAAGGCAGGTTATCGATGAACTTGGTCCAATTTCCGACTTGATTCGTCGGTTAGAAAGTCTCCGGCGGTTATAACCTGTGTCGTGGGTTCAGGCGTCGGTTATAACCGATGTAGCGATTAAGTTTTACGTTATAACTGAAGATATCGTAATTTCTTGGCGAGATCGCCGGGATTTCCGACGACTGAAATTTGGGCGCCGGTTTTGAATTCGGAAAGACATGTTATGAATTAAATGATTCTAACATTTAACAAGAAACATCAGTGGCGCAGTGGTTGAGTGTGTGTGTGTTAAGTTGGTTGAACAGGCTGACTGACCCGGGTTCGAAACCCGGCAGTGCCAAATCATTTTTATTTTCTTATTTTTAACAGTTTTTCAAAAACTAATTATATATTCCCATATAATAATTAATTATGTATCGTTTAAAAATATTTTGGACATTAAATTCGCAACGAAATTTTTAACTGATTGTTCGGTTAATAAACGGAGCGAGTTTGGTAAAATCCGTTTTTGACGGATGTTACAGTATCCCCTGCTTTTTTAGAAATTTCGTCCCGAAATTTAAATAGTGATATATTTGACTAAAAGAATGATGGTGTTTAGTTTGACAGTTACATGCTTAGAAAAAGTAAAGTTTTAAGTTTTTGTTTGAGGCGGTAACGTTCCTTGTAAGGGTTAAGTACCCTATTACAGGAATCGCTTTTTGTTGCCTACTGTAAAAGTATTGATAAGCAGAATTGATTCGCTAACTATGATATCATGCATAAGAGTTTGGATATGTTTGGAAGGGCATGGTTATATCCTAAGGCAAAACTTCTAATACTACAACCTACATGGAACATAAATAAACACAACAGCTAATATTTGAACATAAATAAACACAACAGCTAATATCTGAATCCACATTCTGATAGCATATATGTTTGAATGGTGGCAGTTCCTCTCTCGTTTGTTATGATGGAGAGGTTGGTTTATGTAGAAATAGAACACAGTCCAATTTCTTTAAATAGCGAGATGATATAAATGTAACACAAATTTCAATCAAGACAATGCTAAATCCTACATGGAACTTCTCATAACCGCCTGATAATGCCTCTGATCCTTTGGCAAGAATACTTATATATAGGAAGTACCAGCGGCGTATCCACCATATTCTTGCCAAATTTTCATTGGTTTTATCCACAAGTTATGATTAGTTACCAAGAAACTACTAAATCCTACATAGAACTTCTCATAACCGTCTGACAATGCCTCTGATTCTTTGACAAGAATACTTATATATAGGAAGTACCAGCGGCGTATCCACCATATTCTCGTCAAATTTTCATTGGTTTTATCAGTGAATTATGATTAGTCCTATGTGACTCTACAACCAATACACAAACTAATAAATACTGAAAATGAAAAATGTCTGTGCGATCAAGGCTCAATCAAACGGAGCCGATCGTATTGCATGTACTGAAAATGAAATTGTCTGTGCGATCAAGGCTCAGTCAAGCGGAGCCGATCGTATTGCATGTACTGAAAATAATAAACTTAATCTAAACAACAATCACACAAACAGCCTATACATGGAACCTCTCATAACCGCCTGATAATGCCTCCGATCATTTGACAAGAATACTTATATATAGGAAGTACCAGCGGCGTATCCACCATATTCTTGTCAAATTTCATTGACTTTATCCACAAGTTATGATTAGTTCTATGTGACTCTACTACAAACACAACAACCACAAGATACTGATAATGAAAATGTCTGTGCGATCAAGGCTCAATCAAACGGAGCCGATCGTATTGCATGTACTGAAAATAATAAACTTAATCTAAACAATAATCACACAAACAGCCTATACATGGAACCTCTCATAACCGCCTGATAATGCCTCCGATCATTTGACAAGAATACTTATATATAGGAAGTACCAGCGGCGTATCCACCATATTCTTGTCAAATTTTCATTGACTTTATCCACAAGTTATGATTAGTTCTATGTGACTCTACTACAAACACAACAACCACAAGATACTGATAATGAAAATGTCTGTGCGATCAAGGCTTAATCAAACGGAGCCGATCGTATTGCATGTACTGAAAATAAAAATGTCTGTGCGATCAAGGCTCAATCAAACGGAGCCGATCGTATGTGGGCACGCCAGGTTCAACCTCATAATAAAATGGGGAACATGCTCAACGCTCATAATGTAATGGGGAGCGGCGGCCTATGAAATTGCATGTACTGAAATAATAAACAATAGTTACTTAAACAGTCTACACATGGAACCTCTCATAACCGCCAGATAATGCTTCTGATCCTTTGACAAGAATACTTATATATAGGAAGTACCAGCGGCGTATCCACCATATTCTTGTCAAAGTTTCATTGGCTTTATCCTTAAGTTATGTTTGGTTCTATGTGATAAAGAAAAACATAAAACTAAACGATAGGAGTTGAATCTGGATTTTCGGTGAAGAGGACTAGTTGAGTATCTTCGCTTGGGCCGTCATTATCTTCGACAGGATTGGCGTTGATGTTGAAGACTCTTCCTCTTGCTGGTGGCCTAGCGGTTGGGTTTTCTTGGTTTACTTGGTTAACTGGGTTTGATTGAGCTTGAGTGTTGATGACGTTAACCAATTGAGGGCACGTGTTTCTAAAGTGGGTAGGGTCGCCACAATTGAAACAAGCTTGAACATATGGAAACATGGGGTATTGGGGTTATTGATAGGTTTGGTTCATGGTTTGAGTAGGGGGAGAGATTTGGTTTTGAAAGGTGCGGCAAACCTTGCTCAAATGACCATAGCGTCCACAAGTTGCACATAGTCGACAAGGTAGAGTAAGGGGATGGTGATAAAAACAGTTGTTGCATCGAGGGTGAGGTCCAAGATATGGTTTCTTATTTTGGTAAGTTGAGTTGGGTGCCACTTGAGTGATTGGGATAGCTTGGATGGGTATGGCGTGTGAAATTGGTTGATTTCGTTGGATAGCAGCGAAAAGTTGCCCGTCTCTTTTTCTCTTAGGATTGGGTTGAGAAGGGGATTCGGTTTGGGTGGAGTCGGAGGTTTCAGTCGATTCTTTATCCTTCTTCTTCTCCTCCTTGAAGTCTTTGTTTCGGATTCGGTTCTCGGTGAGCTCTGTTGCTAACTCCATTGCCGCTTCCAAGGTTGCAGGCGTGGTACTTATTACAAGGTCTTGAATCTTTGACGGAAGACCACGAATGTAGTGCTCGATCAAGCGGTAGAGGGGAGTGAACATGTTGGGAACCATTTGATGTAACTCGAGGAATCTTTTGTTGTATGTGGTGTGGTCTCCTTCCTTTTGCTTCAACGAATAAAATTCATCTTGTAATTTCTTGATTTCGCTCCTTGGGCAAAATCGTCTGGTCATGATTTCCTTCAATACATTCCAAGTTAAAGTCATAACATCTTCGACGCCTCGTTTGGCTTTCTCTGTATTTCACCAAGTAAGTGCTATCCCATATAATCGACCGGTAGCGTATCGCACTTTGCGATCATCGAGGCAATCGCAATTTAGAAAGGTGTTCTCCATTTCTTCAAACCAATGGAGGAGAGCGGTGACGCCTTCAGTCCTTTTGTATTTAGGAGGGTCGCATGATTTGAAATGCTTGTAGGTGCATTTAGTGGTATTTGAGGGAGAGTTGATAATGTTTTGGTTTTCTTGATTGACAGGATTAGCGGTAAGTGCTTGTTGTACTTGGATTACAATGTTGGGTATTACGGCAGCCATTTGTTGAGCGATTAGGGCAGCCATGCGTTCGCGGGCTTTTCCTGCTCTCGTCTTCCCTACGGGCGTGATTAGAAGACATCTACAAGGAATACATGTCAAGAGTATGAGTTGGATGCTTTTGGGATCATGGGTTGCATTCAGGAATGAACATTCATAAAATAATTATAGAAAAATATATCTACTACATCCATAGGATGTCTTGGGCTTTGCTCGCCATTAGGCCCTACATGCCGCCATACTTCACCTTTGTAATCATGTGGGCCCCCATGAATACCGGTTTTTCATATGGTTCGCATGGGTTTGCCTGGTTGCGTACACTAAAACCCGGAGAAAATCGAGAAATATGTATACAACGTGTGATATTCGGAATGTGTCCAGGTGTAGACACGGTGACACCTCAAAGTGGGGTTAGTTCGAACGACGTTTGGTGTGGCATGCTTTGGCCTAATAGGTCCTTCGTACTTTCATCGTTAGTCCCCAGGTAGGCAAACTGGTCCGTTATATTGGACTTATACGAATGCCAACCTAGACAGGACGTTCCGACTACCGGTACTTGTACCCTTCCAGTTACTACATGCCCGTCGCAGAACTTACTTTGATGAGATTTGAAAATTGCAACAAAATCTTTGAATAATGAGAGTATGAAAATGAATTGAATATATGAACATTGATATATGTATAATGAATATGTATATAAGTATGTATGTTTGACTGTAAGTATTAACAAATATGAAACAAATAAGTATCACAAGTTTGTATGTAACCATCTAATCAATTAAAATTTAGGCAGACTATAGTATAGGCTCTAAGGGTCTAATAACCTATCCTATATCCCTATAGTCATGGCTCTGATACCAATCTGTCACACCCCGACCAGCAGCGGAAAAGGTGATCGGGGCATGATTGGGTTATCATCAAAGCTCATGACATTTATTTTAACGTTTCATATTCATTAATACAATTTAATGGAAATTTACAATAAATATTACAACATGTCCTAACTATCAATCTAAGCTTCTTTGTTTTCTTCTAAGGCATTTCCTATGTTTTCCTTGCTTCATCCTGTTCACCTGTATCATGTGTAAAAGGGTTTTTGGATCAACAAAAAGTTGGCGAGTGAATCCTATGGAAAACATTTGAACAAGTTTATTTAAATGATTATGAAATAAGTGCACAACCACACATGAGTAAAAATAGATGTAAACTTATTCATAAATCAATTTAATATCAAACAATACACACATGAATAATAATGGATTGGTTTTGAGGCACGCGTTGCTCAACTCGTCTACCACGAGGAACTGATGGGCCTAATGAATGAATTGCATAACCATGATAATATGAAGGACATAACTACAAACAATATAAACTCAATAATACACACATGAACAATAATGGATTGGTTTTGAGGCACGCGTTGTTCAACTCGTCTACCACGAGGAACTGATGGGCTTAATAAATTTCATACAAGTTGACAAAATGAAATACATAATCACAACAATATAAACAATCTAAGTTTAGATCACGATATGGTATGGCACAAGTTTAAATAAACGAGTTAATTATTTTGTGACACATGACACACCCCAAAACGTGTAATTAAAAAGGGGAAGTTGTAAGATTCACTCACAGTGGGTGCGTTCGGTTGATGATGTTGAATGTACGCGAAGTGGTTTTAACCACGAGTGAAATTAACCTAGATAATGGCATAATGTTTCGGTAAGTAAACGGATTTTATTAATCCATTCTAGTAGGATTGTTGGGTGTATTTTTGTGAGTTTAATGCTATTTTCTAACCTTAAAAATGTTATTTTTAAGTATTTTTAATTGATTTTTAATTAAAATAAATAAATAAAAATAATAAAAAAAATTGACTTTTTGACCGTTGACCGTTTGACCATTGACCTTGACTGTTTGACCGGTTCGTATGCGTGTATATGTGCGCTGAGTGAGGCTCGAACCCGAGACCTCCCGTACGCGTGCACGCAGCTCTACCAACTGAGCTACGTGTCTAACCCGAAATATTTCTGTTTTTAATTACATTTATATACTAATTAGTTTAAACAGAAAATCCTTTATTTCTTAAAAACGATTTTAATCCAAGACTCGGTGCGCTCCACAGGTCTCGAACCCGGGACCTGTGGCTTATGCTATCACACAGTCCACCGCTGGACTGTGTGTCCAACTTGTTAACTAAACTGATTTTTATTATTCTTAAATACAAACTAAGTATTTTCATTTCTGACTTATTTAAAAAGTTAGATAATTGTCCGGATCGATGCAGAAGACCGGACTCGAACTCGTGTCCTGTGATTAAACATACACACAGTCCACCACTGGACTGTGTGTCTAACTTGGTTATTATTTCGGTTATTAATAAACTTAACATGTAACAGTGTGACTCCGGTTCGTTTAACAAAAAAAAAAGACATTTTTATTAAGGCAGCATGCGTGGGACAAGATTCGAACTCGAGACGTTAATGTGTTTAATGTGCACACAGTCCACCGCTGGACTGTGTGTATAACCCGAGTTATTTCTTGATTTAAATTAAACTTATACATTACAGAAAACTTCGTCTTCTTCGTTGATTTTAACCAGAATCGAAAATCCGACTGGTTCGATGTTTTAATCGTGTTCTTTAGCGTTTTTCAGTTAATTACAGATGAGATATGTAAAAAGAAGGGAAGATTTAAGCGTGAGGTATACCGACTGGATTCCTCTGTTTCTCCGGCAGAACTCCGGCGACAGCAACAGACTCCGGCGTCGTGTGTCTTGCAGCAGCGAGTCTTCAGAAAGCTTGAAAAGGATGTGGGTGACTTCGGTATAAGCTCATGGGTTTCAGTAAGACTTAGATGTGGAGGGTTCGGTTTTCCGGCGGTGAGCAGAAGATTTCCGACGAGTGAGTTTTCGCCGAGAAAGGGTGCGGTTTTGAGCGAAAAAGTTTGCAGAGGTTCGAGGGGGTATTTATAAGGCAGGTTATCGATGAACTTGGTCCAATTTCCGACTTGATTCGTCGGTTAGAAAGTCTCCGGCGGTTATAACCTGTGTCGTGGGTTCAGGCGTCGGTTATAACCGATGTAGCGATTAAGTTTTACGTTATAACTGAAGATATCGTAATTTCTTGGCGAGATCGCCGGGATTTCCGACGACTGAAATTTGGGCGCCGGTTTTGAATTCGGAAAGACATGTTATGAATTAAATGATTCTAACATTTAACAAGAAACATCAGTGGCGCAGTGGTTGAGTGTGTGTGTGTTAAGTTGGATGAACCGGCTGACTGACCCGGGTTCGAAACCCGGCAGTGCCAAATCATTTTTATTTTCTTATTTTTAACAGTTTTTCAAAAACTAATTATATATTCCCATATAATAATTAATTATGTATCGTTTAAAAATATTTTGGACATTAAATTCGCAACGAAATTTTTAACTGATTGTTCGGTTAATAAACGGAGCGGGTTTGGTAAAATCCGTTTTTGACGGATGTTACAGTATCCCCTGCTTTTTTAGAAATTTCGTCCCGAAATTTAAATAGTGATATATTTGACTAAAAGAATGATGGTGTTTAGTTTGACAGTTACATGCTTAGAAAAAGTAAAGTTTTAAGTTTTTGTTTGAGGCGGTAACGTTCCTTGTAAGGGTTAAGTACCCTATTACAGGAATCGCTTTTTGTTGCCTATTGTAAAAGTATTGATAAGCAGAATTGATTCGCTAACTATGATATCATGCATAAGAGTTTGGATATGTTTGGAAGGGCATGGTTATATCCTAAGGCAAAACTTCTAATACTACAACCTACATGGAACATAAATAAACACAACAGCTAATATTTGAACATAAATAAACACAACAGCTAATATCTGAATCCACATTCTGATAGCATATATGTTTGAATGGTGGCAGTTCCTCTCTCGTTTGTTATGATGGAGAGGTTGGTTTATGTAGAAATAGAACACAGTCCAATTTCTTTAAATAGCGAGATGATATAAATGTAACACAAATTTCAATCAAGACAATGCTAAATCCTACATGGAACTTCTCATAAACCGCCTGATAATGCCTCTGATCCTTTGGCAAGAATACTTATATATAGGAAGTACCAGCGGCGTATCCACCATATTCTTGCCAAATTTTCATTGGTTTTATCCACAAGTTATGATTAGTTACCAAGAAACTACTAAATCCTACATAGAACTTCTCATAACCGTCTGACAATGCCTCTGATTCTTTGACAAGAATACTTATATATAGGAAGTACCAGCGGCGTATCCACCATATTCTCGTCAAATTTTCATTGGTTTTATCAGTGAATTATGATTAGTCCTATGTGACTCTACAACCAATACACAAACTAATAAATACTGAAAATGAAAAATGTCTGTGCGATCAAGGCTCAATCAAACGGAGCCGATCGTATTGCATGTACTGAAAATGAAATTGTCTGTGCGATCAAGGCTCAGTCAAGCGGAGCCGATCGTATTGCATGTACTGAAAATAATAAACTTAATCTAAACAACAATCACACAAACAGCCTATACATGGAACCTCTCATAACCGCCTGATAATGCCTCCGATCATTTGACAAGAATACTTATATATAGGAAGTACCAGCGGCGTATCCACCATATTCTTGTCAAATTTCATTGACTTTATCCACAAGTTATGATTAGTTCTATGTGACTCTACTACAAACACAACAACCACAAGATACTGATAATGAAAATGTCTGTGCGATCAAGGCTCAATCAAACGGAGCCGATCGTATTGCATGTACTGAAAATAATAAACTTAATCTAAACAATAATCACACAAACAGCCTATACATGGAACCTCTCATAACCGCCTGATAATGCCTCCGATCATTTGACAAGAATACTTATATATAGGAAGTACCAGCGGCGTATCCACCATATTCTTGTCAAATTTTCATTGACTTTATCCACAAGTTATGATTAGTTCTATGTGACTCTACTACAAACACAACAACCACAAGATACTGATAATGAAAATGTCTGTGCGATCAAGGCTTAATCAAACGGAGCCGATCGTATTGCATGTACTGAAAATAAAAATGTCTGTGCGATCAAGGCTCAATCAAACGGAGCCGATCGTATGTGGGCACGCCAGGTTCAACCTCATAATAAAATGGGGAACATGCTCAACGCTCATAATGTAATGGGGAGCGGCGGCCTATGAAATTGCATGTACTGAAATAATAAACAATAGTTACTTAAACAGTCTACACATGGAACCTCTCATAACCGCCAGATAATGCTTCTGATCCTTTGACAAGAATACTTATATATAGCAAGGAAGAAAATCACAACCCCTTTCGAAATCAGTCTCAACCATCCAACACAGCACAGTACAACAATGAAAGAAGAATGGTAGCTGTGGGCAACTCTAACAACACCAATCAATCAGGACCTTCAAACACGCATAGAGCTTTGGTAGTTCAATCTGATGAAGGATGCGATTGGTCAGTACAGTTGGGAACTGAGAACAATGGAAGAACTGCATGCTATGCGAAGATCGTGGATCAACTCAAGCATGTTCAAAGCATCAACATTCCAGATAATGATGATACTTCTGGATATGCTGGTAGTTCTGATGAAGAGTGTTCAAGTTTAGGTGGTGATGAATCTGATTTTGATTTAAAAAAGGGAAGTAATGCTAAGGTTGAAAAGTTGATGAATGAAACTGAGATGCTGAAGAGTGAAAAGGTGGGTATAACGAGGAATGTAGAAGCTGTGGTAAAAGAGACAGAGGCACTCTCTATAGATGGTGCAGCTTTTCCTCATCACATTGCCTTTATGGCAAATGTTGAAGGTTCTTCAAAACAGGTAAATTCTGACCCTCCTACTGTTTGCAATGACTGTGTTGAGTTGAAAATAAAATATGAAACCGTTAACCTTCATAATCAGTTATTAGTTGTTGAATTATCGAAATGCGAAGAGGCGAACGCTAACTAGAAATGAAAAAGATTTCAAATCTGTAATAGAAACCCTTAAGAAAAGTGTTTATGAACTGACAAAAACAGTTTTGAATAAACAGACAGGAATTAATAACTACATTAATCTCCTAGAAGAAACAAAGAAAGAGTTAGCCATCGCCAAATGTGAATATGATTCGATCAAACGCAAGTTGAAAAGTTACTCTAACTCCTAATATGTGCTTGATCATAACATTGATGTTCAAAAACTAAAGGGAGATGTTCAATGCATATGGTATAATTTGTGTCCACCCCCAATGAAACACAACTATACCAAAATGCCTGATGAAGAGTAGATGCCTCGTTTTGAACCCTCTGTACCTTTGAATCCTGAGGAATTCACAGCAGGGTTAGGGTTCAAATTAGACAAATCCTCTCAAGGACCATGCAAGCAAGAAAATTCAACGTCTAATGTTGTTCAAACTCCATATGTTGAAGAGGAGGATGATACATTAGATGATGAATCAAGAAATGATGATCAGGATCAGCCTCTTGATGAAAGGAAAAGAGTAGAACTTTCTGCTACTCCCAGTACTCAATCTGTTGAGAATCAAGAGACCGTTCCTGAGAAATCTGTCAAGACACAAGTGTCGACAGATAAAGCAGATAATGTGTGTTGTACACATTGGTTGGAGATGAGAAAATCTATTCGAGCAAAGATTTTCCAATTAAAAACGTAAATCCAATCTCTATAGATTAGGTATTTGAAAAGTCAAAAACCAAATTTTTAGAGAAAAAAAGGCCAACCAAACAGCGACCATTATCAGCTTCAAAAGAAAAACAATGGAAGCTAGTTGAAAAGCCTACAGTTTCTCAACCGAAGGTTGAAGCAAAAGGCTCTCGTTACAAGAAAAAGGCTAAAACTGTTAAATTTGTGAGTTCTAAAGGTACCGATAAAGTCGAAACTTTTCAAGGAAAATCTAATGTTGATTTTGTAAAGAAAGTTAAGATTTTGAAAAGAAATAGTCAAAACAATTACACCCAACATACTCATGGATGTAATAATATGAGCCTAGTACCTCAAAACCCACAAGTTCAAAGTTAAGCCGAGAAACACGATCTCCTAGTTTTGTTGAATGGAGAACTTTTTCAAATGTGGAGAGTTTGGCCACATTATAAAGGATTGTCAAAATCCAGCCAAATCAAGATGTATAGAGAAAACCCCTCATGAACCAACTTGCAAACGAAAATATGTTTCTCCGACTGAAGATAAACGAATCATTAAGGATCAAAAGAGAAACAAAAACGTAAACAAGTAAAAGCAGTTGAGAAAGCTTTAAATCGGATTCTTCGAAAAATGATCAAAGTTCTTCAAAGTCAATAAAACCAGACACTGTTAAAACTGTCAATAATAGTAAATCTGGTAATAAACAAGGATCTTGGAAATAGAAGACCGGTAATGGTTTAAAAGGAGGTTCTCAGTTTTTTAATCATCAAGAAATTGAGATTACATTTCTCTATGATAAGGGACGACCCAAGACCACTAAGGCTTGGATCCCCATCTCAAACTAATCTTGTTTGTGCAATGTGCAGGGTGTTCCAGGAGGAACTGTAAACAGTCATAGGATTGTTGACAGTGGAGCATCAAGGCACATGACGGGCGACTTGCGGCTCTTATATGATGTGAAAAGCATTAGGGGTGGTTATGTTGCCTTTGCTGGTGATAAAGGTGGATACATCACTGGAGAAGGAATGGTCTTCAATGGTGTTGTGAGCTTCGACAAGATCAATTATGTGCGGCAAATTACGTTATGATCACCAACGTGCCGACCTTTTTACTAAAGCCTTTGATAAATCAAGTTTTGATTATCTACTTTTGGTCAATGGCATCAAGGTGAAACCCGAGTAACTCAACCATGGCTAACTATTTTTGTAAATACTTTTCTAAAAATCTAAAACTACAAAAAGATTTTTAGTTATATATTTTAGGGGAGTAAGTTTAAGAAAATACAAAAATATGTCTTTTATTTACCTTTTTATTTAAGGGGGGAAAATTCAGAAAAATACAAAAACAATAGAAAAATCAAAAATGAGTTTCTTGGATAAGTTAAAGATGATGAAATACACTGGTAAATCTGTCAAAAATGGTTAAAAGCATAGAAAGAAGATTGATAAGTAGCTTTACTAATTATGTATCGGTAGGCTCACAATCAGACTAAAATGTGCAGGTTGATATAAACCTAACAGACAGAACGCCAGGTGGGAACCATTCATTGGCATATGGTCTTAGTACCGAAATTTCGTTTGATAGAGTGCCGAGGTTCTGAGATATACGGTCTTTATGCTTGCTTATCATCTGGGTATCATGGTTGAATCTTTTGTCGAAAAATAACGGTGGCGCAAGTCTAGAACTTCCATGATACCATACATACATGTACATACTGCATACGACCATCAAATAAGTGATAAAAATATCACATCCCCAAAATAAGTGATAAAATATCACAGCTTTATGCGGGAGCTAAGTTCGTCTCTTTGTCGGTAGGATGGTAGTAACCTGTTCACAGACTTACTCATGTGCCCTGCATGTATATGAAAATCAAGTTCCTCATGAATAAGTGATTAAATCACAAAGTGCTTGTTTTCAATCAAAAATAAGTGAGTATCTCACATCATTCATATACGTCAAAACAGATGATAGAGCAGTATACTCACCGGTAAGATTTTCTCTTGTGCATATCTTGATACGGGAATGTGTCGTGATATGGTTGAACACCGGCTAGTAAGTATAATTCATACCTTAATCATATCTCCTAATCATGATTACATCTGATAAGCTGAGCTTACGTGGACAACAATACCGATAATCATAGTTGAATACTTATCTGTTTAATTTTGAAGTTTAAACCAAATATCGTTTTTGACAAAGATTAAAATGCTGGTATGATTCCTTTACCTTGAAACTCGAAAAAGATTGTTCAATAGATATATAGTTTATCTGTATATTTTGATTTTAAGTCTAGTTTACTTAGTTGCTTATAAAATTACTTTTTGAAAGTTAGCCAAAGTTGATACTTGAAAGTTTTCTACCAAGATACGCCAGAAAACCATTTGTTTGATATCTCAACTTCATAAAGTAATATCTTGCAACAAGTAACTCATTAAGGAAAACCAAAATCTAAAATTCGTTTGAGTGTGTGTATCTCATACGAACGAATCTAGTCATTTGAATTGACTTGGTCACTTGTTTTTCTCAAATCTGCTGTTGGAATTCGTACGAGTGTGTGTATCTCGTTTAGGGAATACGATCATACGAAGAAATTATGATAAGTTTTTCGTGTGTATTCCCTGATAAATTTGTGTTCTAATTATATTTGTCAATTGAGTACAGATTAATACAAAAGGAACATAAACAAAGACCAGCAACAAAGAACTCTGACAAGTCAGAAGAGGAAACAAGAAAGATTTGAAGTTTCTTAGAAGTTCGAAGACCTGATGCTCTAATCATTGGATAGCAGATCTATCAGTGGATAGCAGATCTTCAGGGGGAGTTTGTTGATACTCCAAACCATTCAATGTGAAGACCAACATATGAAGACCGAAGACCGAAGACCAAGCAACATCCAAGGGGGAGTTTATTGATACACTTTTGTGTCTGTCGCTTGTTCTTAGTTACAGTTGTAATTGTACGGTCTTTGCTCAAGTGTCTGTATAAGTTTGGTCATGTCGAACAGATCAAGATATCCTTCTATCTTGGTTTAGTACGACATCTTAGCTTGTCTGTGTTAATCAGTTGCATGTGTGCATACTGTTGAGTCTTGTGTACGTCATTGCTTCATACGAAATTGGTTGCTTTGTACGAAACGAGTTGCTTCGTACGAAATTGGTTGCTTCGTACGAAATTGGTTGCTTCGTACGCAATTGGTTGCTTCATACGAAACCAGTTGCTCAGTACGAACCAATTTCGTACGGATGACCAACATGAAAACTATATAAGCAGACATGCACCTCTCAGTGAGGTTTAGCCTTTGAGTCTTTCTGCTGACGAACTGATCTTTTGGTGGGATCTCTCAGTCAGCATTTCTGATGAAGACAAAGACACAAGAAGACAGCAAGTTTGTTTGAGTCATACGAGCATTGTGTGTATATGTTTGTACTTGTTCTCAATCATTAATCAAGATAGTGAATCTTTGGTTACCCCGTGTTCTTTACTTTGCTTTGGTTGCATGCACACTTGGATTCCGCACTTGTGTGTGTGTGTTATATGAACAAGGAACAGGTTTAACACCATCCGCAGGTGGACCTAAAACCTCCGCTGGGGGAAAGCCCCCTTGAACCACTCACGGCACGCCGGCCAGTGAGAGAAGTCATCTCCCTTCTTCAGCTTCCACACAGGGGTGTGGATCTCTTCAACACGGCCTTCATGATACACCCTGTAGTAATAATCACCCGGGGTTTCGTCTGGGCGGATTGGAGATCCTTCTGCGCAAGGGCTTCTACCAGATCCCCCGGCCTCACCCCCGGGTACAGGCTCGTCTGCATGAGTCCCCTGCGGAGCACCTTTTTCCACCACACCCTCTCCACCTACCTCCTCAACCTCAGAAACCACCATCGGTTCTGTCTCCTCAAAAACAACCTCAACTTCTTCCACCACCTCCTCAGGCTCTACAGCCTCAACCTCCACCTGCACCTCCGCTGCCCCGATAGTTGACTCCCCACCCTGTGAGCTTGATGCTTCCGTGTTTTCACCCACATGTGGGGGCATTGGATTATCCTTGGGCGCAGCCGGAGTGGTGGGAGCCGCATAAGCTGCTTCACCTCCCCCTATGAGATGACAAACAGTTAGATAAATACAAAACAAAGAAGTGGTGAAAAACAAGTTCGAAGGTGTTTACCTAAGGAGATTTCGGTGGCGAGCGCGTCCAAGCTCCCGCGCTATCCTATCACCCTCCACACAACCTTTTTGGAGGGCTGCGTGGAGATATTGCTCTTCGGAGCCCTCTTCCGCTTCAGGGGCTTCGGGCTGGACTTGACCTCCACCGGGTCGTCCGGGTTGGCAGCCGGAATAAGCACCGGCTCCAGCTTGGGTTTCCTCACACTTATAGGCGCAAGACCCTCCAATGAGTTAGAGACTACTACATAGTCTTTTAAATGATCGGACACAATACGCTTACCTTTGGGCGGGTCCCCTCGGTTGAGGCACCCTCTTCTCAGCCGCCATGTTGGGCCCCGCGCGCCTTTTCTTTTTTGTACCAGGGTCAATGTCCAAGTCCTTTAAAGCGCCTGCACAATGGCGCAACACAATAAGTGATCTGTCAAGATGTAAACACTTGGAAATACTAAGTATTACCAGTATCAGGCGCAAGGGCCAACAAATCTTCATTCTTGGGGAGTTCAAAATTCCCCAAGATTTGTGCATACCACATGGGCTCCTCCGGGCCCAGGATGGTGTTCTCAATATGCGCTTGCGCCCTTTGGAACACCACCACGTATAGCGGCACCTCTGCAAAGGAAGAACACACGATCAGTCTACACACAAGGCGAAATCAAGAAATAATGCAGCAAGAAGACAAAGGTACTTACTCTTATCCTCATCCATATAAATCGGCCTCTCCCTTCGGTTGGGTTTCCACACTAAGCTTATCCCAGCCGCCACCATTGCCCTCTCTGGCAGTTGGATCGTCGGGATCTCCTTCAGATCCTTGTACCAGGACTCAGCCACTGGCACAGGAACCGTCTCAACGGCGATATCCTCCACCCCCCGGAAGTGCATCCGAAAGGGAATAACTCCAGCCTTAATGTAAAAAAAATTTAGTCTTCCAATCATGGAAAGACTTGGGAGGGGAGAGCAGAATTTTCTTCGCCTGTATAGGGTGTTGAAAAGAATAAAACCCCATAGAACAATAGAGTTGGTAAAAAATTCGAAAACGGTCGACGGTTGGGGTAGCACCCATTGACCGGCATAAAAACCCAAAATGCTTGATCCTCACCATCCCCATCGGACTGAGTTGGGAGATGTGGAACCTGTAAAAATCCAAAATTTGAAGAAAAAATTTTGTAACCGATAACCGGATACCGTCAGCAAAAAATCAAGAAATAAAGTGATGTAGCCGGCTGGAGCATCGGCGACAATATCTCCTTCGGCCGAGTACTGGGCATCCCAGTCCTTAGAGAACCGGCAGCCGGAAACCAGGCGTTGGAAACTGGCCTGGTTCCACTTAAGAGCTGGCAAAGAGGTCGAAGCCTCTGCAGTAGAAACGGTCTCAGGACCCCTAGTCGCCATGGAAATCAAAGAAGAAAAGAGAAGTTTGGAAAACAAGAAGACTCAAGAACACAAGAACTCAGAGAAGAAATCAGAGAATTTGAAGAAAAAGTTTGAAGGCGTGAATGAAACTCTATACGGTTCACTCCTACTTATACTCATCACATTTAATGTGATGGGGAACTATGACGCACGCGTACAATTAACAACCAATCTACGCAGTACGAGTGGCAGGCAAGTGGCAACTGACAATTGTCACGCGCGCGTGGCCGCCACTCCCTCTGCCAATTCATTAATGAAAGTGAGGCCACACTGTTGACAGCATGCCACAGCTGTCAAATGTCACTTCTAGGGCACCCCTTTTCTCACCAACTCGCTTGCAACGTTAGCATGACAGAGATTCAAATTTCGAAGAACTCATCATGAGCAAGGGTTTCCCTCACACAAAGGTTTCCTCCAACCCTTCTGGAATTTTTGCCGTTGAAATAAGCGCGCATACAACAATTCTTATAGTCCAGCACTCCACCTACTTGCCAACATGCGCATAAGAGCAGCACTGGACTAGGGGGGACTTGGAGGGGTATGGTCCCAAAAACCCTGCGCCTGCGCAAAGGACCATACCCTCAACAACAACAACATACTACAAGAATAACCTTGCGCGCAATGCGCAACAGTGCGCCATTCTTGGAATCAACCAGGTTGCCCAACAACCTTGCGCGCAATATACAATGGTAATGCACCCTCAACACATGCAGGTCACACAACAAACCTTGCGCACTTAGTGCAACGGCAAGTTAGACCAATACATGCAGGTCACACAACGAACCTTGCTACTCAGCGCAACGACAAGTTAGACCAACACATGCAGGTCATACAATAACATTGCGCCCTTAGCGCAACGGCAAATAAAAGTCGTTCAACGAACCTTGTGTACTTGGCGCAACGGCAAGTTAGACTTAGATGCGCAGGTTCCTTGACCCTACGCGGATCAAACAAACCCTCTAGCCACGAAGTCCTAAAACCTTGCACAAGGCCAAGACAAACATGAGAGCAACTCATAGTCTTGGGAACAAAAGGATTTAATCCCTACAACTCTGAGCTGGTCAGAAAACACTGAAAGCCACGCGAAAGGGAAAAGCGCAAAGAGACGTTGACCAATACAAGGGTGCAAAGTGGCAGAGTTGTGACCCAATGGTTGCTCGGCATGTTGTGTCAGACTGCGTCGCATGAACAATAATGCAGAAGCCAGACTGTACACCAACCATACTGACGCCACTGATTGTCACACATTCTCCACTTTCGGCTGATGACAGGTCTGACACCAAGGACAGTTGCCATAACACGTGGCACCATTCAAAATCCGACAAAACACACCTCCTGCCAGAGATCATTTAATGATCGATGTAGAGGTACAGAATGCATATCTCTGGTCGTCTGGGCCGGGCCCAAGGCCCAACAGCCCATCTCCTAAACCACTTATTTTCTGTTATAAAATGAGTATCGAACCACAAGGTAAAACCGTCTACTCACATACGAGCTTACTTACTACGTACTTGCTATTACTTTGCAATCACAAATACTTACTCTCACGCCGGAGTGTGGTCACGGAGAAAACCTCACCCTTTTATTGTGATGAGGCTAACGGCGTTGCTAGTTTTGCAGATTAGCTTGAAGTGAGATCACCCAGAAGAGCGAACGAAAGACAACATTTTATGGAGAAAAACAAAGTTGTAACTAAGATATCTCTGGATACCTCTCGGTTCAGCCAGTGTTTTTTCAGAGAGAGTAGATATATAATTCGTTTTTGTTGTTTAGTTATATATTAAAATCATTAAAATGGTTTTCTAAATATATAAGTATAAAGACCAATCTGCCTTTCACTTAACAGTTAAAATTAATTTGGTTAGGGCTAAAAGGGTAAAGCGTGTAAGATTTTGAAACATTACAGATAAAACTTGTCATTTTTAGAGGCAAATGAAACCGTCTGAAATTGTGTATATAGATAAAAGACAAAACTTGCAATTCATTTTTTTATTTTATATTTATATAACAATATGCTATTCATATTAAAGATAAAAAAACGTTTGTTATTATGATGAACTTTTTTTAAAAAACAAATGTTGTATGAAAAAGTTATACATGTTTTAAATTGATGGAGGAATTAACGTGTAGTTTGACTTAGAGAGGAAATCAATAAATATGGATTCTTTTTACTATTTTCTTTTCCCTAAAACTAATCTTAACCATGACATTGATGAACTGAAATTCTTCTTACTCTTTTTTATTTATTTTACCCTTTCAATTTGATACTAATCCAAAATATACCATTCAAATCTTTCAACTTTTTTCCACGTTAACGGTGACATTCATATTTAAGTTTGTCTTCCTTCTCATAACCAAAATCAAATTAAAACATCTCGGCCAATATTCAAAATCATTTGAATAATGCATCTCAGGTCAATCCTACTAACTTGAATTAATTAAATTCATGTAAATTATCACACGTATTCAAAGTTCCATACATATAAATAATCCAGATATAACCTTATTTAATCAATAACCAAACTCTCGGATTTGCATATCTGCAAGCATGTTAATATAATCAACTCATAATAACTACTTTTTATTTACCCCGTATAAGACACGAAAACCTGAGCCTGAATGAACTCCGATTCAACTCGTCATAATCAAATGACACTAAATTGCCACGAAAGAAACCGCGAAGCAATATCCATGTTCTTGTCGTCGTTACACACAAGAACACAGTGCCACAATTAAGTGTACAGTTTCAGCTTCCATTTTTACAGTTTGATCTAATTCTGAAGGTTAACATAGAAACACAAACTTCAAACACACTCCAAATTTACAAATTTATACAACAGCAAAACCTAACCTTGAAGGGGCTCATTTTCAATCTATATTCACCACCCAACTGGAAATGAAGTTTAACTGCATCCAAACATCTAACTTTCTGCAGATTTCTCATCTTACAGATTTCATCATTTTGACATGAAATGCTTCTTCTGAAGAACTAATCTAATGTGTTCCTCTAGCACGGTTTTGTCTCAGGATCTTCCAATTTTGGGCGGCTGTTAAAACGGGCAATAATGCTAAGTATCGATTGTAAAATATTCATGATTGACTTCCATAAAACGAGCAATAATGCAGAGTTCTCAAAGACCGATATTTGAGATATAGGTTATCTCGGTGAGATATCGGTGACTACAATATAATGCAGAATTTATATATATAGCAATTTAACACTAATAATTCAGCGATATATCGGTCAAATATGGGTGATATATCAGTCAAATATCAGTCAATATCGCCGATAATATCGGTACCGATATTTGAGACCGTTATTTTACTAGGGGATCGATATGACTGATATAACCGATATTAACTGCATATCTTCCATAGAGCGATATAGAAGAATTGACTTGTCTAAAGATAATAATTAATGCTCGCTCTGATAGGGTGTTCGCTGTCCGTTATTTTTTCAAAATTATAGGCTGAACCCTAATCCAGGCTTGTGTAGATTGGCCAGGCCGGCCGGGTTTATCGGTTTGGGCCCATTTTTTTATTTTTAAAGTTGTTAGTTTGTACTCAAAATGTTAAAATCAAAGATGGTTCATGAATATACACAACCACATGTTCCAAAAATGAAAAAAAAAATTACATAAAAGGGTTAAAATGGTAGGTTCTAAGTTCCAAACCACAAACCCGCCAAAACTGAACTGTGAACCGCCAACCCACAAAGGATAATTTGTTATCCAAACATTAAACAAAGACAACAAGTTCTAAAATGCAAATCCAACGCCCACAGCTTAATCATAGTGTTGCACAAACGCTCAAAATTAAGTAATATATTACAGGATTACTAATCAACAGAGGACTGAAATAAGTACCCAAATGGGAATATGTTAATGAGTTGTGACAGTCAATGTGTGATTAAAGTCAAAGTCAAATTACATAAAATAAGAGGAAGATTGGAAGCTTGGAGGTCAAACAATCCGAAATTCAAATTTCGAAATTAAATATGTTTGTTCTTTTAGTGCTAGTGAAAACTTGATGTCTACATTTAACCTATAAAATGGCAATTGGTATAAATAATAAGAAAACAGCTTGTAATATATTTTTCAAATAATCAATACGAAAGTAATTAAAAAAACTGAATATATAATCACTGAAATACTTAACGCGATAATATACTAAATCAAAAAATAAATTCAAACGCGGGTCTGATTTACCTTCTTAAGTGGTAACTTAGACGTTCCTGGCTTTTTTGAGTAATCAAGTGGCTTTAATATCTCAAAAGAACACACCAAGGATTTATCAACACTCAATAGAGCACCTGCATTGTCAAATTCTCCCCCGTAATTAGGAGCTGAAAATATCGTCACGAGTCTTCGTTTAGCAAAAAACTCGTAACCGTCCTCTACCACCTGCAGTAATAAGATTCATTCAAAGTGTTCGATTATCCAAAATGACATAAACAAGTGTTTTACCTGATGACCTCTGCAAATAAGGTCAAGATCATTCTTCTTCAAAAATTCAACAACTTTATCAGGTCCAAACGTACATGAAACACCGCGATCACTATCAGACCAACCCTTAATATCGGGATCAGGATCAGACCACAATAGATCGCATAGAAGCCCGTTATCCGGGATCTCAGTGGGCCGCTCAATTTCTCTTATTTGTCTCAAATTCTCGAGTTCAGGGAAAGACCACCGTGCATGCAAAGGATCTTATCATCGACTAACGCAGCAACCGGCAAACAATTGAAGCAATCTGTGAATATCTTCCAAAGACGGACATTAAATCTTCTTTTACATTCGTCGTAAAAACCGTATACGCGGTTAATTTTGGCATCTTCGTGGTTTCCCCTTAAGAGGAACACTTTATCAGGATACCTTATCTTGTATGCAAGCAGCAAACATATGGTTTCTAAACTTTGTCTACCTCGGTCAACATAATCACCGAGAAATAGGTAGTTTTCGGAGGGAGGATAACCACCACATTCGAAAAGCCGCAAGAGATCTTGGTATTGTCCATGTATATCACCTATCATTAACAAAGAAAAAACAAATTTAACCAATAATCAATCATTTTCACGAGCATTTTATAAAATATGATCATTTAAAGATGGAATGATAAAATAAATTAAAAATCTAGCATTTGGTAACAACCCAAAACAACAAAATCATTTAATCAAAACTACAGAATCTTGCATTTATACCAACAAATCATTAAGATCATTATATATAAAGTTTATAAACGACAACATCAACATGAAAAGGGCAAACTCGGTGCACAAGGCTCCCATGTGGCAGGCTAACTGGCCTGACGTACGCATCCTTACCCTGCATTTCTACAAGAGCCTATTTCTGCGACTCTAAACCGTAACCCACAGGTCACATGGCAACAACCTTACCGTTGCGCCAACTTTCACCCCTTATCAACATAAACATAGAAATAACACAACCCTAATACCCAATTCACCAATCAACACACCAATTCATCATAAATCATAATAGGTTAATTCACAATCAAACAAACCCCAAATCAGATTAAAAAAACACCATAAACAAAACAAAACAAAACCAAAATAAAACCCCCCAATCATACCACAAATCCTGATGGGCGCACGAAGCTGAAGCAGATTCGGCTGAGACATAAAAATCTGTCTACCGTTGGCGCAAAGGTGCCGGATCTCCGATTCCGATAACTGCACCTGTTTCCCACCTTTACCATCCAACAATCTTTTAATAATATCATCTAACACACCCTTTTCCATCATACCCTCCATCACGATCATGCTCATTTTATTGTTGTTGTTGTGAATTTATTATGTCTGCAGGATGAAAAGGGGTGAATTAAGATGGATCGGTGTGCATGATATGATGTGTGGGTGGATGAAGGGGAATTAGAAGATGGATAAGATAGGTGAGGGGTTGAATGGGATTTGGTGTGGTGCAAGGAACATGCCTGTTGGTGTGGGCATGTCGTTATCCTGCTTTGGGCTTCTTCAACGCTTCTTTATTCTTGTTATAATTCTCCCCCTTTGGTTAAAATTAGTCCCGATCTATGAATGATCAAGATATTTTGTTCGTCTATCTAAAGAACCGATATGAATAGGGTTCGTGTTCCTTTTGTGTTCGTTTGTGTTTTTTACCTAAAATTAACAAACGAACACAAACACGTTCAATTCCATAATAAATGAACGCAAACAGAAAATCTTGTTTGGTATATTTTCATAACCAACTAACACAAATAAGATCTTGTTTGTGTTTGTTTGGTTTTTTTTTTGCGATATTTGTATGTGTTTCTTTTAATTTTATACATGGATAATGGACTAGATTATGTTGGATGTTAATATATGGGTATGATTAAATAAAAAGTTCATTTTGCCTAAGTGGGATAAAAAAGATCTTGACTTTCATTTTTCAAATCAATTACTAAGATGAAAATGTAGGAAAAAAAGGAGTGTAAGAGTATTTTTGGGATAAACCATTTATTGACTTTCTCTCCTCCACATGTAAGGGACCTACATATCCTCCCTCTCAAATTTTTAAACGTTCATAACTTTTTATATGATATTAATTTGAAAAAAATAAACAAAAAATCGAACATCTTTGTATCTTTAATTTAAGTACCATAATACTATATATAATATGACGACTAAAAAGCCTAAAAAAATTTACTTTATGATGAAGTTGGCGAACAATCGTTATTCATGGAGTGAAAGATACATAACATAAGTAAATATCAAGTATTTTAGTAGTCTTAGATAGCAATTATTTAACGATTATTATTTTAATCTTCCTGTGTGTTTATAATCCAGAAAAAATTTAAGTTCCATGAAATCTAGTTGTCATTACGTTCGTTAACTATTTTCTTTAAGTTTGCTTGTTCTATTTTGTTTAATACCAATTATACTTCTCTTTAGTTCTATTTTTGGTCGTGTGGTCTCATTGTTGATCCTTTTACTTTAAGTTTTAAAAGATAACACTTTCACTTTATATTTTCATACCTTTCATATGAAGCTATTTGTTTAAGATCCTCTTTCTTCACATGCAAAATGCTTGCTTTGGCACTCTTAGTCCCTCTAAAGGCAATTAGGCAACATTCGAAACATCTTTTTTTTCAAACACTTCATAATATCATCTGTGAAATACTGAAATCTATACGATAACCATTCACATATAATATGCTTGCTTTAGCATTTTAAATCACTCTAAAGGCAATTAGGCAACAAATGTTGAAACTTACTTTTTTTTCAACACTTCATAATATCCTTTTTGAAATTTATGCGACATGTCATACATCTTTTAGAGATAAAATGTGTATCTAAAGTATAGTTATATTTGGTGTTATATATTATAAAAAAATATTTAATTTAATAATTTCAACTATTCGTAGTTAGCCGCAAACAGTCTCAACTATTAACATATTGTCTTTCAAGGGACCTTGACTAACAGAACACTAACGCTATTAGTGTCCGGTAACCGGAAAAACGATTTTGGCGAGAAAACTCCTTTTTAGTCGGGAAACTCAACCTTTTCATCCCAAACCTCTTTATAACCTTATTACGGACCTTTAGGAACCTTTTTCTAGCAAAATCCCCGATTATTAAGGTTGCCGGAAAACTCCTTTTTCGCCGAAAAACTTTTTTTTGCCGGAACACTCAATTTTTTGGCTAGAAAACTCAACATTTTGTCCCAAACCTCTTTGTAACCTTAAATCGGACCTTAGGAACCTTTTTCTAGCCAAAATCATTTTTCAGGTGACCGGACATTAACGACGTTAGGGTTCTGTTAGCCAGGGTCCATTGGAGACCAATATGTTAATAGTTGGAACTGCAGTTGAGACTGTTGGCGAACAATAACAAATAGTTGAGATTATTAAATCCAATATTCCTATAAAAATATGTGTGCCATCTATAGATAAGGATTGAAACAAAACACAAAGAACAAAGTAAGAGCTTGTGTTGTTGCATGTATTGTTAAATGTTACGGATTTTGAAACCAACTCCTTATTTTAGTAATAGTAAATATATAAACATGTAATGCGAATGCTAAATATAATTATTTGTGTTTATTTCATATTTTCTCAAATACAACAAAGATTTCCATAACGATCAATAAAAGGAACTGGGTCTATCCAAGTTACTATGGTCAATTGCATCAAGCAATGTTTGTATAGTGGATAATATTGGTTTTGTGGGTGGTAGAGTGAAAAGAGAAGCGGCCCCAGGAAACAGGATTGAGAAGAAATGTTCAACTGAATCATCTAACTTTTGACTAGGTTCTCTTGTGATACAACACTATCCTTTGTGAGGATAAGGGAGGAGTTTGTCTGTGTGAAGATGTTTGCACCTGTTGTGAGAAAGTAACAACATATGTTTAGTACTTTTGTGTTACTTAGGTTCCGATAGCATCTCAACTTCCAAAGTGACCTTTTTCTGGTTTTTCTTTTGGATTTGATGATGGGAGTAGAGATGGTTTGTGTGGAGATTGCTGATGTGGGTACCACAGTGGTGAGTTGGTCACTATGGGCATTAGGAGAAGTGGCTTAGTAACAGATGTTGTAACATATGTTGCTTGATTTTCTAAAGCATTTTCTTTTGGTGCATTTTCCTGACCTTTTGTGGCCATCATGCGTTTGAAAGTTTCATTTGAAAGGCTATTCATTTCATGAGCTTCACCCTATTCAAAAATTTCTTGTTTCAAAGGCTTTTGAAGGGTAAAAACCTATTAACCTTGTGTATAAAATGAAAGCTTTAGCAGTTTGCCTTTTGATTGCTTTTATGTTTGCCACAAAGTCTAGAAATAATGTTTGGGATAGCTTGTAATCCGTATTTGTCAGAATAGCATATTCCAAATAATGAGTTTTTAGGGGTATTTCATTAAAAGAGGTGGTCTTTGTAGACAAGCAAACTAAAAGTGTATGGAAAAAAAATTGCATTTCCGATGGAAAGTGTGGTTTGAAAATTGTTGCTCCCATCAGTTGAGCATGATACCCACTTTCTATAAACTCATTTTGAAGACTGTTTTTGGAGAAAGCTTCCATACTTGCCACGTCATTGAGGTTGACAGTTGTAGAGATGTGACAACCCGTGATTTTGAGATAAGAGCCGTTTGTTTCGCATTTATAAATCAAATCATATATTTATCTTGTTTCATAAATTAATTGTATGACTATCAAATTATATTATATAAACGAGTATTCGAACCAAATCCATATCGTGTTGAACCTACCCAAACCATTTGAACAAAAGCATATGTTCGTGTATCGATTCAACCCACTCGCGTAGCTCGGAACTTACGAGGCCCGAATCGTAGCACGAATATTATACTTTTATATTAGTTGATTATTATAATTAACAAACAACAATTGTGCAGCCACACCACATTCTCCTAGTTTCCATGCTTACGGCCCAACCCCAACCCAATTCACTTTCCTTTTAATTTTGGTAGTCATTGGCCCAACATCACAAAAAAAATCCCAACTGTCCCACCCATTAACTTAACTTATGTATACGTATCTGCATGATAAATATAACTTAACAAATCCTAAACCTCCCAAACCCTAACCTGCGACTACATAACTTCCCCCCTCCTCTATTCTGTCGACATCACTAGGAGAGCCAAGAAAACAAGTTCTCGGTTCATAGCACTAGCGATCTCCACCATCGTTAAAACTCGTTAACACTCTTATGCATTGTTTTATTAATGTTAATATCTTGATAGATTGGTTGTGTTCCTGAAGTTATTAATGAACCTTGATGTTTATGATAGCAATTTATAGCCTATGTCCATAAAAATCATATATGATAACTAGTAATATGGTTCATGCATGGATAGATATGTATGTATAGAGTAGGGTTTGGTATGCTTGATGATTTCATATGATGAATCTGATATAAATAACTTATAAGCTGTTGTGAGTGATTGATTATGTTCTTGTAATTGCGAGAACATGATAAGGAAACCCGAAAACACATTTTATTAAAGTATATGTGCAAACAGCTTCTGTCCAGAAAGTTACAGCCGAATTTAAGCGGCTATCACCGGTTCAAAATTATCAAAAACTGATGTTTCCTAAGTCTAAAACATGGTATTTCAAAATAATCTTCTAATGACGCTGAAATCGCAATTTTTGGATGCCGTTTGATATTTTAAACGAATTATTTGGTTTCAGTGGTTAAAGCTGCATTTTTCTGCAGAAATTGTGTGTTGTGTTTTACATCATATCTCGGTGAATACTTGAAGGTTAGGTCATGAAATTTATACAGTAGATGCTATTAGGTGTCTATGCGAACCTCCAACTATAATGACATCAATCGGATAACCGAGGATTTTTAAATGAATTTTTCCGTAAGCTGTAGTCAGAAAGTGACAAATCTAATTGCTGCTTATTAAATGATTTTTTATAAGTTGTTGGTTAAAAGTTAGGCCATAAAAATTTAACACAATGGCAACCCCACTGAGGGGTACATCCCATAAAAAGATCATAACTTTTGCAATACCGTAAGTATGGAAAACGGGCTTCCTAAAACAGCTTAATTTTAGTGAGTTTAGCTACGCATGATTTATAAGCTTATAAGAGTCAAACTTGCTACTTTTAGTGTCTGCACTTTTTTAGTGATTGTATAAATGATATATGACATGTCGTAGGTTATATTATGAACATGTGCATGAAAACCACACGATGAAATATTATGTGACAACTTGTTAGCATGCGAATTGCTAGCTATGTTTAGAACTTATGAGCTTTACTTAAACACACTAATAACCCTATGGGTATCATAATAGGTCGTGGTTGACTACATCAACTTATAAAGCATTTAAGTCTTACCGAGCAAACCTAAGGTGAGTTCACAACTCTTTACTAGAATCATGCACCCCTAGTTGGGCCACACATTATCCCTGGTTTGGAACCACACATGCTTCCCTGGTTTGGGAACACTATTATCTCTGGATTGGGATAGTACTCTTAACTAAACTCAAACTGTAACATGAAAGTCCCTACACATTATATCGATTAGCTTCCCGGGTTGGCAGACAGGGTATTAGTTGATAGCGCTATTAGGTTCGACAAACCTCACACCGTGCTGGGAGCCGGGCGTGAACTATTGACCTTTCCTTTTTCATCAATGTGGATAGACATTGATGGAGGGCACAAAAACTTACTACGTCAATTTTTGGTATCTACGCGGTTTAGTTGCTTGATGAGGGTTAGCTACCCGAGTCTTTGTTTTTAACGTATGTGAACTTACTTTATGCTTTACCAAAAACTGTGAACTCTCCTAATTTATGTTGACACACTATTGCATGCTTTGCAGGTTGTTAGGTACAACTATGGGCCGGCGTTGCAATCGGATGGAGTGTGTAGTCCGTAAAGCCTTATGTTTCGTACATTTATTCAACTTGTTGTTTTAAGTTTTTTATGGGTTTACTTTATTTTTCCGCTTCAACATAAACTGTGTTTTGGACATTTAAACAATATCGCTAGTCATGTTATTAGTGAGGTTTTTATAATTTTAAATGGTTGGTTCGACATGATTAGTGGCTAGATCGTAGTCAGTCGCACGCCTCGCGGTAAAACCCTGCATGTGGATTTTGAGGGTGTAACAGATGGATTGTGGAGTTATTTGGATATGTTTTCCTTTAATCTTTGAAGCGATAGTGAAGGGCTTTTTGTCTTTGAGTAGAAAATCTGCATTTGCCCAAAATTCTCGGAGGGTATCCAGATAAACCGGTGCGCTGATGGTGAGAATTGTATGGTATTTTGATGACGTAAGAATGTCGATGATGGAGGTAAAAACCTGTATTCTTGACAAGATATGGTAAATAGTTGTGTGGAGATTTGAAATTGAATTCCATGAATGATGGTTGTGAATGAATATTTTTGGATGATCTTTTGAACAAATTATCCTTTTAGATTTTGAGAGTGAATGGGAATGGAAAAATCTTTTAGTAAATCTTTTGTACAGATGATCTGTTTGATTATATGCGATGAATGTGGTAAAGCGAAAACCTCTGGTTTTTATAGGGTTTATGTAACAGTGGTGATGATATGGGCAACAATTACTTTTTAAGTGATGTGGCAAGCCTCTATTTGTGGAAGGCAAAGCTTTGTTTAACAAAGCGTTGTTTTCCATATAGACTAGGCCCCACTAAGAAAACCCTTTGATGAAGGAATGTAAGGTCTGTTTCGCAAGGTTTGTTTTAGACTTTGAAAAATTTGTTTGTTAACAATTGATGTTAGGATATAAAATAACGGTTGGTACATCTGTTAACTATGGTCAACAAATGGATGGAAATAAATGTTTGAAACTAATGTTTGGTTAAAAACAATGTTTTGAAAAAGAAAATAGTGGTTGTGACTTTGGTCAAACAGACTTTTGAACCACAAAATAGTGGTTTATTCCTTTTGAATAGAGTTTTTGTTTTTGGTGATTTTTGAACAATCTTTTAACGATTTGGAAATAAACTTTGGGATTTTTAAAACAACATATTAATGTTTTTATTGAGAAATGATCTTTTTGGTGAATTTCAGAAAATATTTTCAAGTTTTTATTCAGGTGGTGATATGTGCTAGGGAAACCTCTATTTGCACTTTGAAATTGCAAATTGATGTTCCCTGCATGCAGCGGAAATGGGTGAATTTTGCAATAAATCTAAAGCTTTGTTTGCTTTGGATTTGGTACTTTCTTCTAGTGTATCATCCCTTTGGCAATGGTCATTATGATGAGTAGTTTCTAAACCATCTCAAACAGTTGTTGTTGACCCTCTACAAATGCTTTCACATTTAGGTCAACAGTTGTTTGACTATTTCCAATGAGTTGATCATATCCATGCGGGTGCCTGTTTATTCTTGGCCTTTAGGCCATGTGCACAGAGTCATTATACCTGTAAGGTACTCTGTGACAAGGTGGTTGCCCATAGCCTCTGGAATATATGTTTAATGATGGGGCAATAGTGGTTTGAACTTCCCTGTAAACATGATTTTGGTTTAATGCCCTTGTAACTGGTGTTTGGACAGACTCAAGTATATTAGGAGTTTGTTGTGGTTTCCTTATGATAGGACCAACTTCCTTTTTGACAGGCATTTCTCTTTTGACCTATTTTTGTAAATGTTATAAGGTTTTAGGAATGAGCATTGTTGAGTCAGGTAGCTGGTTTTCCCACAAATTGAACATTCAAGCTTTGATTCACAAATATTGTTTCCTCTATTGATATCATATGCTTTTAATTTGAAACAACTTTTAGTCATGTGATTTATTCTTTCACAAAATTCACAAAACAAATTAGCAACCTTATCTTTCTCATCACATTTCTCTTCCTTTTTAACAACAGATGTTTGATCATCTGTTTCAGCATTAGTGATAGGAATGATTTAACCTTTGGTACTTTTGCACCAACAGGTGATGTGAAATCAATGGGTTTGAAGTTTTCAAGCACAACACATTCATCAGACCATATTGGTTTGAATTCATATTTTTCTTTTTCAGTCTGAAGTGAACTTTATGGTTTTTCAAGAGTGATCTTTTTACCACTTGGTTATGTTATCTTGATTTCTTCCCCACTTGAGTTGGTTGGTTTCACATCAACCATTTGAGATTCAATGTGAGTGTTGTTTATGGAAGATTGGTCATTATCATGTTTTCTGAACCCAACTCCAAACTTCACATTGCTCTTGATTTGTTTTTCAAGAAGCATCTTATAACCAGTACATGACTCTACCCATTTTTCATAGGTGATTTAGGTATATTCAAGATCCTTTTTGCAACTCTGATAGTTTTCTATCATAGCTTGAAGCTGGTCTTTGGTTATGGTTGTTTCATGTTTAAGACTGATGATCACTTGGCCTTTTTCAGTTAGTCAGGTTTTAAAATCTCTTTTTATCTGTTCAAGAACAATTTCACTAACTTGAACCTTTTCCCTAAGGTTTTCATTCACCTCTTTGATGTTTGCAAATGCAATGATGCATTTGTCTAAACATAATTCTTTAAGAATGTGAGGTGATACCTTGGCAGCAGCTTCTTCTACACAAACATGAGGATAATCAGTGGAACTTTTGAGATTATCTTTTCCATTCTTACTGCATAGCCTTCTTCACAAACAATTATTTTCTCTAGGCTTTTTGCACTTTCACCAGCAGGAGTAGTTAAAGGTGCTTGAACATGTGTAGTAGGCATATGAACATATTGAAGCTGATGAACATGTGTTGCATGAATGTATTGCATAGGCATAGGTTTCATGCTTTGTGCACAATGGGCAGTGTCTTGCACATTCGGTCCAGGGGTATTTTGATAAAACTGATGTTGATGGTTTTATTGAGGTCTTTGATTTGGGTATGTTATCACTGATGCAGAGTTGTTTGTTTGACTTCATCATTCTCTTGCAAAATGACCTAATCTATTACATTTGAGACAGTTTATCTTTGATTTATCCAACCTCACCCTTGATCTACCATTTAACCCTAGATATTTCTTATCAGTCCTTTTATAAAAATTATTTTCTCTGAGACTAAGTAGTACCACTTAATGCAAAATATCCATCTTCTCAAGATCAGCGGGATCAATATGCTTCAGATCATCAAGAACAAAGGATAGATTATCAGAATTATGACTGTCATCATTTTCTGTGAAGGTACAATTTGAGGAATATTGATCAGAGTTTATACCATTTGATATATCAATATAATGGTCATAACCCTGATAATTTGATATTCCCGATAATGATCCTTCTTGACTTAGAAGTGCCGTGTTGGAAAGACATAATCGTCGGACACTTTCCGAGTTCCTGGAGCTTCTTTTTTCTAGATAAGCTCTCTTTCAAACGTTAAGAGCTTTCCATGAAGCTGAGTTAAGGCAATTTCCTTAATATCAAGAGTTGTTCTTGTCACAATTGCTCTTGTATCCCACTTTTCAGGTAGTGATCTTAAAAATCTACTACTTAAAGTTTATTTTGATAATTTTTTGTTTATCAACTTAAGTTCACTTATTAGACAAGAAAATCTTTCAAACTGTTGTGTAAGGGTTACCCCCTTAACATGTGGAAAAGTCTCATATTGCTGATTAAGAATTTCTTGAGTGTTCTTGATAACATCTTTCATTCCACCAAACTATTCCTTCAATGCATTCCACAACTCTTTAGCACTGTTGCATTGTAACTGGCCGACGTAGATTTCATTTGGCAGAGCCATGGCCACAACGCTAAGGCCTTTGCATCTAGCTCATTTTTTTGAAAATCTTGCTCTGAGTAATTTTCCGGCTTCTTTGGCTCTTGAACATTCGGGTTTTTGACACTAGGTACCATTGGAATATGAGGTCTGAATATAACAGACTTCCAACACCCAGTGTTATGTTGAGCAAGTACGTGAGCCATCCTACGTTGTCAGATATTATCCTTAGATCTGACAAGCATAGGAGGTTTGTTGCAGAATTCGGTATTATGGGAATCATTTTGTGCCATTTTCTTTTGTTCTTTCGAAGAAAAACAGAGTACATGTGAAATTCTTTTGAATTCTACACTCTACGACTCTGAGTTATGAATAGATTGATTATCTATGAGAGCTGATCTTGGTATATTAAACTAATTATGGAATTAAGTTTAATGTGACTAAACTCTGATACCAATTGTAGGATCTGAGTCTATAGAACTTGTGTATTTAAGACATGAGGAACAAATAATCTGTAAATTCTAACTCAAATAAAGTAAATACACAAGCAGGAAGATATATCAAAATCAGTTTTATATTGAAATTCGAAGATTACAATTACTATACAATGATTATACAATCCCCCTTAGCTTGATCACTAGCAAATCAATTCATACAAAAAGAGAATGAGATGAAGTGATGAAATAGATCTCTAACATATGAGATCTATTTATACTAAGTACAAAAGGTTTGTTTGCAATCAGCTGACATCACCTTGATATTGACATCCAACATTCCTAATAGAAAATATTCCACAGATTTTAGCAAAAGTCTGCAAAAATCTAATATCTGTTCTATTATATGAAAAGTCTATTATAAGCTAAGTACTGCTACATTGAGAAAACCTCTGTTATTCAAACTGCTGTTGGCTTGTGTCAAGCATATGTTTGGCAACAACAGATGTTTGGTCTTCATGATCAGTTTTTTTTGTTTCAACAGAGCTTTGGCCTTGAACAACGGTTTCTTCTTCTTCTTCAATAGTGGTTCCAAGGCTTCAAATAGATCTTTGAATGTCTCTAACAAATGTTCTGATTAGTGTTAAAGATTCACTATCTTTGGAAGAAGAATGCTTCATCAACTGTTTATTTCTTGATCAAGAGGTCTTGTTTTTGGCTTTTGGATAGCATCTCTTCTTTTTTAGGTCCAACAGGAACGCTACATTCCAAGGATCGATACTTGGTTCTTGCTAATACTATAATGTGTATACGATAGAAACACTTGCCTCCGTGTGTAGTTTATTATTATTATTTTTTTGTTATTTTTCGTTGTTATAAATTTTAAACTTGTGTAATTGATATATACTTTACATATACCACTCACCAACAAGTGGTAAAGTCAAGAGATGATTACATAGATAAAAAAGGCACAAAAAGTAAAAAGAGAGGGACGTTGATGCCATATTACCCTGTACATTTACCACCCGTAATACAATTTAAAATAAAGTAGAATACTGGACCTTGATGATCCGTACTATGCTCCGTACTGTGACCAAAATACAAATAGAATATCCCAGAGACCTTAAAAATATAGGACTAGAATAAAAATGAAGTCTATCGTCGAGGTTAGAATTAATTGTGGTGACCTCTTAACACACACTTTAAAGATCCAAGTTAAAGAAAAAACATTATTCCATTTAACAATGACAACATAACAAACAAACTAAACCTAAGATGACGTATAACATTAGTGCTTAAAGCAGTCATTCAAGAATGGATCTTAAAAACACATCATAGTTTGACTTTGTAAAAATGAAGTGGAATTTTTAAAAAACAAGCTAATTTTTTTCAAGTCAAAGATTTATGAAACGAATCTCTTTAAAGGAAAAGTATTTAGAACTAAAACAAGACAAATAAAAGGAGTTCACATATTGTGAAGTGACCAACCCAATTAAATAGGGATAAAGCTCATTTACTATATATATATATATATATATATATATATATATATATATATATATATATCGTAATGTCATCGATTCGGTTTTAGCTAGTAATTTTTACGCAAATAACATAGTCGGATCGATTGTTATTTTTAAAATTTTGGCGATATGTAATTGTTAACGGGTCGGTTTCGCGATAAATATTATTAATATTTATAAACTAATTTAAATAAATTTCTTCGTAATTAATTTTTACCGAATCTTGATTGACCCATTGAACCGACAGTTGACCGGGTTTGACCAGTTGACTGCGTGGACTTCGTGTTGACCATGTTGACTGAGTTGCCTCGGTGCTGACCGAGTCGAACCGAACACCGAAATGAGACCCGAGCCGTTGAGTGTTTTGACCGTACCCAAATCTGACTGAGTCGATCCGGGGCCGAATCAAGTTGAACTGAGTTGCCGTATCTTGAACCCGACTTGAACTGAAACACCCGAACCGACATCTGAACTAAACCGAGTTTGAACCGGGTGGAATCTAAATCGAGACCCGAGTGAACTGAACGAGATTGAACATACTCGAATCAAACATCTTCACTGGCGCTGCCGTTGGACCGGCCAGGAGCTGCTGCCGCCAATGATACTTTGACCCAACCCACAACCCAAACTCGGGAACAAACACCAAAGCCGCCGCCATCGCCGATCGTCTAGAAACCGCCGAAAACAGCGCTACCGCCGCGATGCTGCGCCGCAGCCACGTCACCGCCGCGCCACCGCCTCCCTTTCTCTCTCACCGTTCTCACTCTCTACTAGTCTCTTTCTCTATCCGGTCTCACTCTCTACTAGTCTCTTTCTCCGATCCTGAACGTGTATGGGTATAAGAGTGTACATGAGAGGAGGTTTAGCGTGGTGGGTGTGTGTGGGCTGCCGAAAGGGTGTGACCGGCGTCGACCGGTGGTCACCGGAATCCAGCGACTGGACTTAGAACCGGCGTCGACCGGTGGTCACCGGAATCCAGCGACTGGACTTAGAGAGGAGAGAGGGGCAGGTAGTCTTGTACAGGGGGGCTAGGGTTTGATTGTGTTAAATGAGCGGAAGGAGAGCTTAAACAGGTTTGGTTTTTAAAATGGGTCGGGCCCAAAACCCGTTAACGTGTCCAAGCCCAAATGTTCTCTACGGCCCTTTTTTGAAACCTGAACATTGTATAGAGACGAAATATATTTATTGGAGGCTTAAACGCGTGAAATTTAAGTCGAAAGTCGGTTTTAACGCGCAAATCTGTTCGTTGCGTTAAGAATCGTGTAATTAGCTACGGTCATCATTTTTATCTGTTTTTCGATCCGGTTTCTACCGTGAGTATTAAAATTTGAAAACGAAGAAAAATATATTCATATTTAGATGTAACTCTAGTCCGTGACTTCCATTTCGTTGTCGGTGCGTCTCTATTTTCGTGTAACTTGCGCGTTGTGCTTTGCGACGTCCGACGATTCAAATATATCATATAATCATAACTAAATGATAAATACAAGTACAAAATTCGCATTTTTATGCGTTGTCTGTATTTGTTCGGCATCAGTTCGCTTATCATTCAATTTCACGTTAGAGTTCTCGATTATCGCCAAATCACGTAATGTGAATCAAGTAGACGTTCCTAGACTCTCCGAGGGCCTGATCGAGTTAATTTACGTCTAATTATTCTAACTATAATGTTTTTAATGTTCGTTATGCGCGTAATTATAACCGGAACATGCCGGTTGTCACATTCTCCCCTTGTTATAAAATTTCGTCCTCAAAATTTAAACTATGTTATCTCCTTAGATTTTTGTCATGCATAGGTAGGTATAAATGATACCAAGGTAAATGATCATGTAATTGCATCGAGACTTGTCCGAATTATTTGAATATAATGACTTACTACAACAATATGAACCCACTGGTTCAACTGAAGCTGTTTTCAGAATCGATGCCAAGTGAACGGAACGTAATGATATAATCGCTAATGTGACTGAGTTTACATGGGTCATACAAATGAGAATCTTGACAAATAGATTTCCACGATGTTAACAATCTGTAAATGAATTTCATAAACAATAGGAATCTCTACCAACGGAAACTAGCGTTGGTTGTTGAAACGGTGAGACCTAGAATCAACAAGCTCAACTGAATTAGTAACATGAAGATGATTTGTTAACTTTTCGAACCATAAGTTAATACTTATTAAATTTCAAGGATACACCGAATTACAACCGAAGTTAGTGTATCATTGTCTTAATACATAGTTGTATTAAGACCACTTTCAATAATTAGCTCAAGCTACAAGTTTATACCGACGCCACAAGGCGTCCTAATGATCGTAAAAATTCAATAATAGCGGTGCCCGTACAAATTCACCGTGTTTGCAATTAGATGAAAGGTTCAACGAAGCAAATCTGAACATTTGTTCCAAATAAATCTCATAGGATTTTCATCTTAAAATGAAAAAACAAATGAATATAATTTTCGGCCGATAGTGGAAGAACAATAAATATCCCAAAATTTTCGACCGATGATGAAAGAACCGTTACGAGGTACACTGAAATAGACCATAAAGTTGTGTACCATCTTCTTAATACACGATTGTATTAAGAATGTTTTAAGAAAATGATCCAACAATGTGGATTTAATAATAGATAAATAATTTAGTAATTAAATCCGTTCATGTGTTGTGAAAGCGATGTTAGCGCAAGCTTCAACTAGTGAAAACGCCACCACAAGGTGTCGTAACCAACAAATGATTTAATGAACGGTGTAGGCTGATCCAGTCTACTATGGTTCAAAACAAATGAAATGCTTGTTGACGTCACTTTTAATATGACAGCCTCAATTCATTATATGAAATCCTTGAATTGAATTTTGTATATAGTGAGTAAGTTCAAACAATTGAACTTGGTTTGACGCAATCCAACAATAAATACATGATTCAACCAAGAAGTTTTGATATGGTTACTACGAAAACCCATGCATGCAACTTGGAAAGAAAAAGGAATTTCAAGGAATTTGTTGACTCCATATCAAGGAGTCAGTGCTCACAATAATGCAGGTCATCTAGATCACAAAGCAAAAATTTGAATATACCGAACCAACCTTGAATTATTGATGAAATGACCATTCGAATTGAAGACCCTGATGGTCACCGCGTATCAAGTTAACCACATGCGTAACAAACAAAGCATGCGTATCATGTAAATTTGTCAAGAAATGATGCAAGTAGGTCTTCGCTAACAAGGAAGAAATTCCCGTGATAAAATGACCATTATGAGGAGTAGAGGCTTGCAAATACTCATTATATGCCAAGTTGAAATTTCAACAAAAGAAATTTGAGGACTTTACCGTGAATTTCCTGTGATGACCGGTTGTTGCGTGACATTACCACAGAATGTCGAACATGGCATAATCGCCATTTATGAAGTAGGGGAGTATGAAGACATGTGACTTCTTTTGCAGCGCCAATTATTGTGATTACCATTATAATAGTACCGACTGTTATGAAATCTCGTTTGGACGTACCTCAGCGTGGTTCGTGTCGCTTACAAGACCACGTGAAAAATTACCGCATATAGTCGGTAGTTCTCCCACTAACGGGATTCGCATCGTTGTCGTAATGTCGTGTTTTCTAAAGGTCGTGCCTTGAAAGTCGTATGTGATGTACTTCAACATCTGCTGTTGTATAGGTTAAGTGTCATGCCTATTTGCGTACCCGTATTTCGTTCCGCGTAGATAACCTGCTCGGGTAAATAAAATAACATCGATAGTTATGCAAGGGCGTTAGCCCGAGGTATTAGTCGCAGTTCCTACGTGATGACCTTTATTGGATATTGTCATAAGTCTTCCAAAGGTCCTAAATGTATGTTGCCAAAACCCTCAAGGTGTTGATTACTGTATGTAATTGTTTTGCGTACCGCGTATCAGACACAACACTAGTGTATGGTTAAAATCAAAATGTTGACTCATTGTTTCGGCCACGGTTGGAACCCATATTCGAGTGCTAGGCGTTCTGTATGTATTCAAGTCTTAATGATCTAATGTCCCCAAAGGAAAATGAGGTTAAAGCCTTGGTATTCCCACAAAAATCTAATTCGCTGAAACCTATAGCTCTGATAAAAATCTGTCACACCCCCTATAATTCCATCACATCAGAGCTGGGTGTGAACTAAACTGGTATCTTCATTGCACAGCGGAAGTAAACGTGAGTGTTAAGACTCTTAAACAGTGAATGCCCGCTAAGTACTCGGATCCCATGGGTTCTACTATTCCAACCGTGCCGTACTTGAAATTATAACCTGCAAAAGAACATGCGAAAAGTCAACATAAAGTTGGCGAGTTCATGGTTTGTTTGTTTTTGTTTCAAATGAATCATAACACATTTGAAAATCTTGCATTCGAAACCGGTTTATGAGATCATTGTATCCCAAAGAATTTGAAATGTCATATCTGTATAACAATATTGAAATGTTTTATGTGTTGTTTGCAAACCGATGCATATAAGTGTTATGTTTGTAAACCGGTGAGAAAATGTTTTCAATCGTATCTGTAAACCGATACTGAGATGTTTTCTGTTATCTTTGTAAACCGATACTGAAATATTTTCTGTTATCTTTGTAAACTGGTATTAAAATATTTTCTATTATCTCTATAAACCAGTATTGAAATGTTTTCTGTTATCTTTGTAAACCAGTTTTGAAATCATAGTATGTAGGATGCCTATGGAATCTAAGGATCTGTCAGTGTGTAGCCAATACACTGACCTATGTGCCATAAGTAAGTAACCAACCCGAGAGAACTCTGACATCAATGGGGATCCCAAAATCACTCCTAACTGGTTAACAAACCAGGAGTGGAGCGTGTCTCAAACTCAATAGATCTATACCTTTTGCACCTTGGTCACTACGTGATTAATGGTCGCTACATGATTAATGGTCACTCTTGTTATGCTCCTACTTACGCATGATGATCTGTCATTATCTAATCCCATAGCTACGTACAAAATTTGTTAAAATCTGTGTTTTCGATGTGTATGAACGGGCCTCGCCCTTCATATGATTTTCGTTCCTCATACTTTTGATATTGGGCCTGGCCCATGTTTTCTTGTTATTGGGCCTAGCCCATGTTTTCTTGTCATTGGGCATAGCCCATGTTAACAGGGGCCTCGCCCCCTAGTTGTGACTATGACAATCCCGTCACAAGTCATAAATCTCATGCATGTTTCGAAAAGCTTTGTATAGCTGTGAAAACCGGTAAATTTAGCCTAAACCATTTTTAAAACATCGTGTTTGTTGTAATCTGTATGTAATATGGTTTAGAAATATGTGATTTTCGTATTCGAAACATTGTGTACCTTTTGCAAAACTTGCATGTCTTTCCACCCCTGGGAAACATTTATACACTTGTAAAACGGTAAAAAGTGGGGGTTATGAACTCACCTTGATATCCTTGTGCAAAGCTAGCTTAATGTGATTCCATAGTGTGGTCTCCACAACTTGACTTGCTAGCATGCAATCTAAGGTATTCCTAAAACGGAATAACTTGTAAGTTTCTAGATATAATGTAGTTAAACTACGTGTCACCGAGTTCTACCGAATCGTTAACCCTACGATTCTATGAAACTGTCATTGTCTCAACTCGGAATAACTAATCTATGGTTTTCTTAGAAACGATTTAGTTTTCGAGCGACTGAAATATATATTTATATATAAACATAACTATATTTCATGAAATCGTATTAGTCGTCTTGTACGCCGCCGGATAATAGTACGACTCTTCGTAGTTTTCGGAAGATGTAATGTATGTATACTTGTAAATATATCCGTATAGGTAATACATTTCGTATCCGAGCAAGAGTCTGGCATATCGTTTATAATAAATAACGACGTAATCATACGCTTGTTATAGTCTTGCGTTATGGTGTCGTAGTTCGTTTAGGCGTTTGAATCGAATATAACCAATATATTATTGTTGTAAAATCCTTCGAAAGTATTCGAGTCGTCGACGTTTAAATAAATATAACTATATTTATTTTATAAAAGTATTCAAAGTCTCGACCTTCGAATATATATATATATATATATATATATATAATTATATTCGTCTTATACATTTGTCCGAATTCTAGATGTCTTAAATATACGATTTCCGAATTCTGTCGTTTGAAATAATACACTTTATATTTATCTTGTAAAAGTGTTCTGAAATCTTGGCGTTTCGAAATAAATATAAACACTATATTTATTCTAAAAGATATTCGGATGAGTTATCGATGTTTCAAATCTAATTTCCGACGGTTGACGTAATGCAAATAACTACACTCGTTTAATAATCAACTACCAAATTTTGTTGTCTTGTACTCCCACTCGTCGTTCGGCTCGATTTGGTAAGTTATAATAGCGTCGGAAAAAATACATATTAATATTTATTTTTATAACAATCACTTGAATCAGATGTTTTGCCTTTGAAATACAACGCGTTTTGTGTTACGTATTTTTCCGAAAAACGGGCAGTGTTTCCTCTGTTTTTGGACGATCCGACAATACAAGTTGTCGATTTGATTGTCAAAACGCAATATTCAATATAACAATATATATATATATATATATATATATATCGTAATGTCATCGATTCGGTTTTAACTAGTAATTTTTACGCGAATAACGTAGTCGGATCGATTGTTATTTTTAAAATTTTGGCGATATGTAATTGTTAACGAGTCGGTTTTGAGCTCGGTTTCGCGATAAATATTATTAATATTTATAAACTAATATAAATAAATTTCGTCGTAATTAATTTTTACTGAATCTTGATTGACCCATTGACCCGACAGTTGACCGGGTTTGACCAGTTGACTGCGTGGACTTCGCGTTGACCATGTTGACTGAGATGACTCGGTGCTGACCGTGTCAAACCGAACACCGAAACGAGACCCGAGCCGTTGAGTGTTTTGACTGTACCCAAATCTGACCGAGTCGATCCGAGGCAGAATCGAGTTGAACTGAGTTGCCGACTTGAACTGAAACACCCGAACCGACATCTGAACTGAACCGAGTTTGAACCGGGTGGAATCTGAATCGAGACCCGAGTGAACTGAACGGGACTGAACATACTCGAACCAAACATTTTCACCGGCGCCGCCGTTGGGTCGGCTCGGAGCTGCTGCCGCCGATGATACTTTGACCCAACTCACAACCTAAACCCGAGAACAAACACCACAGCCGCCGCCGCCGACCGTCTAGAAACCGCCAAAAACAGCGCTGCCACCGTGATGCTGCACTACAGCCACGTCACCGCCGTGCCGCTGCCTCCCTTTCTCTCTTACTGTTCTCTCTCTCTTTGCTGCCTCTCTCTCTGTCCGATCTCTCTCTCTACTAGTCTCTTTCTCCGATCCTGAACGTGTGCGGGTATAAGAGTTTATATGAGAGGAGGTTTAGCGTGGTGGGTTGGTGTGGGCTGCCGGAAGGGTGTGACCGGCGCCGGCCGGTGGTCACCGGAATCCGGCGACCGGATTCAGAAAGGAAAGAGCGGCAGGGAGTCTTGTAAAAGGGGGCTAAGGTTTGATTGTGTGAAATGAGGGGAAGGAGAGCTTAAATAGGTAGGGTTTTTAAAATGGGTCGGGCCCAAAGCCCGTTAACGTGTCCAAGCCTAAATGTTCTCTACGGCCCGTTTTTGAAACCCCAACGTTGTATAGAGTCGAAATATATTTATTGGAGGTCTAAACGCGTGAAATTTAAGTCGGAAGTCGGGTTTTGACGCGTAAATCTGTTCGTTGCGTAAAAAATCGCGTAATTCGCTACGGTCGTCATTTTTATCTGTTTTTCGATCTGGTTTCTACCGTGAGTACTAAAACTTGAAAGCGAAGCCAAATATATCAAAATATATTAATATTTAGACGTAACTCTAGTCCGTGGCTTCCTTTTCGTTGTCAGTACGTCTCTATTTTCGCATAACTTTCGCGTTGTGCTTTGCGATGTCCGCCGATTCAAATATATCGCATAATCATAACTGTATGATAAAGACAAGTACAAACTTCACATTTTAGGCGTTGTCAGTATTTGTTCAGCATCATTTCTCTTATCGCTCAATTTCGCGTTAGAGTTCTCGATTATCGCCAAATCGCGTAACGTGAATCAAGTAGACGTTCCTAGACTCTCCAGGGGCGTGATTGAGTTACTTTACATCTAATTACACTAATTATAATGTTTTTAATGTTCGTTATGCACGTAATTATAACTGGAAAATGCCGGTTGTCACAAAATATCCCAAATGTAAAGTGTTTAGAATACTCATACAAACCAATAGAAGGATGAAAACAGCATAAAACAGAAAATAGAAATCGTTAAGAACCGCTTCTCTGACTAGTCATCCTCCTCTTCTTCCTCTGATTGCTCAAACACCTGGTATGGTTGTACATCTTCCATACCGCTTGACTGACCTGGCTGCCCTAGATGCTGAAAGTACGATGGAACTCCCATGTGCAGGTTCTCCATCATGTACCTCATTCCGTCTTCCAACTTATGCTGGCCTTCCTTGTGCATCCTACTACTTTCCATCATCACCTACCGAATCCCACCGAACTGCTCGTCCACATAACCCCCCAAATCTCCAAACCCAGTTCCATCCTGTCATACAAAGAATCTGACGTGAGTGGGTCAGGACAGGGCTGTCTAAGAGGATACTGCTGCCCGGCAGTTCTTCACGGGTCATCGGTCTCTGATATCGCGGAGGAATGGCGGGTTGCATGGATGAAGCAGCCTCAGAACCAGGAGGAGGCTGAACCTGCGGATCGTGCCTAATAGCCTCCCAGGTGATAGACTCATGAGAAGTCAAAATCCCGGCAGCCTGTAGATCTCGCAAACCCATGAAGCACGGAGACAACCCCTCTTTCATCTTGTGTCGTGGGTACCTATCGAATACCCCAAGACTTTTCGCTAACCAAGTTATCAGGGGCCCACGGTATATCTGAGCCCCCGGACCTCCTCTCCATAACCGCTTCATAGACCACGCGAAAATACTGGCCAAGTTCGCGAGCCGCTACTCAACCATACACATTAAACAAAATAAGCTGACCTGGTTTACTTTGTTATCCCCCTACCCCTACCAACTAGTGTGGCTTCCAAAATCTTGTGTATAAATCGGTAAACCGGATCGATAATGTCGCTAGCAACTATATTGTTGGAGTACGACGCAGATGAAATTGTACCCCAGAACCTAACCAACTCGTCTGTTTGAACGCTGTGTTGGTGCCTCCTCTTGAATACCCCCTGTAGGCTAGTAAAGAACTCCGGAAATTGGACCTCATCCACCATATAAAACTGGGCAGTTACGGTGAACTGAGGGATGGTCATCTCGTAGACATGCCTTCCCAAGCAAAAGACACAGCATCACTTTCAGAAAAATTCCCTTGCTGGTACTCGAAGGTTTAATGAAATTCAAGAGTGATTCCATTGTATTGCCGCTCGTCACAATCTAGCACTCTCCTGAATTTATCGCCCAATAGCTGATCGATCCTACCCCGCTGACCCAGATGGTCTAACATGTCCCAGTCTATCCGTCTGTATGGCAATAAGTTTACTGCAATCAGATTGGCCAGTCGCTCACTCTCATGTGAGTCTAGATCGAATTGTAGCAGCGGACTATCCCGTAATCGCATACTTTGCCCATGGGAACACCGACCCTCTATATCGGACGCTCCTTCTCGGACCAAAATTTGGGGGCAGCGGTTGAGTCTCTGCTAGATCTCCTCTGGGCCGGGCTGCGGGAGATCTCTTCTTTTTACCTGGTATGCTTGAACTGCCTTCACCAGACATCTAAAAAACGTTTAATTCACAAGCAAAAACAGGTAGACCATCAGTAAAATTAACCATGTTTTGAGCAATGACCGTATAGCATTACCTTCGCGGTCATGACTAGAAAAAACACTGTACCAAATATTAGATATATTTTGAGTGATCGTTAGCAAAAAATACCAATTTATTAGACCAAATCTCGCTCGAATGGAGATTGAGTACAGGTGAGAGATCTTATATTCATGAACGCCCCATATTGCCAACCATATCCAAAAAATACCTAACAACAAGACACTACCTCCTCCCGGCACTTTAATTGTCCTCAATTAATACCCAAGTGCTGAGAAACAAACCCAACATTGAGTCCCAAACATAAGATAAAACTTTAAAGTCAATACAGAAAAACGGGTTAAAATTTCCATTAAAAATATGATTTTTATGACAACCATTACTAACCCGAATCCCCACACTCAATGTTGAACCCTGCCAAACCAATCCACCCGAAAAGTATGACCCATTTGCACCCAAACCATCCCAACCAGAACTGTGTTCAGCCCCTACATCCAAAACTCAACTCAAACCAAGTTCACCCCAAACCCTCAAGGAAACTAACATGCAACCTAACAAGACCCAACACTAAAACATATGAAGCAACTATGTAAAATATACTGAAGTTAAAGCACAAAAGTTTCAATAAACACATACCTCAGCGTCAATCTACAAGAAAAACAAAGAAAATAAAGTGTAAGTTGCAAATCCCTTGAAAAGCTCGTGTGAATGGTGAAATGTGCAAACTTTAAGTGGGAAATTAGTTAAGGACGATTGGTGAAGTGGTGGAAGAAGATTTGGTTGAATGGAAGTGAATGTAGGCGGACTTATGGTGGTAGTTTGAGTGGTGGCCGTGTGTATAAAATGAAGAATTTAGGTTAAGTGAAGGAATTGGGGTTTTAGGTTTCATATCTGATGTTGGTGTCTCTCGCGGGCCGCGAGAGAGGTAAGGAAACCTCTCGCGGGCCATGACCACGTGGAAATGTGGCCGGAGTTTTAGGCTCTTGCGGCCACGACCGGCTTGTTGCATGCCTCTCGCGGCCCGCCAGAGGGTTAGTTTCACAGAAAGTTTCTAAATTTTGGCAGTTCTTTGCCTTAGAAAAATATTTTGATTCAATGCAACTTTGTGAAACACCCTCATGGCACCCGATTATGTACGGAAACTTACCTGCAATGCCAATTCTTCGTCGGTTGTGGCTCCGTGTTGGTGATTTATTCCTGTAAATGACTAAACGACACAAAAACACACAAACATAAACTACGAGAAACAAGCATTAGCACTATAAAAACATGAAACGTAAACTACTATTAAATACTACAAACTCTACACTTGAGTTTTCACTCAAGACCCTATGCGGTGGTGTTAGAACTTTTGAGACCGTTGATGCTTGATTATAAATAGTTTGAGATGATTTGTATTAGTTAGTCAATGTTGAAGGGTTAAAAGTGTAATTGTGTGAAACTTGCTATTGGCAGCGTATTTACTAACCCAACGTATTTATTAAATACGCTCGCTGGGTAGTCAGTTTGTATAAATATGATGATCAATGAATGTATGTCCAAGTTTCTTGGACAGATTTTGGTGATCTTCTTGTGTTGTGATTTTTGCTATTATGCTTACATCCGAATATCCAGGTGCTGTAACTGATTTCATGTTATTGGGATTTCATATACAACACTAGTTGTTTGATCCATACGAGATTCTTCATCTTCTTTGCTTGGTTTTTCTTAGTATTTGCACATTCAAACAACTAATCCATAGTTGTTTGAGTGAAAACAATCAACCATTGTGATCCGAATACGTTTTGGGACTCACAATTTGGTATCAGGGCCTTTGTGCTCTTGATTGTTTGAGTTTTTGTTAAGATTTGTCAAGTTTTGAAGGTTTTACAAAAGTTTTCAAAGTTTCATGGTTTTTCAAATTTTCGGGATTAAAATGGCTTGATCTGGTACGTTTAATCTTTGGATTGTTGTTAATCAGTAGTTTGGTAAACATTTTGGTCATTTAGCTGCAAAGAATCATGAATTTTGGGTCGTTTTTGGGTGATTAGAGGGTTTTTGTTCGTACTAAAACCCCTCTGGGCGTATTTAATGTTGAAGCTAGCGTTGATATATTTGAAGTTGGCGTATTTATTTTGAAGCTAGCGTATTTAACTTGAATTTCGTGTAGTTAACAAATACGCTAGTTCTTAAACCAGCGGATTATAAAATTGTCAGCGTAATTGCACCAGCGAATTTAATCGAAGGCGAATTCGAAATCAGTGATACTAATCCTCAGCGATTTTATCATGGTGTTTAGCGAACTTAATTAAACCTTTACTTGTTTTCGAATATCCAGCCGATTTAGATTTTTGCAGGATAAAGTCGCCGATCCCCATCAGCGTTATTGATTCCAAGTGCAGCGAATTTGATCTCTGATCCATCGTATTTTTCCTCGCAGCGTAATTGTGTTATGAATCAACCAAAACCCAGCGTATTTAATCACCAATCATCCATTATGTCTCTCAATCAACTCAATCTGATTGCTCAAGCCGAACTAGAAACTGGAACTGCTACAAGGCCACCAAAGTTGAAAGGTTTGGAAGATTTCAGCTGCTGGAAAACAGGATCAAGTCCTTTTTTGAGTATACCGAATATTCTCAATGGATGTCAGTCACTGTGGGCCCGCATGTTCCCATGATAATACGCGACGACATCCGTACTATCAATGAAGATCCTTCAACGTTCACAGATGAAGATAGGACACTCATTCAACGTGACCGGAGGGCTCACGCTGCTCTTACTATGGCTCTGTCAAAGGATGATAACAATTTGTTTGAAGAATACACCTCGGCACATGAACTGTGGTTGGCTCTAATCGACCATTATGAAGGTAATGAGGAACTCGAGGAGAACAAACGAGACATGGTGCAGAAAGAATATGATATGTTTGGAAGTATTCGTGGCGAAAGCTTGTCCGACCACATAAGTAGATTTCTGGGGTGGTGACCAAGATGAAGAAGGTGGGAAACCTAGTTGTAAATTATGCATCGATCAAGAAGCTGCTAGATTCTCTACCAAAAGAATGGAGTCTTCAAAGCATGATGATTAAGAGAACTTTCCTCACCAGCACAACTCTGGTCACACTCTCGGAATTGATTAACACCTTAAAAGCCTTTGAAATGGACATTGTCAAACGAGAGATGAATCAAACTGGATATTCTCAAAAGACGTCTCAGCAAGCTGCTGCAACCTCAGTTCCTAAGAATATGGCATTTCTTGCTCTTGTCACCTCATGTGGATAAAATTCCCAAAGTGTTGTCGAATCCTATTTGAATGCTTCCGCGAACTCTGTGAAGGCCTCGTCATCCTCTGAGAAGACCACCGTGGCCAGCGACACTCAAGCACTTAAAATATCCACAGAACATGTCGCTCTGTTTAACACTTTCTTAAGCAGCTATGAGGCGCTTATGTCAGGAGAATTGAATATAGATTTCCTCACAGTTGAGGACATGTATCAAGTAGATCCTGACGACATGGAGGAGATGGATTTGAAGTGGCAGATGGCAATGATCACTCTACGGCTGAAGAAATTCCAAGATAAAACGGGAAAGAGGTTGGCCCTTGGAAAGGCTGGATTTGACAAGTCCAAGCTTAGGTGCTATAACTGCAAAACTTGGGTCATTTCAAAAGAGAGTGTCCGTTGCTGAAGAACGAGAATTTTCCAGAAATCAACCAGACAAGGAGGCCGATTGCCATTGAGGGAAATGACAACGTTGCTGACAATAATCCTAAGGCTTTAATTGTGGAGGATTATGACTGGTCGGAGGAGATAGCTGAGGCAAAGGGAGAAGTAAACAAGGCCCACATGGAAAATATCACCACTGTCTCTGCGACGTCTGCTTCAAATGGTGTTGAAAAACAAACCTCCAAGATTCCAAAAGATAACCATGGTTTGAAAAGCATCATCAATCCTGCCTCAGAGAAGAGACAACAGAAAGCTGAAATGCATGAGCCGAAGCCTGCAGTTCAAGAAGTCATCAGTACCAGCAAGAATGAAGCGGTTGGAACATCCACTACCGCCATGAAATTAGAAGCCGAGGATAAGGATTTGGAAAAGCTGTGCTCCAAACCGTGTTTGAACGTCGTGGCACACTACAAATTACTCAACCGTGATATAATTAAAGAAAAAGAAAAATTTTTGAAAATAAATCAAGAGATAAAAGAAAATGAGGCTGCATATCAGCGAAAGTTGAATTCAACCATAGCTGAAATGCAGACCTTAAAAGAATTTGTGTTCAGAAAAGATTTTATCATAAATAATTTGACCGAAAAGCTAGAAAAATCTCAAAACGAAAACAATAAGTTACAAATCATTAGATAAATGGAAAATTAGTCAAAAAGCACTGGTTGATATTGTAAACTGCCAACGACCGACATTCATAAAGGATGAAATTGGATATAAAGATAAATTCGGAAAGAAAGAAAATTATTTCCTCCTCCGCACAACAAAAATTATGTTCCTATGCCATCTCATCATCCTAAAAACGACTTAATCAATAAAAATGATCTTTTGGATCAAAGTATTTTTATAAATCCGAAAACAACACTAACCTTTCTGAAAGTAATGCAGATCTATGCGAGAGTAAGGAAGATGTGTGCGATGGAGAAGATGATTGTGGAGGGATGAAAATAGGAATAGGCTATCAAGCGACAGTTATTCAACTGTTAACTGGTTCGCCTGGAATTGTGATAAGATGAACAAAATTTCTATTCGAGATAACTGTAATAGTTTATCTAGGATGGATGATTGTACGGCCTTATGCCTAAATTGAATATTCGGGATGACTATAATAGCCATATGGCTACACTTAAGGCTCACAACCAAGGGCTTGCTAAGGTTGAGGGTCATGACCTAAACTTTGTTCTTAATGATGAAATGTTATGCTTGAATCTCCTGTATTTGTGCCAGAGTTAAAGAAAAACAGTTTTGGAAAATTCCTTACAGAGGAAATTCCAGAATTTGTTCCATCTGTTGTAGGTACATTAGAGACTGATAGAGACTTCACTGAAGATTCAAGCACAACAACTTCAGAAAGTGATGGAGAAAGGTCAGATGAAAGTCAAGAATCGAACTCCTTATCAGACAGTGAGCACAGTGAAGTCGACATTGAAGATAAACATCATCCTGATAAGAAACTGAAGAAAGCCAAAGATCAAGCCACGTTACATCATCAAACTCCTCAAGATGCTCAAGATTCTCATCACATACATCATCTTCACAGTCAGCACCTAGGAAGAAAAGATCGAGTCAAAAACAATGTTTTCGATGTGGTCATTTAGGACACACGGCGAAACATTGCAAAAGCAAGAAATTTTCTAAACCTAGTCAAGATCTCGTTAAAAGTTTTACTGATCAATTTGACAATTTAAAGAAATCAGTAAAATGCATAGTTGATTCAACTTGTTTTTGGAAAAGAAAAGAAAACTCACTTGTTCACAATCATGATATAACTAATGTAAAGCAAGTCTGGGTTCCAATAGCTAGCTAATCTGTACATATTTTGTTGTTGTTGTTGTTGTTGTATAACAGAATAAAATTCAGAAATGGCTTCGGATGCTCATGGAATGTATCTGGCATGTTGATAGCGGTTGCTCCAGGCACATGACCGGGTTAAAGGATCTGCTTACAAACTTTCGAGTTATCGATGGTGACTTTGTATCCTTTGTCGGAGACGAAAAGGGAGGAAAAATCGTCGGAATGGCTGACGTCGTGTCAGAAGCACTCACTTTGGAGAATGTGAACTATGTTCCAGAATTATGTTACAATCTCATGAGTGTTTCACAAGTCTGTGACAAAGGAATTGCAGTGCTGTTCAATGACACGGAGTGCTTATTCCTCAAACCCGGTTACTCCGTCCCTAAAGAAATGATCATGCTTAGAGCTCCCCGTCAAAATAACACATACGTGCTAAATATGAAGAATGCCAAATCAAATGAGCAAATTACATATCTTATGTCAAAAGCATCTGAATCGGAATCACTGTTGTGGCACATGCATTTGGGGCATGTGAATTTTAAGAACATAAATAAACTTTCTAAATTAAATCTAGTAAGAGGTTTACCTATGAAAGATTTTCCTTTTTCAGAAAAGTGCATCGCGTGTGCCCAATGAAAGCAACATAAAAAGCCTCATAAGTCCAAAGCAGTGAATACGATATCTGCCCCTCTGCAATTACTTCACATGGATCTTTTCGGCCCAATTAGCGTTAAAGTTTAGCTAAAAGATCTTATTGTTTGGTGATTACAGATGATTTCTCACGGTTTTCATGGGTATTCTTTCTTGAAACCAAAAGCGAAACGATATCCATTCTGAAGAGCTTCATTCCCATGATTGAAAACGTGATCAAGCTGAAAGTCATCTCCATCAGAAGTGACAACGGTTCTGAATTTTTAAATCATACGTTTGTCTCCTTCTGTGAAGATAAGGGAATTCGCCTCCAATACAGCGCTGCCAGAACTCCTCAGCAAAATGGGGTAGCAGAACGCAAAAACAGAACTCTCATCGAAGCTGCAAGAACTATGCTTGTCTTCCCATAATCTTCTGGGCTGAAGTGGTCAACACGACATGCTATGTTTTGAATCGTGTTCTTATCGTCAAACCTCACGGAAAGACAGCCTATGAACTACTTTTCAAAAGGAAGCCTCTGATAGATTTCTTCAGACCATTCGGGTGTTCATGCACACTTTTTAACACTGAAGACAATCTCATCAAGTTTGAAGCAGTGGGTGACGTGTGCTACTTCATGGGCTATTCATCTTCTCAAAAGGCATATCGAGTCTACAACAAACGGACCAAGATGGTGATTGAATCGTACTACGTTGATTTTAAAGAAGGAAACTCCACTAACACTGGAAGCGCTCCAAACTTGTTTTATGACATGGATATTATATTCAACACTTTCAGCATCGATGAACCCATCACTGAATCCGAACCTGCAGAATCCACTCCATTGCAACCATTGTTTGATGCCTCAGACATTGGTTTTACTACTTTTACAACCCGTTTCACCCCTGCCTCTGCCTCTCCTACTATTCCGGTGTTCGAAGTAATTGATGACACATCTGCTGAGAGTGCATCCGCACATGATGATTCTTCTTTACAGCAGGCTGTGGATGAAACTACCCAAAGAAGACGAAACTCCAATTATCTACGTCGATGAACATTTTTCTAATCTGCCTCAACAAGTTGAAACTCACACCAATGCAGGGTACAAGACCAATCGAAACCATCCAATTGAAAATGTCATCGGTTCGGTTGAAGATGGAGTTCGAACACGCGGACAAACACATACGATCAACACAGGACTGTATACAGCTTTTCTCTGGCAGTCTGTCCCAAGAGATATCGAAGAAGCTATTCAAGATTCAAATTGGGTACAAGCTATGCAAGAAGAATTAGCCCAATTTTGGAAACTTAAAGTCTGGGAACTCGTTGATCTACCAGACGAAAAGTATCCAATTGGTACCAAGTGGGTGTTTCGCAACAAGATGGACGATCGTGGTGTTGTTATCAAGAATAAGGCTAGATTAGTGGTTCAAGGGTTTCGACAAGAAGAGGGGATTAACTACGAGGAAGTTTTTGCACCGGTTACACGCTTAGAAGCCATCAGAATCTTCTTAGCCTATGCTTCATTCAAAAACTTTAAGGTGTTTCAAATGGATGTAAAGAGTGCTTTTCTGTACGGGAAAGTGAAAGAAGAAGTCTATGTCTGTCAACCTCCATGTTTTGAAGATCCTCACTTCCCCACAAAATACTACAAGCTTGACAAAGCTCTATATGGTCTTCACCAAACTCCTCGAGCATGGTACGAGACTGTCAACATATCTTTTGGAGTGTGGATACTCAAGAGGCAACATTGACATGACTCTCTTCACTAAAAGGATTCGAGAAGATGTGATGTTGGTTCAAATCTACGTAGACGATATCAGTTTTGGTCGACAGATGAAGCCCTTTGTAGAGAATTCGAGAAGGTGATGAAAGCGAAGTTCGAGATGAGCATGTTGGGAGAACTCACGTTTTTCTTAGGATTAGAAGTGAAGCAAAGAAAAGATGGCATCCTCATTCAGTAGGCTAAGTATATCAGAGATATTCTTTCCAAGTACAACATGAATAATTGCAAATCCGCCAGCACTCCTTTTGCCGCTCAGACGGAACTCACTTCAGATCTTCAAGGAAAGCCAGTGAACAAATCTTTCTATCGCTCAATGATTGGCTCGTTAATGTATCTAACCGCTAGTATGCCTGACATAATGTGGGCTGTCTGTCTCTGTGCCCGCTTTCAGACGAATCCCAAAGAATCGCATGATGCTGCCGTTAAGAGAATCTTTCGCTATCTCAAAGGAACTCCAAAGCTTGGTTTGTGGTATCCTAAAGATAGTAATTTTGATCTAATTGCTTACTCTGACAGTGATCATGCAGGTTGCAAAGTAGACAGAAAATCTGTCTCAGGAGGCTGCCAATTCTTAGGAAATCGTCTTATTTCGTGGTAGAGCAAAAAGCAGACAACAGTCTCTACATCTACCGCTCAGGGTGAATACACGGCAGCTTACAGTTGCTGTTCACAAGTCCTTTGGATACAGAGTCAGTTGTTGGATTATGGGATCAACATCATGAAGACTCCAATATTCATCGACAATGAAGCGTGTCTGGGGATCGTGAAGAATCCTATCCACCACTCCAGAACGAAACACATCAAAATTCGCATTCATGCGATTAGAGATGCGTACGAGAAATGATACATCCAAGTGGTGCCAGTGGATTCAGTGCAACAAAAAGCTGATATTTAAGCCTTCGATAAAGCTCGATTCAACAAGTTGGTAACCTGGTTGGAAATGGTGAACTTCCTTGAGTGGAATTGACCTTTTGGTGATAAAAAAATGGTTTTCATAATAAATAACAATCTCATAAAATGTTCCCAACAAAAAGATTTTCTGCAAGGTTAAAATTTTTTTTCAAGCAATGGGTTCTCGAAAATAAAATTTTAAGGGGGGAGGTTTTCCAGAAAATATTGTTGAGACTGAATCTTTTCTTTGGCACCTGCAAGAGAAATGATAGAAAAACTGCTAACACTTTTGTTCTGATCTTAAACCAGAAAAAGATTAAGGCCTCAAGCAACGACGTGTCAGTAGATTCAGCAATACCTAGAAGTAAACTGCGAAAAGGAGACAAACCTTAATGATCACACAAGAATTTTGAATACCCACAATGTCGTTCAACTTGCGGGTAACACGTTGCGGCGTATGGCTTAATGGTCTTAAATCTTGCGTTGATAGATTACCAAAGTCTGAGATTTCAGGTCTTTATATTGGCTAATCATTTGGGGATATCATAGTTGCTCTTCTGCTGCATCCAGACATATGCTGACCTAGACAAAGCTATAATATCTTTTCAAAAAGAGCCTATGCGGCCAAAACCCTACACAAATGAAACTCTCATTGAGGATCATTAATGTGCTTAAATCGTACCGCATCTGGTATCTGTCATAGCCCTCGTTAGACCTAGGTCTCTCTGCTGTATGGAAGTACTGACCTGAACACCAACTGTCTAACGTTGAAATTTCAAATACGAATGAGGTCAATATACTCACCTGCTATGAGGAATCTTTGATCATACCTTGAACGCGGGGGGTATGTCCTGACGTGGGACTCACGGGCACAACATTCTGACTGTCTCAGCATGCGTGGGGGAACATTGAATTTCTTGTCAATACTACCGCAACATGATAAAAAGTCTCTCTGATCGCATGTTGAAAGATAGGTGCATGGATTTAAAAGGACAAGCATACTGGCAGTTTTTCTTGTGCCTTAATTATCTAATATATCTAATATTTTATCTCAAACGAACGAAGTGTTACCAGTATGATCTTTTGCAGGAAAGTCACAGGATTCAAGTCAGTTAGCATATATTTTGTGTGAAAAAGGAGGCTTCCGGACCCAAAAACAACTTTCAGGATCCAGATTGCAATTTTTCATTTCTCTTGAGCTTATTTTTAAATTCTTGCACTATTTTTTAATAAAAAAGGGACACGTTTTTCAAGAAAAGTTAAAATTTTCGAGCGTATTTGTTTCTAAGTTTTCTTAAAGATGAAGATATCTTACAAACATATCAACGCGGCGTATTTAATGTTCCAGCGTATTTAATAAATACGCGGGAAGGCACATATGTATATATACTTCAGCTTCATTTTTTCTGCAAGTATTTTCAAATAAGTTTCATCTTCATCTTATTCAATCTTCTCTTAAGTGAATCTGAAAGGAATCGATATCGGTATGGTTTCGATATTCAAATGTCCATAGGTCTTTGTTTGAATATGTTTTAAATCTTTGATTCCGGTCTGCGTTGCATACATATATTTGAATCTGACTTTAATCCGGTTTTCATGGGTTTATCAAGAAAAATTTAAAGTCAGCGTATTTATTATGAATGCAGCGTAGATAATTTTGAATGTGGTGTAATTATCACAAGCTCCTGAGTCAGCGGATTTAAGTCTTGAACGCGAGTTCAAGCAACCGGCGTAAATGACAATTACGCTGGTAATCTAGCGTAGATAATTATCTTCGCTGGATTCTTTCTCGAGTCAAAATCTTAAATCCGCTGCTCCTGTGCAGCGTAAATAATCCTTAATCAGCGTAGCTGTATCTAAGTCTCGTGCACAGTCTTGTGCCTGGCGAACTTAGCGGTTTTGCCCAGCGTAAATAGTAGCGGATTTATAAGTTTATTTTGTATATATCTTTTTATTATTACTATTATATACTTATATATACTTATATTTATATATATATATATATAATTATGTACATAAATCTAACTTAGCTTGTTTTCGATTTCAGAAATGGTGAAGGAAATCATCTGGGATAAAACACGAAAGCATAATCAGCCGTGCAAACTGGTTCCACCTCCAAGTGATTTCGAAGATGTAGCGGAGTGGATAAACTCAAGCAGGATTAGCTATGTTGTTCAAGCCGATCCGATCATTTACAACATCTATATTGAAGAGTTTTGGAAAACCGCCAAGGTGTCAACAGTAAATGAAGTTAAGAGAATCATGGCTACAGTGAGGAACAAAAAGATCATAGTAACAGAAGAGAATGTACGTAGAGTCCTTAGTCTGGGAGACAAGCACAGTGATCCGCTCAGGGTTAGAAAGGATGACATCCTCGATGGTTTTAAGGGGATGAGGTATGTTGGAGATTTCAGAGAGAAGAACGAGATCAAAAGAAAGGGGCTTACCACGGATTGGAGATTCATTCTTCATGTATTTTCTATGAGCTTGGCGCATAGAAAAGGAGGATATGATGGATTGAACTTAGAATGGTCGGCTGCTATGCTCAACCTTTGCACAAAACAGCCATTCAATATCTCTGGTCTGATATTTTACTGCATGGTTGATAACTCCAATTCCTCCACATAGGCCATGTACCCACGGTTTGTTCAGCTCCTCATCAACGACCAACATCCAAGTCTCCCTCATGACAGTGATCTGTACAACTTTCAGTTACCAACAGGTCGTCAGATTACAGCACTGAAAACTGAAGAATGGGTGATGCTCCATCAGTGGATGTATAGGGAAGAATGATACCCTGTTGTGAAGGCAGCATATGAGAAATACAGAGAACGTGTCAAGAAAAAGAGACTGGGAGATGGTGATGAGGAAGTGGAAGAGGAAGAAGAGGAAACCGAGCAGCTAGTTAGAAAGAATAAAGGAAAGCAAATCATGAAGGAAGGGGAATCATCAAAGAAACAGAAAGATACTGCTTCTCAAGAACGATTGATGGAAAGCAGCTTCAGGGCCGGAGGCACCAGAGAACATCGTGAGCATATTGAGAATCTCCGTGCGATTCATAAGGCTGAAGAAAGAGAGAAGAGAGAAACTAGAAGAAAGAGACGTCATATGACAGAATCCGAAACACCGGTAACGGTCACTACAGAGCAAGAGCAGTTAGACGAGTTCGTTGATCAGTTGATTGTTGATCCAGAAGCCCCAAGTCTATCTCCTCCGTTGAAGCGTAAGAAAACTGGGGAAGGACCATCGACAGAGGCACAACTCAGGAGATGCAGAAGCCCCAAGACAGATGCCGCAACAAGCTCCTCGAAGACCACGTCCATTTCAGGAGTTGTACGATAAGCTGGCAAAAGACATTGGGAAAGGTCCAGCTCAGGAGATCTGTTTGTTGAAACATCAGGTAAGCAACACGAATGTTATTCATGAGAAGCTGAGGGAACAACGAAAGAAAAACAAAGAACTTCATGTCTATGTCAAAGAACAAATGAGATTCGTGAGATTTCAGCAAGATGGGATGGAAAAGATGTATCGTATGATCAGAGAACTTTGCAACAAAGTAAATATACCACCAATGTTCTCTTCCACAGACATCTTTGACTATGAAAAGTTCAAGGTCGAAGAAGATAGAGAAAGGGCTGAAGACGCAGAAAAGAAGAAAAAGCGCATAGAATCGGCCGTAAATGTCACTAAGGATGACGAAAGCGAAGAAGAGGAAGTAGACAGGGATGAGATGCCAGCTAGATTTATTTAATGGGGTTTGGAGGAAGATATTGTTTATGAAACTGAGGATGGTGACTCAGTAACACCAATGCATCCAGAATGTTTTCGGAAAGAAAGGGAAAAACTTCCAGACTTCTATCAGGTGGTTACCGTTGAAAAATCTGAAGTTACCAATAGAATTATAAGCTGGAATTACTGTAATCTCAAAGGGATGTTCATTGTCAAAAGGCCAGGAGGAGTCATTCAACATTTCAAAACCGGAGCTGATATGAAGAGCCTACCGAGATGGGATATTCGAGAACTGGGTCGGCTAGACTTAATAAACCCGAACAACAGTAGCATCGGAGCTGACTTTGAAAGACTCATTTTAAGAGAATGCAATCGGGGTTTCACAGTTTCCAAGCCACAACGACCCTGAAGAAGAGTGTCGAAGACGACAAAAGATCCCATCACAGGAAAGGGAATGGTTACATGGGTCATAGATCCTGCTAAGGTCGAAACAAAAGTCAAAATTCCACCTGAACAGCCCGTCATGCTTACAAACTTCAAGAAATGGTTTTACAATGGGAAGACAGGAGAAGCAGTGATCCGATTAGTGTCTAATGAAGATATTCACATTCTGGACCTGATGGATGTTTTCATGTTCTGTCTCTCCGATCTCAACATTCTCTATGGTCACAAAATCCACGTTGGAGCCGAAAATGAGTACAGAGAAGAAGGAATGCTATTCCAAAGGGCTGTGGAACGAGCTCGAGAAAGGAAGATAGAGATGATGGAGATTGTTCTCAGGATTGAGAAGCAGACAGAAAAGGAGGAGGCAAGAAAAAGAAAAAGAAAGCAGAAGTCATCATCGCAACAGAAAACTCCCTCACCATATCAAGCTGCATCTCACTCTTAAACTCCGGCTTCATCCACATATGAATCCACTACGGAGTTACAACAACCCTCAAGTGAAGCTATTATTAATCTAAGCTCTGAAGAAACAATCAAAGCAACAACTGATCAACCTACCGATCAAGCTGCACAAGACAAAGATCAAGGTCCAGCCGCAGACCCTGAAGCTCGGAAACAAGATTTAAGAAACTCAAGCACGCAACGGTCTAGGGGGGATATTGTTAGAACTTTTGAGACCGTTGATGCTTGATTATAAATACTTTGAGCTGATTTGTATTAGTAAGTCAATGTTGAAGGGTTAAAAGTGTAATTATGTGAAACTTGCTATTGGCGGCGTATTTACTAACCCAGCGTATTTATTAAATACGCTGGGTAGTCATTTTATATAAATATGATGATCAATGAATGTATGTCCAAGTTTCTTGGACAGATTTTGGTGATCTTCTTGTGTTGTGATTTTTGCTATTGTGCTTACATCCAAATATCCAGGTGCTGTTACTGATTACATGTTATTGGGATTTCATATACAACACTAGTTGTTTGATCCATACAAGATTCTTCATCTTCTTTGCTTGGTTTATCTTAGTATTTTCACATTCAAACAACTAATCCATAGTTGTTTGAGTGAAAACAATCAACCACTGTGATCCAAATACGTTTTGGGACTCACAAGTGGTGCGAGGTGGAACTTCGAGAAAAGTTTCCTCCATCTCGGTAAAATCGATCGGCCCTCCTAGGTAATGCTTCAACCTATGGCCGTTTACTTTCCAAGTGCCTCCATCGGCTCCATCTCTCAACTCTACTGTCCCGTACGAAAATACTTCATTCACCACATAAGGACCCGTCCACTTGGACTTCAGCTTTCCGGCGAACAATTTCAGTCGTGAATTGTATAAAATCACTTTGTTACTGGCTTTTAGCTCTTTCATTCCCTTCAACTTCCTATCATGCAATGCCTTTGTCTTCTCTTTGATACTCTATGATCGCTTGTAGGCTACATCTCGAAGCGCTTCCAACTCATGAATTTGGAAGTAGCGTTTCTTAGCAGCTTTGGTAAGGTCTAAGTTTATGGTTTTAAGGGCCCATAATGCTCGGTGCTCGAGTTCTACCGGAAGATGGCAAGCTTTGCCATAGACAATCATGAATGGAGTGGTACCTAAAGATGTCTTATAGGCAGTTCTAAACGCCCATAATGCATCGTCAAGCTTATCGGACCAAGCCTTCCTACTCTTGCCTACCGTCTTCTCTAAAAATCCTCTTCACCCCTCGATTCGCATTCTCAACTTGACCGCTCATTTGAGGATGAGAAGCGGTAGAAAAATAATGAGTGACACCATAGCGTGGTAATGCCTTCTCCATTACAGCTTTACAGAAGTGAGTGCCACGGTCACTAATGATTGCTTGAGGTGTACTGAATTGAGTGAATAGCTTCTTCAGAAATCTCACCACCACTCGGGCGTTATTTGTAGGTAAAGCTTGAGCTTCCACCCACTTGGAGACATAGTCAATTACCACGAGGATGTACCGATTCTTGTGAGAGACGGGAAATGGTCCCATGAAGTCAACCCTCCCAAGCATCAAAGATTTCAAGAACTTGGATCGGTTTTTGGGGCATTTCGTCCTTAGATGAGATACTGTCGGTACGTTGGCAATGATCGCACGTCCTAACAAACTCTAAAGCATCCTTAATTACCGAGGGCCAATAAAAACCGCAATCAAAAACTTTTTTTGCGGTAACGTGCAGACCATGGTGACCTCCCGTCAATCCCTCATGTACATGCCTAAGGATCTCTATCCCCTCTTCTCCACACACACATCGTCAAAGAATTCTATCTCCTCCTACCCTAAATAGAAACGGGTCATCCCAAATGTATCTCCTGACATCCCTAAAGAATTTCTTCTTCTGCTGAGTGGTCATACCCTTAAGAACTACTCCATTTGCGAGGTAGTTTGCAAAATACAAAAACCACGGCATACCCTCCTTTCCGCCGCCATAAACTCTACCGATTCATGAGGGAATCTATCACCTATTTCCTCCTCACGAATTTCTTCCCTACTCGGATTTTCTAGTCGGGATAGATGATTGGCGGCTACATTCTCCGCTCCCTTCTTATCCTTAATTTCTATATCAAACTCAGTGAGGAGAATCCACCGAATAAGACAAGGCTTAGCGTCCTTCTTTTGGAAGAGGTAACGCAAAGCCGCATGATCGGTAAAGACTATGGTCTTGAAAAGCACAAGGTAGGAACGAAACTTATCAAATGCAAAAATTACTGCTAGGAATTCCTTTTCGGTAGTGGTATAATTCTCTTGGGCATCGTTAAGGGTTTTGCTAGCATAATAGATAGGGTGGAAGTGCTCATCTCGTCTTTGGCCCAAAACTGCACCTACTGCATAATCGCTCGCATCACACATGAGCTCGAAAGGCAAGCTCCAGTCGGGTGACACGAGAATGGGGGCACTCACGAGTTTCTCTTTCAAGATAGCAAAGGCCTTAAGGCATTTTTCGTCAAAGACGAACGGAACATCCTTCTCTAGGAGTCGGGTCATGGGTAATAAATCGCGTATAAAAACCTGCATGACCAAGGAAACCACTGATGGATTTCACATTCGTTGATGGAGGAAGTCTTCTAATGGTATCTATCTTAGCTCTATCTACCTCTATACTCGGCTCGAGATATCATGTGACCTAACACGATCCCTTCTGTCACCATGAAGTGACACTTCTCCCATTTCAACATCAACCTAGTCTCTACACACCTCATCATCATCGCTTCAAGATTACGAAGGCACTGATCGAAGGAATTTCCATTGACAGAAAAGTCATCCATGAAAACCTCCATGGAATTCTCAATCATATCTTGGAAAATGGCGACCATGCACCGCTGAAATGTCGCGGAGCGTTACATAATCCAAAAGGCATGCGGCGGTACGTGTATGTGCCGTAAGGACATGTAAAGGTGGTCTTCTCTTGATCCTTTGGGGCGATAGGGATCTAGAAGTAACCTGAAAATCCGTCGAGAAAATAATAGAATTGTTGACCCTCGAGACGCTTTAACATCTGATCAATGAATGGAAGTGAGAAATGGTCTTTTCAGGTGGCGTCATTCAATTTTTGGTAATAAATGCACACCCGCAAACCGGTGACCATACGCGATGGGATAAGTTCATTTTTCTCATTCATGACCACTATCATTCCCCCTTTCTTGGGAACAAATTGAGTTGGACTCAGCCAAGCAGAATCGGATATAGGATAAACTAGCCCGACTTCCATCAACTTGAGCACCTCTTTCTTGACTACTTCTTGCCATATTCAGATTGAGGCATCGTTGAGGTTGTACCACCGGCTTAAAGACATCCTCCATGAGGATCCGGTGAGTACAGGAAGTTGGGCTTATTCCCTTGATATCGGATAATTTCCACGCGATGGCCTCCCTATTTCCTTTCAGAACATCTATCAGTTTCACCTTCTCCTCCGTTGTTAATTTCGAAGAAATTATAACGTGTAAGCTCGAATTTTCACCTAGGAAAGCATACTCTAAGTGGGAGAGAAGGACCTTAAGCTCTAACGGGGCCGGAGTGTCTACGAGTTTGCTCTCACTCTCCTCACGCATCTCACAGAAGTCTAATGTCTCAGGGACCCAAAGTGGGTCATCCTCTATGTCCTCTTCCTCACTCTCCTCGTCTACTACCCCCTCATTCACTAAATCGGCTCCACTAATATACTCGAGACATTGATCTACGCATGAAATGAATGAATTGAGAAAGTAGAAGGAATGACATGGGCCACTATCAGTATCTCCACCGCTAGGGTGTTGCATTGACCTAGCGATTTCAAAAGTGATGTTCTCATCCCCAACGCGGAGTGTAATCTTTTCGTCATGGACATCAATGATCGTCTTTTGAGTACGAAGGAATGGACGACCTAGGATGATGGGCACTTTCTCATCGGCCTCCATATCTAAGATAACAAAATCGACGGGGAAGACGAATTTATCGACTTTAACTAGCAAGTTCTCTATGACTCCCCGAGGATACTTAACTAACCGATCAGCGAGAGACAGTGACATACGAGTAGGAGTAAGATCCCATAGACCTAATTTCTCATAGAGCGAGAATGGCATCATATTGATGCTAGCACCTAGGTCGGCTAACGCATGAGCGGGAGCGATGGAACCCCCAAACAGACACTGTATAGCATAGATACCCAGATCAGTGAGTTTTTCAGGTAACTTATTTAGAACTACAACGGAACATCCTCCAGTCAAAGGAACATTTGAAAGCTCCCCTAGCCTATCTTTGCCTTTATGAAGGTCTTTAAAAACTTGGCATATTTTAGCATATGCTGGAGGGCCTCAATGAAAGGAAGATTGATTTTCAACTGGGTGAACATGTCTAGAAAGTTCCCATATTCCTTAACATATTTTTGTTGCTTAAGGCGGCGGGGTAAGGTAAGCGTGAAGGATCTACGTATGGTGACGGCCTAACCTCTACCGGTTTCTTTTCTGCTCTACTCTCGACTGAAGGCCCACTGTTTGGTGCAGTACTTGCTGGGTCTAGCTTATTTTCCACCCAAGGTGGAGCCTCCATCTCTATCTCTTCATCTACCTCTTCATCCTTATCCTCTATCTCTACTCTCTCTCTAACCACTTTTCCTAGACTCTTACCGCTATGGGTGGTTATCGCTTTTGCATGTTGGTTCATGGGGTTAGGTTGAGTGTTACCTGAGAACTGACCGTAAGGCAGCTCTTGCAGTTGCTTAGCGATACTACCTACGAACCTTTGAAGATCTAAGAGTGCGGATTGTTGATTCTTTAAAAGAAGATCATGTTTCGCTAACGTTTTCTGAGTAGCTTGATCCTTAACCATTAGCTGAGACAGAAGTTCCTCTATCCTATCCAAACTACCTCCCAAACCTCCACTCCTATTTTGACCCTCTTGGTTTGAATCCCCACCACTAAACTAGCCTAGATGACCTGAACCTCCACTAGAATAATGATCCTGCCCCTTGTTCTGATATTGACCTGATTAGAAACAAGGGGGTTACGGAAGAATGAAAATTATTATTATTATTACGCCAGTTAGGGTTATAATTAGAATTATTATTATTATAGGGGTTCCTTTGGCCTCGAATACAGTGAGCGTAAGACACTCTATCGTATCTTGACCTCCTCTACACACCTTACATCTATCTACCTTCTTTTTCAACTCTTGTATCTCCTTAGTGACCTATCGCTTAAAGCTATCTAATGCAGCCACTACTGTAGTTTACAAGATAACTTGGTGTAACCCTCGGTTGACCGGGGTAGTAAGAGAAACAGGGATTGAATTCCTGCTGGTAGTGCTGTAATCTATATCGGAATGCGCCAAACTCTCGAAAAGGTCGTTACACTCAATAACCGTCTTCTTTCCCATTAGGTGCCCGCCAGCAGAAGTGTCAAATCCGGGCTCAGGTTTCAGGGGTGAGACCATTGTAGAATTTCTCTACAAGTGCCCAATCAGACAGACCGTGTTGAGAACAGCGGGACACTAAAGTTTGGAAACGCTCCAATGCTAAATGGTACGGCTCGTCAGGTTCCATCCAGAACGAATGGATCTGATCGCGAAGACAAGATGCTTTTGCGAGTGGAAAATATTTCTTAAGGAAAGCATCTTGTAGGGCGGCCCAAGTAGTAAAGGTACCAGGCGGTTGAGAGTCAAGCCATACGGCGGCCGGACCTCCAAGAGAGAACGGAAATACTTGAAGGAAATGAGTGTCGTTGCCTGCACCTTCCATGTTAAAAGTGTCATAGAGGCGGGTAAGGCAGTTAATGTGGGCGGGCGCATCCTCATCATCACGACCGTGGAATTGGCACGAGTTGGTTATAGCGGTCATGATGTACGACGGGATTTGCCAGGCTTTGTCATTGTTCATGGGGGGAAGAGTGTTGGGCGAGTTCGCACCGGTGAAACCGGTGGTTGCTTGTTGGTAAACGGTTTGATTATGAGCCATGTGGAAAACAGGTGGTGGGCTTATGTTTCGGTGAATTATGCGGGGAGGTGGGGAATTGTGCGGTGGGGGATTTGGTGTAAAGTCAAAGTTTGGTGTATAAACGGGCGGGAAGAATCGGAAAAACCGGAAGATGAGGATGAAGAAGTACTAACCTTTGGTGCGGGAGAAAAAGACATGTCCGTTGGCAGCTTCGGCGGAGGTCCTTGCGAACGCGTATGGGGCATCCACTAAAAACCAGAACGAGACAAGTAAGAAAATTCAGAAAAGACACTTAACAAACATTAAATTAACTAAATTATTTAGACTCCTACGAGGCAAACAAAACGGAAAACATGTATGAATCAACTAAGTCTAAACAAAGTAATCAACGCAATTGCCAAAGAGAGTCCATGGCAACGGCGCCAAAAACTTGATGTCCTAAAAGCAGTCTAATAAAAACAATTGAAATTAACCTAATTCTAGTCTCAAAGTAATACTCTAGACTCCTAAACTCGACTAAACTACTAACCGGCAAGTGGATCAATTGTAGAAAAGCTTAAGTAAGTCCGGATATCGAACCCACGAGAGTCTCTAATTACGTTAACGACTCTATCTAGACTAAATCGACACACTTATTTTATGTTTTTTTTTGGGGGGGGGGTTACTAAAAATCCTAAAATTGTATTTAAACTAATATTAACTTAACTAAGGCGAATTAAGATGGACTTTTAAATCCGAGATTTAATTCAAGGATGGTGGAATGGCTACCTAGGTTAGAATCCTTATTACTATTGAATGGGTCTTTAATTGATTAATAATATGATAGGGAACCGGGATCTTAAAATACTAAATCCTAAGGAATACCGAACAGGACCCCCGACCCTTCTCGGGAAGACATCTATGATATCCTAAAGGTAGGTATGCTTACCGATTGATATGATTTCTTTTCGGTTATCTAATATTTAATGAAGCGTCTAAATTAGCAAACTATCTCTCAATAGAAAGCCTAGACTAACTATGGTTATTGATTTGGTTTATCTGACTCGAATATGGCAAGTAAACTAAAACCGGTTTTTCTCAAAACCTAATCCTAGTAATTTACCTATTTAATTCAGTTAATAAATTATTATTTCTCAATAATTAAATTTAGTATAATGTTAAGGTTCAACTATATTTTTCATTCAATTGTTTCTACGGTTTATTGGCCAATTTATCGAACGATTACCCGAACCCGTTAAGACCCGACAATCAACATAAACCTATTCTAGATTCATGTGAAATCATCATATAATCAACAATTAGATCAAAACATGCAATTACACCAAATCAAATACCCAAAGTTCACTACTTTATCAAAAATCCCATAAAAACATTAAATAATCAATAAAAATCCAAACTTTCGTAAATAGTCATCATAACCTAGGTAGCATAAGTAAATTTAGCGAACAATCACAGTCTTAAACATAATTAAAGAAAGTTTAAAAACAGAATTCATCAAACCAGAGAACAAGGAAGCTAAAGATTAAGAAAATCGGTAATAAAACCCGTGATTGCTTCGATCTATATGCTCCTAGCTTCAACCTGGTGATTCTCTAGCAACTTGAACTCAAAACTTAGCTCCAAATCTCCAGAATTTTGCCTCTAAAGCTCCCAAGTTCATCCAATAATTGTAATTAGAGTTAAACTCTAATTATATAACCTTTTCTTTCACAAATCTGATCAATTTACGAAACTCTCTGACCAAACAACCCTTTTGCTACCCGCGAGAGGGATCATGCAGCCGGTCGCGCCCTGAGACCGGGTCTTGTTTCTCCGGATTACTTATCCTCCTCTCGCTGGCCACGAGAGGGATGAACTAGGGCGGTCGCGGGCCGCCAGAGGCTGGTTTTCCCCATTTTGCGATTCGTTTCTTCTCTCGGCTTCCAATTACAATCTGGCTCGGTTTCTTTCACCATTTCAGCTCATTTTCTCGTCTTTTCAGCTACTTCCACGAACCAAGACCTGCGAAACGTATTTGGATTAAAAGTAGATATATTCTTGTAAATCCGAAATGAATATTAACTAAACTAATACAAACTATACACGATAAATAGATGTATTATTCAATACATCAATGAGGTATATTTTTGACATCTAAATTGATCATACAACATTGTTAAACATGTTTTGACATATCGGACTCGTCATTGGACGCACTGACCACCTGGACCCGTATTTACGCATACGACCAGTTAAAGTGACGTAAACCATTTTAACAAGTCATAACGGGTCAAAACACCCTTAGGCACTTTCCAAATAGAATGTAAGGTTTAATGAACCATATTATACGCGATCCTTTGCTCGTTTGGTTAACAAACCACATTCTATCCATTCTTCTATTTAAGCACGATACACACAAACTATATAACTATCCAAAATATTAGGAAGCACTTGAGCTTTGCATATACGATTGAACAAGACATCTATGCAACCTGTGAGTACATAGTTCCCCTCTTTTATGTTTTCAAATGTTTTGGGGTGATTCATATGTGCTAACTATTTTCAAGTTTTCAAAACAAAGCATATGGTTTATACACACACACACACAATATGTTTTCAATAATGTGTGAAACTTGGTGGTGTGCTTTCCATAACACGAGTACGTTCATTAACTTTGGCCAAGCCGACCGGTAGTATGTTATGGTACCATAGGACTGACAATCCCTTTATCAAATTTCCCGGGGCTTGTGGGGAAGTTTGGGGAATGATGGAAATTGTGAAACACAATTTGACAATCCCTTTGGTGGTTTGTTAGTCGAGTCAACACATGCTTGAATGCATTCACCACATGACCACACTTGTTTACACAAAAACGATTAAAACATGGATGATTGGTTTATACCTAACTGTGGATTGGTTTATACAAAACAAGGACAATTGGTTTACACAAAACAAAAGTAATTGGTTGAGACAAGTCACAAACGGTTTTCAATAAAGATATATAAACCATACAAAGTTTTCTTTTAAATTGATTACATACACGGTTTTACAAAAGAAACACTTTTGTCGAGATTCATGGTTACATGTTTTCTTACTTATACAAACTTTTACAATTGGTTAAACTTATTGCAATACCAAACACATTTAATACAAGTTGGTTTTAAGGTTTTCACTCATCGACTCTTGTAGTTGGACGAGGTATTTCAATACAAATACAAAGCCATGAATTCGACTTACAAAACCTATGTTACTCACCAACAAAATAGTTTGCATAAAATAAAATAGTTTTTGTGTTTATTTCTAATTCCCAAAGATAATGTAAAACAATTAAGTCAATAAAACAAAACTTTAAACACCATGTGTTTGAAACAATTTGTAACGTGACCCCCCGACGATTCCGCCATAGATTTTTTTATAAGCGGTCGGGTGTTGCATAAAAAGTGTCCTAATCATCTTTACTAGTAAAGAGAAAGCAGGGTGTCGAATCCATGGGAAATTAGTGGAAAGTGTTAAATTTCATTGCTTTATATGTAATTAATTACTTCTAGACTATTTGCTTTTTGCTTGTTAAGAGAGTTATTGTAAAAACAAGTTTGATTAATGTGGTTGAAAACAATTGTGAGAAAAGGACCAATCTTCGGGTTTTCGAGTTGTGTAGAAAATCAGTTGGTAATCACATAGACATAATTTGTTAACCTGCTTGTTTGATAAATAAATAACTAACATATAATATATCTGATTGCAATGATCCACGATCAAAACCAAAATATTGATGCAATTGAATAGTAACCTAGGTAATTACTAATCCTACATTTCCTACACACAAACATATTTAATGGTTAAAGGTTAAAGAACAATGATAATTTAGAATCTAATCCCAGCCGTTGATCACAAAATCAAATAAATAACCGGTGAAAAGTGTGTATGAGATAATCCAACAACCGTTAAATCAAAACAAGAAAATAATAAGATAAACTAATCAAATGATTATACAAGTCTTAATCCAAAAGTATGTAAACAAAAGTTAACGCACTTCCAAACACAAACCCTAGCCCCGGAGATGATCACGAATAATTTAGCCGCTCGTGTACTTGATTTGATTTTCAGTCTTGTTGGGGAATCGTATGATTGATGGTTAAAATGTGATTGGAAAGTGTGGAATGGTGGAAGAAAGCCCAAAATCACCCCTTGATGGTCTAAAATCGTCAAACGTTGTTTTGGATGAAAGAGAATGGCCAAAACCTAATTTTTGGCCTACTTATATGTTTTCACGTTTGATGTTCGATGTAAGCTACTCCGCCAGCCTAGCTTACTCCGGACAAGCTTCTGTTTTGGCACTTTGATAGCCGGCATAAGCTACTTTAGTAGATATAGCTTACTCTTCGTGCTTTCTGTCAAAAATATTTTTTTTGTGTTTTTCTTCCATTCCAAACCTCTTGCACCTTCCCAATAGCTTCTAAACTTTAAGTTTAGCCTTACAAACCTATTGTCTTCCATTCTCTTCATATCAAACTCTTCAATGCTTCCATTAGCATGTCCAATCTTCCCGTTTAATCTACAAAACGTCACTTTCCCATAGTTACGCTATTCTACACATTTAAACATTCAAACCTCATAAAACAGGACAATTAACACACATAATTCACATTCCAAAACCCATCAATCAGATGTCCACACTTGACTTTTGCTTGCCATCAAGCTAATTCATTCGAAACGTTATCACAGACTAATAACATATACCCTAAAGGCCTGCACTATGCATTTGCTAAGGTCCAAAGTCATAACCCATTCACATATTAGCGTTAGATGTGCTAATTCAGCATGTAAACTAGCTGCATATTTTTTTAAAACAAATTCGCCCAAATAAGCATAACATGCTCCCAGTTTTTATTTTCATGCAACACCCCCCCACAATTTTTCACTCCCCTTGGTTTAATATATGACTAGCTTGTAATGCACTAATATTAATCACTCATTAACCGAATATGAAACTATGTACTCATAAGCTTGTAAGAGAATCACACCTCCACTGTAACACACATATAATGCACATATCTAAAGGACTTACGGGTTTTGAGCTTAGGCTAACTGTGAGGAATTTTTGGCTTTTTAAAGTGGCTTAAAAGAAAAATGGTATTACCAAACCGTGACAATCTTTATTCGCACTGAACTTAATAACTAACAACTTTAGGTTACTTTTGACCATAACTAAACACTACTAATATATAGTTTTTTCTTAGCCACCTATTTTGGTCATTTGGTCTATTTACTTGGCTGAATTTTTTGATTTTTCTCTTTTTTCATTTTCATATTTTTCTTCGTTTCTTATTATTTTTTTCTTTGTAACTATATACATAGCTAAAGTCACAGATTGTGGTTCACGGTTGATAATGTAACGGGTCGGTTTGGGTAATGATTTGGGTTTAACAAATGAACATGTATAAGGCTCAAATTCGACTGCTACGGGTAATTTCCAGGTAACTGGTTAACAAAGATGTAAAAGAAAAGGGGAATGCTAATGTGCCTTTATCATCTATGTGCATAAATCAAGTCCACTGTCTCAGCATGTATCAAATCAGACAACTTCTAAAACAGAGAAACATACGACATACTCTCAACAAATGAATATATATATATATATATATCAAATCAACTAACATTCTAGTAGGCTCAAAATCTCACAAAAATAGGGAATAGGGTTACCAATGTGTGTATGCGTTTATTATTACCGACAACTTGTCAGCCCTAGTTAGGCAATTTCTAAGCATTTTCTATAAAAACACCTGCTAAAAACAGTTCATGTTACATTTCTACAGAATTAGACCATGATTAAGAACCCACGCAACACAACCAGAGACAAATTAGATGTACTGAAAAAGCCGCTTTCACGCCCGATTAGACCGTTTTTAAAGCAAAATTTTAAAATGTTTCAATTGTTTTTTCAAAAACTTCCCTCATTCCTACACTCGGGAGACATTGTCCCCAGTGTATAGGTTTTAAGGTCAAATGTGTGATTTACCAACATACAATTAATCACATTCAAGCGGCTCACCTCAATAACTAATCCATCCAAACAAAATAAAACCAAATACCATTCTCAATACTAAAAATTATTTCACACCACCAAGTACGAAAACACACATACAAAACACAAAACATGATCACCAAGCAACAAACTAAGCTTAAGGAAAGAGTACATGTACCTGATCAAACAAAACTTCCCCACACTAGTTAGCGGCCATGGTGGAGAGCAAAACAGATACTGTCACACAAACTCGGGTTGCCTCCTGAGAGCGCTAAGTTTATGGGTCTTCAGTCAGATTGTACATGATGTTCGTTCGGGGTCAAAGTGAACATTTACCCACTGAGTTTCCTGCATATTCTCGGTAGTTGACATTCCAAATTCCTATATGCTCTCTTTTGCCAATAATGTTTGTTGAATCAATACGAAATGTGTTTGATAGTTGAAATGTCGAGTCTTTGCCTTCTTTCCTATCATGAACACGTCTATTGGATCACTGCTTAGCCACTTTAATATACCTTATACAAGGTCTTCTTTACTCACTTTCCTCTTCTTCGCACTCGAGCCATCATCCCCAACTTTGTTAGTTGGAGTAATAAAAATATGCAGAAGATCGAAATAAACTAGGATTACATTAGTCTCTAATTCCTGAGTAGGTGCTAAGTCTTCATGTAGGTTTAAACATATAACTTCAAGTTCAAGAAGATTTTCAACCTATTCTTCATCTTCATCAACAATAACTGCAACAACTGGGATTTCTTATGTTTCTCCAACAAATACAGGAATGGATGTGGTATTATCCTTCATAGCCTTCAATGTTGCAATTTGTTCATCTATTTGATTCGATCGTTGGACCATAACCTCAGTTCTCAACCTACTCACTTGTACCATCTCCTTCATAATATCCGTGATTTCATCAAGTTTAGAATTTTGGTGTTTACCTTGATAATGATTTTAACCTTGGTGTTGCTGATATGAACTCCCTTGGTTATCACCATGATTACACCATTTATTACCCATATTAAAATCATTGTATGTTGACTGGGAGTAATCATGGTGACGGCCATTGTAATCTTCTTGGTGGCTTGAGAATGGCACTACCTCGGGTTCATAATTATCATAATCCCACTTTGGCTCATAATTGCAGTTGACATTTGACTGACAGTAGCCCTGATATGAAGGTGCTTTGTAACCATACATCATTTTTCCTTTCAAAAACACTAGTTCTTTCTAGAACACTGGGCAATCTTCACGAATATAAATTTTCCCACAGCTAGGGCATGACTGATAAGCTGTATCCATTGTAAGATCCCCAACTTAAGATTCTAATATCTGCAAAGACACAACTAGAGCACCCAAGGTAAAAACGAGAAAATATAATAATGAAAACTAAAAAAGAAAATTATATTAGGATTTTGAAGGGTTTTTATATTTAAGAAAGCAAATAAACTAAAACACTAATTGCATAGATTCCCCGACAACGACGCCATTTGGATCGATGTCGTAAGGTCAATCAAAATATAATTAAAAAATGTCCTAATCACCTTTACTAGTAAAGAGCAAGTAGGGTGTCGAATCCATGGGGAATTAGTGGAAAGGGTTAAAGTTCATTACTTTTTCTGTAATTATCTACTTCAAAAACTATTTGCTTTTTGCTGGTTGAGAGAGTTACTGTAAAAACAAGTTTGATTAATGTGGTTGAAAACAATTGTGAGACAAAGACCAATCTCTGGGTTTTCGAGTTGTGTAGAAAATCAGGTAACCTAATTACTACTAGTTGGAAATCACATAGACATGATTTATTAATCTACTTGTTTGATGAATAACTAATAGATGATACATTTGATTGCAATGATCCACGATGGCCATCGGTGCCACTGTAGCTAACAAGATTGATAAATTGAATAACAACCTAGTTAATTACCAATCCTACATTTCCCAAACAAAAACAAATTCAATGGTTTTAAAGAACAATGAAAACTTAGAATGTAATCCCAGTTGTTGATAACAAAACCAAATAAATAACTGATGAAAAACTATGTATACGATAATCCAACAATCGTTTAGTCAAAGAAAACAATAAGATGAAGTGACGGAATGATTAGACAAATCTCAATCCAAAAGTATGTAAATAAAAGTTGACGCACTTCCTAACACAAACCCTAGCCCCGGAGATGATCACGAATTATTTAGCTGCTCATGTTCTTGATTTGATTTTAGTCTTTTTGGGGAATTGTATGATTGATGATTAGAATGTGACTGGAAAGTGTAGAATGGTGGAAGAAAGCCTAAAATCGCCCCTTGATGGTTTAACATCGTCAGTCGCTGTTTTAGATGAAAGATAATTTTCGACCTACTTATATGTTTTCACGTCTAATGGACGACGTAAGCTACTCCGCCAGCATAGCTTACTTCGACGAGGTTATGTTTTGGCACTTTGATAGCCGGCATAAGCTACTCTAGTGGATGTAGCTTACTCTAGCTGCTTTTCTAGTAATATATATATATTTTTTGCTTTTTTCTTCCATTCCAAACCTCTTGCACCTTCCCAATAGCTTCCAAACTTTAAGTTTAGCCTTACAAACATATTGTCTTCCATTCCCTTCATATCAAACTCTTCAATGCTTCCATTAAACATGTCCAATCTTCTTGTTTAACCTATAAAACATCACTTAGTTACTTTATTCCACACATTTAAGCATTCAAACCTCAAAAAACACCACAATTACCACACATAATTCACATTCCAAAACCCATCAATCATTATTCACTTTAATCGGGTTCGTTTGCTAACCGTTTTTTGGTTAATTAGCTGGTTATCGATTCTTTGTAAAAGAATCCCTAATTGGTTATGAACCTACGGTTAAAAAACCACTAACCGGTTACTTCTCAATTGATTATTGACGTTATGATTCTGGTTAATAAACGATTTCGATTATTTAACTAGTTATTTTGTGCACCTCTAATATCTACTATATAATAGTATTAGACATATTTTATGGATATCTTGTATAGTTATATTTTAGCGTGCGATGTGTAGAAAACAACCTTAAGGTGACAGGTGTTTTTTTAATTCAAGTTGGGGGGGGGGGGGGTATTATACTATTATGGTCTTTTCTCGCGTGACCTACTTCGCCCTCAATTTTCAAAAACCAATAACTTTTTCATACAATAACATTTTAAAGAAAATTATACTGTATTAACGAACATTACATTCTCTTTAATTTGAGTAGGTTGTTCCTATAGTTTTCTTAATTTAATATATCTATTTTACAACCTAAAAAGTAGGGGTGTGCATGGGTCGGTTTTGACAAAAAACCATAACCATAACCATAACCGTGATGTCGATTAATGGATAATTATAACCATAACCGATCGGTTATGGCAGTTATGGTTAATCGGTTTGGATGGTTATAGTAACCGTAAATTTACGTCTAATTAAACATAACTCATATTTTTTTTGACCATGAAATAAATTGTTATTACACTTTTGTATATATTGATGTATTACGTAGTATTAAAATAGTATAATCTATAATATTAATATCGATTATTACTGAATATTCAAACAAAATGATATGATATAAACAATAAATTCAAACAAACATTATTTTATGATATAACTCATAAATTCTAACAAACATTTAACCAAAAACATCAAATGTTAAAAAAAGGTGAAAAGTCTAAGACCCGACAAAGATTTTATTACATGTTGATTAAGTTATTGCGGGTATGAAAATATTGGTAATCATATCCGACCCGCCACTTTCAGTTTTCAAAAAAAAAAAAACAATTAACGGACCCACCGGTTTCTTATTTGGTTCGGTTTTGTCAGTTAATTTGGTTTTTTGCACACCCCTACTATAAAGTTACGTGATTATGTTCCAGTACGTAATTACGAACCATATTTGCAAACAATAATAAACGCTCAATGTGACCGTACATCTGGAATCACGTACTATATGTAGCAAGTGTAATATCACGTGATTATGTATCAATACATAATTAACGTATTATAATTTTATTTAATTGCTTTTTACTAAAGTTATGTTTATTACGCGCTTATACATTCAATATTAGGATAACTTAATTGTTTTATGCTATTATGTGATTATATTTGTATTATAAGTTGTTACATGATTATAGTATAGATTTAGTGTTACATTGAGCATTTGTTATTGCTTGCACACATGGTAGGTGATTATTACGTTGAACATTTGAACTGCTTTTGCATACATGGTGCGTGATTATATATACTTAGGTATACATTGAGTATCGGGTACGTGATTTAGGTATACATTGATCATTTGGTACGTGATTTAGATGCATTGTTACTTTGAGATTTTGTTAGTCCTTACGCCTATGGTACGTGATTTAGGTATTTATTGATTGTGTTTCGGTACGTAATCACGTAAAGTTACAAAATCACGCAACTTTGTAGCTTGTAAAAAAATTTAAACGTAACTTTATATCTTGTAAAAGAAATTCAAACATTAAGAAAACTATTTCAATAATCTATTCAAATTAAAAAAATGAAATGTTCGTTAATATAGTTGTCTATTGTATGCCCTGTATCTTTGTGATAATCGCAAAAAAGGTTAGGGTCTTGACCTTTTTGTTGCACATTGGCGGTGGCTGTTTGAATTGGTGATCTTCAGTGCTGAGCACCTCTGCCGGGCTCTTCGTCACTGGCGTCCACTGGCGATCGCGATTATCTTGCTTGATTGCTCTTGGTAGCAATCTTATTAATCATCGCGCGAGCGTCGACTGGTGAGTAGGAAGGGTTTTGGTTGGATTCCCTCCAACTCTTCTTATTCTTCTTCGCAAAACTCCTACTCAAGTCTTGCGGACGGTATTGGGGTAGGGGAGATCTGCTGGAGTTTAGGTTGTGCTTCATCTGCGCGTATACCTTTGTTACCGCCATTAGTTTCTCCTAGCTTTTTAGGAGGCCAGTATTCCCGATAAGACTTTGATCATCTCGTCGCAGCGGACAGTGTATTTGAATTGTGCGCGAATCAAGTCTTCATGCACGTCTCCAATCTCCAACACCTCTTTATTGTATCGGGTGATGAAATCTTCAAGACTTTCATCATCCCGCATCCATATGTTCATGACGATAGAGGAATCTTTGACGTACCGCCGTTGTTGGCTGAAATGCATCAGGAACTTGTCTTTGAGTTCGTTCCATAATGTGAGCTTACCCGTGGATAAGTTGTCAAACCATAGGCGCGCAACGCCTGTAAGAGTTTGAACAAATAAGAGACACCACATGGGCAGCGTTCAGCCTACGATTAGACCTGCGCCTGTGAACAGGCGCATGTGGTCATCTGGGTCGGTCAACCCATTAAACTTACCCACGTTGGAGGGTTGTTCCGCGCGCTCCAGTGGTGCGAGCGCGATTTCCTTTATGAAGTTTGAGTGTTCGGCTGCTTTAGCTGGCCTGTAGATCAGGTTATAATTGTACTCCGCCTCCGGGTTGTATACAGCCTGTGGCGGACTTGTAAGCAGCATGATCTTTGGCTAGCCGGTGAAACACACTTGCGCTATCACCCTCGCCATATGTTCTATCCTCCTCACACTGGGTGTCCCGCCCCTCCAGAGGACGCGGGCCTAGCCGTGAGTGGATGGACGCTAGCTTATGAGTGTGAGACTCATGTATAGGGAGCGACTGAGAATACTCCGTTTCCCTGCGACGGAGGTGTGATGGGACACTCGCTCCAGCCGGCGAGTCATAACTGAGTACTCGTGGTGCAGGCGAAGCATGCACATGAGTAGTGGGTGGCTGCGCCGGAGCAGCATATGCATTTGTTTGCGCACAGAGTTGTGCGTAGACGGCATTCAGGTCCATTTGTGATTTGATGTACCAAGACATTGGAGTTTCACCCGGAGGTAAAATAGATGTGATTGGTACACAGGGAGTCTCCATTTGAACTGCGGGAGTTACCGGGATGTTCACACGACCTGAGTCGTGGCGAACACCAGCATTCCCGGAAGAACCTTCTTCCACTTATCCATCGGGTCGAGGGGCATGAAATGGGTTCTTGCCCTCAGCCTGAGGACCTCGTGGTGTGTTTGATGGAAAATCAGCCATTTGAAAGTGAGGTTTGAGAAAAAACGAAAGAGAAACGTATGTAAGAGTGAGTAAAAAGCGGATGGCGCCAATGAAGAAACACTGGTTTAACAAGGAGAATATTCGGGGATATCTTTGTTATAGCTCAATATTTCTGCATGAAAGGTTATCTCTCGTTCGCTCTTCAGGGTGATCTCACTTCGGGTTATCTACAAAACTAGCAACGCCGTTAGCTTCGTCATTAGAGAAGGGGGGGGGGTTCTCCGTGACCACACTCCAGCGTGAGAATAAGTATTTGGGATTGCAAGGTAATTAGCAAGTAAATAGTAATCAGCGAATGCTAGAAAGCATGTAGATGATTTTACGTTGAGGCATGACCCTAATTTTATAGCCGAATATAGGATTGTAGGAGATGGGTTGATGGGCATTGGTCTCGGCCTAGACGACCAGGGATATCCGTTCTGTCTCCTCCACATCGATCATTAATGATCTCTGGCAGGAGGTGCGCTTTGTTGCATGTTGAATGGAACCACGTGTCATGGCAGTTATCCCTGGTGTCAGACCTGTCATCAGCCGAATGTGGAGATCGTGTGACAGTCACTGGCGTGAGTTTGGTTGGTGTGCAGTCTGCCCTCTGCAATACTGTTCATGTGACGCAGTCTGACAGAACCTGCCAAGTGGCCATTGGGTCACACTATGCCACTTTGTACCCTTGTATTGGTTAACACCTCTTTGCGCTTCTCCCTTCCGCATGGCTTTATCAGTGCTTTCTGACCAGCGCGGAGTTGTAGGGATTAAGTCCTTTTCTCAAGACTATGAGTTGCTCTCATGTTGGTCTTGGCCAAGGTTTTAGGACTTCGCGGCTAGAGGGTTGTTTGATCCGCGCAGGGTCAAGGGTCATGCGCTTCTAGGTTTAACTTGTCGTTGCGTAGTGTGCGCAAGGTTTGTTGTGTGACCTGCTAGTGTCGGTCTAACTTGTCGTTGCGCAGTGTGTGCAAGGTTCATTGTGTGACCTGCATTTCTAGGTCTAACTTGCCGTTGCGCATTGTGCGCAAGGTTCGTTGTGCGACCTGCTGGTATCAAGAGTGCAATACCATTGCACATTGCACGCAAGGTTGTTAGGCAACTTGCTGGTTTCAAGAAATGGTGTACAGTTGCACATTGTGCGCAAGGTCATTCTTGTAGTATGTTGTTATTGAGGGTATGGTTCCTTGCGCAGGCCCTGGGTTTTTGGGACCATACCCCTCCATAACTGGTCAAAGGAATCTATGTTTTCGGAATTAAGAGAACATGGATGATCTTCTCAGCTTTGTAAGTATATACCCACATCATTTGTTTAAAAGTATTTCCTATAGAAACACCGGTAGAACCTAGGGATATCTGGGGATATATAAGTTACAACCAGGGGGCTTCTGCATAAAAAGGTTGCCTCCTTGCTTGTTCTTCAGGGTGATCTCACTCAGACTGATCTGCAAAACTAGCAACGTCGTTAGCTCGCCACGGGCAAAAGGGTGGTTTTCTCCGTGACCACACTCCGGCGTGAGAATAAATATTGGGTGAATAAGTAATAAGCGTAAATGCTTCTCAATGTGATTGTTGGTGACTGTGGATGTAGATGTTTACCTTGTGGTTTGATACTTACTTAATAGCCGAAAGTAAGTGGGTTTAGGAGATGGGCTGATGGGCCTTGGGCCCGCCCCAAGCGACCAGAGACATCCCTTTTATCCCTCTGCGTCAGACATTAAATGTCACCTGCAGGGGAATTACTGTATTCTCTCAGGAGGTGTGGTCTGTCGGGCGCTGAATGGTGCCATGTGTAAAGGCAGTAAGGGCGGATATCTCTGGCATCAGACCTGCTACCAGCCGAAAGTGGAGAAAGGTGGAGCAGTCACTAGTGTAGATATGGTTAGTGTACAATCTGGCGCCTGCCTTACTGTTCATTTGATGCTGTCAGACGCAACCTGCCGAGTAACCATTCGTCACAGTTCTGCCACTCTGTACCCTTGAATATGGTCAACACCTCTTAGTGCATACCCCTTCTGCGAGGTTGTCAGTATTTTCCCGCCAGTGCAGAGTAGCAGGGATAAATCCTTTTATCCGCAAGACTATGAGGTGCTCTCATGTTTGTCTTGTCCTTGCAAGGTCTTAGGATTCTTGACTAGAGGGTTGTATGTTGCGCACAGGGTCTAGTAGCCTGCGCGTGTAAGTCTAACTTGCCGTTGCGCCAAGTACACAAGGCTCGTTGTGTGACTTATTGGTTTTGGCCTAATTTACCGTTGGGATGAGTGCGCAAGGTTCATTGTATGACCTATGCATGTTTGGTCTAATTTTCCGTTGCGCTGAGTGCGCAAGGTTCATTGTATGACCATTTGGTGTTTGGTCTAATTTACCGTTGTGCTAAGTGCGCAAGGTTCACTGTATGAGCATGTGGTGTTAAGGAAGGCGCACCATTGCACATTACGCGCAAGGTTATCCTTGTAGTTATGATGTTGAGGGTATGGTTCTATGCGTAGGCGCATGGTTTTTAGGACCATACCCCTCCTTCCCCTTTACAAGTTGGTGTTCATTCTAGTACTTTCTTATTTCCTTTTAGGCATGGAAAAGTTAGAATAATGGAATGGGGTCTGATATGATAGATCCCACATTAAAAACAGGACCAAGTTCATTGCGTAACATCATTAGGTGTATTCACATTGGTTTATTATGCATTCAAGAAAATGTTACAGACAGTTTTTGTGCTTAATAGCATGTCTATCACAATGCCAATACCGTCAGGACCAACATCTTTCATGTGAACTAGCGTTCATCCGGAAAAGCCACTCCATCAAGAGTATAGTTCTTCGGCCGGAAGTAGTGGTTTTGGAAACCCTAATGTATCAAAAGCAAAGCCAAGACCATGGGATCAATTGTCAATAAATTGATGTTTCAATATCTGAGCTAGGTCCTAGACAGGTGTTTCTAATGAGCTTAAACTTTGTTGATTTGATTTTATGAAACCTATATATATATATATATATTATCATTTAACTTTATGTCTTGAACCCAAGCGTGAATTGTTTTACATTAATAAAAAGGCCATAGTGATAATAGAAATAAAACCAAAGGTTATTCCCCTGAAACTTTTATAAAATAAAAGAGAATTACAACCAACCTCATGCCTAGGACATTACCATTTAGGGACTCGAAGCAACAAAAATAGACCAAATAATGTCATAGTGGACAGTTAAGTAACTTCAAATAATACCGAAAGGCTGAAAAATGCCAATAAACTAAGCAAGTAACCATATAATTAGCTAAATCATCAGCCTAAACACCAAGAGCCTAATCATTCTCTGCCAAAGGGTATTATGGCTCATCTTGATTCTTTCATTTGTCCAAAAAGATGAAAAACTTGATTGAGGTAGTGTGTTTCACTGGGTGTTTTGGATAGCTAGAATGAAAATTCATCTTAGTTGTATAAACCATTGGAAATCCTTAGTTATAAAAAATATGTATGAAACCGTTTTTTTTCCTAAATACGGCTCCTTATATATATATATATATATATATATATATATATATATATATATATATATATATATATATAGGATCATTTGTGAATAACTTTTTGAGAGTAAACTGAGTGAACTAATATTGGCCTTTGATCACTTTTTAGATGTAAAGGGTAAGACTGATATTAGTCAAGTACTTTTAATTAAAATCCCTTAATTTTCTCATCTCTTAAATATCTCTCTCTCTCTTTCTCATATTTTTAATTATTTTTTCATTATTTTAATTATAAGAGATTAAAGGGTTAATGTTTATTTTTAAATAAACTCTTATGTTCTTTTTAAATTAAATATTAAACCTAATTAAATTATGTTTTTTACATATGTGTATACAGGTCATTATATACAAGACTTATACACTTGTGTATAGTTACATCTTGTTCCCACAGGTCGGTATAAACCAGATTTATACACATGTGTATTATTCAAGTACATATGTGTATAAACTAATCGCTGTGTATCTTGTATAAATTGATAGTTGGGGAGACTGTATACATGTGTATAAACTAACATATGCATATCTTGTATAAACTAATACTATCGAGACTATACACATGTGTATACACTAACAACTGTGTATCTTGTATATACGGAAACTGGCAAGATTTAGAAATATTGATTATATTGTTTAATAAATGTAATTTACAAAAGACGCAAATACCCTTCTGTCAATTATTTTAAAGAGAAGTTACAACATTATAATTACAATCTTGCCATGATTTAAATTCTCTAGATGATATAATCCAATGGCTCAGATTAGTTCACACAGTTCACTCTCAACCTAGTGTTCACTCTAAAACCCTACCATGTATATGTATATATCTGTATATAATATATATATATATGTATGTATATATATATATATATATATATATATATATATATATATATATATGTGTGTGTGTGTGTATATATGGTAAGGATAATGTAAAAAGGGCCTAAAGTTTGAGAAGTGTAAGAAGTGTTTTAAATCATTAGATCTTTGATAAAGATCTAATGGTTGAGATCAATATGGACCAAATTGTAAATTGTGTTTAATTATTTGGGCTGATTTGAAAATTGTAAGGGTAATAGTGTCTTTTTATATGTTTCAAATAAGGTAACCTCCTAAATTCCAGCGATCATTCTCCTTAATTCTAGCGATCCTTGTTCATCTTTATTCTATGAATCTGGAAACATGTAACTGCTAACAGAAAATATAACACTATACATCCATCATAGACCTGCTACCAGAAATATATAACACTATAACACTATACATCCATCATAGACCTATTACAGAATACATAACACTATAACACTATACATCTATCATAGACCTATTACCAGAAATATATAACACTATACATCCATCATAGACCTGCTACTAGAAATATATAACACTATGTAACACTATACATCCATTATAGACCAGTTACAGAATACAAAACACTATAACACTATACATCTATCATAGACCTGCTACCAAAAATATATAACACTGTATAACACTAGACATCCATCATAGGCCTGTTACAAAATACATAACACTATACATCTATTGTAGACCTGTTACAGAGAAAATAACACTATACATCCATCATAGACATGTTACAGAAAAATATAACACTATATAACATTGTATAAAAACCTTTATTCTGCAACCATCACTATATAACACTATATAAAACCTTCATTCTGCGATCTTTATAAAATATAATTGATTATAAAATATAATCTTAATGGATCTTAAAAAAATACAAATTCGTATTCCTATAATAATGGGTGGCGGTTATGAAAGGTTATCAATTAATTGAATTAATGAGAAAATTACTTGTTTACCCTTTTGAAATAATTTAGATTGAGGACACATGTCGTCTCCACAATATTTCTTACACTTTTCACACTTTGGGACCTTTTTACATGATCCGCTACCTATATATATATATATATATATATATATATATATATATATATGGTAGGGTTCATGCGAGAACCACCTTTATTGCAGAACCGCGAGAACCAATGTGAACACAAAAAAAATACCTAAAAATCTAAAAAACACAAAAAAAATTAATATTTTTTTAAAAAGCTATATTTCATTACCAAAAAAATGATTAACAATTATCTATGCACATGTGCATATGTATCATTGCTTGGACAAATTCCATAATACAGTAGTAGACAAATGAACTTTCATTTACACTATCATCCGTAATGCACTACTTTTTACATTACCAATATTAAAAATGCACATGTGCATCATTATGTATAACCATGATATAACGTGTTTTGTTACAAAAAGTTTGTGATTTTGAATTATGAAGTAGACCCATATACATGTTTTTTGTTAGTTATATCTAGTGGTTTTGTCACTTCACGATGTAATATGTTGTTTTGATGGTACAAAGGGTGTTGATGTACATGTAATAAAGTGAAATATTGGTAATGGTATTGTATTATGAATGGTAGGAGATAATTGAAGTGTATTATGGAGGGTATGATAGATGAAAAGGAAAGTGTATTCAAAGTAGTGTACTAAAACACGTTATATCATGTTCATACATATAGATGCACATGTACATTTCTAATATTGTTAATGTAAAAAGTAGTGTAATATGGATGGTAGTGTAAATGAAAGTGCAATTGTTTCATATTGGTAATGTATTACGGAATTTGTCAAAGAAATGATACATATGCACATATGCATTGATAATTATTACTCGAATTTATTTATTTATTTATTTATTTGGTTTAGTGACGAAATATAGTATTTTTTAAAAAAAAATATATATTAAAAAAATTTGTGTGTTTTTTTGATTTTTTATTTTTGGTTTTGTTTACATTGGTTCTCGCGGTTCTGACAACAAAGGGTGGTTCCTGACGGATCCCTCTCATATATATATATATATTATATATGAAAACGTTTTGAACCAAAAACCTTAAAAAGTGACAGATAGTTTTTCTAAAAAAAATATCTATTTGTATATAATAGGTGTTACACAAGTGTGTAACATATTGTAACAACATTTTCTACCTTTACATATTTGTTACACATTTGTTACACACTTATGTAACACCTGTCGTTTTTTAAGTACTCGACGCATTTTAGGTTTTTCTTTGCTTAAAACGTTCCAAAATATTATATGTATATTACATGTTCTATTTTTTCTTCTAAAAAAGGCTTGTTACAATTTTTTTGCAAAGGTTTTCATAGTTTACACATGTAGGTTCTCAGTGTATATTGTCCTTATATATGTGTGTGTGTGTTTATGCGCGCGGACGTGTGTATGTGTATGTATATATAAAGGTAGGATCAAATATACAGCGTCCATAACCTAGGGAATGTAGAAAATCGGCTCAAACAAACTTTGATATAGATGTCATTGGCATATATATATATATATGGAGGGATCATGAGAAACTCCTCTTTGTGAGAAAACTTGGAAAAAAACTCCAACCATGATTGCAAAGTCGTTAAGCACTCCCTAGGCGGTAGGACATGTTACATTATAAAAAACTGGGAAATTATATATATATCAAATACATAATTTTACTACTATGTATAACGAAATACATGAATATGAGTATAAATAAAAAAACATACATGTTCAAATAGGTGGAATCTAGTTGAAGTCGACTTCAAACAACCAAAAATGTAGGCATTTTGAAGAAAATAGGTCACCTATTGACCTACTAGATCTAATTTTGGCGGAGTTTGAACATGTTCCGAGTAATTAGTCGTAGTGTAAGAAAGTCATCTCGACAGCCTACCTTGCAGCGTTCACTCGGGGAGTACTAGATCTAATCCATAAACCCACCCACCACCCCCCCCCCACCCGCTAGAAAAACCTATACTAAACCATACCCCCCCCCTAAAAACTAAACCTAAACCTCCCAAAAACCTAACTTTAAAAGCTAAATAAAACCCAAAACCTAAACATTGATGCTAAATTGCATGTGTAACATATACATATAATGCACACGTGCAATACTATTTTATTTTAATTTTGGTAAAATGTTTGTATACATTAAAAAATAGCGATTTTTAATAAAAGAAATTGTAAAAACATTGGTGTTTAGCTTTTGGGGTTTTATAGTTTAGATTTAGTGTTTAGCTTTATGGTTTTGGATTAAAGGGTTAGCGTTCGACTAATTGATTTCAATGTCGCTAGAATGAATTCAATCAGAGTTCATTTGAGTCGGTTTCTTATGTTTTCTTAAGTTATGGATATTGTGTACAAGTACCACCCTTTGTATATTATATTATATTATATTATATTATATTATATTATATTATATTATATTATATTATATTATATTATATTATATTATATTATATTATATTATATTATATTATATTATATTATATTATATTATATTATATTATATTATATTATATTATATTATATTTAAGAGGATAAAAAGGTAATTTTGTATAAATTAAAGAGTTTAATTAAAAATAACTTTTAAAACATATTGTTGACTTTTAAATGAACTTCCCTCCACGATTTTTAAACAGGCATAACCTTTTAGATATTTTATTAATTAAATTTGGTAGAACCTTTCTTTATAGCTTTTATATTTCCTATCAAATCCATAAACAGTATTTAAGATAGCTTGTAGTTTGAATTGGTTAAAATTGCATATCCTAAGTACTGAGTTTTTTAAGGAATTTCATTAAAAGAAGTGGTTTTTGCTGACATAAATATCAACAGGGTATGGAAGAAAAACTTCATTGCTAGTGGGAAATTTTGTTTAAAAATTGTTGCTCCCATCATTTGTGCATCATACCCTCTTTCAATAAATTCAGTGTGAAGGTCTATTTTGGAGAAAGATTCCATACCTGACTCATCATTGATGTTGAATGTCTACACCATCCATTTTGGAGATAATAGTAATGGGCCTTTTAACTCATAATAGAAAACTCGAGTTTGCCTAGGATTTTGCAGAGTCTCAACATGGATGGATGCATCAGCCGTTAAGATGGTGTGGTATTTGGATGCTTGTAGAATGTCGATGATGGGATGGAACTCAGGATCGGTGTCATGATTGACAAGATATGGAATGTAGTTGTGTGGAGATTTGAGTGTTAGAGCCATGATGATTGAAAAAGGATGCTGAGTTTTGAAGATGAATTTGTTGTGTGATTTTGTAAGTTTGTGGTTTTGAAAGCATGAGTGAAAACGCTGATGAATGAGGGTTTTCATATGGTTTTGAAAAGTGATGCTAACATGTCCAAAAGTCTATTTCTAAAGATGACGTCGAATGCATCTGTTTATCCTTTTCAAAGGTTTGTTCTCAAAAGTTTGTCCCACTAAGTAAACCTCTGTATTAGGTATGAGAACCTCTGTTTGATGTCAACAAAGGTTAGAAATGAAATCAGTGGATGTAAGGTATGTTGACTTTAATCAAACTGATGAATGAAACGGATGTTAGAACCACTATTCGATATGAACAGTGGTTTTTAGAAGAACATAGGTTACATGTAGAATGTGGTAGACTTTTATCAAACAGACTTTAGAACCACTAAAACAATGGGTTTGCTCTTTTGAACAGCTTTTTGTTATAATGGTTTTGAAAACAACATTTAAATGTGTTTAACCAAATTTTTGTATTTTTCAAAAAAAAAAAAAACATGTTAATGTTTTTATATTATAAGAAGACTGAAAATTTTAAGTTAGGATTTTATATCCTATCTTTTGCATGGAGTTATCCACTGTTTGTAGATTCTAAATTGTCAATAGATGTAGAAGCTCGCTACAAATAAAAATGGATCAATATGGAAGAGAGACAAAAGCCATATTTCATTTAACAGTTTCTTCCACAGAATCAATTCTTTGATAGTGGTATTCTGTGAAGATTTATTTTTGAACTGTTCCCATCAGTTGTTTTTGGCCTATTGCAAGTGCTTGGATGTTAACACTTGGGCCAATAGTTGTTTGACCACTTCCATTGAGTTGATTGTATCCATGAGGATATTTATTTACCTTGGGCTTTTGTGGCATTTTGGCCAACTTTTCAAATCTGTAAGGCATTCTATGACAAGCCGGTTGCACATACCCTCTTGGATGTTTATTTGATGGAGGGGCATCAGCGACTTGAACTTCTCAATAGACAGGGTTTTGGTTTAAGGCCTGGGTGACATGTGTTTGAACATATTCAAATTTCTCATGAGTTGGTTGTGGTTTCCTTTTGATAGGACCAACTCCTTGACTAACATATGCTTTATCTTTAACCTCATTTCTTCTCATGCCATAATGTTTAAGATAATAATATTTCTGAGTCACATGATTTTTCTTACCACAAATGGTGCACTCTGGTTTTAATTCAAAAATAGTATTTCCTTTGTTTATATCATATGCTTTTTTATTCACATGATTTGTTCTTTCACAAAACTCATAAAACAGATTGGTGATTTTGTCTTTCTTTTTTACTTTTGTCTATTTTCTTTAAAATGGATGTTTAAGCATTTATTTGAGAGTCAGTAATAGAAATGATTTTGACCATTGGTGCTTATACCCCATCAGTGGTTGTAAAGTCAACTGGTATGAAAATTTTCTAGAACCTCACACGCATTTAAGTTTGTTTTAATTCATATTTTTCTTTTCCAAAACTTGGTGATGGGTCTAACGGTTTTTCAAGAACAATGTTTTTGCCATTTGTGTCAGTGACTTTGACCTCTTTTCCAGCTGAGTTTGTTGGAACGATCTCAATCATTTTAAAGTCAATATGAGTAGTTTATTGGAACATTTGTTATCTGGTTCCGAGAACCTTATTCCAAACTTCACATTACTCTTTGTCTGTTGGTTGAGAAGCATCTCAAACCCACCACATGATTTTATTCATTTTTCACATGTGATTTAGGTAGACTTAAGCTCCTTTTTACAACCTAGATTTTTTTTATCATGGTTCGAAGCTAGTCTTTGGTTATGGTTGCTTCATGTTTGAGACTACTAATTTCAAGATCTTTTTCAGTTATTTGGATTTAAACTCTTTTGTTATCTTTTCCAACTGATTTTCACGATCTAAAACTTTCTTCCTAAGATTTTCATTCACCTCTTTTTATGTTAGCAAATGCAATAATAAATTTATCAGAATACAATTCTTTAATAATTTAAGGAGATACCTTAGTAGCAGCCATGATTGCACAATCACCATCACTTTGAAGATCTGTCTCACCTTCTTCATCAATCTTTACATAAACAAGTGTTTTTACTAGATTAACTGCATTCTCAACATCATCAATTGGATCTTCACCACTAGTCATTTCTTCTTTGGGTTCACTTTGTCCTGTAATAGACTCAAGTGAATAAAACAAAAATTCATAGGTTCAACAATAGGTTTTGCCAAAAGGGCAAAATTGTCACATGTTTGATCCTCTAAGTAAACTACTCCAGTCAACAAAATCTTGTGTTAAGAAACTTTGTTGTTTGACTTCTGCAGGTACAGGAGTTGGAGTAACTAGAGGTGCTTGAACTTGTGGGACTAGAACTTGAACATATTGGACTTGAGTAATTGTTTTTTGAACATATTGCACTGGGACATGGTTCAAGGGTTATGCAAAATATGTAGTGTTTTGAACAATGGGTCTAGGGGTATTATAGGAATTTTGATAAAAATGTTGCTGATTGCTAGATTGAGGTCTTTGATTTGGATAGGTCATCATGGGTGCAAAACTACTTATTTGATTTCTACACTCCCTAGCCAAATGACCCAATCTATTACACTTGTAACATTTTATCTTGGATTTATCCAACCCTACCCTTGACCTTCCATTTAACCCTGGATACTTCCTACCAGTTCTCTTATAGAAATTGGTTGTTCTAATGCTAAGTGGGCCAATTGATGCTTTCCTTTAAGTCAATGGGATCAATATGTTGTAGATCATCAAGAACAAAGGACAGGTTATCAGGACTTTGACCATCACCATTTTCTACAAAAGCAAAGTTAGGAGAGTATTGATCAGAGTTAATCCCATTGGATATGTCATTGTAATAATCATAACCCTGATCATTTACTATTCTAGAAGATGATTCTTCTTGACTCAAAAGTATTGTGTTGCTAAAGACATAATCATTAGACTCTTTTCATACTGAATGCTTTTGCATCTAACGCAAAATTTTGAAAATCCTGCTCAGAATAATTTTCTGGTTTCTTTGGCTCCTGAACTCTTGGATCTTCGGTACTAGATAGCATTGAAACATGTGGTCCAAATATAATGTACTTCCAACATCAAGTGTTCTGTTGAACTAGAACATGTGTCATTCGATGTTGCCAGATATTCTATTCTGATTTAACAATCATCGGAGGCTTGTTATTGAAACTAGTGTTGTGGAGATCATGATTGTTTTGAGACATTCTTTCGATCTTTGTGAAAAAACCTAGTATCGTTCAAAAACTTTGTGAATTTGATACACTGACTCAGTAATTCGATTCAACGAACAGTTAGTTATCAATTATATGAGATGATCTTTTTGTATAAACTGATTGTGAAATCAAGTTTAATGTGACCAAGCTTTGATACCAATTGTTAGGATCTGAGTTTTAACTAGTCTTTGTTTGTGTGTGAAATAGTGAACTGTTGTTGATGAATTAGATGAATTATGGAAGTAGAAATTATATGCATGCAGTGGAATTAAACACAAACACAAAATTGGAAAGTTGTTATAATGCGTTCTGATTATAATCAAAAGATTACAATACCACAAATATGACTTTCACTCCCCCCCTAGGCTGATCACTCAATTCTATTCGTACAAAAGGAATGTCAAGTGATAATTAGATCTCCAAAATGTGGGATCTGTATATACAAGTACATACATCTGTTAGCAATCAGGACTGACATCACCCTAATAGCGACATCTAGCATTCCTAACAGAAAAGATTCCTCAAATGTTAGAAATATCCGATGGATCTAACATTTGTTCTAAGACTCATAGACACTTTTTAATAGACACTATTACATAGGTAATTATATGTTCTATAAACCTTTGATTGCTGGTACCAAACATCTGTTTAGGTCTAAACAGATGTTTAGCCTTCTTCATCGATGCTTTATTCTTCAATAGGGCTTTAGCCTTAAACAGATTGTTACACTTCATCAACAGAGCTTTTCGTCTTCAAACAGATCTTTGAGTTCTTCAAATAGATGCTCTATTAGTGTTCAAGATTCACTATCTTTGGGAGGAGATGTACTTCATAACTTGTTTATTTCTGGATCAGATCAGCATGTTTTGGCTTTTGCAATCATCAGGTTTTTTTAGGTCCAACACTCTCAAATTCCTCCATTCAATCATCAATATGTGGCTAATGCTTCAAAACAATAAAGCATAGAATGGTTCAAGAAAAATGTTCCTTATCCTGTGAAGATTTTCTATGTCTTTCAAAATTAGGAAGCATAGGAACTACTGATAGAAGTTGCTAAAGTTAAGAAGTTGCTCACAGACCCAAGCATCAAGGTCACACCTCCCAATTGGAAGCTTGGTAGTAAAAGAAAGGCAACTCTAGAAGAGAAAGCAAAGACCTTTAAAATAAGGCATGAACCGATTTTCAAGATTTAGGCTCCTAAAAGCTCAACTGCAAGGTAGAAGGAGTCTGCTCTATCTAAAACGTACATAGACTACCTGGATGCAAAAAAGAGAAACCCTAAAAAAATACCCACCAAGACCAGATTGGGAGAACACAGAGATCTACCTTGCTGAAAAGAAGGAGTCTGGAGTTCTTCCATTTAAACCCTAGGAAATCTTCTCCTACAATCTAAAAATCATGGAAAATTACTTGAACAATTTAAAAGAAAATCATGGTTATGCAAGATGAATTGTTGATTTGGATGAAGAAGAAAAGTTCTTGTTAGTTTCCTGTATGCCTGATACTACACATGTGTCTACCAACCTAGTAACAAGAACCTACATAGTTGCATTGGAGGAATCTCCAAAAGAATATTCACAAAATCTACCACTTCAATCAGTGGCTCCCACTAAGGTCTTAGACTTGCCTCACAATCTCCCTAACATAAAGATTGTGAGATGGAAAACAATGAAGGACTCGAATGATGTGTTTTAGAAAATTTGGCTCTAAAATCTAAGTGGATGGGTATGAAGTCCAAAGTCTGAGCCAAGAAAACATCAAGGTTATTCTTATTCTTGAAATGGAAATAGATGTTGTTGATGATTAACCTCTAAATCTTGAACTTAGAATCAAAGGCATGATCAGGGAAAGGCTGAAAGACTCCATCAAATAAAAGATTAAAAAACAGGCTTCAATAAGTGTGATTTTGGCATCAGTAGATCTAGGGGAGATTGTTGGGTTATATAAGATTTGGTGATAATGAAAGCCAAAAACCAAGAGAACCATCTTCCCTGCCTGATGGAATAAGTTAAAGTAGTTTCATTGGTCCACAAGTCCCCCCCCCTTGAAGGTTTTCAAAACAACTGCCCAAACTGTTGATACAAAACTGTTGCCTTCAAGAATAAAGAACAGAAGAAAAAGTGTTGGATTGTCAAAGCGGTGATCAACAAGTCAACAAAAGTCAAGACTGAAGACTAGACGATCAAGTCAACGAGTCAAAGATAGAAGTTCTGGATTCTTAGAAGTGTTGGTTCACACCAGTAGTTTTAGAGAATTCCACTGTTTTCTCTTATTCTCACTAGAAGTAGTAGTTCATAGTAATAATGTAACTATCCAGCAATTTCACTAATTATGGATAGCAATTTCATTAATTGTTGGTAGTTACATCATTTGATCAGTTGTTAAGGGTCGCTTTCATGGTGACAACACTAGCAATTCTCTCCCCCTATGTATATAGTTCTTTATATTCATTGTAATGCAACATTAAGAGCCAAAAGTCATAAGAACTTAGTGAGAGGGAGAGTTCACCTTATGACGCGGAGTACTTTGTACCTATCGATTGTATTGAAACATTTGAATATAATGAAATCATTCTGCAATCATTCCTAAATCCAGTAATGTTGATGTTGATGTGTTTGTATTGTTTTGATTGAATTTCTTATTTGTTTAACGTTTTAATAAAAAACACACACTCTACACACTCTCTCAAATCCAACATCATGTTTGGTTGGTTTTTAATAAAAATAAAATTGGAAAACATTCCATCAAATTCCATCATTCAAAGGAATTTAACTATCTTTCCTATTTGAGAATGAATTTTAAACTTTCCGTTAAAATGTTCTTCGATTATCAGAACACCCTCATATTTTCGTTCTTCAGTACTTCAAATAAAAGAGATGGGGCCAAATTTGTCTTTTTAGTTTTTAACCATTACAATTTCATTAACCAATTTATAAACCAAACACAATACAAAATTCTATTAAAATTAGTTCCAATTCCATTAAGTTCCAATGGTCACTGAAATGACACATACTATTATGCATACATGCATGCATCTTTTGTATTACACGTTTTAGTTTAAGCTTCAAACAGAATTGAACAAACTAAAAGTAACTAATGTTTTTTAAACTTGGTAACATGACAGCGAAGTTATTGTCTTATACATGTAGAAAGGATCTCAAAGCGTAGATAACATTGATATGACTAGCTGATAAAATAATCAAAACTTGTTGATAAATGGAGTGTGGTCATGGAGCTGTAACAATGGCGCTATTGGAATGAGGCGAGGACGGTGGTGGCAATGACTTTGATCGCGGTTTGGTAGAGATGATGGTGGTGGGGTGGGGTGAATAGAGGATATTTCAATTCCTTGATCGGTTGCATTTCTTTACTTAAAAGATATTATCATCAAACTCAGTAAATTTCATCAATAGCAAAGCTAAAATAGGGTCTGAGGAGGGTAAGATGTAAATAGTCTTACCTATACCCCATAGGAATAGAGAGGTTGCTTCTAGTGAGACCCCCAGCTCGATAGTAGTTTTGCATCATGCCTTGGACATAAGCCACATAGCACTCAACAATTGGGAAAAAGGCCGATTAGTGCATGTTCCCTTATGTCTTTCGGCTATCAACACCACTACATGATGCATGATTAACCTTCCGCCGCTTTTAACATTATTTTCACGAAATTAGTAAAATATCGTTAAAGTTAGTACAATTTCATTTTGCCCCGGAGCGCCCACACATATATACATTATATGTGCACACCACAATCGGAAAGTATATTACATTCAATACTTCAAATTCCAATTCTACAAATTGTCTTAAATTCAATACTTGGTTAACACAAAACCAATGCCTATAACCAGCTAAACCAAAATTGATCTGTTTCAAAATGGCATAATAACAATTTTCGGTTTGGTTCTGTTTGCTCAAAACCACAGCTCATTCAGGCATTCATACCTCTTTGCACACAAGTGTAATCAAATTTAAAAAGAGAAATGAGATAAATGTACAATGACAACTTTCTCCCTAGCTTTGATCAAATCAATTTATTTGATTATGGTTCTTTATCCTCTCTTACTCCAAAATTCTATGTTCTCTATATAACACAAATTAGCATTTTCAGATAACAAAAAATTGGAAATTTCAATCACTTGATAGGTAACTAATCCTCTGGACGTTATATTTTCCGTATAGGGAATGGTCTACAAGATCAACGAGCTTAGACTGCAACTGGTTCAGCAACAGCACTAGAAACATCATTCTTAACCTGTACAACGGTGTGCATTGTTTGTTAATGTCACAGGTAGATGTGGCAATTGGGTAGAGGTTTGTGTCGAGAACATTACCTTGGCTGATTTGAATAGTTCATCGATCACTTCAGACAGGGTTGGATGGGCATGAACAGCATACTTGATGTCCTACATGATTAGATTATGACCGCTTTTAGAATTTTGACATCATGAAATAAATCATTAAAAAGAAAACAAAGATAACAAGCATCATGAAGTCAAAGTTACATCATAGGAAGATTTTATTGTACTCCTAATGAAGATTAAACCTTCTATTGTTCGGCTGTGTATGATAGCTTATAGTTCTGGGAGGCTTTAAGCTTTCTAATAAACTTTAGGCAACTCATTTCTTTTGACCAATTAGTCAAGTTTTTAATTTGACCCGTTGTAGATAAAATACTACTGGGTTTGGGTTAATAGGCAAGTTTATTATCCGGGTTGAGCCACCGACACTCATTGTCCTCTTTTCCTTTAAATATCATATTGAACATGATTAAACGGAACTGAACACCGATAGTCTAGGTAAAAAGGTCGAAATTGGTATCTCTATTGTCTGTTTAAAACGCAACTCCAATGGTAGATAAAATCAAACCTGTATACGTGTTCCTAAAGCAATAGCATTTGATGCTTCGTGGATAAGGTCTGCAGCATGCATGCCAAATATATGAACACCGAGGATCTCTCCATTATCTGGTCTATATATCAACTGCAGGCAAAAAGCAAAAGTAAGTAACCTTACGATAAAACAAAAGGAGATTAAAGTTCATAAACATTTTTGTAATTAATTACCTTAGCAATCCCCTCTCCTTCATTTTCAGCGAGGGCTTTAGTGTTAGCCTTAAAGCTAGTCTTGGCAATACCAATTTCGAATCCTTCTTTCTCGGCTTTTTCTCTTGCTTGGGGCTGCAAGTTTGTAACTAAAACTGCTCAGAAAAGCTTTCTGATGATTACAAAATAAACTATGCAACAATTTTATAGCTTGTAGCTTGAAAAAATAGATCCCCCATACTAGCATCTACCTTTCTTGAAATGAGCCAAACAAACAATAGAAAAAGATGTGTTCTGCCCAAACTCAAAGATTATAATTTCATTTTGAGAGCGAAATATTATTCATTTTGTATTATCGGTTGCGTCTAAATATAATACTATATTTTGTTAACTGTAACAGTGTAACATACCTCAGTTAACCCAACCATACTGATTTCTGGATGAGTGAAACATGCAGCTGGGATACTCAAATGATTTAGAACATGGTCTTTTCCGGAAACTTGCTCAACAACTATTTTACAAACACAATTGTCAAATCACACAGGTGGCGATAAAATGGAACCAACGTGCTGACTAAAAGTATAAACGAAATGGTCACCTGAAATGCCCTGAGCACTTGCTGCATGGGCAAGCATCATTTTTCCATTAGCATCACCAATGCAATACAAGTGAGGGACCTAATCATCAAATTTATGTCAAGGAAATATAAATATTGAGTACAGTGTCTGTGTGAGTGGAAAGAGATAACGTTAAGTAGTACCAATTCACCCTTTGAATCAATAACTCGCATGCGTTCATCAACGGGAATAAAACCACGTTGTGTTTCTACATTGACCTATAATGTGAAAACCAAATTAATTTGAGTTTGCTCTAATCTTTGCCGTACACATACAAGCTTATATATTATGTTGATAGGCTCGCTTACATTCTCTAAACCGAGCCCTTGTGTATATGGGGCCCTTCCAGTTGCAATGAGAGCAGCATCTACCTGTAACAAAAGACAAAGTACAAAGGAAAGTTTTATAAATAATGTAACGGAAATAATTTGACTTGAGGATGGTCAAACCGTCAAACCCACCTCTAATGTATCTTTTGGTTCCTTTGTCTTTGCATCAGTAAGCTCGATTATTACAGGTTTGCCGTCCTTTGCTGGAGTGATCTGTCAATAAGTAAGGAAAACTTAACTCCGATGAATTGAGAAAAAAAACTAAAAATATGTGTATAACAGAAGATATTAGGTGAGTATGAACCTTGGTTGCGAATACACCAGTATGATAGTCAATCTTTCGAGGATTTATGAGAACTCTTTGAGCAAATTTTCCAATTTCAGGATCGAATCCAGGCATTAACTGATCTAAAGCTTCTACAAATGTCACCTGTAAGACAATCCAAAGCTTCGTCATATAATTTCACCATTACTGCATATCATCTATGCAAAAAAAATGTATTAAACAGCAAATAAGGTGTGGGTGTGTGGCAACAACTGAACCAGTGTCCTTTCTCTTAAATTTAATTGATCATGAGACAGTACTTAATGCTTTACATACTATGAAAAGAAAAGGAAAGAAGGCTTGAAAGTAATTCGAATTTTAGTTCACGACAAATATTATAATAAAGGATTAGCACTACCCACCTCACTTCCAAGTGCTGTATAAACATCACTGAACTCGAGACCAATGTAACCACTTCCAACAATAACTATCCACTCTGGTACTGTCTCTAGTTTTAGTGCATGATCACTGGTTATGACGGTCTTACCTGCAGGTAGCTGATCAGTAACAATTATGAAGGTATTAAAACAGTTGTATTCTAGCTAAGATTCAGATGCTATTGCAAACAGAAAGCTAAGTTCCTATAGAACCAAAAAGATTCAGCTGAACCTTATTGTAGCTCGTATTACACCTAGACGCTTTTGATAAGAAAAACAGACAGAGAACCCAGTACTTACCATCAACTTCAACTCCCTTAGGGACAAATGGTACTGATCCAGTAGCTATAATAATGTCTTTTGCAGTAACGACTGTCTCAGTGCCCCCAACCTTTCCATATTTAACCTTTTGTGGACCCTGTAAAAATATTTATAATAATTAAACATAAGGTGCGTGTATGATCCAATGCAAGTTAACGAGAAAAAGGTAAATGGTATTAATGACTCGGATGGCCAGTTACATGACATACCACAACAGTGCCCACACCAGTCAAGATGTCAACACCAAGAGATTTCATAGAATTGGTTAAGTTATTTCGAATTTTGGTGGCGAGATTTTCCGCATGATCGGCTACCCCTTGTCTGTCATACCCAGCAGCTGCAACCTACCAATATAAATTATTATAGCGAAAACTAGATAATTAAAGGTTTCTACCTCAGTGAAATGTGTGTATGCTATAACATAGAATTCCGTATTTAAGTAACATAAACGTATGTCTGACATACTTTCTGACTGTTGACACTAGCATATAACTAACCTACAAAAATATCCTGACCTACAATAGCTAATATAACTAACCTAACAAGCATATTAATTTGTACAGTTGAGTTTACAGCGGAAATACAAACGTTTCATGATTCTCTCCTATTAGTTATATTACGGAGAGATGTTGAGTGCACACAGCCTGATCTTGCTGAAAGTAGTATAACCTAACAAGTACTCAGAGGCCTATTTTAAACAATAAAGATTGAAGCACTAATTAAAACTAGACTCTAAAAGGTCCAACATTTTTCTAAGAAAACGAATAAACTAAACTAAATAGTATGAGGCACATGAAGAACTCCTCTGCAATACCGAAATGTTAAATATGCATACGATAAACTAGATAAATAATGTCTATAAATTGTAAAACGTTATAGGTATACCTGTAAACCAAAAGACTTCATATGGTGTTCATTCTGAAGCTCCCGCATGCGGCCACTAACAGCAAGAAGCGCTTTGGAAGGAACACAACCGCGATTAACACACGTTCCACCGACCACATCACCTTCAATGATAGCGGTTTTCAGACCCTGTCGATGTCAAATTCATTTTAAATTAAACAAAAATGCAGGATAGCAGGGAGACCAGAACATTTCCAAAAAAAAAAAGTTACTACAAGGTAAATTAATATGTCCTTCTCAACTTCGAACATTAAAAGCTACTGATATAACCTTTAATCATACATCATTGCATCATATTAAAAAATAAACAGTTATACAAAACACATACATGTTTCTAACATAGCAGGAATACAATTCATACGATCAGAAACTGATACTGAAACCGAACTTCTTACTAACAAAATAAAAACATATAACCGATCCTAAACCTAAAATATGTTAACCTAACTACGCAAAAATAATAATTCATGTGCAAAATTGAATCACCTTTTCAACAGCATGAAGAGCAGCACCGTGACCGCCAACACCAGCACCAATAATAACCAGATCATAATCAAAACCTTTAGACGGAGTTCCGTTACCATTCAACGACGCAGAAACCGTCGTATTGTGACGCAATTGTCTCAACAGAGCTGCATTGGAAGACGATTTGAATCCAGTGAAGGCTTCTCTTCTGAGGCCACAGAACCGGAGCTGATTAGGAGCAGGGGTGTTTCTAACGAAGAGGTCGGAGTTGGAGGTGGCTCCGCCGAAGGATCTGGCGGTGATCGGAGAAGACGAAGAAAGTGAGAGGGAGATTGCGGAATGCATTTTGGAGGAAAGGAAAGAAGAGAGAGAATGGTTAGGCTATAGAGAAGGTGGAGATGAGTGGTATATAACAATGGGAGCTTCGAGAGGTCCGCCGGGAGGGGGCGGAGTTAACAATGGCAAGGAGAACTACTGTTTGTTGGACTGTGGTCGTCACTGATTTCCTTAGCGCTTGGGGGAGTTCAGAAAGTTTGTTTTGGGCTTTCTTGGGCTGATGATACATGTAAATTTAGGTGCACTTTAATATAAAATGCAGGTAGTCTGCGAATAATATCCGCATATATACGTTGAAGAATAGGTGGATTAAACATCTGAAGTCTATAAGAAAAAGATTGTTTATTTTTAACATATGTAGACTTCTAAAATAAACTAGTGGTAGACGTGGACGGTGGTTGGTGGTAGTGGTGGATAGTGGTGTTTAACCCTTTGCAGACCTTAGAATTTCTTTAAATTGGCTGGACAAAGTCTACACCAAGAAGAGCTTGTGCAGACATTTTTTAATGAAACGACTTCGAAAAAACAAACAATCTGCAGATGGCAATGTCTGCTCGTGGTCTGTCGCGGCACAGACAGAAGAGTCTGCGCAGATCTTTTTTAGAAAAACAAACTCCACCTTATTCAACAACACAATCTTAGCGTACCGTACAAAACATAAGATACAATCTGGAATTCAGGTAACTAAAACCAAAGGTAACAATTGAGGCAAAGACAAAATAAGAAAATCCAATATTCTTAACTACGTCTCCTTGCGCACGGAGATAGAGAAGGCGCTGAAAAGTGGGAAGCTCACCCACTTACTTCAAAACGTGCGCAAGGAGGTGCGCCAGATTACTGAGGCGAAGAAGGCCCGAGTAACAAGAAGATGAAGGCACTTGTTCATATGATCCAAGGTGGCCCGTCGCACAAGCGCGATCATCAGAAAAGTTGTACGCCTCACTGGCGCGAACAACAGGTCATCTTCCCTGTAGTTCCCCGGGGCCGGCAAGAGGAACGTCCGGTCGTGATAACTGGCATCTTTGGCCATTATCGCAACGACTACATGTTCATAGACCCGGGAAGCTCTATGGACATCATATATGAATAGTGTTTCCAACAATTGGACCCAGAAGACAAGGCGCACTTGGAGCCGGTCGACTTCCCACTAACTGGTTTCTTCAATGAAGCCGTCTTTCCATTGGGTCAAATCTCATTCCCGGTAACTCTTTCCGATGGGAAACACTCGCGCATGGTCTCAGTCAACTTCATGGTCATGCCCGCTACTCGCGCCATGACGTGTTGCTGGGCAAGCGCGCCCAAAGAGAGTTCAGCATGATCACTTCCACTCCTCATGCTGCCTACGGTTTTCCAACGGGAACCAGGGTGGCCATCATGTACGCGAGGAAGGAGATCATGTCCATCGAAGAGGAATCACCGACGAAGATACCGAAGTCATCATCCAATGGCGAGCCGGATAAATGGGTACTAAACAACAAGTACTCGGAACAAACAGTGCTGTTAGGACCCGCCATGACCCCTGCAGTCAAGGCGTGGTTAAAGCAACTTTTGTTCCGCAATGTAAGTATTTCGCTTGCTCGCCAGTGGATATAACATGGGTACCGAGGGAAATTGCTGAGCACGCGCTGCACACATTCCCTTCAGTTCAGCCATCGTTCAGAAAAAGCGAAGTTTTGGTCCTGAAAAAACTCGCGCACTGAACGAGCAAATTTCAGAGCTCCTCAAAGCCGGCATCGTCAGAGAAGTACGCTATCAGACATGGGTAGCCAACCCAGTCATGGTCCAGAAGCACAAAGGCAGTTGGCGCATGTGCGTCGATTTCAAAGATCTGAACAAAGCATGTCCCAAGGACTGCTATTCTTTGCCCGAAATCAACAAAAAAGTGGACTCCCTCGCTTCATTCAGGTGGAAATGCTTTCTTGACTGCTACAAAGGCTACCACTAGATACAAATGAAGAAATAGGACGAAGACAAAACCACATTGCACTAATAAGGGAATCTTTTGTTACACAAAGACGCCCTTCGGATTGCGCAACGCAGGAGCCACCTATCAGCGTTTAATGGACCACATCTTCGGAGACGACATTGGCGAAACCATAGAAGTGTACATTGATGACCTTGTCATCATGAGCTCGAATCAGGAGAAGATGCTGACAAACGTCCAGAAAACGTTTGCATCCTTGTGCAAGGCAAACTTGAAGCCGAACCCCAATAAGTGCTCCTTTGGAATGGAAGAAGTCAAATTTTTGGGATTCAACGTCACGCACGACGGTTTCAAAGTCAATCCCGAGAAAGTGGAAGTTATTCAGCGTATGCCTTCCCCCTCGACCATCAAAGAAATGCAACAGTTGGTGGGGCGATTGGCTGCACTGAACAGGTTCTTGGCCAACCACGAGATGAAGTCCTTCCCATTCATCAGCACTTTGAGGAATTGTGTCAAGCAGAACAAGTTTCAGTGGACTCCGGATGCGGAGAAAGCCTTCACACAAATGAAGGAGTGCTTGATTCAGCTGCATACTCTCACGGCACTGGGCAGCCTCTTGTTAGTAGAGCGCGTAGGAGTCCAGACTCCAATCTACTACGTCAGCAAAATGCTAACTGACCCGGAGACAAGATATCCAATGATGGAAAAGCTTGCTCTTGCTTTGGTACACGCATCCCACAGGTTGCGTTAGTATTTTTCTGGCCATGTGATAACAGTTCTCACGAACTATCACTTAGGCCAAATTTTGTCCAAACCAGACATATCTGGTCGTCTGGCAAAGTGGGCGATTGAGCTTGGTGGAAACAATATCGTGTACAAACCACGCCCAACAATAAAAGGCCAGATATTAGCCAATTTTGTTACAGAAGTACCAAGAAATAAAGCGCAAGAGTGTGAAGCTGTACAGAACCCAGCGCCGGTCACAGACGACCGCGCATGGATACTTCACACAGACGGCACATCCAATGACGATGGCGCAGGGGCAGGTCTCCGTCTAATAAGCCCCGATAACCAAGAGTGCACTTACGCTATCAGGTTGGATTTCAAAAGCACGAATAATGAAGCTGAGTACGAAGTGTTTCTGGCAGGCCTTCGGTTAGTCGTCAAAATGGGAGCTAGGAATTTGGAAGCACACGTCGATTCCCTTTTGGTCGTAGGACAGATCAATGGCCTGTATGACGCAAAGGGTGAAACGATGATCCTGTATCTTGAACAGGCGCAAGCCTTAATAACCAAATTCCAAGGTTTCAAAATAACCCATGTCAACCGAAGCGAGAATAAACATGTTGACGCGCTCAAAAAATTAGCCGCTACAAGCTTCAAACACCTCGCGCGAGAAGTGCGCATTTAGGTGCTCAAGAACCCTTCTGTTCCGTTGCGTCAAGTTAACGTCATCGAAACGGGAAATCATTCCTGGATGTCCCCCATAATCATGTTCTTGCAGTACGGGACTCTCCCCAAAAACAAGGCGAAAGCAAGAAAGGTCCAGAACAAGGCACTCAACTACGAAATGGTGGACGGTATCCTTTATCAGAAGTCATACCTTGTACCACTTCTCCACTGCGTTGACCCGCAAGACACGCAATACTTGATCCGCGAGATACATGAAGCGTTATTCGGAATTCACGCTGGTCCGCACATGGTCGTTGAAAAGCTCATGAATGCCGGCTACTACTGGCCTAGCATGCACCTAGTTGCAGTCGAAACGCTACGAAAATGCGCATCATGCCAACGCCACGCGCCGAAGACATTGCGCCCCAAGAATCCCTTGATCCTAGTAACAACAGCATGGCCCTTCCAACAATGGGCAATCGATATGGTGGGACCTTTCCCAGATGCCCCAGGCGTGGTGAAGTTCATAATCGTAGCCGTCGATTACTTCACCAATTGGGTAGAAGCAAAGCCCCTTGCATCCACCACAACAACTATAGTGCGCAAATTCATTTGGGAGCACATCATTTGCCCCAATTTTTCCATGGAAGAACTACAACGGTGGATGGAAGAAATGCATATCGAACATGTGTTCACTTCGGTCACGCATCCCCAAGGAAACGGCCAAGTGGAAAGCATAAACAAGAGTATCGTTGAAGGGATCAAAACGAGATTGGGGACAGTGCGGAGAGGTTGGGTAGATGAGTTGCCAAGTATCCTTTGGGCTCATCGAACCATGCCAAAAACTAGCACCGGCGAAACACCATTCAGCCTGGTGTATGGGACGGAGGCAGTGATTCCCGCAGAAATAGGCCTCCCATCACCACGCATGCTGGCTGTGCAAAACCAGAATAATGAAGACGAGCGCATACTCGACTTGGACCTCCTAGAATAAAGGCGTGAAAACGCCGCAATCAACGAAGCAAAGTACAAGTCCAAGCTCGAGAAATACTACAATGCACGAGTCCGCATATGTACCTTCCTACCTGGCGATATCGTTCTACGAGACAGTGAAGCGTCCAACGCTGAAAGTCCTGGAAAACTCGCACCTAAGTGGGAAGGCCCTTACATAATCCATGAAGTCCTAGGAAAAGCTGCATACACCCTCAAACGTTTGGACGACACAAACATTCCAAGGACCTGGAATGCGCAACAGCTAAGGCGGTGTTACATGTAAACTAGCAAACATTATGATCTAATTGTCTATTCTGCACATGGCTCTCATGCCTTATTGTTAATAAAGACAATGGATACATGAATTTCTTTACCTAGATGTTTTGTTACAAATGCGCGAAACTACTTTGGGTCTACGTGAAAACACCATGGTACACAATAACTCATGAACATAATTCACTACCTACTGCATGCGCATGGGATGTAACGTTCATACACGATCTCATTACCAGTTTTATTCACTCTACCTACACAAAGTTGTATTCTTCACACAAATATTGTAACTTCAAAGAAAACATTCATTAAAGGAAAAGATATGTACATACATCATGCACAATTACATTCAAGATATTAAAATCAGCATCCTACAATCTATCCCTCACTCTCTTTAACCTCGGCTACGTCTTGGAATATATCTTTAAGGCGATCCACGTAGTCGTCATGCTGGAGCACCTCGCTCACTAAATCCATGACCGGGAGTTGAAGACAGTCATACTCGCGCTTAGCCTGGGAAAAGACAGCTTCGGTATCGATTCCACGAGTGGAAGCGTGGCTGGTATCCCATTGAAAGTCCAGCGTATGAGTGACATGGTGTTCACACTCAGCGTAGCCTTGCGCATACCCATCATGGCGCGCAGTGACCATCAGCTTGGCTACTGCGCCGTCCAACTCTACCGAGTCAAGGATAGAGTTCGCGATCTACAATACAAGGAAAACAGGATGAGAATCCAGACAAAATAATCAAAGTAACAATGGAGAATTTACATTGACAACTCCATGCTGTTACATCCACAGCATGTTGTTTGCCAGCGACTCCACCAGACTCTCCGAGATGGCGCGGGCGGCTTCAGAATCTTCAAGTTTTTTCTCACCCGCGACCACCTTCGCATCTGCCAGGTGAGGCTTCTTAACATCCTCTAGGTGCCTGCGCTGCAGTTTAGCTTTTTCCATCAAGGCCACCTGGAGATCCTTCTTTGCGCCCTCGAGCGCCACGCAAGCCTCCACCTGGTTACATACAACAAGTTTAGTCTGGCAATCTTTGATTAATACAAAATAAAGAAAGGCAAATTTCTTACCTCCTTTTGCTCACTACGCTCGTGATGCGCCCTGGCCTCCCTGGCCGTAGCATCCGCCGCCTTCTTCTCCTCCTTCAAACGTGCAGCCTCAGCGCGCAGGCTCACGATCTCATCTTTTAAAGATTTTTTTTCGTTGTTGTCTCGCTCACAAGCCGCCCTTCACAGCTTGCGCTCCTCTGCAAGCGTGGCAGTGGAGCTTTTCGCTTTTTTCCTCCACCCCAGCACGGACCATTCTTCAGTCCGTTGAGGTTCAGCAAATTTAGCATTTTCCGCCTCTAGCTCAGATTTTTGCGCAACCACTTGGGCTCGCTCTTGGACCAGGTCCTTCTTGGAAGCTTCAAATTTTTCTTGTTCTTTATGCATGCTCCTCCATTCCTTTATAATCTTGTGTGTGTTCGAGGCGTAGCTAGTAGCTGCCTGGAGGTACGCGAGGTAAGTTTGCTCAAGGTCTTGTTCTGCGTGTGCGCACCTTCGCTGGGGGGAACGCGCCCTTGAACCACTTACGGTACACCGGCCAGTGAGTGAAATCATCACCTTTGTTAAATCAGTGTTTCTTCAAGTTATCATCTCAAATACTAACACTCCAAAGCTAAAGACATCCATAACATATTCTGGTGCCATATAACCACTATAAGAAGGTATAGCAGGTAAAAAGGTTAGCACTTACTTGGATGCCTTGATTAGCTTAATAATAAATGAATAATGAATCACAGTCGCTCACAAAGAAAAAATGTAATGACCCAAAAAGGAATTGTATCATGTGGCTTAGAAATTCATCACTAGTAGTGATTCTCATGCACATAAGGTATAAGGTACAACCTCAAACATTATCTTATTAGATCGCACATCATCAGAAAATAAAAAATCACCATACATTTCTACTTGTAAATATACAATAGTAACAAAAACTACACACTCAATCACAAGAAAAGGTAATTACCAAATTGATAGTGTGTTGATCACTGCGATATATGTGGAAGTGTACATTTTTAAAGGATATCGTGTTACAAAAAAATGTTTTAGTTCATTCATAAAGTATAACTATACTAATTCAATTAATATGTAATCATGATTCATGATGAGCTATATTTAAAGAAACGAAGCTTACTAGGTTCCAACGATTTGATCTATGTTGGCTTGGGTTTCCTCGGGTTCAAATAACTTTGCCACACCAAAATCTGCAATTTTGGCATTCATTTCTGCATCTAATAGCACGTTACTAGCTTTTAAATCATGATGAATTATCTTTAGATGGGAATCTTCATGAAGGTATAAAAGTCCCTTTGCAACGCCTTTGATGATATTGTATCGTTTTTCCCAATCAAGAAATGTACGTTTAGTCGGATCTAAAAACACACCATGAAATGGTACGTGGTATTAGTATTAGTATTTCCACACAATATTCATGAGTTTCTACCTAAGTGAAATTGCTCATACATTTTCAAGTTTTTTTTGAGAAAGTTGTATGGATTTTGATTATATTATTTGTGTTTTTGTAAAAGATAATGGCCTAAAAGGGCGTCTATAGCAAAAACCAATCAGCGTTGTTATTTTCTTGCTAAACACCTAATTTTTTTTTACTAAACTGGATTATGCAACCACCAAAAGTTGTAATGTATCAGCTATAATGCATTATATGCAATGCAGTGTGTGGAATGGAGAAAGATGAAAGCTCTAGGAATTTACCAAATAAAAGTTATCAAGTCTGGCATTGGCCAAGTACTCGTATATGAGAAGTTGCTCACTTCCTTCTATGCTGAAACCAAATAGCCTAACTAAAGTACGATGTTGAAGCTTCGCAACAAGCAAAACCTCGTTCTTGAATTCAAAATCACCTTGTACAGAATCTTTTGATAACCTTTTTACAGCTACTTCGCGACCGTCTTCAAGCTTACCCTACATATCATGTGTTTGGAAAAGGAAAAGATCTCTCTATATTATAAGACACAAACAATGTTACAATATATAGGCACCAAAAAATACACCTAGCTACCTCAAACAATTAGAGAAATACAACAAAAATATAAGAGTATAAAATAAAACTATTATCTAACATCCCCTGCAAGCGGAACGGTGGGGGACCAATACGAAGCATGTTACGGAAGACAGTGAACTCAGAGCTAGGAAGACTCTTTGTGAAGATGTCCGTCACCTGAAGCTTGGTTGGAACAAATTTTGTAACTAGCTTTCCTGCATTCACAGTTCCCTTAGAAAATGATAATCAAGGTCAATGTGTTTAGCACGTTTATGAGCCACCGGGTTCTGAGTTAAGAAGATAGCACTTTGATTGTCACATAAAATAGTTGGTCTGTCTGGTAGAAGAGCATGAAGTTCTCGAAGAAGATGAGTGATCCAAACAATTTCAGCAGCAGTGTTAGCCATGGCATGATATTCAGACTCACAACTGGATCTAGAAACAGTCGGTTGCTTTTTGGCACTCCAAGAAATAAGTTTTCCTCCCAAAAATATAGAGTATCCGTAAGTAGATCTACGTGTCTCTAAGCAACGCGCCCAATCAGCATCAAAGTAACCAAGTAGAGATGTCGAAGTAGGACGAGTATAATGTAACCCAAAGACATTAGTACCCTTGATATAACGTAAGATCCTTTTAACTTCTTTAAAATGAATAGTTGTTGGAGCATGAGGAAACTGACTGACTTGATTGACGGCATAGGAGATATCAGGTCTCGTGATCGTCAAGTATTGGAGAGCACCTACAATCGAATGATAGAACGTAGCATCTAGAACCTGTAGAAATAAACGAAACATTTGTGCTTAAAGGTGTTGGAGCAGGCTTAGCATCCAACATCTTCGCACGAGTTAGAATATCTAAAGTATATTTGGATTGATTCAAGAATAAACCATTTTTAGTGTATGTAACCTCCAAACCCAAAAAATAGTTGAGTTGACCAAGGTTTTTGATGGCAAATTCTTTATTGAGACATTTGATAAAGGATGCAAGAGTAGGTTGATGATTGCCGGTAAGAATAATTTCATCAACATACACAAGAAGATACATTGTATGTGATTGACGAGTATACACAAATAAAGAAGGATCAGCCCGACTGCATGAGAAACCACTGTTTAGAAGAAATAAGCTCAACCGATGAAACCAAGCCCGTGGAGCTTGTTTCAAGCCATAAATAGCCTTGTTCAATTTGCAAACATGGGAGGGAAATTGAGTATCAACGAAGCCCTTGGGTTGTTCCATAAAAACCTGTTTAGAAAGATGGCCATGCATAAGGCATTGTTCACATCATGTTGATGAAGATGCCAATTATTGATAACACTTAGGGCCAGTACGAACAATTGTAGCTTTAACAACGGGGCTGAAGGTATGAGAGTAGTCAAGACCTGGTATTTGACTAAAGCCTTGAGCAACAAGACGGGCTTTGTGACGCTCAATGGATCCATCAGATTTAAACTTAGTTCTGAAGATCAATTTAGAACCCACAACATTAGCGTTGTACGAATGGGGAACAAGAGTCCAAGTGTTATTTTTAGTAAGAGCGTTGAACTCATCCGACATGGCTTTGAGCCATTTGGTGTCCTTAGATGCACGACTGAAAGTAGTAGGATCATCAGTAGCAAATAAGGCACAATGCAAAGGAAATGCTTGAGTGTGAGCCAAATCCACTTGATGACAAATCTTAAAAATCCCTGACTTAGCACGTGTCATCATAGGATGAGATGGAGCGGGCGGAGGAGGAGGATTAGAGGGTGTTATCGTGTCGGCAGAGCTGGCCATAGTCGTCGAGTCAGACGCCTGGTCAACGGGAGTTGACTAAGACTGAGATTGAGATTTAGGCCGAGCGGAATGGGAGTCTGAGCCAGCCGGGACGCTGGTTGGGCCAGAAGAATGATCGGGTGGTCCAAAAGAAGGAGGCAACGACCCACAATCGGTAGAGAGACGATGTGGGTTTTGAAAAGTAGAAGTGGATTGAGCAGATGGACTAGGTGGCGTTGGTGGATCAGAAACATCAGCTTCATGAGTTGATGAATCAGTGGATTTGGAATAAGCGGATTGGGTCTCAGTAGCTGGGCCAGGCATTTGATAAGTATTTTGGGCTGGACAAAAGGGAATGGTAATAGAAGTATTTGGGCCAGGAGAAGCAACAATGGGAGTTGTGATATTAGGTACAGTAGGTTTTAATATTGTAGGTGAAACATCTAAAAAGGTTGGGATGTCAAGAAGATCAATGGTTTTAGTGGGAGAAGTGGAGGTATCAAGAGGATAATATAATTCATCAAACCGAGCACTTCGTGTAATATAGACGCGAGACGTAATGGGATCAAGGCATTTATATCCCTTGTATTTGGAACAATATCCAATAAACACGCAAGGAATGCTTCAAGGGGAGAGCTTGTGGGGGCATAATCACGAAGACAAGGAAAAACACGACATCCAAATGGTCGAAAAAATCATAGTTTGGAACATGATGATATAAAATTTCAAATGGTGAGGCCCCTTGAAGTAATTTAGACGGTAACCGATTAATGATAAAAACCGCCGATGAAAAAGAATCAACCCAATACTTAAGGGGTAGTTGGGCATGAAACAACATAGCTAATCCAGTTTCGACAATATGTCGGTGTTTTCGTTCAACCCGACCATTTTGTTGTGGGGTGTAAGGACAAGACAATCTATGCATAATGCCTTTTTGTTCAAACAAAAATCGAACACGATTATTTGTAAATTCGGTTCCACCATCACTTTGAAAAATCTTAATTTTGGTGGAAAATTGATTTTGAGCAAAAGGTATAAATATAGATAAAGCTTCATAGAAATCTGATTTAGCACACAAAGGATATAACCAAGTGAACCGTGAGTAATCATCAACGACGGCAGCATAATATAGAAAATTATCAATTGACTAAATTGGAGAAGGACCCCATAAGTCACAATGTATTATTTCAAGAGGCAAAGATGCCCGTTTATCATTAGGTAAAAAAGGTTGGCGCTTTGCTTTTGCAAGTTCAGACGGGGAACAAAGCCCCAGTTTAGGTAAAACCAAAGTGAAAGATAAACAACCATTATGTTTTAACATAGATATAGTATCAAAATTAACATGGCCAAGCCTAGAGTGCCATAACTCAAAGGAAGCTTTAGGACATGAAGATGAGGCAACCAAAGCATCATGAGTTTGGCGGAGAACATAAAGGCCGTCTTCACGGCACCCCCGGGATAGTATTTGCTTGGTTTGCCGGTCCTGAATATAAAAGTAAGGATGAGAAAATAAGACATCAACATTATTATCCTCGTTCAATTTGCCAATGGATAGCAAATTTTTGGTAATAGTGGAACAACCAATACATTATTAAGATCAAGATTACCAAAAATTTTTGTGCGACCAACATGAGTAATGGGAAGAGATTGACCATTACCAAAGTATACTTTTTGATTACCTTGAGTTGGGGTTGAATGTTGAAGATTATTAGTGTTGGGAAGCATGTGAGTTGTTCCTCCAGTATCGGACGTCCAGTCCGGTATGTTGGGATTCAATTGACATTGAGCGTGGAAAGCCTGTGCAAGTTGATTGGGTGCGGGAGAAACATTTTGAGCATACGATGCTAACGGATAACATTGGGCAGCCGAATGGCCTATTTTGCGGCACAACTGACAAACCGGAGGCCTTTGTTGGCGGCCATAGGGCATGTTCGAACCGCGATGACTGGTGAAGGATGGCCGATTGGGCCTGTTGCGGACCGATGATGGCCTGTTGGAATGGTATTGATGACCATAAGCATTTGGTCTAGTATTAGCATCTTGGGCCATAAAAGCAACAACATTGGCAGTATTCGTGCCATGCAAATTCTTTAAAAATAATTCATGACTTTCTACGCTTGCTAATAAATCAACAAAATTAGGTGTAGGACGTACCGACCGAGTGGATGTAGAAAAGCTTTCAAAAGCGATATCGAGACTAATCAAAAACCAATGAAGTTGGTCCATAGGGTCAACGGGATGGCCAATAGCACTTAGTTGATCACATATGGCCTTGAATTCACGACCGAATTCCGCAACAGATTTATCACCTTTTTAAGGGATTGGAGATTATATCGCAAATTCTGTATACGTTCAATAGAGGTATTGCAGAAGGCAGCCTCTAAAGCAGACCAAATATCACGAGCAGAATTAAGACCAATGGTAACGGAGAAGGTCTCCTCGGTCAGAGAAGCATTTAGCAAAATAATTGCCTGCTGATCGTCCTTGAGCCAGGCAGCGTATTCAGGGTTTTGTACCTCCTTATCATTAGACCGAATCATCGGTGATGGAGGCGAAGAGGAGCCATCAACGTGAGGCAACAATTGCTGAATAGAGAGAATCGGAAGCATTTGGGTACGCCAATTTATATAGTTGAAAGGGGTAAGCTTGATTGCAATCATCGAAGCAAGGCCGGACAATATGGGGTTGGAAGATGTAGCCATTGAAAAAGGAAGGAACGGACAGAAGAAAGGGACAACAGGAAGGAATAAAGCAAGAAAAGAAAACGATTTGAAAAGAAGGAAAAGAAGGGCAGCAGATCGGGTGGGGAAAGGAAGAGAAAAGGATTGGGGAGGAGAAAAGGCTTTGGTAACTCAAACTAATTTATGGTTGGCTGATACCATGTTTGGAAAAGGAAGAGATCTCTCTATGTTATAAGACACAAACAATGTTACAATATGTAGGCACCAAAAAATACACCTAGTTACCTTAAACAATTGGAGAAATACAACAAATATAAGAGTATAAAATAAAACTATTATCTAACATCATGTATGGTAGATAATATGAAGTTTGTAAATTTTTGGCAGATAATATGAAGATTAAGTTGTCTACCTTGTAAACAGCTCCAAATCCACCTGCTCCAAGCTTATTTTCTTGAGAAAAATCATTTGTTGCAGCTTTTATAGTACTATAGTCATATTGCAATGATTCATGAGTTTCGATATCCATAGTTGTAGCTAGTAGGGGGAAACAGAGAGTTAGAAAACGCCTAAGCAACTTAGTGTTGTTCTTAATAGCAAACACTATAGCAATAGCAAGAAAAAGTGGGTTGTCTACATCATGCAATTTAGAGTGTAGTGAATATATTGGCATATTATAAGCCATTGATCCTTAACTACGTTCTTGTATTAGCTATGAATTAAGTTTGAGTTAGGAAGGTGTAACTTACACTGAATCCTCTCAATGAGTGGAGGCAGAGGTCGCTTATTTTTCTTTCTCAATCTCAAAAAGACACAAAGTGAAGCAACTAATATCACAATAACAGTTACTATTATCAGAGTCCGTGTTGTGTTTTTCTTTTTCCCTGTAAAAGTAACAAGTTCGCAAGTGCTAGTTATGTATTTATACACTACAAACTCCAACTATGTTCAACTTTATCGAACTTCTAAATAATCATCATTTGACCATGTTGACAGGGAAACTTACTTGAATGTCCATTTTGAGACTAAAAAGAAAACATAAATTATTATTTTGAGAAATGTTCATTTATACATCTAGAAAGTAAGTGAGCGAAAAAAAAAAAGAAGACTTTTGGAGCTGTAGAGTTTTATAATGGTCAAGATATTAATCGAATAAAAACACTACCATATTAGAGAAAATAAAAAGAAAGTTTATGATAAATTGATTTTGAGGGTTGGTTTTATTTCGCACCTTGGCAATTGCATTAAAAAAGAAATAGCAAGGCACAAAAAGTAACTAAAGTCAAAACAAAATACAACTAGAAGATATTGAATTTTGGTATTGATCATACCTGGTGGTAGTGATGATGGTGATGGAGACCGAAATGGTGGTGGAGTACTCTAGTTAAAAAACCGATATGTCTCGAACCTAAAATTGCAAGCAGGTCGAACAACTTTCCCTCCAATTTTCCCCTTATTCTCATGCCCTATCATAGTAACTTCCTCCTCCAGACATTCACTACACTGCTGCTCCGTTAGGTAAGGAGAACACTGCATAAGACCATAAATCCTACTGAAATCCACCGTCCTGTTCCCGGTGGCAAACTTTAGTAGCGGACCTCCAGCGGCGGCAGTACCTCTCAGCTTATCCATCAATGTCCGCAGCGCACCACTAAACTCTCTAACATCGGTTGTTAAGTGTCCATTAAATTGTAAATAGTTATCTTCTTTTTGTTGGTATACCAATAAATCATTGTTGGAGTACTGCAACAAACATATGTGGTAGCCTGCTATTGCTTCCTTTTGGTTAGGGCAGAGTTTCTGCAAGTTAACTATGTACTCATTTACACAACTGCTACACACATCTGGATTGACATCACCTCGACAAAGCGCAATAGAGTTGACTGTACTTTTGCCTTCTCCGAAGGAAAAGTTGAAAAAACCTAAGCCGGAGTTGGTGGTGGGGAGGGTGGAAGGCGTGGCATCAAGATTCGTTCGGTATGTACTATTTATGGTAAAGTTTTCTGTTTTCCCACACTGATTGTAGATGAAAATCGATTGCGCTAGGGTGATGGTATTGATTAAATAGATGTAAACTAAAGGGAACCTGAAGAGCAGTTTTCTGGCGAGTACGGACATTGTTTACTCTGAATGAGGAGGGAGCCGATGGAAGGGAAGATAGAAGAGTTTGAACTCAAGTAAATGGCTATTAAAACCATGCCAAGTCAGGAATATTCATGTCCACTTCACGGCTGGCTTGAGTTTTCCTTTTAGTGTTTTTATTTACATGTCAGTATCGATATTTTGTATGATATATATCATTAAAAGTTCAACTGATAACAGGAGCTGCAACCCTTGAGCCCAAGAGACATGGAACATACAAACCAGTTAACTAGGGGACAAAACATTAGATGGAGAACAAAAACGAAACCACGTATGTCACACCCCAACCGATGGCGGAAACATCGGAGTGAGACGATAACGAGATTGCTCATTGCTCACAACGCTAATAATGACAATATTTAATTTAAAGTCGAATTTCATTTCAAGAATAATTGTCAAAATGCAACATTGAAACAAATACAACAATTAAACTTAACACAATACAAAAAAATTGATATAACAACATTAACCTAAACGTCTAAATGTGTGTATCTAAGTCTTTGCTATTTGATTTCATAGCATCCTCTTCATCAACCTTTAACATGTTTTAAAATAACAATTCAATGCAAAAGCAAAGGCGAGTACACAAGTTTAAACATGGCATACGTATACGATTAAAGTTTAAACGAATCCTCATGGCAACTATGATTTTACGAGAGCATATACAAGGCATGCAATACTACTAGCCAAACCCAGAACGCAAACACGCTGTTTTAACATGGCCTCAAGTTTATGTGATAGAGGGGGATGCGTGAATTCTTATAGCGCTATACATGTTAAACGAAGGATTTAAACAAGTTAATGACTAAAGTATCAGATAAAGAATGTCCAAGATATAAGCATGACGTAAGCGTATCAAGTGTTCATGTGTATAGGATTGTTTGTGCATTTCATAAAGTTTAAGTGTTGTGGTTTTGATATAAGTAAACATGTTACACCCAAAAGTGTTTTAAACGAAAAGTGGGTCGAGTGTACTCACGGTTTTGCTAAGTCTTCAAACTTGACAAGCCCATGAAGATGGTTGGTTGATGGGATGAACACCGAATTATCCTACAAGAGGAAAACGAGAGCGTATGAGTAACGAGTTTGATGGAGGATTTGGATTATTCGAGCAGGATTAAAATAAAGCGTGACAAAGTGTGACGATACAAAAGTATTCACTAAGATGTAGCACTTGTTCTTGACACTATAGTAACCCATAAAGGTTGAATGTGATTTCATAGGTTCGGGACCTATTAGAATCGTGACAAGGAACTACATAATTTAGTGGTAACTTAATAACTTGATAGGTGATTATATAGTTATTATCAAGGTTTTGGTTTTTAGGATTATAATATAGTCCATGGGTATTATATGTACATAATAATAAACTATACTAACAAGCATTTCATGGAAGTCATGGAGGAGGTAAGAGGTAGAACCATCCATTTAGGAACCTCGAATAACGTTCACCACTACACAAGTCACCATAGGTAACAAGGAGGGTACTAAAACAATAATGTAAATGACAAGAATGTAAAGTGTGTCCATGGTGACACTTTAGGTCTAGAAAAATCATCAAGTGATGTGTGGTCTCGAGTTAGGATAGCCCAAGCTAACCATGGTGGACACACATGAACAAGTTTATGAACTTGCATCACTTGTGAGCTTGTAGCTCTATGAAAACAAAATATTTGTGAGGATAAATCCTCTATTTTGAATGTCTCAACCTTGTTTTAAGCCTAACCAACCATAAGAGTGGTTGTAAGCATTTGGACATAGGTTTGAGATAAGTTAAAATCAAGTTGGATGAAAAAATATAAGTTTTGAAAAGTTTTTGAAAGCAAACAGAAAGTTTTTGGACATTTAAGTGCATTTCCAGATCTGAGTTCTCCATGGAGAACCCTAGGATTCAAACTTAAAGTTTGTCCAAGTGTTTAGAAAGAAGAATGAGATGATTTCGTTGAGAAATGAGCAATATATGCTCACTTTTTGTAAGATGGGTACAATCTGCTCGAACTTGGAATTTGGCAGCTGGTTTGAAGGGTTTTGAGAGAGATTTGAAGGAGATTAAAGTGTAAAAATGCTTGGATTAGAGGTGGGTTTTATAGGGATAAGTTTAGGTTAGTTGTTAGATGAGTTTGGGTGAGTAATTAATGAAAAAAAGAAGGTTTAAATTCAAAAATCCCGCTCCCAAGGCTGCTGTCCGCCCCCTTGTTCGCGATCAGCTTCACCGGAAACACGGCTTAAAAGCCTTTTGTTTCCGGTTCATCAAATGTGGTGCCTGGCGGAGTGGTTGAGTTACTGCATGTTGAATCGGAGGTCCCGGGTTCGAGTCCCGTGGATCCGGTTTGATTATTTCCTTTTTTTATTAATTAAAAATCTTAAATTAGTTTCAGAAATGGCAAGAATAGCCCCTTAAGTTAAAGATCCAAGAATTGCAATTTAGACCTTAGACTTTATTAAGAAAAGATATATATTAACATTTAATTTCTAAATGTTAATATATTTATAAAAAAAATAGCATTTTAATTTCGTAAAAAAAATTAATTAATTTTATTAACAAATATAATTAATTAATTTAATAATTAAATTTAATTAATTAATTTAAATTAACTCACTTAATAAACGAATAGGTAAATATATTTCGTAACGAATTTAGTTTAACGATTACGAGTTTCACGGATCACGGGTGTTTTCAATCACGTACAACATTACCACGAATGAATATTAAGAATCTTGATCTCATTATGATCATAGTCTCGGTTTAACAACGATGCGATCAAAGATGATTACGAGAATTACAAGCTTCAAAAAAATGAAATAAAGAATTACAATACACGGTTCTAAATAAAGGAAGTACGGGAAAGCAGGGCGTTACTGTCTCCCCTCCTTTAGGAAATTTCGTCCCAAAATTTAGGAAGACTCAACGAATAGATGCGGATACTTGGCCTTCATATCATTTTCGTGTTCCCAAGTAAATCCAGCGCCACATTTTCATTCCCATCGAACCCTGACAATAGGGATTTGATTGCGCCTTTGTTGCTTGATTCCTCGGTCCATTATTTCAACCGGTTTTTTCACAAAGTGCAAGGTCTCGTTGATTTGAAGATCTTCGAGTGGGACTTGAAGTCCTTCTTCAGCTAGACATTTCTTCAAGTTTGAAACGTGAAATACAAGATGAACATTGTTGAGCGCTTGAGGTAGATCCAGTCTATACGCTACCTTGCCAATCCTTTCGAGAATCTTGAAAGGACCCACATAGCAAGGAACGAGTTTGCCTTTCTTACCAAAACGAACAACGCCCATCGAAGGGGATACCTTGAGAAGCACAAGATCACCTACGCTGAATTCCAAAGGCTTGTGTCTCTTATCAGCATAACTCTTTTGTTGGCTTCGAGCTTTAAGGAGATTATCACGTATTTGTAGAATCTTGTCCGTCATCTCTTGTATCAGCTCAGGACCGGTGAGTTGTACGTCTCCGATCTCGTGCCAACAAATAGGCGAACGACACTTACGACCATACAATGCCTCAAATGGAGCCATTTGAATACTTGCGTGATAGCTGTTGTTGTATGAGAATTCTACCAAAGGTAAGTGTGAATCCCAGTTGCCGCCAAAATCAATTACGCATGATCGAAGCATATCCTCTAGAGTTTGGATAGTACGCTCGGTTTGACCGTCAGATTGAGGATGAAAAGCAGTACTAAGGTTCAAACGAGTACCAAGGGCGGATTGAAAAGTTTGCCAAAGGCGGGAAGTGAAACGAGCGTCACGATCGGAAATGATGTCAATGGGCGTACCATGACGACTGATGATCTCACTCGTGTAGATACGAGCCAATTTCTCGACTTTGTAATCTTCACGAATGGCAAGGAAATGAGCGGATTTGGTCAGACGATCGATGATAACCCAAATGTTGTCATGACCTGAAGGAGAACGAGGCAATTTCGTAATGAAATCCATGGCAATACTCTCCCATTTCCAGACAGGAATTTCAGGTTGTTCGAGTAGGCCAGAGGGACGCTGATGCTCTGCCTTGACCTTAGAAAAGTCAGACATTTTGACACATAGAGAGCGATATCACGTTTCATTCCAGGCCACCAATAGGACGTACAAAGATCATGGTACATCTTGTCAGCGCCAGGGTGTACGGAATATCGGGATTTATGAGCTTCATCCATCAACGTGGTTCGAAGAGTACCACGATCAGGAATCCACATACGGCCACGATAGTATAGGATACCATTGTTCTTCTGCTCAAGTGGTGTTTTGTCACCAGTATTCAGTTCAGTTCGAGGTTGCCCGCTTAATGGCCGAATATTGCACATCTCGAATCAGATGGTGGAAATTCTCCATGGTTTTGTGATAACGAATACTCTTCACATGAATTTTGCGACTAAGTGCATTGGCCACAACATTCTCCTTGCCAGGATGGTACGAATGTCACAGTCGTAGTTATAACATCGTTGGAACTTTGGGCTTAAGTGGAGGTAAGCACAAAAGCTCTACTTTTAGAAGGTTCAGGTTGGTGCTGCTGGCGTTGCTGCTGGCTGATGCCGCGCTTGGGGCAAACGTTGGCGAAATGGTTAGGGTCGCCACAGTGGTAACATGCCCTAGCGGGTGTGGATTTGGGTTGAGGGCGAGGGTTAGGTGCAATGGCTAAGGGTTGCTGGTTTTGGGGTGGAGGAAAACTTCGGCAACGGTTGGATAAGTGCCCTAATCTTTGACATTGGGAACACTTGCGGCATGGAGTATCGATGGGATGATGATAGTGGCAGGTAGTGCACTGCGGGTGAGATCCAGTGTAACCACGATTTGGCTGATCGGTGCCTTGGGTAGTGGCGATGGTGTTTAGTGGTGCAGCGGTAGGCGGAGTAACAACCGCATTGTTTTGGATAGAAGCCTTCGCTTCTTGTTCCGGTATTAGTTTTTCTTGGCTTGGGAAGGAGGAGTTTCGGTAGCGATGGTGTCGGCGATGGCTTGGTGCGCATGCTTCGTAGAGACCTTTGCATATGCCCCCTGAAGGATGCAGTTGTGGTTAAGCTGAATGGCTATGCTAAAGGCTTCATCGAGGGTTTTGGGGTTGCCGGTGGCTACATGGTTCATGAATACCGGCGAAAGCGAAAGGATCAGCTTGGCAATTGCCTTGGGAACAGTATCCACCTATCCAGGACAGATGATACTCAATTGTTTGATGCGCGTGATCAAGCCTTCGACGTCACTCCCTTGTTGAGTAAGATTCCAAAATTCGTTTTCGAGCTTTTGGGTCTCGTGGGGAGGACATAATTGATCCTTCATGAGCTCCTTAAGCTCTTCCCAAGGTAATGCGTGGGCCGCTTCGTTGCCATGTTTGTTACGCTCGGTAGTCCACCATTCGAGGGCTCTCGGGCGAAAGACCCCGGTAGCATTGAGGGTTCGAAGGTTATCAGGACATCCGCCTTGAAGAAAGGTAAGCTCCATTGCGTCAAACCAGTTGATCATGGCTGTTACACCGTCCTTGCCGATGAACTTAACAGGTTTGCAAGCAATGAAGTGCTTGAACTGGTAAGACGTTTTGGGTGCATCAGTTTTCGAATCGGTGGAGGACTTAGGGGTGCCTTCGGTATGGATGGTTTGGAGTTGGCTAACAATATCAGGGATAACACGGGCCATTTGGTCAGCCATTTGCTCAGCTACTAGACCGATGAGGTCTTCTTTCGACATAGGGTCACCTTTGTTGTTGTTGGATCCCTTGTTGGACCTCTTTGACTTCTTGGAAGAGTTGGGAGAAGACATCTAGAGGTTCAAAATAGAGCAAGGGATGAGACTTGATCATAATGTAAAGTTTTGCATGTATAAGTGTGTATAAGGTTCACATAAGTTCACATAAGTTCCATGAGTTTAATAAGTATAGCATGTATAATCATGTATGAATGCGAATAAAAGAGTATAAGTTTAGTTTGTTCACGAGGTTTAACATTGTTTTGGATTGTGATAAACGTGCGATAGTGTAACGGTTCGAAATGAATGAGGTAACAAGTATTAAAACACATAGAAATTGAATCACATAAAAGAATAGGCTCATAGAACGTGGGAATGTTTCGTGTAGAGAAACGTCGACAATTCCAAAGTGAATCGAAGTTCTTTTCAAATTAGAGAAACGTGCTTTGGCCTATAGATAAAATGCTCTCATCGAGAAGCGACTAACGACATTTTACCCTTCCAGTTACTACACGTCTCTAATCGATCGGAAAAATCCGAAACTTTGGCGAGAGCGAAAATCAAGGAATGGGACTTAATCGACAAGGTGCGGGTTTCACCCCTAACTTGACGATTTCGTACCCTAAGTGTGGTTGGTACTTACCAAACGAAGAGCAAATTCCGATTCATTGGTAAGGGTCCACTAGAGTTTGAATTGGAAAATTTTCCATCAAGATGATGATTTCACTCCTAACTTGATGGCGAAATTTCGTGCAAAAAGAATAAGGATAGCGGAATGAGAGTCGTTCACCAAATTGTGGGTTTCACGCCTATTTTAGTGAACTCGTCTCGTTTGTGTTACGAGTGTCTTCAAGTCTTCAAAGTGCGTATTGTGTAAAAATGTCTTAGAAAAAACATCATGTATATATATTAAGACCAAAAGGAAAGAAAAGAAGCAAAGTAGGAAGCATAAAGTTTTAAGCATAAACAAGAATGGTCAAAACGGGTACTTAGAACTATAGACTAGGTCGAACATGGCAATTCTACCAAATTCCCTATAGTTATGTCTCTGATACCAATCTGTCACACCCCAACCGATGGCGGAAACATCGGAGTGAGATGATAACGAGATTGCTCGTTGCTCACAACGCTAATAATGAAAATATTTAATTTAAAGTCGAATTTCATTTCAAGAATAATTGTCAAAATGCAACATTGAAACAAATACAACAATTAAACTTAACAGAATACAACAAAATTGATATAACAACATTAACCTAAACGTTTAAATGTGTGTATCTAAGTCCTTGCTATTTGATTTCATAGCATCCTCTTCATCAACCTATAACATGTTTTAAAATAACAATTCAATGCAAAAGTAAAGGCGAGTAAACAAGTATAAACATGGCATACGTATACGATTAAAGTTTAAACGAATCCTCATGGCAACTATGATTTTACGAGAGCATATACAAGGCATGCCATACTACTAGCCAAACCCTTAACGCAAACACGCTGTTTTAACATAGCCTCAAGTTTATGTTTGGAGGGGGATGCGTGAATTCCTATAGCGCTATACATGTCAAACGAAGGATTAAAACAAGTTAATGACTAAAGTATCACATAAAGAATGTCCAAGATATAAGCATGACATAAGCGTATCAAGTGTTCATGTGTATAGGATTGTTTGTGCATTTCATAAAGTTTAAGTGTTGTGGTTTTGATATAAGTAAACATGTTACACCCAAAAGTGTTTTAAACGAAAAGTGGGTCGAGTGTACTCACGGTTTTGCTAAGTCTTCAAACTTGACAAGCCCGTGAAGATGGTTGGTTGATGGGATGAACGCCGAGTTATCCTACAAGAGGAAAACGAGAGCGTATGAGTAACGAGTTTGACGGAGGATTTGGATTATTCGAGCATGATTAAAATAAAGCGTGACAAAGTATGAGGATACAAAAGTATTCACTAAGATGTAGCGCTTGTCCATGATACTATACTAACCCATAAAGGTTGAATGTGATTTCATAGGTTCGGGACCTATTAGAATCGTGACAAGGAACTACATACTTTAGTGGTAACTTAATAACTTGATAGGTGATTATATAGTCATTATCAAGGTTTCGGTTTTTAGGATTATAATATAGTCCACGGGTATTATATGTACATAATAATAAACTATACTAACAAGCATTTCATGGAAGTCATGGAGGAGGTAAGAGGTAGAACCATCCATTTAGGAACCTCGAATAACGTTCACCACTACACAAGTCACCATAGGTAACAAGGAGGGTACTAGAACAATAATATGAATAATAATGTAATTGACAAGAATGTAAAGTGTGTCCATGGTGACACTTTAGGTCTAGAAAAAACATCAAGTGATGTGTGGTCTCGAGTTAGGATAGCCCAAGCTAACCATGGTGGACACACATGAACAAGTTTATGAACTTGCATCACTTGTGAGCTTGAAGCTATATGAAAACAAAATATTTGTGAGGATAAATCATCTATTTTGAATGTCTCAACCTTGTTTTTAAGCCTAACCAACCATAAGAGTGGTTGTAAGCATTAGGACATAGGTTTGAGATGAGTTAAACTCAAGTTGGATGAAGAAATATAAGTTTTGAAAAGTTTTTGAAAGCAAACAGAAAGTTTTTGGACATTTAAGTGTATTTCCAGATATGAGTTCTCCATGGAGAACCCTAGGTATCAAACTTAAAGTTTGTCCAAGTGTTTAGAAAGAAGAATGAGATGATTTCGTTGAGAAATAAGCAAGATATGCTCACTTTTGTAAGATGGATACAATCTGCTCGAACTTGGAATTTGGCACCTGGTTTGAAGGGTTTTGAGAGATATTTGAGGGAGATTAAAGTGTAAAAATGCTTGGATTAAAGGTCAGTTTTATAGGGATAAGTTTAGGTTAGTTGTTAGGTGAGTTTGAGTGAGTAATTAATGAAAAAAAGAAGGTTTAAACTAAAAAATCCCGCTCCCAAGGCTGATGTCCGCCCCCTTGTTCGCGATCAGCTTCACCAGAAACTTCACCGGAAACACGTCTTAAAAGCCTTGTGTTTCCGGATTCCATCAAATGTGGCGCCTTGCGGAGTGGTTGAGTCACTGCTTGTTGAACCGGAGGTCCCGGGTTCGAGTCCTGCGGATCCGGTTTGATTATTTCCTTTTTTTATTAATTAAAAATCTTAAATTAGTTTCAGAAATGGCAAGAATAGCCCCTGAAGTTAAAGAATCCAAAAATTGCAATTTAGACCTTAGACTTTATTAAGGAAAGATATATATTAACATTTAATTTCTAAATGTTAATATATTTATAAAAAATTATCATTTTAATTTTGTAAAAAATATTAATTAATTTAATTAACAAATTTAATTAATTAATTTAATCAATGAATTTAATTAATTAATTTAAATTAACTCACTTAATAAACGAATAGATAAATATATTTTCGTAACGAAATTAGTTTAACGATTACGAGTTTCACGGATCACGGGTGTTTTCAATCACGTACAACATTACCACGAATGAATATTAAGAATCTCGATCTCATTATGATCATAGTCTCGGTTTAACAACGATGCGATTAAAGATGATTACGAGAATTACAAGCTTCAAAAAAAATGAAATAAAGAATTACAATACACGGTTCTAAATAAATGAAGTACGGGAAAGCAGGGCGTTACAACGTAACTCAAAACACCCGAACAAGAGATGGGAGCAAACAAAAGACATAGGATTACAGGAACAACCAATAGTATACCATGGATCACACTTATGAAATGCATTAATGACGCTAAAAACAAAATAAATATTAAAATTGGTTAACTAATAGTTATTAAGCTGAATAATCGCAAAAGTTTTTCAAATGAGGCAAACAAGAAAAAAAACCACTAGACACTGATGGGCCTTTGCGTCGGCAAAGGTTGTTTCCAACAGAACTCTTCTACTGATTGGCCACCCAAAATACGACCGTGGGTAATAAGGTTACCGGCATATATTAACGGCGGATCATCAACAGAGATATCAACAACTTTTTAAACATTGTCATTTCAAGTGGCAGAACTAGCCCAAAAAATTCAGGGGTATCCAAATTTTTTTTTGGGATCAGGGGTATCCTTTGTATGACGAAGACGGAGTTGATAGGTTCTTTTACACTACGGAGACAAAGTTGAGTGATATTTTTATACTAGGAAGACGAGGTTGAGCCGCAGCCCGTGCTATCCCTACTAACACATTAGCTCCGTCCCTAGTCATTTCCGACAAATTATAGATCACTTCAAGAAAACCGGACTTTCACCAATGGACATAACCGTTGGAAACATGTAGGTCAAAGACATCACCAACGCGTATCCATCGATGAAGTGTCTGTAGTGTTCGCATGGGTAATGCTACTTCAGATGGATTACTGACAAAAACTTTTGACGAACCATTGACACACGTTTAGCTATGGATCCCCGACGTGACATTTTCGACAAAAAATTTAAGTTCTCCTGCATATGTTTTGAATCCTTTTTACATATTACCATATTACCGACGGATAGTTTTTGGCTAGGATATGTTTACTGACACCACTTCTATTCCTATTTGTAAGTAATGTTTTTATAAAATAATAATATTACATATTTATATATCCTCCAATTTATAAATTAATAGTATTAATCTAATATGTAAATAATCAAAGAAACAAACTAAAAATCAAGATTTTTATTTGTAACAAAATTAAACACAAATATAAAAGGTAAAAAATATTTAAAACACAGATCATGAGTACCAAAGTTAGCGCCCAACGTTGTGTTGTCGGCTCCTCCATTTTTTTGGGCTGATTCAGCCAACAACATACTCACATTTTCCTCGAGTTTGGCAACCTAGTTCTCAAGTTGCTGTGGAGGAAGGGCATACCATCTTCCGATGCTAAACAGTGAGCCGAGTTCTCCCGTAAGGGTATAAAGAGGATCGATGGTGATCCCAACCCCAAATATACAAGTTAACCTCATCAACATTTGTCCCATAGACTCGGTTTTAACTTTTAATTTTTCAAAGCTATTTTGCAATTTATTAAAACAAAATAAAAGTATTAGTTTTATAAAAAGGACCTAAGTACGCATAAAAAAATGACTAGTAGAAAAAAACTTAAATTAGCATCAAGCGCCTTTGGGTAAAGCCAGGCACACTTCCCTGTCACCGAATCCTTCTTGGTGTGAATAACGAACCATCACAAGCAACATCCAAAGGGGAGTTTATTGATACAATTTTCTGTATGTCGCTAGTGAGGTTCTGTTGACGTTGATGACGTTCCTCCGTAATCAACTCAAAGAACACAAATATCAAGTGACAATAGATATATTATAATGTATTGCATGAAAATTGTTTAGAAAGCTCATATCATTATATCTAGTATTCACCATCGTTGAAAGAGCATGCACATGTCACTATCGCATGGAACAAGAAATGGTCAACTATCATTCAAAGCAAGATCTTCGCATGGAACTTATGCATGTGACCTTCGTTCAGCTTACATCATGCACCATCGTTCAGACTTGTTTACATGACCTTCGTTCAAGACAACATGCAACCTTCGTTCAAGTATGTCTACTGTTGAGTGACCTTCGCATAATAACTTTTCACCTTTGCATGGATTTAGTCACCTTCGTTCAAATTCATTTTTGCTACTATATATAGTTGTTCTTGATATTTGTAATGTTTTAGAGTTTGCAAGAAGTAGGAGAGAGAGAGAGTTATCAGAGTGTTTATTTGTTTGTAATCGATACCGAAACTCTGTCAAAATCTATACACGGAATCGTTAAATGTTATATCTTTGTTCTTGATTACGTTCTCTGGCTTGGTTGTAGCGTAACTTGGATTTCGTACTGGTTACGCCATCCGAAACAAGAAATCATCTTATTCCACATACGATTTGGGGACCTACAACCTTATTTTCATGTTTTTTTAATACTCTTATGCGTTTTTATTACCCTATTTTCTCGTCGTTTTATTATTATTATTATTATTATTATTATTATTATTATTATTAAATATGCATTATATAGTTATATAGTGTAAGAAAATTAAAATAAATGCACTAACATAAATTTAAAAGATAGATAGTAGAATCATGTATTAAGTATAACTGTCGGTTCGGATTTTAATTTTTGACCTGTTTTGGGTATTAATTAGGTATGATTAGTTCTGGTTCCAGGTATTGAGATCAAAATGCATACCCTATCTATACCCTACGGGTAGGTCGGTTCCGGTTGTGGGTATAGAATACCCGATATTAAAAAGACCGGTTTCGGGTTTTTTTTACTTGGTTCGGTTCCGGGTACAATTGATTTTTTGTGCAACTCTATAGCTAACGATATGGAACTCCTTGAACCATGTTCCATTGTAACAAATTGGGTATTATACATATTCGCAAGTAAAGACGTTATGACCAACTTTTATAGAAAATTGGACCAAGAAGCTATTGTTGCATGTTACATCGTAGTATATCATTAGATTAAATGTATTTGACATACTAGACTTGGAACAAGTATTGTCATACTCTTTCTGTAACACCCGGTAAAATCGTGTCCAATAGTATAGTGACATGTGTTGTATTTTTAATTTAGTCTATTAAAGACTAATATGAACTAAAGGTGTCAACATGCTCAAACTGAGCCTCTAAGCGACTAATATGTCAACATGCCTAGCCTCTGAGTGACTGATATGTCAACATGCTTAAAGTGAACCTCTGAGTGATCCTTTACAAAGTCCTAACTCTCATATGTCCCATTTGTTGGACGAGAGGGAGTAAATCTGTAATTATGTGAAAGTTGGATAATGGAGGGATTAAAAGTATCAACATGTTATTTTAAAAGGGGCTAAAAGTGTCAAAATTTGAAAGTGGCCTATGGGCGCTCGCGAGGTGCGAGGCGCGAGAGGCAAGGCCTGTGCCTCCCGCGGCCCGCAAGAGGGCTGTGTCTGCAGAATTTTGCCTTGGCCTCCACACAAGTTGCCAAAAACCAATGAATTCGAAATTATGGATTCCTAAACAGCTATACCACGTTTAAGGACACTTGTAAGCTTCCTCTTACACCCCTTAGCACCTGGCATCACCTCCTTCAAGCTCTCCAACTATAACTAGGTGCCAAGGTTCACCATTTGAACTTGCACCTTTCTCATTCACAACTCTATCTCCCTCCTCTGGAAGCTCCTAACTGAAAGGAGCATCCAACTTAGTTCTATTGCATCCTAGGAACTACTTGTAAGTGTTCCTTCCTCTTGCATTTTCGTTTATAGGCTTTTATAGCCAAAAGTCAAGCGTTTTACGGAAAACGCCTTGACTTTCGGTTGAGACCATTATGGTCCAGCCATTGTTTGTAACCAACATGGCTAAGTGATCGTAATAAGGTAGGTGTTAGTCCCTATAAAGGGTACCTCCTGAAGATCATGTTTGCTGACCAATTGACGGGTCAAAGTTATTATAATAAAAAGTCAAACATGCCATTTTTCGGAAATGTTATAATTTGATCTTATATATGTTATCAAACCTGTTTTGACACTTTAACAAGTTGGTAATAATTATTAGAACATGTAAGAACATGTTCGGCTCGTCAATTTCAGTTCTAAGGTCGGTTCGCAACCGAAAGTCGCAAAGTTTGACTTCTGCTTTGACTTTCGATTCTGACCCAATTTACATTAGTTAGCTACTGATCTAAAGTTGCATTATGATCGTAATATAATGTAGCATAGCCCTCTGAGGTTATATTACATGATCATAATCAGAATCTGAGTATATGCACAAGTTCCGTAATTATACCATTTTGACTAAAATGCCATTTTTTGCATAAGAAGAGTAATGAACTTGAAAATGAGTTTACTACTTATGTAATATTATAAGTAGGATTATTTGGGATGTTAAACCAGATTATAAACTGATTTTATGAACAAGTCCTTGTATTATGTCGATAAATGACGATAAGGCCTTTGTGGCTTATAAAATGGTTTTAATCACATCTTTCAAGGTAAATCTTTTGCCTACTGATATGTTATATTAAATAACATATCCAAGACACGTTAACATGAACTTAACATCAGTTTTCATTAATTATCGCATAAATCGTAAAATGACGACATAAGTGCCGTTTCGGGGCATAATATGATTTTAAATCATATTTACCAACCAAGACTTGTTACCTACTGATTTAAAAATTTATTTTTAAACATTTTTACAATAGGTACAAGATATAAACTCAGAATTCCAATAATTTATAAACTATGTGTAAAATGACCAAAATGCCCATTCGGTGCATAGTTTGGTCATAAAAGATAAATTACACATATAACTAATATTTAACTGATATTATATCATAAATAAGTTATTTTTATCATAACATTAAATTATATTCAAGTTCCTTTTATACGGTATGAAATTACCGAAACGCCCTTATAAGGCATAGTTTCACTTTAAAACTGTAACGGACACATAAGTTGATATCCTACTGATATTACAACTTATTTAAAGTGTAATGGCGTATAGAACTTGTCGATGACTTATCCGGTTACCCGATATCGCTAATATGCGTACGGTTAAGTATATGTAACTAGTTTACGGAAATTAACTGAAGCGGGTCTAACCTTGTCATTTAAGTCTCAAAATCCAGAATGTTTATAGTTTATCCATATTACACAAGTCAAAGTACTTGTTGGGATTAAACTACATTCTATCTGATCATTGTTTAAACTAGCGTTATACGTTTTGATAATGTACGCTAGTCGGTCTAAGTCTATGACTTAAGAAAGACCATTAGTATTTAATTGGTTAGCTTATGCCATAATCCAGACTAGAGACATTATGATAAATGCTATCTGCACTTAGTGCTTTTGTGTACGGACGAGTTAATAAATCTTGCATTTAAACGAAGACTAGCTGAGGTAAATACTCTCGACTTATTTCCCCTATACGGTCTTGGGTTACGGTAAACTATTACCGCTTGGTCGGAAATGGGATCAATCGAATGCCGGATTGTGGCTAGTAAATCCGCATATTCTGTTTTAACCAGTTTTGTTTAATAACTTAAACATCGGGGGTTAACTGCCGTGTACTGGATATCCTCGTCTCATTACATTAGATAATGGCCACGACCTAAGTGCGGGGTGTAGACATACACCCGACAGATGCTCAAATGCAACTACCCACAACGTTGGGGATAACACCTTCGTGAGTTCGTAAGTGGTGTGTAGTTAATCATGTCCCAGTTTTCGCACTGAGCCCTGTATGTATGGACAAACATGTGAATCTGTTAACAAGGTTGCAACGTCAACTTTCCCAAGTTATAAAAGATTTTGTGTTGATATGCACTAAAAACATATTTTTAAATGTTTTCAAAATTAGTCAGTTGGGTGTATTTACCAGCAAAAGCTGATGTATTTTCAAAAGACTAAGTTTGCAGGTACAATAAGAAAATAGGCTGGAAGTGCTCGGTAGTGATAATGTAACATTCATGTAAAACGGGTTGCAAAACCCGCTCCGTTTGAGAATCAAGTATTTATTCAAGGTTCATTGCGCATTTATTTGTTAGTGTTACTTATTTTTTTGTTATTTATGGTTAATAAATAAATTACATAATTAAAATAATAATCAATAAAAGAATAAATAAAATAGTTAAACCCTAAAAATAAAAAAAATACATAGGAACAGCCGGGTTTCAAACCCGGGTTCTAAACAAACTCACGCACAACTTTCACCACTGCACTACACACACTTATGTTTAAATCTGAAAGTAAATTAAATTTGTAATAAAACAACTGCAAGCCAATCTGCAAGTTCAAAAATTTGCAGTTCAGTAACCGTCGACGATCTTCAAACAAACAACTCAATTAACGTTTTAATGATTGAACGTCAGTTATAACCGATTTTGAACAACCAATTGTAATCGAAAATCTTGATCAATTTGTTGAAACCACAAAGTAATCATGGGTTTTAAAATTGAAGATTAGAAACTGTTCTTGAGCCTTATAAATACCGATCCATCTCAATAGAACACACCACTCTCAATCTTTACACCCAACTCCTTTTCTGTTCGAATTGACATCGCCGGAATCTTCGGATCATCGCCGGAACTCTCCACCGGAACATCGTAACACGTCTCCGAATCGGTACACTCATCTAAATCTTTTGCTACCTCTTGTTTCACGTATTATTATCTCCAAACAATTAAACCGCAACTATTAATTATGTCAGCAGGAGGGTTCGGGTTCTCGGTGATTTATATGAAGAAGATGAAATTTGTTAATGCATAAGTATAGTTAATTCTAGTGTTTTAAATGGGTCAGACACACAGTCTAGTGGTGGACTGTGTGAAATTTTATCCAACACGTCCCGGGTTCGAGTCTTATGCATGTCCGGTTTTCTGAAATAAAATCCACCTTTTTAAAACTTAATTAGATCACCTTTCAATAAGTCTATAAATATATTATAATTCCAGATTATACCGGGTTAGACACCCAGCCTAGTTGGTAGGGCTGGGTGCAAAGTAAGTTGAAGGTCACAGGTTCGAACCGGGTTAGGGCAGCGGCTGTATGAATTTTTGAAGAAAAATAGGATCTTTTTAATTAAATAAATATTCTGAATTAATCTAACTAGTATATATATATATATATTATATATATATATATATATATAATTAAATCAGAGTTATTTCGGGTTAAACACGTAGCTCAGTTGGTAGAGCTGCGTGCATGTATATGGGAGGTCATGAGTTCGAACCTCACACGATGCCAAAACTCAAGCGAATAAAACCGTTCTGACCAGTCAGACCTGACAAGGTCCTTAAATTTTTTATTACTATTTTTCTTATTATTATTTGAAAATCATATAAAATACTTAAAAATAAGCTTTTTAAGTTTAAAAATTGTAATATTTACCACAAAAATAAACCTAAAAATCTAATAAAAAGCACTAACTAAAAATATTAATTTCAAATAAAAATTTATTTATTTATCGAATTATTACGTCATTATTTAGGTTAGTTTCTCTCGTGGTTAAATCCAATTTCGTGCACGTTCGTCGCCAATCCAAGGAAACGCACCCACTATGAGTGAATCCTTACAAATTCCACTTTTTAATTCATGTTTTGGGTGTATCATGTGTCTTTAACATATTTAATTGTTCAAACATTTGTGCTAACATCATTATATGATCTAATGTGTATGTAATTTTTGTTGTTGTTATATGTGGTTACATTTTATCATTTCAGTGCAATCATTCACATAAGGCCCATCAGTTCCTCGTTGGATATGAGTTGAGCATCGCGTGCCTCATTGGATCGGCTCCGTTTGATTGAGCCTTGATCTCACAATTCATCATTTATCATGCTCATGTGTACATTGTTGGTGTTATGTGGTTTGTGTTTAGATTATGTATACTTATGCTCATATTTGGTCCATGCACATTTTTATTAAATTAATCAATGTAACTAAATTGTTTAACTGTTTAATTTAGATTCACTCGCCAACTATTGTTGACCCAAATCTTTGTTTTACACATGATACAGGTGGACATACTAAGGAGAGGAACACTTAGGATTGGCCTTAGAAGATGAATAAAATATGTCTTGTTTAGAACAATATTTCTTGTGTTTCTATGTTCCTTGTGTTGGGATATTTTCTTTTAAATTTACAATAATAAATATGAAATTTAATTATAGTAAATGTCATGAGCTTTGATGAAAACCCAATCATGCACCGATTTTTATTTCCGCTGTGGGTCAGGGTGTGACAGATAAGAGGATATTGCAAATCCTAGATCTGCCTAAAATCTGTTTTACATTCTTTCTTTTGTACAATTTATGATCCGTCTAGGATCTTCTATTACGAGCCGTCTGTATATTATTTTGTATTTCGAACATTTGGTTTGTAATAGTAATTTAAATCCAAGACTTCCCCTGTGCTTTGTGTAATTGACTATGATGATATCAACTTACGTCATGATATTCCCCACCCAGGCCCACCGGTGTTTAGATCGGCTGTGAAAAGCCAGGGTGTGACCCTTTCATAGGCGGAAGCGCGCGATATGAACTTGATTAGTTTTCATCGCACACGATATAAGTAAACAACTATATGATTAAGTGCAAACACGATGTTCATCCACTAACATAATTAAGAAATACATATCATAAGTTGTTCAAAGTACAAGAAAACATAAGTTACAAGTTTTTACAAAAGACTAGTTCAACATAGTTTTAAAATGCAAACCCTCTCAAAAGGATGATAACGTTAACATGATAACCCAAAAGCTTCTTGAGAACCGACTACGCCAAGATCCATTCAATTTCCTGAAATTAATGTAAGTTTGAAAACATCAACAAAAGTTGGCGAGTTCATGTGTTTTGTGTGCGTGCCAAATGAATCTTAAAAACATTTGAAAGTTCGTATGTGAGAATATGTGGTATGTAAAGCGTTAATGAACTTATGTTCATTAATGTTTTGCAAGGACATTAATATGTGTGACGACATAGGAAGCACTCAACCCTAGACGATTTCCTTCAGTCCACCCAGCTGGGACAAGAAGCACTACATGCGGCCACACAAGGACCCATGAGTGAGGCTCGCCTACACCCGATAGATCTAGCACTCTTGTTCCGTGGACTTATGAAAGATTATTGGAACTAAAGAGAGACCATTATCTCACATGATCTAATATTTCATTTCATAGCTAAACCAAACCATCAAAAACATGTATCCCCCCCGAGAGTTATAAAACCGAAAACGTTTAAAAGAAAAGGGGGACATGAACTCACAAGTTTGCGTCCGTCTAAATGCTAGCAAATCGGGTACCCAAAAGTGCGTAATAACCTACAAGTGCTATAACTCATTAGACACTTGGGTTTATGTTAAATGTGTACACGTTGCTCATCTTGAACGTTATTGTATTTATATGTATTTCGAACCCTTGTGTATTTTAAATATGTTGGCATTTGTTTCGCATGTTATTTTTAATATATATATATATACACACACACACACACTTCTTTTTTATATATAAATATTTTGTATTCATAGTGTCTATACAAACGGGCCTCGCCCTTCGTGAGTCTTCGTGCCTCGCACGAGTACAAGTGGGCCTTGCCCATGAGAGCCTTTATGCCTCGCACATGTGAGAATGGGCCTAGCTCATTTGTCTTTGTGTCTTGCACAAGCGAGAGTGGGCCTAGCCCATTTGAGTCTCCGTGATCCACACGGTGTGAGTGGGCCTAGCCCATTAGCGTCTCTGTGCCACGCATGGCTTACGTTCGTTATGTATGATATATATATTCTTCAAATATATACTTTTAAGTTTAGTGAACCTCATTCACTTGATATGTTCGTTTTGCTTGCATATATTTGTTTCACATATATATGTGTATATCCTTCCAACATACAATTGTTAAAAGTATTTATTTTTAACATCACATTTATGTTAATGTACATGTATGGTATTCTTGTATTTTTGCAGTTTCCACCAAGTGTATTCTTGTACGTATTTTTATACGTATGCGTATACTTATACAATTCTTTAAATTCCATATGTTACACTTAGTGAATTTTCACTTTACACTTTCCTGAATTTCGTTGTTTTGAAAATATATATATTGTTGAGTCTAAAAATTATATTATTTTTAGTGTTTCGTCGTAGTAACCATATTTTCGTGTTGAGAGTGACCAAAAGTCGTCTGCGCTATATGTACGTTCCAGGTCATGGCGCTAGGGCGATCGTTTCTGTTGATGACACTTTTATTTTGTTAGCGCGTTTATTTTATTTTTCGCGTCGGTTATGAATATATATTGTCTTGGCAAAATATATGGTTACAAGTTGATTCGTTCGATGTTCGTTTGTCCGCATTTTGTTGTCCGCTTATCCGTTTACAGATGTATCATAAGTGTGATTCATGTGTGTATATTTGGTGTATAAATTTCTCAAGTACGGTTACATGAAGGTTCATGTCCATCTTTATACCACTAGGCATTTATGTATTTCTTCAAGTGTAATGTATTTGGTTAATATTCTCCTAATACTAATACATACACCTCATACACATGTATTTACACATATACACACATTATGGTGACCGATATATATATATAACTAAATAATACTCATTTTTAACTTGTAAAATATATATAAGTATTTATTAAATCCTTGGAAGATTAGGGCTTAACCCTTTTCATTAAAACTTTCTTAATGACGATTAAGGTAATTAATCGCGTTTAGCCCCGTTAATCATACTTTAATCATGATTAGGTTTTTATAAAATTTCGCCATAGTTTCCTCTAAACTATGGCGTTTTCCACATTTTAAAAAACGTATTTAATCCATGTTTAAACTCATAATCACAATCAATTTCCAATCAACTTTCAAACCCCAACTTTTGCATGTAACAATTTTACACATAATTATTCTCATAATCCTTGAACTTTATTATATATTTTTAACCACACTTTATAGTAAAAATGATGACACTTTTTAATTCTTTTAACAAGATTATTTAAACCATCATATTTAACACACTAATCTTGTTCTTCCATTTAATCTTGTTCTTCCAGATTCCTTTGGTAAGCACTATTTATGTATAGTTTTTGGTGTACTCGCAATGGTTATAAACGATGGTAGGCACTATTTATGGTATAGTTTTCAGTGTACTCATAGTGGTTATAAACGAAACGGGGTTGCGCTAGGGTGATGGCTTTGGTTAAACATATGTAAATAAAAAAGAAGCAGCAGCGTAGTTCTCGTGGGAGTATGGACATTGTTTGTCGTGGGTGATGAGGGAAGGCGATGGTAGGAAAGATATATAGCAAATTAGGGGATGGATTATAAAAAAACTAGTTTAAATGATAAAACCCAAAAACTAACTAAAAAGCATAAAAAATATATCAAAAGTTTTTATTTTTATTTTATGATTTTTAATAAAATCGCTATATATAATATACAAAAAAAATTATTTAAAAAAAAAAAGTTGTACTAAACATGTGCCTTACCATGAAATAGCCTAACCATCTAACCCGTCCCCACTAACACCCCCAAAAACCTAAACCCCCTACTCCATCCCCAAAAAACCTAAATCCACATTCCCACCAAAAGCCTAAACTCCCCACCCCTAAAAAACCTAAACCCCCCACTCCCAAAAAAAACCTAAAACTGAACACTAATCGTAAACCCCCTAAAAAACCTAAAACCCTCACCCGCTCCCCTTAAAAACCTAAACCCCCACCCGCACTCCCCAAAACCTAAACCCCCATCCCCCACACCTAAAAACCTAATCCCAATACAAAACCTTTAAAAACCTAACCGTAAAAGCTAAACTAAATTAAAAAAACTAAATTTAACCATTTAATGCACATGTACATCACATACATATAATGCACATGTGCAGTACATATATAATGCACATGTGTAGTTCAGGTTTTTTTTTAAAAGTTCTTTTTTATACATACAAAGTAGTGATTTTTTATAAAAAAATTATAAAAAAAAATGTTATGTTTTTATGCTTTTTTAGTTAAATTTTCAGTTTTCTCGTTTATATGTAGTTTTCTCATTATACTCTTCTTAACAAATTAAAGCCATATATATTTAGCAATGAAAACTTGTGGGGTTTCGGATTGTCTATATGCCGGTAGTGATATTTCATTTTGACGTCCACTTAATACATATGATTGTTTTAGTAGCTGTTTTTATTTCTTGTTTGAAATGGTACAAAAATCAAAATAACAGTAGAATGCTTTTTGTGGAAATTTTGACGAAGTGTAGGGTTGTTCACAAACCGACTTCAATCAAGTTAGGGCAAGCTTGGGCTCAGTTCAGATTTAAAACCAAACTGAACTGGAAATCTAAACTCGAGCTTGGCTTGATTTAAAAAAAATTAATATATAGCTTTCAAAACTCAATAATTTAAATTGTTAAACATATCCAAAATTAATTTAACCTAAAAGATTAAAAGTCAAAAACAAGTTCAACTAAATAAAAAGTAAGTTTCAAGTTTCAACGAAATACAATATAAGTTAATTAGCATCCTAACCAACACATATATACACCATAGATATCTAACTAAACATCTAAATAGAAGCAAATAATAACCGATTTTATAATATATTATATTTATATAAAAATAAAATATATTAGAAGCAAAGTAATCTGAGCTAGAAGCTAACGAGCGAGCCAAACTAAGCCAATCCGGCTCGTTACTAACCGAGCTGAGCTAGGCTCGCTTTCTAATCGAGCAGGGTTGGCTCGACTCAGTTTCAAATCAAGCCATATCGTGGAAGCTTTTTTTTTTAGCAAAATCCGAGTAAACTTCGAGAAACACCATTTATTGCGAGAACCAATGCGAACACAACTAAAAATACCTAAAAAATTAAAACACACAAAAATATATTTATTTTTTAATAAAAAACGCTATATTTCGTCTCAAAAAAAAATGTAAACACCAGTACCGCATTAACGTTTTTAATAAAAATATATAAAAAAACTTTTACCATTTATTTGTGGGGTTTAGGTTTATGGTTTAGTTTTTAGCATTTAGCTTGGGTGGGGTGGGTAGGGGTTTAGTTTTTTTTGGTTGGGGTGGGGGGTTAGGTTTTATTAGGTTTTGAGAGATTATAAGCACATCTGTAAAAAAAATTGTTGAGTCGGTAGTTTTACCGCCTTATGTATGTTTAGTTTGCGCGATGATGTCAATTTTGTTACCATGATAAATTTTTTTTACACCTTATGTAACTTTGTGCATGCAGTATTTAAAAAAAACTTTTTTTTTGCCGGAGCAAGTGATTTTTTTAAAGATATTTGAGAAATTTTTTCTTTTTTGGAAAAACCTTTTGGAAGGCCTATTTCTCATGGTTCTTACAACTTAAGATGGTTCTTATTTTATCGTGACTATATATATATATATATATATATAGTGAGGTTCTAGAGAGAACACTAGTTCATTTGTGAACTAATTGAACAATTCCTGACCATTGATTTACATCATTAACTCGTAAAATACACTAGTGTATTTTCATAAACAAATCCTAGCCATCAATTTACACTTGTTTATTGATAATCAAGGTGCAGGATTAGTTCACTAGTGTTCATAATCAAGGAGCTGTTCACTTATTAATCTAACCACACACACACACACATATATATATATAAAGAAGAGAACTTACTCGTGGTCTTCTTGATACAATTATGAACACTAGATGGATTGATGATGGTTGGCACAACGGAAGTCTTAAAACTATTAAACACAAGGGGTTTTTTTTGTAAGGGATATAATATGCAGTGTAGAGGAAGATATAAAATTTATTAAAGATGGACTAAAGAAGATGGATTGGAGTTTTAGTAATCCATGAGAGTGGAGGTAAAGCAAAATATTATTATTGATGCTTGGGATACATACATCGAACAAAATGCCTTCTATATATAGACAAACCTTTTAGTGTCCTATACTATTACCACTACCAAATGTCCAGTGATGGACTTAACATTATTGCAAAAAAGAAAATAAAACTTCAAGAGTTAGATAATTACAAACGACAAATAAAATGGTAGTGCCTAGATTCTTTTACTCCAAGCCATCCAATGTTGAGAATGTGTATGATTCTTTATAATTGTAAACGACAAGTAGAATTTTCGTGCAAGGCTTCAATTATTTTCTGACATCCATTTTTGAAACTTGAGATTGTGTATAGTTGATGTTCATAGACGTCATTGCTTATGTCTATTAAAAATCTCTAAGTGTACTATTTATTAGGGTGATATCCAGGGTCTGTATCAACGTCGTCTTCTGTGATTTCTTCATTTATGATACGTTTAAGCTCTAAATCATCCCCTACCCATGTAAAAGGCAGAAGCATGTTCCAGTTTTTATGACCCGTGTCATAACCTGTGTATAATGACCTTCTGCTACTAGTCAATAGTTTTCCCAATTAAACATCTGAGACAATTTTGGTGTATTTTGATGTTGTGTAAAGAACCTTTTCGTGTCTTCACCTTTAAAACTTGAATTCATTTTTTTGTTCTCGCAAATGTCATAGGTATTTTCCAACCAATATAGGTCAGAAAATACTGTATGCTCTTTTATAGCGACATTTTCTAGAAAGTTTTGCTCTGTTGGCATGTGACTAATAAAGATTCTTTTTCGAGCTGGTCTGTAGGTATACTCATTTGCATATGAAAATGAAGAGAATATCTTGCATCCCACTTTGGGAGGAAACGTATGTGTAACAATATTTCCAGCGACTAATGTGAACTTTTCTCCAAACTGGTTTAGGAGCTGTTTTGTCTTTGCATTCAAACTAAATTCGATGTAATCAATCATACAATTATGGTAAAATTGAAGAATCTGCTCGTCGGGCATATCTGTGCTTCGTAAATTGATTTATAGAAGAAGAAGACATGTTCCTATTCCTTCATCATCTGTTGTTTCAACAACCTTAATACCTTTGTAGGTTTCTTCATTAAAAGCTACTTTAATAATATTTTGTTGTAATTCATACAATATTATTGGGAATTCTGTACAAATTTTTTGTGAAACTATTTGAACGAATTTTGGAAATTAATATGTGACAGGTTTCATGCAATATCTCCATGGCATATCCAGAATTCTAGCTCTGAATGAGCTGAAGTCTCTGGGAATACATATTTCTTCTTTTTTCTCGATTTGTTGTATAAACTGTGTATTTTTTGCTTCGAGAATAGCAACCTTTAAGCATATTATTTTCAAGCTGAACTTATATAGACTTTGTATCTTTTCCTTGCTGTATAAATTGTTATTATAATTTAGCAATAACTTCTTCCCGTTCCTTTATTATTTGCTCAGGATTAGCTTTTGCTAAATCTGAAAAGCTGCTATGAAAAAGATGTCTATGCCAAAATGTTCTCTGGCCATTTTTAAAGCTTCAGAAAAGCTATGACAACCCTTGTATACTGGACCAGTGCATTGTATGTATTTTTTTACTGTTTCCCATTATTAAAAAATTCAATCTTTGTTCCCTTAAAAATTATACAATGGGTGAATTTTGGCTTTTGTTTTTCAGGAATCTGTGTACTCTGTTCATAAAAAATATATGCTTAAGGCATTTAAAACGTGTACTTTAAATGTGGAGGCCTATTGCATTGTTTGAATATGCCACAGGTTTTCTAACAAACATTGTTGTTTTTCTATCAGTTTTATCCCTATTATGGGCCAGAACTTTGTATCATGTCATTACACTTTTGTAAAGCATAGTTACCAAATGAAATGGCAGAATTCTGTGTATTTTGTGTATAAGCTCCAGCTTTTGTTCTAGACTGTGTATTGTTTGGGCAAACATTTGTCGTTGATGGCCTTATACTTGATAATGGACTAGCAAACCGTGTAATATTGTCCAAGCTAGAATATGTTGATGCCATTTGTCTAGAGTTGTATATATTATCTGCTTTGAATGCCTGGTCATCAACTTTTATGTCTCTTCATTAGAAGGAATGCTCATTGAAGACACAGTCTTCTTGGGCTTTATAGGATGTATAAGTTTTTCTTTTCGGTTACTTTTCTTGTCCATCTGAAAACAAAAGCTTGTTAATATTTCTAGATAACATAGCTGCTATCCCATTGTTTTTCCCTTTTATATGTTTAAAGTTTATTGTATATCCATTTCCTTGTATAGCATTCTGTAAATTAACCCATCTTGTTCTATTAACCTTTTTACTCTGATAATTTTTAATAAATCTAACTATAGCTTCACAGTGTGTTCTAACTGTAAATTCTTTATGTAAAATATTTTAAATTTTTCTTAGGCATTAATTAGTGCCTTATTTCAAAATCTAAGCTTGTCCAACTAATACCATTTTTAAAGTTTCCACTAGCATATGAACATATTTTCTCTTTTTCTTTTAGACTATATTTATTAGGTTTACAAAGAAATACTGCTCCCATCCTTCTTTACAACCATCAACTTCTATAATTATATAATTTGTTACTAATTGTAATTCTAGTGGTTTATATTTGTAACTGCAAGCTTTATTTCTTTTACTAATTTAATATCTTCTAAATTAAAACTTCTTTGTACATTTTTTGTTGTTTTGCTATATAATGGTCCTACTAGTTTTGATAAATTTGGGATGAATTTTTTGGCATAGCTTACTAATCCTAGAAAGGTTTGTATTTGTTTAAGATTTGTAAGTTTTTCTGGAAATTCAAATATTTTTGTTGAGATATGTGTTTGTAATTATGTTTTTCCATCCCCTATTTCCAAACCAAGAAATGATATTTTTCTTTTAAACAACTCCATTTTCCTTTTTGAAACTACTAGACCATGTCTCTCTATTTCTTCATATATCTGTTGTAAATGTTTCTCATATTCTTAAACTGTTTCACTTGCTACTAAAATATCATCAATGTAAACTAAACAAAATTCATATTTTAAAAATATACTGTCCATATATCTTTGAAAAATTGATGGTGCATTCTTTAGCCCAAGCTAAGAACGTTCCTTTCAAATTGTCCCTCTTGACATGTAAAAACTGTCCACGGTTTAAAACTTTCTTTAAGCTGTAACCGATTGTATCCTGACTTTAAGTCAAATTTTGAAAATACCCTTTTCTTTTGTATAAGATTTGATAGAGTGTCTTTATTTGGAATATTATATCCATCATCTTCCGTATTATCATTTAATCTTTTATAATTATAAACTATTCTTGCTTTTCCTCTCTTTATTTCACCGTGAGTTCTAACTATAAATGTTGTAGATCAGTCAGTGAGGGCTTTTTGACTTTGTAATTAACCCTTGTTCTAGCTTTTCTGGAATCTGTTTTTTAAATTCTTCTTTATCTAAGGGGCTATATTCTGTATTGGGTGTTCTAATAGTGATATCTGGATTTTTAAGTTTAAACTCGGATATATAATTTACCTTTGAATTTCTAATATCTTCACATATAATTCCTACTTTTTCCAACCATAGGATTTTAGGATGATTTATACTTTTTGTGATGTTTTTTCCTTCTTCTAGTTCATGACTCAAAAACTATGTAAGTAATCATATTGTTTTATTTTCTATCTTTGTATCTCTTTTGTGTTTTAGAAATTCTAAATTACCATGTCCATCATGCTTTCGTGCGAATTCTGATGTATTATTATATGGTAATCTTGGAAAGCTGTATATGTGTTTACTAAGTATTACAAAGTTTTTTGTTATTGTTATTGCTCCGTTTAACCCTAAAATGAAATTTAAGCCTAAGACAAAATCTTGTGATTTTATATATGGTGGGTTTATATTTACCTATGGGAGTTCATATTTAGTACTGTAATTTCCCGCAAAATCTAAAAATTGAATTCCCTTTGGTTCCAAATAATATGTTATCTGATTAATCTATCTTCAACTATTCTTGTGACTAATTTATAAGTAGTTCTTGATAGTATTCAACGGGTGCTAGACTATGTGATATTAGACTTTTTGCTGCTCCTGTATCTACTAAAGCTGCTAAATCTAAAAATTTATTGTTATCTAATCATAAACTACTTGTATATTTATCATATTATTTGAGCCTTGTGTTTGTATATATACATGATCTGTTGGCATTTGACTTGCCATTTGGTTTATTTCATGTTCTTTTTTCTTATATACTAAGTCTTCTACTTCAATTATTCTTTTTTTTTTTTCATATTTTCTATTTTTAGTTTATGTAATTCCACCATTACTTGTATTTTTATTTTTATTTTTTCTGCATATACCTTTACTTCTGAAAAATCTTGGCTTGTATTTTCTAATTTTATATTAAGATTATATAATCTTTTTAGGCATATATAATAAATTTCTCTAGAACAGATATTACATTGTGCTCTTTTGTCTATACTAGGATAGTATCCACAATTATAACATTTTATATAGTTATTACCTTTATTTTTTTTATCCATTTATGGTTACATTCTTCTTCTGAATTAGTATAAGTGTATGTAACTTTTGTATGGATTGCTCGTCTTCACTGTATATACTATAAACTGATTCATTATCCATATTATCACTTTCTATTCTATAGTCATTTAGTTGCTCTATTAAATTTTTGTATATTTATTTTTATTTGGACATTTATTAGCTAGATGCCTTTCATCTCCACATATAAAGCATTTACATTTTCTTTTTGGGGCTTTTTAACATATCTATTTTTATAGTAAGGTTTGCTTCCTTTTTTATAAGTAGTACTTTTTCTATGTTGTTTCTTTTTATCATAGTAGCAATATGCTTGTGGCGTGTAAATAACTATTTTTCAGAAAGCATAAACATTTCTTTTTAGTTGTTCTTTTAATGCTACTTCTTTGCATTTTTCTTCTAATGCTCTGAATGTATATGTTATTCTAGGTCGTATTCCTTGATTAGTTTGTTCTTCAAATTGTTGTTTCCAAGTCTCATGTATATTCTTTCCTAAATCTCCTGATAGCTTTATTTAATATTTATCACATAAGTCGTCATTCATTGCTTGACCTGTTTGTGATAATAGCCTTGTAAAATCTAGAGTAAATTCATTTATATATCTCATATTTACTATGCTTAATTGTTCTAGATTTCTGATTGTAGTATCTTGTATTAAACTATTGTTTTTAGCTAGGTCGACTCCTAAAATAAGAGTTCTGCGAAGTAAAATTGTAGGGATTGTCACCCAAAGCTTTTAATCTATTTATTTTTGGATCTTGAGCCTTTTTACTTTGCCAAATACCTACGGCTATGGGTCCTAATGTAGTTTCTAAATCTGCAAACATATCCATGCTATCTTTTTTTTTGTTTCCTACATTCTTACTACTGTTTCTTCCCATGTTAGAATCTCATCTATCCAAAGTTGTGGTTTCTTTATTCTAAAAGTAACATTTTACTACTATATATGTTGCCTATAGGTAATCTATTTCCCTTTTCTATGGTATTAGATTCATTTTGGTAACTTGTTAACGGTCTTGTCCATTGTTCTCTTCCTTATATTTCCTCTGTTGAGCCTCATGGTGCACTCCATTCTATTTTTGGCCTTTTATTAGGACTATTCATGGTTTGGTCCATAAAAGCTTGTTCATGTTTATAAAAATCAGAAATCATGGTTTTTTCTTTTAAAATGTTATCTACTAATGGTAGATTATAATATTCTTGTAACTTTCTTCATATGTCATTCCTAAATCTAACATGCATTCAATGATCATATCATTTACTTCTTCTTGTATATTTAATTCTGTAAATTTTCTATTGATTATTCACTCTATTGTTTTATTAGTTTCTTCAGTTTTAAATCCTGTAGTTGTTTCTTCTTCAGGGTCTAGAGAATCTACTAAACTATAATCCATTTCTTCTTGCTCAAACTTATTGAATTCTACAAATATTATTTCTTCTTCTTCATTTTCTGTATCATATATTGGATCCATATCTTCTTCAAATTCTATATCCATAAAATTATATCGTGTTTCTTCTTCATTTTCATTTTCTTCATATTTAGCTCTTTATTTTTTAAAATCTGTGAACCTTAAGCTTTGTACCCCATCCATTCCTTCATATATGTGACTTCTTTTAGATATTAATGTTGTATTATCTTCTTCTTTTAAATTTTCTATTTGCCATTCTAATCCCTAATTCTTCATGATCTATTTTTACACGATCTATCATTTGTATCGATTTTGATGCTATTGTGTTAACTATTCCATCTAGATTTTACTTAATATTTCATTCCTGATGCTTTTATTCCTATAACTATTAGTCCTATGTGTACAAAATGTTTTCATGACAGTTTGATTTTTTGAATTGTTCCTAGCGAAATTAAATCTATAATAACTGTTTTATCAATAACTCTTTTCTCTAGTGCTTCGTATTAATGTTGTGTTAACACTTAAAGAACCCTGTTTGATATAAGATTTTTGGATTTAAAATATCTAACTGATACGTCTTTTTGTTCTCCAGTTTGCACTATTTGTCGTGAGCTATTTGACCTAGATCCTTTTCTAATAATTTTGTTTAGAAACGAATCAGATCTTATAGTATCATGTATATTACTTGTTGAGTTTCTAGCTTGTTGTATAGTTCTATTTTTATCTACCATATGCATATTTTTACAACTCATTTCCTTGGTTGCCAATGTATTTAAGGTTTAGGTCTTTTATCAATTTTAATATATTCTATATTTAATTTATTTATAGCTTTTGTTATTTTATCTATCTCGTTTGTTGTATTTTCTTCTTTTTTTATCTTCTAATACTAATTATTTTATTTAATTTTTGTATAATTTGTAACAATAAACTGATAATAAAACTAAATATTATTGGATACTGTTTATCACTTCTATTTGTTCCTCAATATTTAGTGTGACCTGTTACTTCTTCTTTATTATCTTCGGGTTTATATTTTCTAACCTCTTCAAATGCTTGTTATATTCTTTAGAGAATTCGAGTTTTTATCCTTCTACTATAGTTTAATTGTATTTAATAATTTGTCTAGATTTACTACTTTTTTTTACTTTATTTAAAAGATTTTTTGTTTGGTCAGGTTTAGATTTCTCTAGTAAATAACTTAACTGTTGAACTTCTTGTTTATTCAATATATTCTTTCTTATATCTTTTAGCTCTTTTGTTATTTGATTGTTTTGTTCTTTTATATACCCTATAATTATCTGTGAATCTTTTAATTTCTTCTGATTTCTTGTTTGTAATATTTATTAATTTTTCTATAACTAATAAATCGGTTAAACAGTTGAGATGTATATTTTCTATATGTAAACCATGTTTATTTTTTCGTTGAACCTACAAACAAAATTATAATTGTTTGTTTATATATTATATATTTTAAGCCTTCTGGATATTCGAGATTTAAAACTTATAGTTTCTTCAAATAACTCGAATTTTGTTGAGAGATATCAATATTTGAAACAATACCACTTCTTTAGTCACCTTTCACTTTTTTCTTCTTCCGAAAAAGTTTTCTTGTATCCCCTTTTAATTATATTATTAAAAGAAAAAAAGTATAAGACATATATGTTATAAATATGTTATCAAAGCATAAACAATTCCAATATCTTCACCTGAGTGGGTTCTCTAAAACAAAAGAATATGGACTTATATAACAAATGTTATTCCAAAAAATGAGAGTCTATCTCAGTCTTTTAGATATAAGGACTGTTCTTGCTCTGATACCATTTATAGTGGTATACCGAAAAAAATTAAAATGATATAAAAAAACAAAAAAGAAATTATATATTTAAAGAGGAGAACTTACTTGTGGTCTTCTTGATACAATTATGAACACTAGATGGATTAACGATGGCTGGCACAACGGAAGTCTTAAAACTATTAAACATAAGGGTTTTTTAAGGGATATAATATGAAGTGTAGGGAAAGTGTAAAACCCCAAAAATATTACATCGTATATGTGTGTGTGTGTATATATATATATATATAACTAGGGATATTTAACCTAGTTTGGTTAGTTCATAAGCGATGGATTTCACACAAATAACCAAGCGAGTCAAATAAGAATGATGATCAGTTTGATTTGTTCTTAAGCGGCGGATTTTGCTAATGCAACCAAACGGGTCAAAACGATAGGATAGCAAAAGGTTTGATTGAATAAAAGCGATGGATTTCGTTAACCAAACGGGTCAAAATGATAAGATAGAAAAAGCTTTGGTTGAATAAAAGCCATGATTTCGCTAAGGCAAATGATAAGATAGAAAAGGTTTGCTTGAATAAAAGCGATGGATTTCGCTAAGGCAACCAAACGGGTCAAAATGATAAGATAGAAAAAGGTCTGGTTGAATAAAAGCGATGGATTTCGTTAACGCAACCAAACGGGTCAAAATGATAAGATAGAAAAACGTTTGGTTGAATAAAAGCGATGGATTTCGCTAAGGCAACCAAAAGGGTCATCGCTAAGGCAACCAAAAGGGTCAAAATGATAAGATAGAAAAAGGTTTGGTTGAATAAAAGCAATGGATTTCACTAAGGCAACCAAACAGGTCAAAATGATAAGATAAGTAGAGGATTGGATGGATAAAGCGATGGATTTCGCTAAGGCGGCCAAATGGGTCATATTTAATGCATACCGGAATGGATGCGTGAACACTTAATTTGGTTTACATGCTGTAAAAAGGGTAAAATTGAAAAATATGCATAAAACCGAGTAACGGTTGCGCAAAACATAAGTAGTTGTCCCAAAGAATGGGGTATGTTTATATAATTAATAATTTTGTAAGAATCAATAAAGTATATCAAGTTCGTTTGCTCAAATGTGAAAACGGGTCTAAATTATGAGATTTACGAAATTAGTATCGAGTAGCGTAAACGCTGATAACAAGGTACTATATTAATGAAAATAAGAAATACTATTTTACGGACAGATTTCTGCAAGTCCCAAGTCATGATTTGATGTAAGGAACTTGACACGGGTCGAACGGACAATTAAATCAAGACAGCAGCAAAACAACTGTAGTAAGTGGCGTCACCGACGCCATGTCTGGCCATCGCCGATGCATCAATATTGTCCAACGCCCTATGCTACTGCCTACGGTAGTTCAGCTCCGACGCTACAAAGACACGGCGTTGCTGACGCGGCAAACAGCTGTCACCGACGCCATCCCTGTAATTCTAGAACTTTGTGATTTTTTTCATTTGTGTTATTAGATATGATGAATTCACTCATCCAATATGATACTAACAAATTTAAAAAAAATCGTAGATGTTTGAGGAGATCGTAAGCATTCATGGACGAAGATCAAGCTAAGATGAAGAACCGAACACTTCCGAAATTCAAGCTTCCGTTTGCTTTGTTCATTTTATGTATCAAATTTTATCTAAAATATTTAAGTTGTTTTAAATAATTATAAAATTTCAACAACTTGGTATTTGAAATGTAATACGAAACTACGTTACCTTAAATGAATGTATAATCTTATATGGAATATATATATATGTAAAATATATATATAGTAAGTATGGGTCTTACAAGTTGGTAATAGAGCTTAAGGTTAAAAACGAAATGTGTTTGGTTCAAGGCTTGATCAAGACATACAGTAAGAATTAATTATGAAACAAATTCACTTAAGAATATAAGAAAAGAAAGTGACTTAAGGTGTATGGGAGGGGGGTATATTAATACACTCGAACCCGGGAAAATACACTAAACATAAATGGTGAAGGTAAGTTATATACTTGACCAAACCGAAAGAGAAAGATACATCACGTTTGATATCAAGTGATAAGCATAAATATCCACATAATAATATGGAAATTATTAAATAAGTTGCTTACCAAATTACTATGGACATTTCAGATGTCAGGAGTAACAGGAGATGATACGGTGTCCCTCATGACGGAGGAGATACGAAAAAAGATTTCTGAGGAAGTCAGAAAGGCTTTCAAGGCAAGTCTACCCCAATTTATGGATAGGCTACAAACTACAATCCTATCGGTTGTAGAAGAAAGAATGAATGAGTTAAAAGAAAGTCTTGTACAAGAAAAAGACAAGACTAAAAAAAGAAAGCCTGTCCAAACGACAAATTCATGGCATGTAAACCGCCAATCTATAATGGAGAAGTAGATCCTATCGTTTGCCAATGATGGATATGTGACATGGAAGGAGTCTTTGAGCGGACTCATTGTGACGAGACCGACTTCGTAGCTTACGGGACCGGTCAATTGAGGGGTCAGGCAAAAGATTGGTGGGACAATCTCAAAAAGGAACAAGGGGTCGAGGCCACGAGGACCATGACATGGGAGGAGTTTAAGGTGCCTTTCCTTAAACATCATAGCCCTAAAGCCATGATAGATAAATAAAAGAAGAATTTATTCAATTAAGACATAAAGGCGAAACAATTGATAAGATCACGAGAGTGTTCCTTGACAAGTTGAGGTTTTGTGACGAGTTGGTACAAACGGATGAGCAAAAGATTGACTACTATTACAATATGTTGAGTGCGGAGTATAGGGAATTCATGACTCCCTCAAAATACAAAAATCTCACAGAGATTATAAATGTCGTGCGAGAGCGCGAGATTGAATTAAGGAAGCAGGTCGAGAGAGGAGAATGGAGGGCACTGGATGCAAATCCAAGCCCTACTAAAAAGAAAAGATTTGAACGAAATTCCAAAGAAATGGAGTATAAAAGGGGGTCACCTAGCTGCAAGATATGTGGTCGTGCCCATAGGGGCGAGTGTTATTTCCAAAATAAACCATGTGTTATATGTGGGAAGACGGAACATGTGGCTTCAAATCGTAAAGTGTCGGTGTGTTACAAATGTTACCAACCGGGTCATAAGAAATTTGAGTGCCCAGAATTAAAAGGAAAGAAAGAAGTGCCCAACACAAAGATCGAGGTTCCAAGATCGAAGGCAAGATCCTTCCACATAACTGCGGCTGAGGCCAAGGTTGAACCCGATATGGTTTCAGGTATATTTATTATAAATTGTATTCCCACGTGCATGTTATTTGATATGGGTGCAAATAAATCTTTTGTTTCACTTGGATTTGTTCAACACCCTTCATTTACATTGATAAAATTGCATATGCCTATGGAAGTAGAAATAGGTGATAATAAAAGTTTTATTGGGTGTGAAATATATATCGAGATTGCAAATTGAACATTGATGATGAGGATTACTTGATTGACTTGATACCCATGTCTCTGGGGGAATTTCAAGTGGTTGGTCGGAATGGACTGGTTGTCTTGTTACCACGCCAAAGTGATATGCTTCCGTAAAGAAATACAATTAACATCTCCGAGCGGAAGGCATGTCGCTATATACTGGGAAAAGAATTGCAACCCCATATTATGTACAATGGCGGAAGCCCGTAGACTCATTCAACATGGGTGTAAGGCATACTTAACCTACGTATGAGATTCAGAAAAAGGTCATAAAAAATTAAAGACATTCCTGTCGTGAGAGAGTTTGAAGACGTATTCCCGGACGATTTACTAGGGATACTACCTGAGCTGAGATAGAATTTGGGATCGAATTAGTCTCGGATGCAAAGCCGGTAGCTAAGGCTCCGTACAGGCTAGCACCATCGGTGCTTCAAGAATTAATGTCGTAGTTGCAAGACTTACTGGATAAGGGGTTTATTCGATCGGGTGTTTCCCTGTGGGGCACACCAGTATTATTTGTAAAGAAGAAGGACGGAAATATGCGCATGTGTATAGATTACCGAGAGTTAAACAAACTTATGGTAAAGAATCGGTACCCGCTTTCAAGAATCGACGACTTATTCGACCAACTACAAGGTGCGAGTTGGTTTTCGAAAATCAACTTAAGCTCGGCTATCATCAATTGAGAGTAAAAGAGGAAGACATACCCAAAAAGGCGTTCTGTACACAATACTGGCACTATGAATTCCTTGTAATGCCTTTCGGGCTAACTAATGCACCCGCGATATTCATGGATCTTATGAATCGGGTTTGCAAACCCATGTTGGACAAGTCGGTGACAGTGTTCATCGATGAGATTGTCGTATATTCGAAAAAGGAGGAGGATCACGCTCATCATTTACATGAAGTGTTGGAAACTCTTAGACGAGAAAAACTTTATGCAAAATTTTCGAAGTGTGCCTTTTGGCTTCGGAAAGTACAATTCCTCGGACATATCATAAGCGCCGATGAAGTACTAGTATATCCGTCCAAAATTGAGGTAGTGTCGAAATTGAATCCTCCTAAAAATCCGTCGGAATTCAGAAGCTTATTGGGGCTTGTAGGATATTACATGCGGTTCATTCAAGATTTCTCTAAAATTGCATCACCATGTACTAAATTAACCAAAAAGGATGAAAAGTTTGTCTGGAGTGTCGAACAAGAAAGGGCGTTCCTAATGCTCAAGGAAAAGTTGACCAGTGCTCCAATATTGACTTTACCGGATGGCACTCATGACTTGGTAGTGTACTCCGATGCATCACACCTAGGTCTTAGGTGCGTACTTATGCAACGGGGCAGGGTGATTGCCTATGCCTCTAGACAACAAAAAGAAATATCCGGTTCCCAACCTCGAATTGGCGGCAGTGGCATTTGCCTTGAAGATTTGGAGGCACTACTTATACAGGGTAAAGTGTGCTATTTTTACCGACCATAAGAGTTTGAAATACTTCTTTGATCAAAAGGAGTTAAATATGAGACAAAGACGTTAGCTAGGAGCGGTGAAAGACTACGATTGTGAAATCCATTACCATCCGTGAAGGGCCAATGTAGTAGCGGATGCGCTAAGCCGAAAAGAAGAATATACACCCATACGTGTGCGGTCGATGTAACTCGTAGTAACTTCGGGTTTGCTCGAACGAATCCAAGTGGCCCAAGTAGAAGCGATAAAAGAAGAAAATTGGAGAAAAAGAACGTGTGAAGGGTTTAGTGAAAGATATTGAAGACGGAGAAAATGGGATGAAATCCCGATTCGGTAAAATTTGGGTCTCGAACACTTGCGGTATCAAGGATCTTCTACTCGATGAGGCTCATAAATCACGTTATTCGATTCACCCTGGAGCGACCAAGATGTATTGAGATCTGAAGCAAAATTATTGGTGGCCCGGAATAAAAGAGATGTATCGAAGTATGTTGAAAAATGTCTAACCTGTTTACAAGTAAAAGCGAAGCATCAAAAGCCCTACGGCAAGCTCCAGCAGCTAGACATACCAGTTTGGAAATGGGAACATCTTACCATGGACCTATTAACCAAGCTGCCGAGAAGGGCTTGAGGATTCGACGCCATTTGGGTGGTCGTGGATAGATTGACAAAAAGCGCTCACTTTATTCCTATTCGTGAGACTTATAATTCTGAAAAGATGTCGGAGGTGTACATGAATGAGATTGTAGCGCGCCATGGAGTACCGGTGTCCATCATGTCTGATATAGATACCTGGTTCACTTCAAACTTCTGGAGCGATTTTCAAGAACAAATGGGTACTAAACTGTTAATCAGTACGACATACCACCCTCAAACCGACAGGCAAAGCGAGCGAACAATTCAAACATTAGAAGATATGTTTCGAGCATGTATTATTGATTTTGGCGGTAGTTGGGACGCTTATCTACCATTGGCTGAATTTTCATACAACAACAACAACTACCATTCGTGCATTGGTGTGGCGCCATACGAGATGTTTTATGGTCGGAAATGTCAAACCCCGGTATGTTGGGGCGAAGTGGGACCGAGAGAGCTCGCCCATAAAGACGTGATTAAGGCCTCAAACAAAAAGATTGATATGGTACGAGCCCATTTAAAAGCGGCTCAAGATTGACAAAAGTCCTATGCGGATAAAAGACGAAGACCTATCAAGTTTCAAGTAGGCGATAAAGTAATGCTCAAGGAATCTCTATGGAAAGAGATCATTCGATTTAGGAAGATAGGTAAATTGAGTCCATGATTTATCGGACAATTTAAGGTTACTAATCGGGGGGGGGGGGCAGAGTGGCTTACCGACTAGAACTTCCAGATGAATTAAGCGGGATACATAACACATTCCATGTATCACACCTCCCCAAATGTTTAGCGGACAAAACCACATATGTACTTTATAGTGATATTGAAGTTGATGACAAACTTAACTTCATAGCTAGACCGATTCAAATCCTTGATCGGATGGTTAAGGGATTAAGGAACAAGGAGATTGACCAAGTAAAGGTCAAATGAGAGCATCGGAAGGGATCAGACACCACTTTGGAGTCCGAAGAGGAAATGAAACGACTCTACCCTTCACTTTTTTTGGTACGTTCACATATTTCGGGTACGAAACCCCTTTTAAGGGGGGTGGACTTGTAACACCCCAAAAATATTACATCATATATGTATATATAACTAGGTACATTTAACCTAGTTGGTGATAGGTTGTTTAATAATAAAAATAAAAATCATGAATTGTGGCCTCTTCATAATAAACTAGACATGAGGGACTAAACTTGCAAGAGGTTAAAGTTATTCTATTGAAACTACACAAAAAATATAACACACTCTCGTGTATGAAGTGCGGGTGAGCGACCATACATAGGAAGAACACACACAAACAAACCCTAGTTCTTTAAGGGGATCAAAATGGAGGGTGAATTAGGGCCTTTATTGGTGCTTGAATCTAGAATATCGATCATCCATGCCTACCTAACACCAGGTAAGTTGTAATTTTGATTTTGGTGATACTTGAACTTGAATGATTGATGTTCTTGAAACACTAAGTTGATGTTATGACATATGGGAGGTGTAATTTAAGTGTAGGATCATAATCCTTACTGAAAATAGATGATAAATTTATAAAATTGGAGTACTGATTATTATGCTTCATATAAAGAAGTGGGTTTTACTCCTGTATGACAAAATCCCAAGTAATTGTATGAATTATGAAATGTAATAACGTAAATCTTGCCTACAAGGTGTTTGATGTAATGTTTAGATGATCATGAATAATTGAGAAGTTCAAAAGAATCACAAAAATGAGATTATGATAATGACGCATGTCCTATATTGTAATATGAGTTCTAAATGATGTATCAGATTGAACTCTAAAGGCAAATTAAGTGAAGCGTAAGTGGCCAAGCCGGGACAGACGCGCGCTTAAAAGGAAAGCTTTAAGGTACGTGGTTTTGCGCCTCATGGTATTTTAACATATATTTTGTTTTGATGTATGATAAATGAGAAGATAAAGAATATCGACGAGTTTGGTTAGTTCATAAGTGATGGATTTCACATAACTAACCATATGAGTCAAATAAGAATGATGATCAGTTTGATTTGTTCTTAAGCGACGGATTTTGTGAATGAGGATCGTGCTCCTCCGATGAGCAACTGATCTGATCTAACTCAACTACCAAAGGCGGAATTCATTGCTAGAGAGGTTGACAAAATAAACAAGATAGAACTTACTGTTTATCTGCTCTGTTGTATTTAAAGACGTGCAAATTACAAACATGAGTAAACAAACTAGCAGAGCTTCACCGTACCATCTAAACTAACTCTGACACAACACTCCTCTATTTATAGGTCGACATGACTCGTACTGGAGTGCTGTTAAACACTGACATGCTTCGTACGAGCAGCTGGTCTGTACGAGTGACTGAAAGTCACTCGTACGAGCCACCTTGACTTGCTCGTACGAATCATACAAAAAGCATATAATAATCTTTTAACATATATACATTCAACATTAAAGCTCTATAAACAATACAGACACATCCTAGATGTAGGCAATAGACATAACGCATCAACAAACTCCCCCTTAGATGTTGCCGTAGTCTGGATAGTCTTCAAAAAAATCTTCAACTGATTTGACGCTAACGCTCAAATAATCTCTTGGGCGGTTTGCGACGCTCCTCAAATGCAATTGGTGTTTGGTCTGTTGGAGGAGGTCGTTTCGTTGTATTGCCAAACCGAAAGCTCCTAAGCGATGTTATGCTAGCACGCTCTGCAATCCGAGCTTCATTCTTATCTTTCTTTTTCTGCTCTATCTCCTCAAGCTTCCTCCCTGGAGTATTCCATGTCGATCCGGAATGTATATCATTTGCAAAGCAAACATTGACTATCTTCTGGAATTGGAGAGCTTGTTCCTTATCCTTCTCTTCAAAACTTATCTTACTGTAGAATAAACATTCAATATCCTTTTTTCGAACAGTTGACTAGCCACATAGGGTCTATTACTCGAATGCCACGCCATAACCCATATATTCGTTTGTGGGCTATAACGGCTTTGGTCAGCACATCAGCAATATTCCATGAATCTTCAGGGTGCACGCAGATTACAACCTCACCTGTGTTGGAGTCGTAGTGCCACCACTTGAATTTTAAATAAAAATCTTGCTCCATTCGTATCACCGGAATATTTTTCATTACTTTGGGCCTTTTAACGACGAGCGTAATATCCTTCTCTTGTGTTACTGGATCAATTTTTACGATACGTCGAGGATAGTGAGGTTTCCAATGAGTAAAACCATGTTGAGCTTCTAGCTTAATCAATTTCCAAAGCCGCTGGTCCCGAAACTTCATTTTCAAATTTATCATCTTTGTTTGAACCACTTCTTTGATATCCCAGAACGGCAAGGATTTGATGTTGCGTAGATATCTGAAATATTAGATTCCAAACTCGCTCTTCACCGCATAAACGTTCAGTTCCTCGATCCACCCCCAGCTTATAATATCCCCTAAAGATATATCAGCATCACGTGTAAAAACACAAGGGGAAATTTAAACTTGCGCTCAGCTGGTACATTTCGAAACCACTTCTTTCTTTCTTCAGCAATTTCTACACTCATCATTTGGTGAGGAATTGTGCCTTCTTTTGCAGCTTCTGCAACTTTTCTCTTCAACATTTCAGAACTCTCGGCTACAAATAATTCTGCGAAAGTTGGGGAATCATCTGTACTCTGATCAACTAAATTTGCATCGTCTTCATAATCATCTTCCACGATAACTCTAACGTAAAATTCGCGTCTTCAATATCTTTAAATACATACTCATTTGGCTCAAACGTGTCTATCTCGTTAAGCTCGTTCTCAAAATCAAATTCGAAATTTTCTTCACTTACTCCAAGCATTTCAGCTATCTCTTCCTTCGTATAACTAAGAAAAAATTCACCTTCCTCCACATCATGCTCAAGATAAAAGGCTTTTGCATGATAGAAATGGAATATATGTCAATCTCCAGGAAGAATTTCTGTCTGCTGAGCATCAATAGCTTCATCCACTTTATCATTCCTTCCTTCCTCTGTAGTCTGATTCACATAATCATCAAGGTACACAGAAACATCAACATCTTCATTAACACTTGAATCTGTAACACGAACACCTGTACCTCCTACATTATCATCATGATCATCATCACTATCAGGATCCTCATTCTCTTCAAACTCCTCAAACTCTTCAACAACTTCCTCTATCTCTTTGTCAAGCTTTTTCTTCAACAACCACTCACGATGTCTTTGTGAAAGATCTAACAAATCAATATCAACATCTTTTGGCTACCCTATAAGAATAAACTTTTTCGGCTCCTGATAAACAACTATATCAGTGCTTGTAACTGGCGCAGATTCGGCTTCTGGCTCAGTTTGCTCAATGATAGGATCCTCTACAACTTTGGCCTTGCCTTTTCCCTGGGCATCAGATTTCTCTTTTGTTAAATGTCCCTCTCGGCAACACACTCACGGGCCTCTGTTCGTTCAATTTCATCTATCTCGGCTGCGATATTCACACCCAACTTCTTTACTAATATCTTCTCGAATAAATTCATGCTCCTATCACTCTGAATTCTCTCTTCTTCATATTTGGTCATGCGCAATCTCAACCTTTCATTCTCAGAAACGATACTTGCCAACATAGCTTCAAGCTTTTGCTTGTCTTCAGATAAACCACCAATCTGTTCGATAATTCTTGTTTCTCTGCAGTCAACACATTGATTTGTTCTTGAAGCTCAACAATCCTCACTGTGTTCATCATAACTTGTTTTTGCAAATCGTCCACTCGCGGATCATTGAAAGTGAAATCATCACCCCCTGGTATATCACCAAAATCAAAATCAAATTCGAATTTGGACTGTGATGTCTGAGATGTATGCGGTGGTTGTTGTGGAGTCTGTTGTTGTTGCGGTGCTGATTATTGCTGAGGTGTTTGTTGCTATTGAGGAATTTGCTGTTGTAGTGCTTGTTGCTGCTATGTCAGTTGTGGTGGAGATTGTGGAGCCTGTCGTGGTGGAGAAGTTGGCACTTGTTGAGACGGCTCAACCACGACTTCTTCAACAGTTGGCTCTGATGTAGTCTCTTTGGCTCTAACTGTGGGAGATTCAGAACTTCATGCAGTAGAATGCTTTATCCTTCTTTGTTTCTTCTTGATCGGCATTTGAAACATAGATTCAGAATCAGAATCAGATGGGATATCCGTCGTATCGTCTTCTCCTGTTGCTTTGCGCTTTCGTTCTTCAGCCTTTCTTTTAAGCTCTGCTTGACGATTTTTCTCTATTTTCTGCGCCCTTTTCTTTTCTCCTGCTCTTCGTTCATCAGAATTCGTGCTAGAAGATGAAACATCTTCAGCTGCTTTCTCTGCTCCAAATGCTTGACGTTCGATGTCAGCAACAATATCTTCTGTATTCTCCTCAGTGTCCGATTCATCACATAAACCAGAGCTTTCATTAGTAACTTTCTTTTTCTGTTGCGCTGTTGCAGAAGTGGAAGTTGAAGCTTTACGCTTAGCACCCTTATCTCCGTCTTTAACAAACCACGGACTTCGCTTTGCAACAAACCCAGAGAACGCTGTTAGCTCATCATCCTTGTCACCACTATCATCCTTTCTCCATAGGCCTGGTGCAGGGGATATATAATCTTTATCCATAATAGCACTGAAAACAGGCTTAGCAGTAGGAATAGCCTTCAGATGTATGCTCATTTTCTTCAACGTGGAAACATCCATATGCTTTAGCTTCAAGATATCCTCCTTGCTTTTCTTCAGATTCGGATGTAGGTGATCTAACATCATTTGCACAAATCTCGGATATTGTAAGAACTTCCCCTCTGAATATTTTAAACCATCTCTGAGAAGTTATATGGCAAGTTCAGCACTAAAGCAGTAATCACGCACATCTTGTAATCAACGAGATCATCATAACCTCCCTTTCGGTGACTTAGGGCGTGTGCGACAACATGAGCAAGATATCGAAATGGTGCGCTCAGATTTGCCTTCTTAAACGATGCGACATTAACAAAACCGGCATATCCCATACGGAAGAAGCATCCTTTAACCATATATTCATCATTTTCTTCTCGTTGATGAACCTTTCCCTTTCGACATCTGATAGTTGAGCGAGAGTCTTCTCGAGGCCATTTTCTCCTACCGGCGCTTGGTATTTAGCTTCAATCGTGAACCAGCAAGTAAAGTGATTAGCCTGCACCCAATTCATGAACCACACACTCCAACTATCGAAATCTTCTAAGTTCATTAACTTTGGCGGTTTAGTCACTGTCCCCATCTCATTTTCGAGATTAATGTTTTGTGCCGCTATGTTTGTAACAGCTGATGTAGCAAACACGTTGTAAAATTCTTCAGACATTTTCTGTTAAAAATTCAAAACACACTTTTCAAAACAAACTGATTAGTGCAGAAAACTTCTTTCGTGCGGATGACAATAACACCTCATGCGAATGAGATCCGTTCGTACGAACCAGAAAATTGTAAGAACAAGATGATTTGCACAACACAGTTACTCGTGCGAACAAGATTTGTTTGTGCGAATGACCAATATCCGTTCATACGAGTGAGATGCTCGTACGGATGTTAAGTTCGTGCGAATCACTTTGTAAAATCTGAAAATTATAAAATTTTGTAAACTTCTTAGAACTTGTCTGTACGAATGGTTCAATTCAGCTTTTCGTGCGAGTGGTTTCTCTACTCGTACGAAACAGCTAAGTCTCCAAACAGATGAATTTTAAGGATTTCGACATGATTAAGTCCGATTTTAGGTCTGAATTTGCTAAGGTTTGATTAGAATGTAGTTTAGCGTGAATTCCTAGAATCCTAGTCCATTTCGTCCGTAAATTCGTCCAGAATCCAAGTATGAAACAACTGATAGCCTGCAATTACTTGTTGTTTGTCAGTAGATCAGATCTCAAAGCTCTGATACCACTTGTGAACGAGGATCGTGCTCCTCTGATGAGCAACTGATCTGATCTAACTCAACTAGTAGAGGCGAAATTCATTGCTAGAGAGGTTGACAAAACAAACAAGATAGAACTTATTATTTAACTGCTCTGTTGTATTCAAAGACGTCCAATTACAGACGTGAGTAAACAAACTAGCAGAGATTTTCCGTACTATGTGAACTAACTCCTAACTCTGACACAACATTCCTCTGTTTATAGGTCGATATGACTCGTAATGGAGTGCGTGTTAAACACTGATATGCTTCGTACAAGTAGCTGGTCCGTACGAGTGACTGAAAGTCACTCGTACGAGCCACCTTAACTCGCTCGTACGAACCATACAAAAAGCATAAAATAATCTTTTAACATATATACATTCAACATTAAAGCTCTATAACGCATCAACAGTTTTCGCTACTGCAACCAGACGGGTCAAAATGATAGGATAGCAAAAGGTTTGATTGAATAAAATCGATGGATTTTGCTAAGGCAACCAAACGGATCAAAATGATAAGATAGAAAAAGCCTTGGTGGAAGAAAAGCGATGGATTTCGCTAAACCAAACAGGTCAAAATGATAAGATAGAAAAAGCTTTGGTTGAATAAAAGCGATGGATTTCGAGGTAACCAAACGGATCAAAATGATAAGATAGAAAAACGTTTGAGCGATGGATTTCGTTAAGGCAACCAAACGGGTCAAAATGATAAGATAGAAAAACGTTTGAGCGATGGATTTCGCTAAGGCAACTAAACAGGTCAAAATGATAAGATAGAAAAAGGTTTGGTTGAATAAAAGCGATGGATTTCGCTAAGGCAATTAAACGGATCAAAATGATAAGATAGAAAAAGGTTTGGTTGAATAAAAGCGATGGATGACCAGATAGAAAAAGGTTTGGTTGAATAAAAGCGATGGATTTCGCTAAGCAACCAAACGGGTCAAAATGATAAGAGAGAAAAAGGTTTGGTTGAATAAAAGTGATGTATTTCGCTAAGGCAACCAAACGGGTCAAAATGATAAGATAAATATAGGTTTGGATAAATAAAGTGATGAATTTCGCTAAGGCGACCAAATGGGTCAAAATGGAGTTTTAATGCCTACCGGAGTGGAGGCGTGGACACTTAATTTGGTTTAATGCGGTAAAAAGGGTAAAATCGGAAAATATGCGAAAAACCGAGTACGGTTGCACAAATCGTAAGTAGTTGTCCCAAAGAATGGGGTGTATTAATATAATTAATAATTTTGTAAGTATCAATAAAGTATATCAAGTTCATTTGCTCAAATGTGAAAACGGGTCAAATTTATGAGATTTACGAAATTAGTATCGAGTAGCGTTTAACAAGGTACTATAGTAATGAAAATAAGAATACTATTTGAAGGACGGATTTCTGCAAGTCCCGAGTCATGATTTGATGTAAGGAACTTGACAGGGGTTGAACGGACAATTAAATCAAGACAACATCAAAACAACAGCAGTAGGTGGCGTCGCCGATGCCATGTCTGGCCGTCGCCGACGCAGCAATATTGTCCGACGCCCTATGTTACTGCCTATAGTAGTTCATCTGTCACACCCCGATTTTCGATGTAGCGGAAGCCTGCGCGAGGTGTCGGTAGAGCGGCAATTGTTGCATTCAACCAAGTAAACGACAATTGTGTTACATTACAAAACGTTCATCCATACTTTTTTTAACACAAAATTTACATAATAACTTTTGTCTTCAAAACATACCACAAGTTTAAAATCATTACTTAAAATTCAACATAAGTTTATAAAACACAACAACAAAAGTCTGGATGAAATGTAACGTCTTGACTTCACAATATACGAACAAGTTTTTTTCCCGAAGGCTATCCACTAGTTTCATGTAATACATGTTACTTTTGAAAATATCTTCAACAAAAACTAGTGAATTCTTGTAATAAATTTCCGTATCAAATGAATCTTCAAAGACATTTGAAAAATAAATTCGTTTAATATAGCATAATGAAACTTGTAAGATCATTATTGTGTTGCAAGGACATTAATCTGTATGTTGAATAAGGTGGCAACCAAACCTTGACGATTGTTGTGTCTGCGACACTTGTTTTAGACACAAAAGTACTCTAATACGATATGTTATTATTGACGTAATAGAGTGGGGCTCGCCCGAACCCAACAGATCTATCCCCTTGTTCCTTGGTACTTGTTATTCATTAATGGTCCCAATGCTTGAGCCTTATTCACATGTGATCTAAATATTTTCATTTTCCCAGCTATATCAACTGTAACATGTATACATCCCCGCACGTTTAAAAACCATAAAAATATTAAAATAAAAGGGGAAACATGAACTCATTGATTTGCGTTCCGTGTAAATCTCTATTCGATTCTTGATCTTTGTTCTTTCCTCGACTTACAAGTGTTCTATTCTCGTTAGACACTTAGGCTTTCTTTTGTTTTTCGTACAAGTATTTTATCTTGAATTTCATACTTGTAATTGTTGGTTTTTCTTGGTTGATAAACATACATACATACATACATACATACGTACATACATACATACATACATACATACATACATACATACATACATACATACATACATACATACTCTAGATTTATTACATGTAAATGGGCCTAGCCCATAATTTAAATGTAAGAATTCAATCTAAAAGTTACTTGTATATGGGTCTAGCCCTACCTAATTTTATTTAAAGTGGGTCAAGCCCAATTGGTTTGTAAAAGTGGGCCTAGCCCAAGTTAAGAATGAAAGATTGGGTCTAGCCAAAAATAGCTTATAGAAATGGTTTAGCCCAATTTTAGTTTTTATAAAAGTGGGCTTGGCCCAATAGTTAATTTTATTTATACAAGCGTTGTAATTTTTATAAAAGTGTGCTTAGCCCAAGTTTGATTTTTATATAAGTGGGCCTTAGCTCAACTAATTTATATAAATGGGCTAGTCCATATATTTAATAAAAATAAGTTTAGCACAATATATTTTTTATAAAAATGGGCTTAGTCTAATAAATGTTTAGTTGGGCTTATCCAAGTTTTTAATATTTACTGGTAATTGTTATAACTTATAAAAACTTATTTGTAAAAACTATTAGTTATAAGTTAATTTTTTATAAATCCTAGTAAACATAAGATGTAACGGTTGATTTGTCCATTTTGACCGTTATGTTCGCATCGATCATTTTATTCGTTTCGTCTTTGTCGTTTGTTTCATTTATACCATATACTTTATTTTGTCCGAATTGTCCAAGTTGTCCGAATTGTCCGATATATATTATTTTTGTCAAAATTGAACATTTATATATTTTTGTATTTGATTCAACATGATCAAAATATATAGTTTGTATACAAAAATATATGTACAAATAATAGGTGATTTGAAAATACATATTTTTATCAAAAATATATATTTATCTCCTTTTTAGTTTAAGAAAACATAAGTAATCATATTCTTAACTTTTTCATCCAAACTTTTATTAAAACAAGATTAAAGTTTCTAATTACTTTAATCTCAAAATCTTTAGTTTATCACATCTTAATCAAGATTAATTTTTGTAAAATTTTTGCCATAGTTTCCTTTAAAATATAAGTTTTCCCATGTTTATATAAACATGATTTAAATAATTTTTCTAACTCAAATCATCATTAAATCACATATATTATACAAAAGTATTGTAAAAAATGTCATAAACTTGATATAGTTTTAAATTTTCTTAAAACGGAAACTTTATTATCACTTTTAAACAAAATTTCTAAATCATAACTTTTATTTAAGAATCTATAACTTATATGATCATCTTTAAAATATAAAATCATGTTCATGACTATTTTTTAATGAATCTTGCTAATCTAAACATGCATGTGTTTAGATCATCTTTTTATTCATGAATTTGCAGAGATTCAAGTTTACTAGTTTATGACAAATTGAAGATCATCCATAATCATCAAGAAAACCACATAATTATATTAGTGATCATAGATTTATTAGTGTTTTTCAAGTGGGTTTTTGAATATGTTTTAAGATGATCTTGTGTATTTTTATAAAATATGAAGTATGAGATGAGGTTAAGGATCTTACTACTAGCACAAGGCTAGGGATGATCTAAAAGATGAAGAAAATGTCTTGATCAAGAGTTCCAAGCTTCAAAGTAAGCTTTCTAATCTTTGCAAACTCCTTAGATCATCTTTAGATCTTCATGCAAGCTTGAAGTTCTTGTGTTTGGATTTAAAAAAATAATTGAAGATGATCATGGTAGTGTTGGCCGATTTTTGGAAGCTAAAGGAAGGAGTGTTTGTTGAGTTTTGGTGTTGTGAGAAAAGATGGAATGGAATCGCTAGATGTTGTGATTATGCTTGTGTTCTTATACCACACATGCCACTAATCACCAACATTAGCCAACTCATCAACAAAAACTTAAGTGGCATGGGGAATTTCTCCCATGTAGCCGTGAGGTTGGGGGTTGGTTATATATATATATATACACATATATATATATATATATATGTATATATATATATATATATGTACATATATATATATATATGTAATTTATAAACTTTTATAAACTTTAATAATTTTATATATAAGTTTTTATAAAAATTAATGCCCCAACACTTTAAATGTATGTTATAATATTTCAAAGTAATTTACTAGTCTTATTGTTTCGTTGTTCGGTTGATAAAGTTGGTTTGGGTCTTGTACCGGTAAAATACTAATATATTGTGTTACTTACAAATTTTATTTACACAATAGTTCTAGTACAATTCTTATTGTCCCGTTAATTAATCTAGCTCTTCAGACTAATAAATTGGTTATTTTGAGTTCAGTTCCGGTACCGGCTTTGTTGTCGGGTTTTTACTGAACAAACTGTATAGCTTTAAATAATATGATTTATATATGGGTTTTACACTATTTCTAACACCCGTTATTATTATTTAGCTAAAATAATTTTTTTGGGCTTTCGGACATTTGCTGTTTTTGTGCTGCGGAATGTTGTATTTTGCTGCAAAATGTTGTATTTTGCTGCAAAATGTTGTATTTTGCTGTAGAATTGGACAATTTGGTGTTTTAACTAAAGTTTTATGGTATGACAGTGCATACATATCTTATGTCTTAATTCTGAAATACCAGACTGTACTGTAACCAGTACTGATATTTATTTCGTGTTCGCGTCTTTGTCATCTGTCTAGGAAATGGTTTTATATATTCGTGATTGTGATGTATCCATTATCATACCAAGCTATGGTTTGGTTAAATTCCTAGACTTTTAAGACTTAAAATTATAATTTAAGTCAAGTTGTGTGTAAATAGACAATATAATAGTTGTTCAAGTTGTACAGAATTACCGAAATTTTGCCAATTGTCACATTCTCCCCTTGTTCAAGTAAATTTCGTCCCAAAATTTAAGTCGTGTCATCCTTTGCATAGGATTTCTCGAACTGGTGGGGGTACTTTCTTTTGATTTCGTCTTCTCGTTCCCAAGTGAACTCAGGTCCGCGCTTTGAGTTCCAATGGACTTTGACTAGTTTGATTCAACTCCTTCTTTTCTGTACTTTCGAATCTAAAACTTCGACAGGTTCTTTGATGAAATGGAGTTTGTCGTCTATATGAATTTCGTCTGTGAGAATAATAAGTTACTCGTCTGAAAGACACTTTTTAAGATTTGACACATGAAAAGCGTCGTGAACGTTACTAAGTATTTCAGACAATTTCAACTTATATGCGACTGTTTCAATCTTCTCCAACATTTCATATGGTCCTATGTACCTCGGGCTAAATTTTTCTTGCTTCTCGAATCTAACTACGCCTCTCCATAGCAAGACCTTTAATAGCACTTTGTCTCCAATTGTAACACCTCGTAAAATCGTGTCCAATAGCGACACGTGTCATTACTTTTATATTAATTCTAATAAGGACTAAAGGTGTTAACATGCTCAAACTAACCCTCTGAGTGACCCTATACGAAGTCCTAACTCTCATATGAGCCACTTACTGGATGAGAGTGATTATTTGTGTAAATATGTAAGAGTTGGACGATGGAGGGGTTAAAAGTGTCAACAAATTAATTTATACCTCTGAGTGACCTTTTAACAAATCGAGAGCTTAACAATGTTCGATCATACTCCCGGGTATGCTAAATATTAGCTACGGAGGGCTAATTATGCTTATAAAGGTGTTTTAGAAGTTTAATAAGTTGAGGGGCTGAATGTGGCAAATTTAGAAAGATTTTATTGACCGCTTGCGGGCCGCGAGAGACAAGGCCTGGTCTCTCGCGGGCCGCCAGAGGAGGTCTGCTGTAGAAAAATTTGCTTGGCAACCACACAAGCTACCAAAACCCATTCAATTCGAAACCATGGGCTTCCAAACTGCTATGCCATGTTTTAGGACACTTGTAGACACCATCTAACACCTGGCATCACCTCCTTCAAGCTCTCCAACTATAAATAGGAGCATTGGTTCTTCACTTGAACTTGCGCCTTTCTCATAAATCATTCTACCTCCCTCCTCTAGAAGTTCCTAACTGAAAGGAGCATCCAACTTAGTTCTATTTCATCCAAGGATCACTTGTAAGTGTTCCTTTCTCTTGCATTTTCGTTTATAGGCATTTTATAGCCAGAAGTCAAGCGTTTACGAAAAACACTTTGACTTTCGGTTAAGACCTTTATGGTCCGGCCATTGTTCAAAATGAACATGGCTAAGTGATCGTAATTAGGAAGGTATTAATCCCTTAAAAGGGCACCTCTTAAGGATCGCGTTTACTAGGTTAATTGACGGATCAAAGTTTATGTTTTAAAAAGTAAAACGGGTCAGATTTTATAAAAATTATAATATGAGTTTATATATCTTATATATATTTTTGACACTTAAGCAATTTGGTAATAATTGCTAGAACATGTGGGAACATGTTCGATCCATCAATTTCAGTCCTAGAGTCGGTTCGCAACCGAAAGTCACGAAGTTTGACTTCTACATTGACTTTCAATTCTGGCCCGACTTAGATTAGTTAACTTCTGACTTATGGTAGCATTATGATCGTAATACAATGTAGCATAACCCTCTGAGATTATATTACTTGATCATAATCATACTCTGAGTTTATACACAAGTTTCGCTAAAATGTCAATTTTGACTAAAATGCTCTTTTACATAAAACAAGGTTTTAATCAACAATGAACTTGCAAATGAATTACCTTTGGGTATGTTAATGTAATTAACATATTATGATGTTAATATTCTGATCATAAACTAAGTTTTAATATAATATCATAAATTATATTTTTAAAAGACCAAAATGTCGTTTCGGTGCATAGTTTGGTCTTAAACCATAAATCACACTTATGTGTGACTTCTTACTAATAATATATCACAAATTAAGTATTTTTCCAGAATATTTATGATCATAACATCAGAATACATGCAAGTTCCTTTAATAGGACACATAAATGGTCAAAACGCCTTATAAGGCGTAGTTACATTTTAAAACCTTAACGGGCATATAAGTTGATATCCTACTGATATTACAACTTATTTAAAGTATAATGACATATAGAACTTGTTCATGACTCATCCGATTACCCGATATCGCTTATATGTGTACGGTTAAGTATATGTAACAAGTTTACAAAAATTAATCGAAACGGGTTTAACCTTACCATTTAAATCTCAAATTCTAGAATGTTAATTGTTTACCCATGACATACAAGTCTTAAGTACTTGTTCGGTTTCAACTACCTTCTATCCAGTCATCGCTTAATCTAGCGTATTGTACCGTTTTGATCCTTTAAGCTAGTCGGTCTAAGTCGATGACTTAAATAAGACCATTAGCATTCTAATTGGTTAGCTTATGCCATATTCCAGACTAAAGCCTTCCAGTAAATGCTGTCTGCACTTATCTAATTGATTAAACGGCTGAGTTAATATAAACTTGCATTTAAATCAAGTGCTAGCTCAGGTAAATACCCTTGACTTATTTTCCCTATACGGGCTTGGGTTACGTATTATTACCGCTTGGTTGGAAATGGGATCAATCGAATGCCGGATTGTGGCTAGTAAATCCTCATATTCCGTTTTGATCAGTTTTGTTCGATAACTTAAACATTGGGGGTTAACGACCGTGTCCTGGATATCCTCAGCTCATTTAAGTTACTAATGGCCACGAGCAAAGCACGGGGTGTAGGCATACACCCGACAGATGCAAATGCTAAAATATTTTTACCCACAAGTTGGGGATAACTTCTTCGTGGGGTTCTTTAGTGGTGTGTAAGTTAATCACGTCTCGGTTTCTATACTGGGCCCCTTATGTATTGACAAACATGTGAATCTGTTAACAAGGTTATAAACATAACTTTCCCAAGTTATAAAAGATTTTTCGTGCCCTGTACACTTAAATCAATTTTTGAAATGTTTTCAAAACGAGCCAGTTAATTGTATTTAACAGCGAAAACTGACGTATTTTCAAAAGACTAAGTTGCAGGTATAATATGAAATAGGTTGGAAGCTACTTGGTAGTGATATAAGAGGATCTTGCAAATCCTTAGATCTGCCCTAAAGTCTGTTACATATATTTGTATATTTTACTATCTGCCTGTGGATCTTTCATTACAAGCCGTCTGTATATTATTTTCGTACTTTGAACATTTGGTTTGTAATAGTAGTTTAAACTCCAAGACTTCGCTATACTGTGTTAATTGACTATGATGATATCAACTTACGTCACGATATTCCCCACCCGGGCCCACCGGTGTTTGGTTGGAAATTCGGGGTGTGACACCAATCTCAAAGGATAATGGTTTGCGGCGTTTATCTGCAAAACTTTTCTGTCTATCCGGAGTTGTTTTAATACGGTCTCCAATTTAAAATATTTTATCCATAGTTTCTTGGATTAATTATGGACATATCATTTGTTTATCGCCTATTTCCGCCCAACATAGCGGATATCGACACTTACGTCCATATAATGCTTCAAATGGAGCAACTTGAATACTCGTGTGATAACTATTGTTATATGAGAACTCCACTAAAGGCAAGTGAGTATCCCAATTTCCGCCTAAGTCAATCACACAAGCACGAAGCATATCTTCTAAGGTTTGAATGGTGCGTTCACTTTGGCCATCTGTTTGGGGATGAAAAGCCCTTAGATCTAAGCGAGATCCAAATGCCTTTTGAAATGATTGCCAAATTCTTGATATGAAACATCCATATCGATCAAATATTATGGAAATAGGAACTCCATGTCTTGCCACAATCTCTTTAAGATAAAGTTCGGCTAACTTCTCAGTTTTATCTTTCTCATGTACCGGCAAGAAGTGAGCTGATTTGGTTAGTCGGTCGACAATTACCTAGATCATGTCGTGACCGCAAGAAGTCCTGGGTAAATTTGTTATGAAATCCATAGAAATTTGTTCCCATTTCCAAGTGGGAATCAGGTTGTTGTAAGAATCCTGAAGGTTTTGGTATTCGGCTTTAATTTTTGCACATGTTAGACATTTTTAAACATAAGTTGCAATATCTCTCATAAGATTAGGCCACCAATATCATTCTTTAAGATCGTGCTACATTTTATCCGCTCCGGGATGTATCAATATTTAGATTTATGGGCTTCATCTAGAATTAGGTTTCGCATACTACCTAAAAGAGGAACCCAAATTCTGTTCGCAAAATACATAGTTCTGTCTCATTTGGTTCCCAAGAGGGCTAGTCCCATTCATACAATTCACGAGATACAAGAATATATATATTTGGTGAAATCTATATTGACAACTTATCAATTCAAAGAAATACAATTCTATACAAGTCTAAATAAATATTTAAGACGAAAGACTTGTACATGAGTCATTACAAAGACCGAAGTGTCTTACGAACCTAGCACATTTGTAGGCCATGATACATCAAGGAAACCACACATGAGTTACACGCAGTTTACGCAACGCACTACTGTGAGTTCATGTCCCCTTTTCGTTTTAAAAGCTTTTCAGTTTTACAACTATCTGGGGAAATACATGTACAATGGTATGATATGCTACGGAATGAAACAACGTAGATCATGTGTGCATAGAGTTGTACTTAAGCACCATTAATCTTGTTTAGACCACGGTACAAAAGGTTAGATCTATCGGGCTTTGGCAAGCCCTACTCTTGGTCATGGGCCCACACAGAATATTGCATTTGTGTCCCAGTCGAGGGTAATCAACACAAAATCGTCTAGGTTTGGATTGCTTCCTATGTCGTCACACATATTAATGTCCTTACAAAACATTAATGATCAACGATTTTATTGACGCTTTACATAACAATTTTCATACAAATACATCTCATTTTTTAAGGATACGTCTCATACAACTAAAACGCATGAACTCGCCAACTTTTGTTGACTTTTCAACTTAACATGTATTTAAGGGAATTAGTCGATCATGGGGGAATTTCAGTCAAGAAAGCAAGTGTCAAGACTCCATGCCACATTTTGAAGGGTTTGCCTGTTATATGTCGCCTGAGGTGATATAGGGGTCAAAGCCTTATCATTTTAAAACTTGCATTTTGATGTACAACACTATGACAACTTATTTTCATTTGATGGTTTGTAAACAATATAATTAACCCGTGTTGTGTTTTGAAACGATTATGACAATGGAATTTGGAGTTTGTTTTGTTCATCTAGTATGTTCGCTTATATTGTATGCAATGAGAATTAATTAGATCACACCTCATGGTTCCGCCTATGAGCGGGTGTGACAGATTGGCATTAGAGCTTCGATTGTAGTGAACTAGGATTCTTTCTCGAGTCTAGTCTACAATCACTAGGATCCTCTCATAAAACAATTTTTACATGAACAAGGGATTTTCAGTGCATAAACATTTCGCAAGGTCCACTACATAAATTCATTTCATATAAACGATACAAGGACATTGAGTGTCTTAGTCTCTAAAGAGTAGACATTAAACATTAAGTTAATCCGCACAATACAATTAGGATAACTTAAAATGGACTTAGTGATTCTTACATTTCATGTATATATATTAAGTAAAATTTTTTATTAATATATATGTCGTACAAAATAATTTTCTAGGTTACCATGTCTTCGTCGAAGAGTAGTGATATGTATGATGGTGTGGACCCTATGGAGCTCTCTTCGATGATGAGTACAGACTTGAGGTGGAGATTATCACCTCGGACAGTGAGTCGGATCCCGAGGAGGATCCCAACTTCGTATCAAAGGATGAGGATATGGACGATTTTCAGCCATTTGCTTTACCCGACGGCATCATGGAGGACGTCCCCCTGGTAGACGACGTCTTAGCCTTACCCCCTCAGCTTCATAATCTTGTTATCATTGGTCACCCCAAGGGCGACCACATTCTGGCACCGATACCCATTGTTGTCGTATCTTTTGTCAACGATCTCGACGAGGACGATGACAACTACTTGTGTTCCATGTGGACGAGGACCTCGGGTACGGGGAGGTCTTCGACATTGTTATCTTAGAGATGGAATCACCCGTAGTTTCTATTGTTGATATCTTTTCTGACTCTGATTCTGACTCTAGGGAGTCAATGACTTCCTCTACGCTTTGGGCATTTGGCCTGGAGGCGTACCCTGAGAAGGTTTCATCTGCTGTTTAAGCTACCCCCACACCTGTTCTGAGCCCTGCTCCCACTCACACCTCAGTGCACACCTCCACTCCCTCCATTGATGATACCATTCACTACCCGATGCCGGTGGGCATTTTGGCTTCGATACGGCTGCTAGCCCCTGATCCACTTTGATTTCAGTACACTCATCTTGTTGAGCCTTCACACAGATCACCATCACCTCACCACAAGGCGGGCTCTCTCCATATGTTCCTACCGAGCACCTTGCGACTCGGTACTCTCCACCACATGTCATGCCCACATCTGACCCACACCACCCTGGTTACGCTACCAATGATCTCATCATGTCTCTAGAGCTCTAGGTCAAGATCCTTTGTAAAAGGGTCTATCAACCAGATAAGCATGCGGATGCCATGCCACCATCCTCACCCGCATACTCACCACCAGCTTCACCACAACCCCCAGCAACACCACCCCCCATGCCACCATTTGGCCTTGTCGCCCAAGTACAAGCACTCGAGCAATAGGTAGGTGTGCTACTCCGTCGAGTCTACGAGCTTGAGAAGGAGGTCACCGACTTTCGTAGCCTAGCTTTCCTGACTCCACTACCATGCCCTCCCTCACCTTAGACTTTTTGTTTGAAGGTACCTTTTGGCATGGGAACTAGCTACCCGTTTGTGCATGAAGATTACACATCGAGTTTTGAAGACAACTAGAAGACTGAAGATCTCTTAATGTGAAGGAAGATTTTTACCACTTTATATGTATTAAACTTGTATGACCGGGTGATGTAACCCGAGTATATTTTTGTTCCCTTTACAAACGAAAATGTAACAAGTTGTCTAGATATATATGAAAAACTTGGTATTATCTTTACGACACATTTTATTTACATGTTTATACATGCCATGTTATTTATATGAGTTGACTTATTCGATCGCTTGGTTGCATATATAACTTTTTATTTTATATAGTTATATATACATACTATATATATTATTAGTTAAAAATATTATTTATTAAATATATGCCTAAATCCATCGTTATATTATTTTGGAAGATCATGGCACCAAAAAGAGGAGTTGTTCGCAGGCGGACGGTAAACCCACCCCACCTCCGCGAATACCTAGGATGGAGGCAGAAGTGAACTCGTTGCTAGAAGAAAGGATATCACAAGCTATTGCCCAATGTGAGGCAAACCGCAACGAAAATAGTGGCGGTACCCGCCGATCAGGCGGCCAAATACAAGGCGGTTTTTCTAGTGGAGACAATGTCAATGGTAATATTTAGTTGTTTTGTTATAACTTAAACAATTCTCTTTCTATTCGTGTGGTTCATTGTTTGCTCATCTTAATCCGTTTATGCGATTTTTTAAGGTGCACATACAAGTAGGTTCTGGACCGCAAGCCACAGAACAATGATGGCACTGGCAGTGCCATGGCTTTTGTGCTCTGGACCGAGAAAACGGATTCAAGCATCTGCATGAGCAATGCTCCGCAAATCAACAAGTTATATTTGTCACGGGCCTGTTTGCTGATAAGGCACTTACTTGGTGAATCTACAAGTGCAAACTTTGGGTGACAATGCTGCTTACGGATGTCGTGGGAGGATGTGAAAGAAAGGATGAGAGAAAAGTATTGTTCTCGAGCTGAACTCCAAGAATTGGAGACTGAATTCTGGAATCTCACCATGATAGGAGCTGATATTGTGGGATATATGCAAAGGTTTGACGACCTCTCTTGCATGATCCCTTACCTTGTAACGCTAGAATTCAAGCGTATTGAACGCTATATCTGGGGTCTGGCCCCGAGATTCGAAGCTTGGTTACATTGGCAAACCCCAGCATTATCACTCAGGTTGTGACCTTAGCCGTTAGTCTCACTAAAGACGCGATAAGTATGAAGAAGTTGTTTTTATAAGGAACTGAAAAGTAAGAATCTCACGTCGAGTCTTCAAATGATGGAAAAATGAAGTACTTGAACTTCAAGAAAGGAACTCATGTGAACAACAACAACAACAAAAATAATTACAACAACAATAACAACAGAAGGAGAGAGGCTAACCTGCCTAGGGATGCAAGAGCGTTTGTAGCCACAAACAGCACGGGCCCCAAGAAGTATGAAGGCCCCTATCCTAACTGTGAAAAATGCAAGTACCACCATTTGGTTGCTTGCCGGGTTACTAAATGTGATAAGTGTGGGAAGAGTGGCCACCATACTGAAGCGTGCTAGGCAACTGGAACTGGAGGAGGAGCGGGAAATGGTAATGGAAATTAGAATGGGAATGGCAACGAAAACGGAAACGGAAACGGAAATGGTAATGGACGTGGGCCGGGATGTTATGGTTGCGGAAGCAAGAAGAACTGGAGGAAGGATTGTCCTAGAGAGTCAAGCTCGCGGGAGAGCTTTTGTGATTGGAGCAAGGGATGCGTGCCAAGACCCTAACATGGTCATTGGTACATTTCCTATCAACAATCGTTACGCATCCATATTATTTGATACTGGTGCTGATTTTAGCTTTATTTCTATGGAATTTAAAAATATACTTGGCGTAAAATCAAGTAAGTTAGATGTTCCATATTCTATTGAATTGGCAATGGTAAAGTTGTCGAGTCGGAGGAAGTCATTAAAGGAGGTCCGTTGGAACTAATGATCTCTTACCCGTTCAGTTAGGTAGTTTTGACATAGTAGTCGGCATGGATTGGTTATCCGATAACCAAGCTGAGGTCGTATGTCACGCGAAGGTCATTCGCATCCCACTACCGAACGAGGAGACACTTATCATACATGGAGAGAACAGCGACACACCATTGCGGATCATCAATTGCATGAAGGCACTAAAGTGTTTACGGGAAGGTTGCTTCGCCTTTATAGCACACGTAGCCAACAAGAAAACCGAGGAGCCGTGTGAGTCCCAAATCAGATTCGGATCACAGTGGTTGATTATTATCACCCAAACAACTATAGATTAGTTGTTTGAATGTGTAAAAGTTAAGAAAAACCAAAGAATGAAGATGAAGATTCTTGTATGGATCAAACAACAAGTGTTGTATATGGAATCTCAAATGATATAATCACTAAATGCACCTGTACATCTCAGATTAAGCATATGAACAACAAGCACAACACAAGAGCAATCACCAAAATCTGTCCAAGAACCTTGGACTAGGGTTTTCATTTATAAGCATATATATACACATCTGACTACCCAGCGTATTTATTAAATACGCTGGGATATTAAATACACCGCCTAGTTACAAGTTTCACAAAATGAATATTTGGCCCTTCTAGATTTTCTAACTATTAACAAACCAGCTCAAACTATTAAACTCAAGTATCAACGGTCTCAACACGTCCCAACAATATCCCCCCTAGACTGTTGCATACTTGAGATTCTTCAGTCTTGTTCCTGAGCTTCAGGGCCTACGGCTGATTCTCGACCTTTTGTTTGTGATAGAGGCGCAGCTTGATATGTTAGTTTTTCAGTTGTTGCTTCAGTGGATTGGTTAATAACAGCTTCACTTGTGGTTGGTTGGGCCTCCATAGTGACTCCATATGTGGATGAAGTCAGAGGTGGTGGAATGATTTGAATATCGGAATCAGATGATGAGTCTTTGCTTGGTGGAGAAGATGATTTAGATTCAGCTGCTTTCTTCTTTCTGAGCATAAATATGTCCATAGGATCCAGGATACGGATGTCTTCATTTGAATTTGATCTGATAACCGCTTCACTAGTTTTGCCATCATAGAACCACTTCTTGAAGTTGGTGAGTATCACAGGCTGTTCAGGAGGAAGTTTCACCCTTGTTACAACTTTCGCTGGATTGATTACCCAAGTTATCTTTCCTTTTCCAGTGAACGGGTCTTTAGTGGTTTTTGACACGCATCTTCTTGGGCGTTGAGGTTTGAAGACAGAAAATCCACGCATGCATTCTCTATGAATTAATCTCTCCAGGTCTCCGTTAATGCTGCTGTTTGTGGGAATTATCAGATCATGCCTGCTTAGCTCTCGGATATCCCATGTGGGTAAACTTTCCATGTCGTTGGCATTTCGGAAGTATTGGATTACCCCACCCCTTCGCTTCACTACGAACCATCCAGTGAGATTGCAGTATTTCCAGCTAATGATTCTATCCGTGACCACGATCTTCTCAACTGTTATCACCTGATAAAAATCTGGCATTTTTGGTCTTTCTTTCTTAAACCATTCTGGATGCTGAGGTTCGAACTCTTCTCCACCATCAGTCTCATATACCATATCATCCTCCAAACCCCATTCAAGAAATTTTGCTGGCATCTCGGTTTTGTCTACTTCTTCTTCTTCATTGTCTTCACCAAAGCTAACATCAACAGCAGATTCAAGTCGTTTCTTTTTCTTTTCTACTCTGTCATCCTTCTTTTTTATGTTCTCTTTCTCTGAAAATGTCTAAATTGAAGATGTCTTCGCTTGTGTATTTTGGTTTTCGATTTGCTGAGACATACAGCTCCTGCACTAGCTCATGCAATTTTTCTAGTCCCTCTTGTTGAAATCTGATAAATTCTTATTGCTTATAGACGTAGGAGTGCAATTCTTTGTTCTTCTTTCTTTGTTCTTTCAGTTTTCTCTTAAGCACATCAGTATCGTTTACTTGATTCTTCAGCAAACAAAACTCCTTTGCAGGAAACAGACCGATTTCTTTGGATATACAATTATACAGCTCTTGAAACGGTCGAGGTCTTGAGGGAACTTTCTGAGGAGGGGGTTGAGCAGATACAGGTGGTTTGGGTGGAACATTTGCGGAAGATCCCTCACCTGTTTTTCTTTTCTTAGGTGCAAAGGTCTTGCTTGGAGAGGGTTCTAGGGGATCGGATAAAAGCCCTTCCACAAATCGATCCAACTGCTCATGTTCTGAAGTAACCACCACAGGAGTTTCGGATTCCGTCATCTCTCTTCTCTTCATTCTCCTTTCACGTTTTTCTGCCTCCGTAACCGCGTGAATGGCCTGCATCCTTTCAATTTCCTCTCTCGTTGATCCAGCGCGAATACTGTCGCCCATGATTAGTTCTGGATTAGGGTGGATCTTTCTTGCTTCATTTCTTGAGGGTTCTTCTTCAACCAGTTTCTTCCCTTTGTCTTTGCGCTTACGAACAAGTGGTATTTCCTCTTCTATTTCAGCCTCTTCTTCAACATCAACAGGTTTGCCTCGACCTTCTCTACCTAACCTTGCCTTTTCCCGGTACTTATTGTACGGAGTCAGAACCACGGGAAGTCTCTCTTCTCGATACATCTAGTTATCCAGCATTACCCACTCCTTTGTTTTCAACTCTGTGATTTGTCTTCCTTTGGGGAGCTGAAATTGATATAGATTTCCATCATGTGGTAGGTTATGGTGCTGATCATCAATGAGCAACTACACAAATCTTGGATACATAGGCCAGAGATGTTGAAGGGCTGTTTGTGCATAAATTTAGCATTGCCGCAGACCACTCTAAATTTAAACCATCGTATCCACCTTTTCTATGACAAATGCTCATGCAGAATGTGTAAAGGATGAACCTCCAATCCTTTGTAAGGCCCGACTTTTTGATCTTGTTCTTGTTGCGAAAATCTCCTACATAGTTCATCCCGCGGAAACCTTCTAGCACTGCCTCTTTGCTTAGCTTTAACGGGTCTTTGGCACTATCTCCAAGGTTGAGAACCTCTTGAATCCGCTCTTCAGTCACTTTTATCTCTTTGTTACGCACCGTCACGGTGATGTACTTGACCTGGTTCAGAGTTCTTACTCTTGCGGTTCGCAAGAACTCTTCTATGTGAATAGAGTAAATTTTTGGATTTTCCGAACTACATAACTTTATTGCTGCGTGATAACCAGTCCATTACATCTTCAAAATCGGGCTCAGGAGGAACTAGAGTGATGGGCTAATTGTGCTTCCTTGTGCCATCCAGACTAGTGGTTGAGCCATTCTGAAACGTAAAAACTAGTCAAGTTAGATAATAGTTACAAGGCATAATAGTTAGATAGAAAAAATATATAAATACATATATATACATATTTATATATATATACAAAAAAATTGAAATAGAATAAAAATAAAAAAATAATAAAAACAAAATATATATACATATTTATAATTGTTCATAAATATGCTAAGTATATATTGATAAATACACCGGAGGATTAAATGCATAGGTGGCATGATTTGTAATAACTCATAGCGAAAAAGAATATATACGCTAGTTATAGATTATTTACGCTAATTAAGGTTGGCGGTTTTAAGTAAAACCAACGTAGATGATTAATTGCGCTAGCTTGACCGGCGTATTTGTCAAATACGCCGGTTGCTTGAACTCTCATTCAAGACTTAAATCCGCCATCCCTTATCCGAGACAAATACGCTATCTTCAAAATAAATGCGCCATATTCAAGATAAATACGTTGGATTCAAAATTTCTTGATAAACCCATAAAACCGGATGAACCCAGATCGATCTATCTATATACAATTTAAATGATCTTGCATTTTGATGTTTGTAGACTCAACAACAAGCAATCAACATTTGAAAACTAAAATCATACCGATATTGATCTTCAACACAGGCTATTCCGATGATTTTATAGTGTTTGAATTTTGAGAGGTGGGTTTAAGGTTGGATGAAGAAGATGATGATTTTTTAAAAAAATAAACTTTAAAAACACAAAAATGAAAATTGATATATATATACAAAATTATATTCCAGCGTAATTAATAATTATGTTGGAATATTAAATACGCCGCCTAGGAGATTTTCAAGGTTTCTTAAGTCTAAGACGTTTGAAAACAAATACGCTTGAAAATCTCAAATTTTCTCGAAAAATGTGCCCTTTTTGGTTAAAAGTAGTGCAAGAAATTCAACATATGATCAATAGAAACACAAAAATGCAACTTGAACTCTGAAAATCATTTTTAGAGGAAAGAAGCTTCCTTTTTCACATAACACTTATTGTTACTGATTCGGATCCTGTGACTTTCCTGCAGAAGATCATACTGGTTATACTTTGTTAGTTTGAGATAAAATATTAAATATATTGAATAATCAAGGCACAAGAAAAAAACAGTCAGTACGTTTGTCCTTTTAAATCCATGCACCTTTCTTTCAACATGCTTTCAGAGAACATTTTATCATATTGAGGTAATATTGACATGAAATTCGATGTTCCCCCACTCATGCTAGACTATCAGAATGTTGTGCCTGTGAGTCCCACATCAGGACATACCCCGGCGATCAAGGTATGCGCAAAGATTCCTCATAGTAGGTGAGTATATTGACTTCATTCATTCTAGAAATTTCAACGTTAGACAATTGGTGATCAGGTCAGTACTTTCGTACAACAAAGAGACCAAAGTCTAACGAGGGCTATGACAGATGCCTTAGACAGTACGAATTAAGTAAGCACAAGAATGATTCTCGCATGAGATCTTCATTTGTGTAGGTTTTGGCCGCATTGGCTTTTTTTGAAAAGATATCATAGTTGTGTCTAGGTCAGCATATTTCTTGATGTAGCAGAAGAGCAACTATGATATCCCTGAATGATAAGTCAATATAAAGACCAAAATCTCGGACTTTGGCAATCTATCAACGCAAGATTTAAGACCATTAAGCCATACGCCACAACGTGTTACCCGCAAGTTGCACAACAATGTGGGTATCCAGAATTCTCATGTGATCATTAACTTTTCTCTCCTATTCGCAGTTTACTTGAAGGTATTACTGAATCTACTGACACATCGTTGCTTGGAGCCTCAATTTGGTTCTATTTTAAGATCAAACAAAGTGTCAGCAGTTTTTCTATCATTTCTCATGCAGGTGTCAAACAAAGGATTCTATTTTAACGATATTTTCTGGAAGACTTCCCCCCTTAAAATTTTATTTTCGAGAATCCAGAGATTGAAAGAAATTTTAAATTTTCAGAAAATCTTTTTGTTGGGTACATTTTATGAGATTATTATTATTATTATAATCTTTTTATTTTATTTTCTTTTTTTAATCATTTCCATTTAAGGAAATTGACCATTTCCAACCAGGTTACCAACTGGTTGAAGCGAGTTTTGTCGAAGGCTTTCGTGAAAATATCAGCTTTTTGTTGCATGGTATCCACTGGCACCACTTGAATGTATCCTTTCTCATACGCATCTTTGATCGCATGAATACGAATTTTGATGTTTTTTGTTCTGGAGGGGTGGATAGGGTTCTTCACAATTCCTAGACACGCCTCATTGTCGATGAATATGGGAGTCTTCATAACGTTGATTCCGTAATCCAACAACTGATTTTGTATCCAAAGAACTTGTGAACAACAACTGTAAGCTGCCGTATATTCGGCTTGAGCAGTAGATGTGGAGACTATTGTCTGCTTCTTGCTCTGCCACGATATAAGACGATTTCCTAAGAATTGATAGCCTCCTGAGGCAGACTTTCTGTCAACTTTGCAACCTGCATGATCACTGTCAAAACAAGCAATTAAATCAAAATTACTATCTTTAGGGTACCACAAACCAAGCTTGGGTGTTCCTTTCAGATAGCGGAAGATTCTTTTGACAACAGCTTCATGAGATTCTTTTGGATCTGTCTAAAATGGCGCACAGAGACAGACAACCCACATAATGTCAGGCCTACTTACGGTCAGATACATCAACGAGCCTATCATTGATTGATAGAAAGACTTGTTCACGGGTTTTCCTTGAAGATCAGATGTAAGTTCCGTCTGAGCTGCAAAGGGTGTGCTGGCAGATTTGCAGTCATTCATGTTGTACTTGGAGAGAATATCTCTGATGTATTTAGCCTGATGAATGAGGATGCCATCTTCTCTCTGCTTCACTTCTAATCCCAAGAAAAACGTAAGTTCTCCCATCGTGCTCATCTCGAATTTTGCCTTCATAACTTTCTCGAGCTCCCCGCAAAGAGCTTCATCAGTTGACCCAAAGATGATATCGTGTACGCAGATCTGCACCAGCATCTCATTATCTCCGATCCCTTTTGTGAAAAGAGTCATATCTATTTTGCCTCTTGAGTACCCACAATCCAGAAGATATGTTGACAAAGTCTCATACCATGCTCGAGGAGCTTGATGAAGACCATAGAGTGCTTTGTCAAGCTTATAGTATCTTGCAGGGAAGTGAGGATCTTCAAAACCTATTGGTTGACAAACATAGACTTCTTCTTTCACTTTCCCATATAGATAAGCACTCTTTACATCCATCTGAAACACCTTAAAGTTTTTGAACGAAGCGTAGGCTAAGAAGATTCTGGTAGCTTCTAAGTGTGCAACTGGTACAAAAACTTCCTCATAGTCAATCCCCTCCTCCTGCCGAAAACCTTGAACTACCAATCTTGCCTTATTCTTGATAACTACACCACGATTGTCCATTTTGTTATGAAACACCCACTTGGTACCAATAGGATACTTTCCATTTGGCAAATAAACGAGTTCCCAGACTTTAAGCTTCCGAAATTGAGCTAATTCTTCTTGCATTGCTTGTACCCATCTAGAGTCTTGAATGGCTTCTTCAATGTCTCTTGGGACAGACTGCGAGAGAAAAGCTGCATACAGACCTGTGTTGATGGTATGTGTTTGACCGCGAGTTCGAACTCCATCTTCCATAGAACCGATGACATTTTCAATTGGATGCTTTTGATTTGACTTATATCCTGCGTTGGTGTGAGTTTCTACTTGTTGAGGAAGATTAGAGAAATGTTCTTCGACGTAGATAATTGGAGTTTCATCTTCTTTAGGTGGTTCATCCACGATCTGCTGTGAAGAAGAATCATCATGTGCAGATGCATTCTCAGCCGATGTGTCACCATCTATTTCGATAACGGGAGGGGTAGGAGTGGCATAGACTGGGGTGAAACGAGTTGTAAAAGGAGTGAAACAATGTTTGAAGGATCAAATAATGTCTCTAACGGGGTTGATTCTGCAGGTTCGGATTCAGTGAGAGGTTTAGCAATGTCGAAAGAGTTGAATACAATGTCTACGTCATAAAAGCAGTTTGGAGCGCTTCCAGTGTTGGTGGAGTTTCCTTCTAGAAAGTCGACGTAATATGATTCCATCGCCATCTTGGTTCTTTGGTTGTAGACTCGATATTCCTTTTGAGAAGATGAGTAGCCCATGAAGTAACACACATCACTGACTGCTTCAAACTTGATAAGATTATCTTCAGTGTTGAGGAATGTACATGAACATCCGAACGGTCTAAGGAAATCTATCAGAGGCTTCCTTTTGAAAAGGAGTTCATAAGCTGTCTTTCCATGAGGTTTGACAATAAGAACTCGATTCAAAACATACCATGCTGTGTTGACTGCTTCAGCCCAGAAGATTATGGGAAGCTTGGAGTCTACAAGCATAGTTCGAGCAGCTTCAATGAGTGTTCTGTTCTTTTGTTCCGCTACCCCGTTTTTCTAAGGAGTTCTGGCAGCACTGTATTAAAGGCGTATTCCTTTTTCTTCACAGAAGGAGACAAACATACGATTTTTGAATTCTGTCCCGTTGTCGCTTCTTACGGATTTCACTTTCAGCTTGATTACGTTTTCAATTATAGGGATGAAGCTTTTCAGAATGGAGGCTATCTCACTTTTGGCTTCGAGGAAATATACCCATGAAAAACGTGGGAAATCATCTGTAATTACTAAACAAATGATCTTTTAACTAAACTTTTAACACTTACTGGGCCGAAAAGATCCATGTGTAGTAATTGCAGTGGGGCAGATATCGTATTCACTGCTTTGGATTTATGAGGCTTTTATGTTGCTTTCCTTGGGCACATGCGATACATTTTTCTGAAAAAGGAAAATCTTTCATATGTAATCCTCTTACTAAATTTAATTTAGAGAGCTTATTTATATTTTTGAAGTTCACATGCCCCAAACGCGTATGCCAAAGCAGTGATTTCGATTCTGATGCCCTTGAAATAAGACATGCCATTTGCTCATTTGATTCAGCATTTTTCATATTTAGCACATAAGTATTTTTTTGACTAGGAGCTCTGAGCATGATCATTTCTGCAGGGACGGAGTATTCGGGCTTGAGGAATAAGCATTCCATGTCGTTGAACAGCACTGATATTCCTTTGTCATAGACTTATGATACGCACATGAGATTGTAACATAACTCTGGAACATAATTTACATTCTCTAGAGTAAGTGCATCAGACACGACGTCACCCATTCTGACAATTTTCCCTCCCTTTTCATCTCCGGCAAAGGATACGAAATCACCATCGATAACTCTAAAGTTTTTAAGGAGATCCTTTAAGCCGGTCATATGCCTGGAGCATCCATTGTCAACATGCCAAATATATTCCATGAGCATCCGAAGCCATTTTTGAAGTTTATTCTATTATACAACAACAACAACAATATATGTACAAGTTAGTTAGTTTTCGGAACCCAAACTTGCTTTATGTTAGTTCTATCATGATTTTGAGCAAGAGTGTTTTCTTTTCTTTTCCAAAAACAAGTTGAATTAACTATGCATTTAACTGATTTCTTCAGATTGTCAAATTGATCAGTGAAACTTTTAACCAGATCTTGATTAGGTTTAGAAAATATCTTGCTTTTGCAATGTTTCTTAGTATGTCCTAAATGACCACAGCGAAAGCATGGTTTGCAATTTGATCTTTTCTTCTGGGTGCCGAGTGTGAAGATGATGTATGTGATGAGAATCTGAAGCTGCTTGAGGAATTTGATGACGTAACATGGCTTGAATCTTTGACTTTCTTCAATTTCTTGTCAAGATGATTTTCATCCTCAATGTTGTCTTCACTATCCTCACTATCTGATGACGAAATTGATTCTTGACTTTAACTTAACATTTCTCCATCACTTTCCGAAGTTGTTGTACTTGAATCATCTTTATTGCTTTCTTCAGTGAAGTCTTTATCAGTCTCTGATGTACTTGTACCTGATGGAACAAACTCGGGAATTTCCTCTGTAAGGAACTTTCCAAATCTGTTTTTCTTCAATTCTGGGACAAATACAATAGATTCAAGCATAACATTTTCATCATTAAAAACAGAGTTTAAGTCATGACTCTCAACCTCAGCATGCACTTGGTTGTGAGTCTTAAGTGTAGGCGCAAGGCCATTACAGTCATCCCGAATGTTAAATTTTGGCATAAAGCCGTTACAGTCATCCATCCTAGTCAAACTATTACAGTTATCCTGAATAGAAGTACTGTTTGTCTTGTTACAATTCCAGGCGAACCAGTTAACTGTTGAATAACTGTCGCCTGAGTAACCGATTCCTATTTTTGAACCTCCACAATCATCTTCCTCATCGCACACATCTTCTTGACCCTCACACAGATCTGCATTGCTTTCAGACATGTTAGTATTGTTTTGGGTTTTGTAAAAAACAATTTGATCCAAAATGTCATTTTTATCGATTAAGTCATTTTTAGGATAAGGAGATGGCATAGGGACATTTTTTCTTGTGTGGAAGAGGAAATATTTTTCTTTCATTTCAAAGCTTATCCTTTGTAACGCTTCACATTTGTATCTTTCGGTTTTTAGTAAGATCGCTTCGTGTTTCTATTTTTGGAAATTCCAAACCTTGTAATCGTATTTAATTTCCGAATCATTGTAAATCTAAGGCTTTGATTGTAATCATATGATCGATTATACGCAATTCGCAATCTTTATATGCATTTATATCTATGATCATACACACATTCGTTACGCAATTTATAACTTCGAATCAACTTGCATATTCTTATCATATATTCATGAAAGTTAAACGTTTCTAATCAAGCAAGCAATCAACAAGTTAAACGCAAAATGCATAGACTTTTGGCACCATGATTCTTGTCACACTTAAGTTAATTATTTGCAAGACATGTTTAGGATTATGTAACACCTTTAATCATGTTTTAATCTTCCAAAATACTTCACACTTGATTTACATATAAAATACATTATTTATATAACAATTAAAACCATTTATATAAATTAATTAAAAAAAAAACAAAAAAAAGGACTGCCATATGTTGATGTTTTGGGCTTGTTTCAACTTTAAACACCCACTAATCTTGTCCAAAGCCCAACCCATTGAAACCCTAATCCCTTCCCTATATAAACCACCTTTCCCCATCCATTTCCCACTTTTACAAGCCTCCAAACACTTCAAAAACACTCTCAAAGTCCCTCACATATTCAAAAATTGCAGCAGCCATATTTGAGTTTTTTGTGAGTTCTAACTCACTTCTTCAATGAATTCTTCCTTATTTCTTCTTCTAAAATACTTGGATAACCTCTAGGAAGGTTTTTACAAGTTTGCTTGGGCAAACTAAGGTGAAACCTCACCATTTTTGAGGTCCAAAGTGCCATAAATTTTCTGCCTATTTTTATCTTTTTAAACTTTAACATTTTCAAAGTTTTCTTCAATGTTTTCTTCCTCAACATTGTTTGCTAAGCGCTATGCGATGTTACCATAGGTTTTCCATGGAAAACCAAGGTGGAATCACACAATTTTTAGGGACAAACTTTCTGTTTTGGAAGATAACTTATAAAACTTTTTCGAACTTATTTTTAACATAACAAATCTATGCTACTTATGCCACTAACCAAGCTAATGGTTAGTGTGTTAGGCTAGACTTGTTCACATACAATCAAGAGGCATAACATGTCTCTAAACTTTTGGTTTTTACTAGGGTTTCAAACCCACAAGTGTTGAGCCATCCAAGCTTACAAGCTTGTGTTGGTGTAGGTGTGATTACATGAAGGCCTTGGCCATTCAACTATTCAATCCACCCCTCACTTGATGATTTCCATAATTCTTGACCATCCAGATTGTCCTTGTGTCAATCTTATGTAATTGTGAATCTTATGAAAGAGGTTTAGGATGGTTATCTTCCTACCTCCATGCATGACTTATATGATTTACATGATATCTATGAAATACATAAACTATATGATAAATTAGTAATATTATAACTATATGTAAATACTTAATATAACCGAACCTTTAACCATGACCAAATGGTTATTTGACCTAAAAGTAGGTTATTTTATCTTAGACCTAACCATCGTTACGATTCTATTGGGCATGACCCATAAAAACACAATTACCCTTCGGGGCTTATTAGTGTAAAATACGAGCGTTAATGTCTAGATAAATACTTTCGTTTATATATACTTTCTTTGCATATTGTAAATTCCTAAACTCATTAAACTCTCCATCATTCTAATACTCACACACCTACGTTGCCTTGTGTAGGATAAACTTGGTGTTCCATCCCCTAAATCAACCTAACTCTCTCATGGATATTACTTTGCAAAACCGTGAGTACACTCGACCCCTTTTATGCTTTCCACTATTGGGTGCAACATGATTAATTTACTAAAACTACACTAAATCACATTTTATTCTATACACAAATAATCCATCAACATGCTTTAGTCTTATGCAACTTGAATTGTTACTTGGTATATTCTTATGTGATCTAAATTCTTTGATCGAGCCTCCCTTAACATGTATAGCTCTATAGGAGTAATGCACCGCCCGTATTCTTGTGGTCAATGTTAAGTTTTAATCTATTTTGTGGTACACTAGACGATTGACTCGTAGATTCACATGCCTTGTTTACACTTATCTTGTATGCTAGCTATTCATGTGGATTTGTTTAAACGGATTTTATACTTATGCTATGATATTAAACTTGTGTACTCGCCAATACTTGTTATTGAACTATAGATTTTAACATGTTGCAGGTTGATGAAGTTGTTATAATGGAACTTAGTAGGAATGGCATAGAAACACGCGCAGAACACTAAGTTAATCATTATGTTATTGTTGAACTTATTTTGTTGTTATTTCTTGTATTTGAATATTCGGTGTAACCTTGATAATTTTGATGCTATGAAATGAAATGGGTTGTTAATTTAAATATTGTCGCAAATAGCGTTATGATGTCTCGAGCAATCTAGTTCATCCCACTCTGATGTTTCCGCCATCGGTTGGGGTGTGACATCCTTATATCCGATTCCATCCTTTATGAATGTCGGTCGTTGGCAATTTACAATATCAACCAGTGCTTTTTGACTAATTTTCCATTTATCAATAATAATTTGCAATTTGTTATTTTCGTTTTATGATTTTTCTAATTTTTCGGTCAAATCATTTATGATAAAATATTTTCTGAAAACGAATTCTTTTAAAGTCTGCATTACAGCCACGGTTGAGTTCAACTTTCTTTGATATGCATCTTCATTTTCTTTTAGTTCTTGATTAATTTTCAAAACCTTTTCTTTTTCTTTAATTATGTCACGGTTGAGTGATTTGTAATGTCCCACGACGTTCAAACACGGTTTGGAGCACAACTTTGCTTTAAATTCATATGGTATGCTATTTACCAAATCCTTATCCTCAGATTCTAACTTCATGGCAGTTGTAGAAGTTCCAACCGTTTCATTCTTGTTGTTACTGATTGCTCCTTGAGCTGTCAGTTTCGAATTAATCATCTTAGCTTTCTGTTTCCCTTCTCTGAAGTTGGTTCAGCTGGATTGATGATGCTTTTCAGACCCTTGTCATCTTCGGGAATCCTGGTTGTTTGCTTTTCCACATAGTTTGATGCGGACGTGACAGAAACAATAGAGATGTTTGCCATGAGGGCTTTGTTGACTTCTCCTTAGCCTCAGCTATTTCCTCTGGCTAGTCGTAGTCTTCCACCACTAAAGCGTTTTGGTTATTTTCAGCAACACTATCACTCCCTTCAATAGCCACCGGCCTTCTTGTCTGATTGAGTTCAGCATTTTCATTCTTCAGCAAAGGGCATTCCCTCTTGAAATGACCTAGATTTTTGCAACTGTAACATCTCACCTTGGACTAGTCAAATCCAGCTTTTCCTAGAGCTAGTCCTTTTCCTGTTTTGTCTTGAAATTTCTTTACAGAAGAGTGATCATCGCCATCTGCCACTTCAAGTCCATCTCCTCCATATCGTCAGGATCCACCTGATACATGTCTTCAGCAGTGAGAAAATCTCTTTTCAACTCACCTGACATGAGAGCCTCATAGCTGCTCAAGAAGGTGTTAAACAGAGCGACATGTTCGGTGGATATCTTAAGTGCTTGAGAATCAATGGCCACGGTAGTCTTTTCGTTGGATGATGAGGCCTTTGCAGAGCATGCGAAAGCGTTGGGATAAGATTCGGCAGCACTTTGAGGATTCAATGCACAGGAGGTTATGGGAGCATGAAACGCCATATTTTTGGGAGCAAAGGTAGCAGCAGCTGATTGAGTAAGTTTCTGTGAATACCCTGTTTGGTTCATCTCTCTCTTAATAATATCCATTTCAAATCCTTTCAGAGTGTTGATCAGTTCCGAGAGTGTTCCAGGAGTTGTGCTGATCAAGAAAGTTCTTTTAATCATCATACACTGAAGGCTCCATTCTTTAGGGAGTGAATCTAGAAGCTTCTTGATGGATGCATAGTTTGCAACAGGATTTTCCACTTTCTTCATTTTAGTCAGCACTCCCAGAAATCGACTGATATGATCTGATAAGCTTTCACCACGAACACTCCCAAACATGTCGTACTCTTTCTGAACCATGTCTCTTTTGTTGTCCATGAGTCCTCGTTTCCTTCATAGTGGTCAATAAGAGCCAACCACAATTCATGAGCAGAAGTGTACTCTTCTAACAAGTTATTGTCATCCTTGGACATGGCCATTGTAAGAGCAGCATGAGCCCTGCGATCACGTTGAATGATTGTTATGTCTTCTTCGGTGAACGTTGATGGAACTTCGTTGATCGTACGAATATCATCGTGAATTATCATTGGAACATGTGGACCCACCGTGACGGACATCCATTGAGTATAGTTAGTATACTCAAAGAAGGCTTTGATTATGTTCTTCCAACTGCTGAAATCCTCAGATCCTTTCAACTTGGGAGGTCTTGTAGCCGTTCCTGTTTCCAACTCGGCTTGGGCTATTGGGTTAAGTTGATTTAGAGACATCTTGGTTAATCAGAGATTGAATACGTTGGGAAGTATAGATCAGATGACAAATACGCTGCAATAGAATTAAATACGTTGGAGATGCCTGGAGACTTTATCCTGTGAAATTAGCTAAATCCGCTGGAACATGAAAAACAAACATAAGTTTGGCTACATACGCCGATTACCGTAATAAAATCGCTGAGGATTTTTATCACTGACTTCGAAGTCGCCTTCGATTAAATACGGTGACACTATTTCGCTGGAAATCAACAAATCCGCTGGTGTTTACCCGACGTATTTGTTAACTACGCGATATTCAAGTTAAATCCGCTATATTCAAAGATATCTACGTTGTATTCATCAATAAATACACCCAGCAGGGTTTAAGCACGAACAAAAACCCTCTAATCACCCAAAAACGACTCAAAAACCATGTTTCTTTGTACCAAAATGACCCAAATGTTTACCAAAACACTGATAGCAACAACCCAATGATTAAACACACCAGAACAAGCCATTTTAAGTCCTAAAATTTGAAAAACCTTGAAACTTTGAAAACTTTTGAAAAACCTTCAAAACCTGAAGAATCTTAACAAAAACTCAAACAATCAAGAGCACAAAGGCTCTAATACCAAATTGTGAGTCCCAAATCAGATTCGGATCACAGTGGTTGATTGTTATCACCCAAACAACTATAGATTAGTTGTTTCAATGTGTAAAAGTTAAGAAAAACCAAAGAATGAAGATGAAGATTCTTGTATGGATCAAACAACAAGTGTTGTATATGGAATCCCAAATGATGTAATCACTAAATGCACCTGGATATTTCGGATTAAGCACAAGAACAACAAGCACCACACAAGAGCAATCACCAAAATCTGTCTTTCATTGATAAGCATATATATACACATCTGACTACCCAACATATTTATTAAATAAGTTGGGATATTAATTACGCCGCCTAGTTACAAGTTTCACAAAATGCATATTTGGCCCTTCTAGATTTTCTAACTATTACAAAACCAGCTCAAACTATTAAACTCAAGTGTCAATGGTCTTAAAACATCCCAACAAGCCGAAACTGAAGACATTCCTGTGGTAAAGGAATTCCCCGAAGTCTTTCCGGAAGACTCTCCGGGATTGCCACCACAACGATAAATCGAGTTTCACATCGACTTGGTGTCGGGAGCCACACCCATAGCCAAGTCTCCATATCGTTTATCACCTTCTTAGATGAAAGAGTTATCTATACAACTTCAAGAATTGTAATATCCGTTGTAAAACATGTTTTCAATACCCGCTTCGTTGAATAATTCAAGTATTAAATATAAGTCTCGATGCGTATTTTTTTTAATACGAGTTATTAACATATAGCTACTAATTAATGGTTAGTAAATAAATTCAAAGAATTAAAATAGTGAATAAATAATAATAATAATAATAATAATAATAATAATAATAATAATAATGATAATAATAATAATAGTAATAATAATAATAATGATAATAATAATAAAACAATAAAAATAAATAAAAGGGGCAGCCGGGTTTCGAACCCGGGTCCCCAACAAACCCTCACACACCAAAACACTACTGCATCACACGCACATTATTGTTGACTCTTATAAACAAATTATCTTTAAGGCGAAATCCACAAACTAACCTGCCGGAACTTAAGTCCAGAGACTGTAACCGCCGGGATTTGAGTAGTATATGCGATTTATATTTCTCTTAAAGTTTGGTCGGAAAAGAAACTGTCGTCAAACATCAGTTATCTCTTCAAAATCGTAACTGAAAAATTGACTCAAATCATTGAACTTGAAACCGAAGATTTCAAATTTTATAGACACCCTATAAATATCACTGACTCACCACTCAAAAACCTCGCTCACTCTTCCAATACTCCACCCTAATCTCTCGGATCGAATTCTTTGTCGTCGGAATTTCACTTGCACTCGCCGGAAATCATCACCAGAAAACCGAGACTTTGCTTCTAGTCGCTATAGTTCTCTATATCCTTTTGTAATCTATTATTTAGTATGTGTCGACTTTAAGTCAATTAACCAAAACTATTTAAAACAAATTTTATTCGGGATTAAGTTCTGGGTCTTAGTTTTATGAAGAAGATGAAGTTTAGTCTATATATAAATATAATTAAAAACGGGTTTTAGTCGGGTTAGACACACAGTCTAGTGGTGAACTGTGTGCAAAAACAACACATACGTCCCGGGTTCGAGTCTTGTGCATGTCCGGTTTTCTGAAATAAAATCCAATTTTTAAAATTTAACTAGATCGCCTTTTCAAGAAGTTCATAAGTGTTATATAATTTCAGATAATATTGGGTTAGACAACCAACCCAGTTGGTAGGGCTGGGTGCAAAACATAACGAAGGTCGCGGGTTCGATTCAGGGGTTGTGCACCGGTTCGAGCATTTTAAAACTTTTTTAAATAAACAAATTTCTGAATTGATCTAAATAGTATATAAATCTTAATAAAAACATATATTATTTCAGGTTAGACACGTAGCTCAGTTGTTAGAGCTGCGTGCACGTATACGAGGGGTCACGAGTTCGAACCTCACACACTGCCAATAATATACAAGTTAAAACCGGTCGACCCAGTCAAACCCTGAAAAAGGGTATATTTTTTAATAACCAATTTCATTATTAGTTTAATTGAAAATCCATTAAAATACTCAAAAATAAGGTTTTTAAATTTTAAAAATGGCATTAATACCAAAAAATAAATCTAAAAATCTAATAAAAAGCACTAATTGAAAATGTTATTTTAAATAAAAATCTATTTATTTACCAAATTATTACGTTATTATTTAGGTTAGTTTCCTTCGTCGGTCAAATCCTAAATCGTGCGACATCGCTATCAAATCCAAGAAACGCACCCACTGCGAGTGAATCCTTACAAATTCCCCTTTTTATTCATGTTTTGGGATGTATCGTGTGTCGTTTACATATTTTATTTATTCAAACACTTGTGCTAACACCATTATATGATCTAATGTATATGTAATTTTTAACATATTATATGTTGTTACATTATATCATTTCAGTGCAATCATTCACATAAGGCCCATCAGTTCCTCGTTGGATACGAGTTGAGCATCACGTGCCTCAATAGATCGGCTCTGTTTGATTGAGCCTTGATCTCATAGTTCATCATTTATCATGCTCGTGTGTACATTGTTGATATTATGTGGTATACATATGCTCATATATGGCCCATGCACATTTTTCTTATATTAATTAATGTAACTTTTGGTAACCCAAACTTTTATTTTTCACATGATATAGGTGGACAGGCTGAGGAGAGGAACACTTAGGATTGGCCTTAGAAGATGAATAAAATATGTCATGTTTAGTACAATATTTCTTGTGTTTGGATGTTTCTTTGTGTTTGGATATTTTCTTTTAAATTTCAATTAATAAATATGAAACTTAATTATAGTAAATGTCATGAGCTTTGATGAAAACCCAATCACGCCCCGACTTCTATTTCCGCTGCGGGTTAGGGTGTGACAGATTGGTATCAGAGCTCTTGACTATATGCATATAGGATAGGTTATTAGACCGTTAGAGCATATACTATAGTTGAATAGATTTTGAATGCTTATGTGTTACATGCAAACTCATAATGTTATTTGTTTCATATTTTTTCACACACAAATGCATGCAAGCACTTTTACTATTACATGTTATTGTGTGATATTTATTGTGGTCTATATATTATTAATATATCATGCCTACGCAAACACACACATCACAATTTCACAATTATCATGATTTCTTTCTCAAGGATTTTATAATGTTATGTTTTTCAATCTCGTCAAAGTGAGTTCTACGACGGGCATGTAGTAACTGGAAGGGTACGAGTACCGGTAGTCGGAACGTCCTGTTTAGGATTGGCATTCGTATAAATCTAATATAATGGACAGTTTGCCTACATGGGGACTAACGATGAGAGTACGAAGGACCTATTAGGCCAAAGCATGTCACACCAAACGTCGTGTGAACCAACCCCACTTTGAGTTGTCACTGCGTTCACACCTGGACACCCTTCGACCTTATATCTCGCAATCATGTTTTACGATTTTCATTCGGGTGATGCGAGTGTTAACAGGCTAACACCAATGTGAACACCACAAAGCCCAGTAGTCATGGGGACCCACATGACTACCTAGGCCAAAGTATGGGAGGCATATGGGGGCCCAAACATGAGCAAAGCCCAAGACATCCTATGGATGTAGTAAACTTATTCTCTTTTGTGAATGTTGTCTTTTCTTTTACGACACATGTCACCTAAAAACGTCCAACTCATAATCTCGCTACGTATTTCCTGTAGATGTCTGCCAGACACTCTCGAGGTGGTAGAAGGTCAGGAAGATCTGGCGAGCGCATGGCCGCTCAAATAGCCCAACAGATGGCTGCAGCACTTCCCGACATCGTAGTTCAAGTCCAACAAGCTCTTGCCGCCAATCCCATCAACCTCACCAATCAATAAGGACAAAATGTTTCCAATCCTCCCACCAACACCACCAAATGCACCTATAAGCATTTCTTCTCCTTCGACCCTCCAAAATACAAGGGGACCGAAGGTGTAACCGCTCTCCTCCGTTGGTTCGAGGAGATGGAAAGCACTTTTCTCAACTGCGATTGTCCTGATGATTGCAAGGTCTGCTATGCTACCGGTCGCTTGTATGGGGTAGCACTTACGTGGTGGAATGCGGAGAAGGGTAGACGAGGTGTTAAAGCTGCTGTGGCCTTAACTTGGGAAGAGTTGAGGGAACTTATGACTAGACGCTTCTGTCCAAGAAGCGAAATCAAGAAATTGGAAGATGATTTTTACTTTTTTAAACAAAAGGAGGGTGACCACATCACCTATAATAAGAGGTTCCTTGAGTTGAACCAGATGCTTCTCAACTTGTTCACTCCACTATATCGTTTAATTGAGCACTACATTCGAGGTCTTCCCTCGAGAATTCAAGATTCCGTGATGAGTACTACACCTGCAACTCTCGAGGCTGCAATGGAGCTGGCTACTGAGCTCATGGAAAATTGCATCCGAAATGGCGATTTTAAAGATGAGAAGAAGAAAGACAAGACACCTACTGAAACCCCAACCCCAACCTAAACAGGATCATCTTCTAAGTTTGTTGGTAAAAGAAAACGCAATGGGAAGAATTTCGATGTTACTCAAACAATCTCCCTATCACTGCCGCCCCAATCACACAAGTTGCACCTCCTGTCGCCCCATTTACGAAACCATACACCGGATCTCATCCAAAATGCAACTGATGTCAATACCATAACTCTCCTGAGAACCCATGCCTTCATTGCACAAGTTGTGGTCGTGCAAGTCATACAACTCAAACTTGCCGCATCCTTCAAAGACCAAACCGCAATCAACCTCAAGCCCAACCCAACAACCAAGTGGTAGGCCAAGCCCAATACCAACAACCTCTACTATACCACCTGCTCAACCCATGACTCAACCCTACTACCAACCCAATTACCGTATGATGCAACCAGTCAGAGCATGTTTCAATTGAGGTGATCCAACCCATTTTCGAAACACTTGCCCACGTTTGGAACATCATAAATCAAGCCAATCCACCCGCAAGAGGAAGAGCTTTCAACATCAATGCCAATCAAGCTAGAGCTGATAATAACGTGGTTAATGGTACGTTTCTCATTAACGGTACTTATGCATCCATTCTATTTGACACTGGTGCGGATAAGAGTTTCGTGTCCTTAGAGTTCGAATCTATACTTGATTTACCTCGTGTAAGTCTAGCTGAATCATTCACGGTGGAAGTTGTTGATGGTGAACCTATTACGTTAGAATCAATTATTCGTGATTGTACTCTAACCCTCAACGATCTTGACTTCCTAATTGATCTCATCCCTATGAAGTTGGGTAGTTTCGACGTCATTATTGGAAGGGACTGGCTTAGCCAGTATCACGCTGAAGTTGTTTGTTATGAGAAGTTTATTCGAATTCCTCTCGCTGTCGGTCAAACTTTACGTATCTTTGGTGAAACCCCCTCCAAAGGGCTCAAACTGATGTCATGCCTTCAAGCTCGAAGATACCTTCGCAAAGACTACATCACATTTTTAGCTCACATCATCAAAAAGGAAGGCAAGGAAAAGAAGCTCGAAGATAGTCCAATCGTTAAAGAATTTCCTCAAGTGTTTCCCGACGATGTTTCAGGACTTCTTCCTGTGCGAGAAGTCGAATTCCGAATCGATCTTGTACCTGTTGCTACACCGGTCGCAAAATCTCCATATCGGTTAGCCCCATCTGAGATGTAAGAGTTAGCTAGTCAACTGCAAGAGTTGACTGACAAGGGATTTATACGTCCTAGCTCATCACCTTGGGGTGCGCAGGTTCTATTCGTAAAGAAGAAAGATGGAACTTTTCGAATGTGTATCGACTATAGAGAGCTCAACAACCTGACTATCAAGAACCGCTATCCTTTACCTCGTATCGATGATCTTCTAGATCAAATTTAGGGTGCCACCTTTTCTCAAAAATCGATCTTCGTTCTTGTTATCACCAACTTAGAGTACGCGAGGAAGCCATTCCGAAGACTGCTTTTCGAACTCGATATGGCCACTATGAATTCATGGTTATGCCTTCTGGTTTGACCAATGCTCATGCTGTTTTCATGGATTTGATGAATAGGGTGTGTAAACCATACCTTGATCGTTTTATCATAGTCTTCATTGATGAAATTCTTATTTATTCTAAGACCACATCCGATCATGAACGACATCTTCGACTTATCCTAACACTTTTGAGAACCAAAAAGCATTATGCTAAGTGCTAAAAATGTGAGTTTTGGTTAAAAGAAGTACAATTTCTTGGTCATATTGTCAACGACAAAGGGATACACGTCGACCCTGCAAAGATCATAGCAGTGCAAGAATGGCAAGCGCCACGCACTCCTACCGAAGTTAGGTCATTTCTTGGTCTAGCTGGATATTATCGACGTCTCAATACAAATTTTTCTCGTAACGCCGTACCACTCACAGCCTTGACTCACAAGGGCAAACCCTTCATTTGGAGGCCCAAGCAAGAAGAGGCTTTCAAAACTTTGAAGCAAAAACTTTGTGATGCACCTATCCTTACTCTTCCTGATGGTTGTGAAGACTTTGTGGTTTATTATGACGCGTCAGGGCAAGGACTAGGTTGTGTTCTAATGCAAAAAGGAAAGGTGATAGCCTATGCCTCAAGGCAACTCAAAATGCATGACAAAGAACTATACCACTCACGACCTAGAACTTGGAGCAGTGGTGTTCGCTCTAAAGATATGGAGACACTATCTCTATGGTACCAAGTGTGAAATTTACACTAACCACAAGAGCCTTCAACATATCTTCAAAAAAAAGAGTTGAATATGTGGCAACGACGATGGGTCAAACTTTTAAATGATTACGGTTGTGAAATTCATTGTCATCCTGGCAAAGCTAATGTCGTGGCCGATGCCCTCAGTCGAAAAGAATATGCGAACTCCATCCATCTTTTGTGTTCTCAAATTGTAACCGATCTTCAAAACTGAATTCGAGCAGCTCAACATAATTCTGTCATGGAAAATGATGTACGAGATGATATGTCTTGTGGAGCTTAAAGCAAATTAGAATCCAAGTGCGATGGTATCCTTTACTACTTAAATCGTATTTGGGTACCTGACCGTGATGATCTTCGTGCTTTCCTTATGAATGAGGCTCACAAAACATGATACTCTATACATCCAGGTGCTGATAAGATGTAGCAAGACCTATGATATTCATAATGGTGGCCTGGCATGAAGAAGGATATCGCTATTTTTGTCTCTAAGTGTCTCACATGTTCTAAGGTTAAAGCTCATCACGAACGACCTTCAGGACTACTTGTCCAACCTGAAATACCTGTTTGGAAGTGGGAAAATATAACCATGGACTTCATTACTAGGTTACCTCGCACCTCTAGTGGGTATGACACAATCTAGATTATCATTGATCGTCTCACTACAGCTCATTTCATTCCAATCCGTGAAGACTACAAGAACGAGAAGCTAGCCCGTATCTATATTGATGAAATTGTAAGCCGTCATGGTGTGCCCTTAAGTATCATTTCAGATCGGGATGACCGTTTTACTTCACGAACATGGCGAGTCGTACAATCAGCATTGGGTACACAATTAGATCTCAGCACTGCCTTTCACCCTCAAACTGATGGTCAATCTGAGCGCACCATACAGACTCTTGACGACATGTTGCGAGCATGTATCATAGACTCCAAGGGCAACTGGGATACTCATTTACCGTTAGTTGAATTTTCGTACAACAATAGCTATCATTCAAGCATGGACATGGCTCCTTTTGAAGTCTTATATAGTCGTAAGTGCCAATCTCCTGTATGTTGGCACGAAATCGGTGAAGCCTAAATCACTGGACCTGAGTTGATTCAAGAAACGGCTAATAAAATTCTACAAATCCGCAATAATCTTTTAGCAGCTTGTAGTCGTCAAAAGAGTTACGCTGATAAACGACGAAAGCCACTTGAGTTTCGTGTTGCGATCAAGTACTTTAAAAGTATCACCTTGGAAGGGAGTGGTTCGCTTTGGTCAAAAAGGCAAGCTAGCATCACGCTATGTGGGACCATTCAAAATACTCGAAAGAGTTGGTCCGGTAGCTTACAACCTTGACTTGCCAGAAGAACTCAACATAATTCATCCCACATTCCATGTATCAAACTTGAAAAAGTGTCTTGCCGACGAAAACCTCCATATATCATTAGAAGATATTCAGATCGATGAATCAACGCATTTTGTTGAAAGACCTGTAGAAATCATGGACTTTGGTGAGAAGCGTTTAAGACGAAGTCGTATTCTAATTGTCAGGGTGCGTTGGGAGTCAAAACGAGGGTCTGAGTTAACTTGGGAACGCGAAGACTCAATGCGTGAAAAATACCCGCATCTTTTCCAGTTACAACTACTACTTAAATTTCGGGACGAAATTTCTAAAAGTAGGGGATACTGTAACATCCGTTGTAAAATGGGTTTTCAAAACCCGCTTCGTTGAATAATTCAAGTATCAAATATAAGTCTCGATGCGTATTTATTAATACGAGTTATTAACATATAGCTACGAGTCTTGTGCATGTCCGGTTTTCAAAAATAAATCCATTTTTTAAAACTTAATTAGATCGCCTTTTCAAGAAGTTATAAGTATCATATAATTTCAGATAATATTGGGTTAGACACCCAGCCCAGTTGGTAGGGCCGGGTGCAAAACATAACAAAGGTTGCGGGTTCGATTCAGGGCTGTGCACCGGTTTTAGCATTTTAAAACCTTTTTAAATAAACAAATTTCTGAATTGATCTAAATAGTATATAAATTTAATAAAAACAGATATTATTTCGGGTTAGACACGTAGCTCAGTTGGTAGAGCTGCGTGCACGTATACGAGAGGTTACGAGTTCGATCTTCACACGCTGCCAATAATATACAAGTCAAAACTGGTTGACCCAGTCAAACCCTGAAAAAGGGTATATTTTTTAATAACCAATTTCTTTATTATTTTAATTAAAAATCCATTAAAAATAAGGTTTTTAAATTTTAAAAATGGCATTAATACCACAAAAATAAATCTAGAAATCTAATAAAAAACACTAATTGAAAATGTTAATTTTAAATAAAAATTTATTTATTTACCAAATTATTACGTTATTATTTAGGTTAGTTTCCATTGTCGGTCAAATCCTAAATCGTGCGACATCGCTATCAAATCCAAGAAACGCACACACTGTGAGTGAATCCTTACAAATTTCCCTTTTTATTCATGTTTTGGGATGTATCGTGTGTCGTTTACATATTTTATTTATTCAAACACTTGTGCTAACACCATTATATGATCTAATGTATATGTAATTTTTGTTGTTGTTGTTATATGTGGTTACATTATATCATTTCAGTGCAATCATTCACATAAGGCCCATCAGTTCCTTGTTGGATACGAGTTGAGCATCACGTGCCTCAATAGATCGGCTCCGTTTGATTGAGCCTTGATCTCACAGTTCATCATTTATCATGCTCGTGTGTACATTGTTGATATTATGTGGTTGTGGTTAAATTAAATATACATATGCTCATATATGGCCCATGCACATTTTTCTTAAATTAATTAATGTAACTTTTGTTGACCCAAACTTTTATTTTACACATGATATAGGTGGAGAGGCTGAGGAGAGGAACACTTAGGATTGGCCTTATAAGATGAATAAAATATGTCTTGTTTAGAACAATATTTCTTGTGTTTGGATGTTTCTTTGTGTTTGGATATTTTCTTTTAAATTTCAATTAATAAATATGAAACTTAATTATAGTAAATGTCATGAACTTTGATTAAAACCCAATCATGCCCGACTTCTATTTCCGCAGCGGGTCAGGGCGTGACAGTTGGATAAGGGCTTCATTAGACCAAGCTTCTCGCCTTGGGGATCTCCAGTTTCATTTGTGAAGAAGAAAGACGGAACGTTCAGAATGTGCATAGATTATCGAGAGTTGAATAAGCTCACTATCAAGAATCGGTATCCACTACCGAGGATTGATGACTTATTCGACCAACTACAAGGTTCGAGCTTCTACTCTAAGATAGACTTAAGGTCCAGATATCATCAGTTGCGGATACAAGAAGAAAGCATATTTATATATTCACGGTTGAAGGACGAGCATGAACAACATTTAAGAACCATTTTGGAGCTACTAAAGAAAGAGAAACTCTACACGAAATTTTATAAGTGCGAATTTTGGATTCGCGAGGTGCAATTTCTCGGGCATGTAGTGAATGAGAAAGGCATCATGTAGACCCCTCGAATATTGAAGCAATTAAGAATTGGGAAGCTCCTAAGACTCCAACCGAAGTACGACAATTTCTAGGATTAGAGGGCTATTATTAGAGATCCATTGAGAACTTTTCTAAAGTTGCTTAACCACTAACCTCCCTCACGCAAAAAGACAAGAAGTTCGATTGGGGCGTAAAAAAGAAGAAGCATTTCAACTCCTCAAGGATAAATTGTGCGATGCACCGATTTTATCTCTTCCCGACGGTACTGATGATTTTGTGGTATACTGTGATGCTTCGCATCAAGGATTAGGTTGCGTGCTCATGCAAGGGGAAAAAGTCATCGCGTACGCGTCACGCCAACTAAAAGTTCACGAGAAGAACTATACCACTCATTACCTTGAGTTAGGCGCAGTGGTATTCGCCTTGAAGATATGACGACATTACTTATATGGTACACAGTGTACTATCTTCACGGATCACAAAAGTCTTCAACATATTTAATCAAAAGGAATTAAATATGCGCCAACGACGTTGGGTTAAATTGTAGAATGACTATCATTGTGAAATCAAATATCATCCGAGCAAGGCGAACGTTGTAGCGGACACCTTGAGCCGCAAGGAACGAGTTAAAACATTACGGGTTCGAACTCTAGAGATCACGATTCAAACGAACCTCACCACAAGAATTCAAGATACGCAACAATAGGCACTCAAGGAAGAACTTATTAAAGCGGAACTTCTTCAAGGCATGGGAAAACAATTAATGCAAAAGGAAGATGAAACTTTATACCTTATGGGGCGCATTTGGGTTCCACTTTTAGTGGCCTTCGAGAGGTTATTTTTGATGAAGCATATAAGTGTAAGTACTCGATCCATAGTTTTGAGGAATACTATTGGTGGCCTAACCTCAAAAGCGACATCGCGACCTATGTCGAAAAATGCTTAACTTGTGCGAAGGTTAAGGCCGAATATCAAAAACCCTCGGGCTTGCTACGACAACCCGAGATTCCAGTTTGGAAATGGGAAAAAATATCCACGGACTTTATTACGAAATTACCGAGGACCTCAGGAGGTCATGACATGATATGGGCAATAGTGGATAGACTAACAAGTCCACACACTTCCTACCAATTCGCGAAAAAGATAGCACGGAGAAGTTAGCCGAGTTGTATCTTAGAGAAATAGTGGCTCGTCATGGAGTGCCTATTTCGATCATCGTAGACCTAGTTGGTCACTTTGTGTCAAGAATTTGGCAATCTTTTCAAAAGGCCTTTGGATCTTGATTGGATCTAAGCACGACCTTCCATCCACAAACCAACGGCCAGAGCTAACAGACTATCCGAACACTTGAAGACATGCTTCGTGCATGTGTGATGGATCTAGGCAGCAATTGGGATACTCATCTACCTTTTGTGGAGTTTTCCTACAACAGCAGTTATCATACAAGTATACAAGTCTTTCCGTTTGAAGCTCTTTATGGTCGAAAGTGCCGCTCTCCGCTATGTTGGGCAGTAGTCAGCGACAAACAACTAACTAGTCCGAACAAGTCCAAGAGACTACCGACAAAGCTTTTCAAATCTGAGACTGTATCAAGGCGGCTCGTGATCGACAATAGAGTTACGCCGACAAGAGATGGAAACTGTTATCCTTCAAGGTCGGAGACAAAGTCTTGTTGATAGTTTCGACTTGGAAGGGTGCAGCAAGGTTTGGTAAGCGTGAAAAGCTTAACCTGCAGTACAACGGACCTTTTGAAATCTTGGAGAAGATTAGTACCATTGCTTATATACTGAAATTGTTGGGCGAACTTAAAAATGTACACGACACATTTCATGTGTGGAATCTCAAGAAGAGTCCAACACAAGAAATGGTTGTCATCCCTTCGGATGAGATTCACATTGACGACAAACTCCACTTCACTAAAGAACCCGTTGAGGATATGGACTGGAAGGTCCAAAAAACAAGGAGAAGTTGTGTCAAATTAGTAAAAGTCTTTTGGAACTCTTGGCACGAACCTGAGTATGCTTGGAAACGTGAAGATCAAATCAAAGCCAAATACCCTCAATTATTCGAGAAGATTCTACAACGGATGACTTAGCTTGAATTTCTGGACGAAATTCTTTTTTCCAGGGCGAGTGTGGGACAACTGGCACTTTCTAGTATTTCCATACAATTAAACAGTCATTTATATTATGCAACTATGTGTTTAAAATGTCAATACTACGTGCTTACATCTTATACATCTAGAAATATCACGGAATACATCTAAATAGTGCATTTTATTCATTTTAATGGTCGCATCTCAAAACAGTTTAGGCACTGAAACAACTGGTAGACTTACCGGTTGGACTAGTTATGTCAGCACGGTACTCAGATAAACGACATATTTAGGACTTAGATGGGACACCAACTATATATTAAATCCTATGTGGGAAAACAAGGATTCATGTTAATACTTTCCGGAAATAATGCAAACACTAAAAACTGTCTGAAACACATCATAAGTGACAAATTCAGCACAATTCGACAAAATTCAGCATTTGGTAATTATTACAAGATCCTAAAATGATGTTAAACATCACAAATAACTTTAAAAGTATTGGAAAGATCTTTAAGGCACAAAAACATATCATATCATACAAATTATACAAGTTGGTATTTTAGCGATCCGACAACGAAACGAACATCCGAAACATGAACTAGACATAACACATGAACTAGTTAAGTATATTTTGACATTATGAAACTAGTTATAATCATCTAAACATATCATACCATACAAATTATACAAGTTGGTATCTTAGCGAACCCCACAACGAAACGAACATCGGAAACATGAACTAGACATAACACATGAACTAGTTAAGTATATTTTGACATCATGAAACTAGTTATAATCATCTAACCCTTCATTTCACTTGAAAACACTTAAAACCAAGTTACACCTAAAGTAAACCTTAAACTTACCTCTACACCCCTAAACTACCAAACTTAACCATATTAACCCCCTCCCCCACACATAATCATTCCCAATGGGGAGACCCACCACCTTTCCATTGTTGACTTGTGCTAACCTTGGTCAAAGATGCTTTCTAGAGGCCCTTTGGTTAATAGAAGCAAGAGTAATTATAAGAAGGCCCGAAGGTCCTTAAACCTTATCTTCATCTCGTCATCTCTCACACTAAAACACACACTTAAGAAAACCTCCCAACTCCCTCTAACTTTCACCCCAAGCAACACCACCTTCACCTTCATTTTCCAAGCAACTTTCAAGTAATCCAAGCACATCCTAAGGTGTCTTAAGGCTAGTGAAGAAGGATTCAAGGCTTAAACGCTCAAGGACCACCTTGGAGAGCTTTTATCCACCATCTTTGCTACATCTTCCCTTCTTGTTTCTCTTGTTAGTTCCCTAGCCACAAGTGCTAGTTGTGAGTCTTCTAATCTTCATTTTTGATTCATGTTACTAGTATAATAATAATAATAATGTACAATTTAAGCCATCAAAAACCTTCACTTTGAAAAAAGATGAACACATGAAACTTGTAATATAATCTAAAGAGAATAAACATATTTTGAAGTTGTTATAAAGATGTTGTTGTCTATTTTATGATATGGTTGATATCATCATATGTATACTTGCTAGAGGTATAGATCTAATAAGTATACACATGGATCTTACAAGATCCATGATGAACATGTTGAAGAACTTGTTACACATGAAAAATGAACTTTTGAAGTTGTTAAAAAATGATATGTTGATGTTTATAAGATCTTAAATGTTGGATAAACAAAGTCATTTACTACAAAATTTATTAAAGATTGAAAGTAAGATTATATTTTAGAAGAATGAACATGTTAAAAGCTAGTGTTAAAATACTACATGTTTTTTATAAACTTTCAAGTTTATCATGATGTTAGTCCCGTTAATCCGGATCTAACACTGATATCACACAATCACCAAGGATGGGCGGAATCCAAACTTGGTGATCTTCAAGAAAACCAAAATAACGAAGAACAATACAGATTCACTTTAACACCTTGCACACGATTCTATTACTTGAACAAGCAAAACTGTCTTGTACAAGATGAAGGTTCTCTAGAGAAAACCTAATAGTCTACCCAACAACTTAACCCTAGAAATAACATCTTAGCTTATATACCTAGGGTAAGGCATAACCCCAATATGCTTGCCTATGGGCATGCCTGGCCCACATGGCCTATGGCATGCGCAAATGACCTATAAAGGTCCAAACCTAACACACACTAACCCAGTTAAGCCCAGTTAGCTACCATAGACCGTTGCGTATATTTGATGCTTCAGTCTCACACTTATAGGACCTAACAATCTCCCCCTAGACTGATTCATCAAATTGTCTTCATAGAGCAAATTCAGCAACGTCTTGAACAAAATCTATGGTTGTCGGTGTGCCGTAAGTGTGGAAGTCAGTCTCACTCTTTAACGAACTTTCAGCACCGGGTCTCTTTCTTCTGCTCTTGTGGTTAGCTTCATATCAGGATCTCGATTAGCTTTGCTTGAAACATCTTTGTCAAAAGAATGCGAGAGGAGGAACCTCATCAGCTCTTTTCTTCTTCAATCTTTCTCTTTCAAGCAAGCAGTTTCACATGTACTTCTTCAAATGTACTATCACTGTCAGACGATGACTGGCACCTGGTTCTTCTGACTTAGGTGCACTTTGCTGTTGTGATGCTCCACGCTTGGTCGGCAACTAATAGCATCTCAATTTCAGCAACCCCTGTTTCTTGAACTAAATCAAGATCTGCACAATTCTCAAAAATTTATAAGCAAATATTCTTATGCAACAGGGAGAGTACCGCATGAACACTTGATACATCCAAGTACTTGTACTCGGATCAAAATCCAAATTTCTTTCATCTTTTGATGATTAATCAAATATTCAGGAACGGTTAATAATTTTTAATAAAACAAATAAAGCACTCTATTTTTGGATTTTTTAAATTTTTTATTTTTTTATTTTTAAAATATAAGAATATAAACGGAAACACAAATAAACAAGAAAACTAACTCAATAGTTACAACTATACAATTACAATGGGATCAAAATCATTTTCAGACGGACCAATGAACATTTTTCAATGCGAACTTATTTAGACTGGTCTATGCGATTGCCAATATGTTTGCCCACTTAAACTTTAACGCTCAACTTTCATTTTTCATCTTCGTGATATGCTTAAGGTAGTATTATACTATAATACCCATATGTCCCATACCATGACATACCCCCGCAATCAAGGTAAGCACAACGATTCATCGTAACAGGTGAGTATACTGAGATCATCCTTTATCTTTTACAACGTCAGACTATTGGTGAACAGGTCAGTACTTTCGTACAGTAGAGTGACCAATAGTTGCTGACGAGGGTTAGGCATATACCTTATGTGGTATGATTAACTTTTCAAGCACATGGAATTTTCTCGAGATGAGATTTCCTTTCTTTTAAGGTTTTGGCCCTTTTATTTTGGTTCTTTTAAGAATATCCTGACTGTGCCTAGGTCTGCATATAATCTGGATGCAACAGAAGGGCAGCCAAGATAATCCCTGATGACTCAACACCATAAAGACCTGAAACTTCAGATGTTGGCTATCTATGAATGCAGGATTTAAGACCATGAAATCATACGCCAATGGTATGTTACCCACAAGATACATAGTTCATTATGTTTATATCACTTAGTATCTTTTAATCACTTTGAGCGTTAAGCCGACACATCATATTAGATCCTAGTCTTTTCAGCTACAACACCTTACTTGTGTCAGTCACGCCCTTTATCACGAACATTCATTTCATTTCCCATTTGATGCAAAAAGACCTTTTGTATTTTTTAGTTTTTCAAATGTTTTTGGTATTTTTCTAATTTTCTCCCCCCTAAAACAATACATATATACATATATCGCCTTCTTCCCCCCTAAATTTGTGCATCATACTTTATGCACAAATTTATCTAATAAAGAAAACGTAAGCACAAAGTTTTAAACGAAAGAAAAGAAAAATATTTTTGTTGTTTTTGCTTAATTGTTCCGTCACTAGATTAAAAACTAATCAATTTCAAAACTAAAACACGAAATTTAAATTGTACCTCTTCGCTGATCTTGTCTTACCTCATCTCCTCCAAAGGAAACATCACACTGACAATAAAAATTTTAACCTTTTGCAACAATGAGATGTTTTCCGATATGTCCCTAGAACAATCGCTATCAACATTCCAGAGATTGTCAACAGCTCCTCCTTGGTTGTTCATAAAAAATAAGGAGATTAGTAAGCCAGTGGGACCTAGGCCATCGTGGTCCTGGGTTTCCCTAAAGCATCAAAATTTGAAAATTCTTTCAGACACAAATCCCCTTTTGTTTCAAGGATTGGTGACGTTGTTGTCGCTTTGGATTTGGGTTTTCAAATCTGTTTTGGTTTAACAAACGCGAGTGTTTCCTTTGATTGAGCAACTGTGGTTGTTTCAAGTTTAGTCATTTTAGAAAAAAAGATTTTTGTTTCTGAACAGCCTTGCGTTTGTTTTTGGCAACATTCCAATCCCCATCAGATGGTTTAACCTTGTAATTCAAATTCTTCATTGCCTTAGGTGATGATACCTTCATCGGCTTGAGTGATTGTTATTCTTTGGTGTAACCTTCTGATTTTTAGCATGACACGGAACATGGGAACCACGTGTACAGTTTCGAGCAATGTGACCAGGAATGCCGCAATTGAAGCACGTTTGTCTCTTCACATGTAAAGCATTCTGAAGGATGAACTGATCCCTTCTGTGCTTGATATCCTTGCATGTTTCTTGTAAACGAAGATGAATTGGATGTCTGTACTTGTCATTTACAAGTGCCTTCTTCTGTTGTGGAGATTTCTTTGGATTCTTCTTCTTTTGTTTAGACTACAAGTCTTGTTCAGAAATATCCCAAACCTTTCCAAAAGCTTTGCTAGAACGGTCAAAAGCATATTTTTCGCATTTTCCATTAAAGACCGGCTTAACAAAAGCATTTTTCACAGCACCAGCCTTTTGAAGGCTGTCGCTGCCCATTGATGATCTTGGAGAACGTGACTGTCCTTGACATTTGGACTTCTACTTTCTTCGTCTCCGATTTGCTTGTTTTTGCTCTTTTAGATTGCTCTAAACCTTTTCATCAGAAGCAGAAGGTTCAGATTGTTCAGTTTGCGCACTTGGAGCCTTGTTCACATCAGCTATCTCTTCATCAGCTTTGATAAAGTCGGAGAGTCCTGGTTTATCAGATGAAGAACCAGACACTCTAGCTGAATCACTAGAAGAGTTAACAGCACCAGATGGTTCCCGTGCGTCTGGCGTATAATCACTAGGTTTCCCGTATACCGTATGCTGTGCTTTCTCAATATCTTCGTCGGTTTCAGGCATTGTTGTGTAGTTATGATTATACGGTGGGGCAACCTGATTGAATCCCAAACCCTTCCCTTTACTCCCATTATATGCCAGCTGCACATGCACATGCCTTGAACAAGCTTGCTGGATGTATCAAACTTCTTTATATTAACCTTGTTTTGTTGATATTTTCCAGTAAGAAGTCCCAGCTCAACTCTTACCAAGTTGCATTCCATGGTTTTTGAATCTAATATGGTTTTGTAATCATAGACCATCATTTCTGTTGATTTACGTCCAGGTGGAGCTGAGCTATGTCTTTCTTTTGAGTTTCAACCTTTCCTTTGAGTAACTTGTTACTTTCTCGAAGGCTGATGCACTGAGACATTGCATTGTTGTATTCATCGGTCATTTTGAATTAAGAGCCCTGAGTTGAGCAACCCTATTCCTGCAAGGTTCAGTGCACAAAAGATAGTTGACTATGTCAATGGACGAGCTAGATTTGTCAGCGTTAGTTTGGGCTTGAGGTCGAGTTTGGGGTGCTGGGCTGCTGATTGCTGCTTGCTGGGCTGTTGAAATCTTTTCGGACACTTCTTCAGGATGAGACTCTGTTGATTTAGCGTATAGATCTTGGAGATCTTGGTTTGATTGTAAACCATCCCATAAAAAAATACAAAAGAGTCTTTGTCATCACCCAAAAAGCTATTCAAATCATTCCTTACATCCTCCTTTTGCCTTCCACGGTCAAGCAAACGCATCACATAGTCAGCATCGAGTCTCCGATAAACTCATTCAGTTTTTCCTTCACTTCATCCCGCAAGCTCGGGTTTTGATTTTGTGCTGGACTGAGAGCTATGTTCGAGTGCTGAGTTGGGCTGCAAACATCTTCTGATAATCGAAACCGGACCGGTGAACACGATAAAAAATGTCCGAAAACTGTTTTTACCAAAATGTACCGTTAGACTCGTCTCGACAATACGAATCCAATGATATATAATGTCCGAAAAATGTTTTTTTCCCTAAAAATCACACGAGTCTAACCGTGCAACCGGTTTGTTAAGATTGTCTGTGGATCAAATTCTATGCTCGAAAACGTTTAACTCCGGTTACGTCAGCTGGTAAACTTTCCACCTTTTTGGGTACAACTCGGAACAGTACCAAATTCGGAAGAGTAACTCGGATTAACAATCCGAGATGGAATCTCAAATAGTGATCCCAGATGCTAATCCGTGATGGTGATTCGGATCAGTATCCAAGATGGAATCCGAGATTCACTATTTCAGTCTGGAATGAGAATCTGGAACAGTAATCCGGAATGCTATCAGATACACAGCAACAGTGAGAATCCAGAACAGTAATCCGGAACAGTAATCCGGAATGAAAGTCTATCCGAATTCGGAACAGTTACGAATCCGGAATCTTTGAAGATTATTCGAAATCCTTGAAGATTATCTGAAATCCTTGAAGAAAATCCGAAATCCTTGAAGATTTATCCGAAATCTATCAGAAATTCAAGATTTTTATCCGAAATGCAGCAGATTAATCTGAAATCTATCCTAAATGCAACCAAAAAATCCGAAATCCTTGAATGTTGATCCGAAATGCTTGAATCTTCTTCGTGTTCTTCGTGTCTTTCAGCAGAAACCGAACAGAATCAGTGTGATATCAGATCTGAGCCTGGAAACAGGTTTAACAGGCTCTGATACCACTTGTAAGTCCCGTTAATCCGGATCTAACACTAATATCACACAATCACCAAGGATGGGCAGAATCCAAACTTGGTGATCTTCAAGAAAACTGAAATAACGAAGAACAATACAAATTCACTTTAACACCTTACACACGATTCTATTACTTGAACAAGCAAAACCGTCTGGTACAAGACGAAGGTTCTCTAGAGAAAACCAAATAGTCTACCCAACAACCTAACCCTAGAAATAACATAAGCTTAGCTTATATGCCTAGGGTAAGGCATAACCCTAATGTGCTTGCCTATGGGCTTGCCTGGCCCACATGGCCTACGGCATTCCCAAATGACCTATAAAGGTCTAAACCTAACACAAACTAACCCAGTTAAGCCCAGTTAGCTACCATAGACCGTTACGTATATTTGATGCTTCAGTCTCACACTTCTAGGATCTAACACATGACATGAAAAATGCATTTTTATGTATATGTTAGACTTGTAAAATTATTACGGATTATTTGGTGATTTTAAAATGCATTAACACATGTTTTCAAACATGGGAAAACTCCTAAATCTAGGGGAAACTACGGCAAAAATTTATAAAGTTTTAACACCTAGAAAAAAATACTTTTACAATACTTTTTTCTAAGAAATGTTTAAGGAAGTTAAACATAGTTTTTCCCTAATTTTATACAAAAATATAATTAAGATATAGAGTTTTTTTAAAGATTTAAAACAAATATAAATATATATATTTAGGAAAAAAACATATATATTTAGTTGTCACCAAAAATTACATGCTATGTATATATTATTTGTTTTATATATTAGTGTACATGTAGGAGATGAAACACACTAATACTCTCAAGGAGTATAATTACAAAATACCCTCAAAATACAATGAAAAATATTCAAGAATAATACACATTTACAATAATTAGTGGAAGTTACGTAAAATCAGACAAATTATATAATATATATATATTTAACAATTATAATGAAAGTATTTATATTACAAGCAAGTCTTAAAAGTATAATATTTTAAGGAATATAATTTCTGAAAGAGTAAAAAAATGTTTAGAAAATATTCTAGTCATTAAATACAAAAGTACATGAGTATTTATATACAAATACATGTATACTTACTTAAGTATACTTTTGGTAAAAAGATATGATAAGAAAAGAATACTTGGCATAATATAAACTAAAATAATATTAGAAATGTTATTTTACAAATCATACATCTATTTGACTTGGTCAAACGAAAACAAAGAAAAGAATACTTGGCATAATATAATATACGAATACAAGAATAAGTTAAAAATATATTATTTTTAACATCCATCGAACTAGGACTCTATATATATTTATTGGAATATATATATATAGCGTTAGAAGGTGATTAAAAATCACAGTAAACAAGAAGATGTATTATAAGAATATAAAATATATCCGACAACGACATCATCGAGACAAACGTGTGGGATCCGACTACGAGAGTCGAGTACACGTACATCTTACTCATGCGAGGCACGAAGCAAGAGGGCTAGACTCGTTCATACAAATCACAAGATACAAGAATATATATTTGGTGAAATATATATTCACACCTTATCAATTTATACATTTAAACCACAATTCAAAGAAATACAATTCTATACAAGTCTTAGTAGATATTTAAGATGGAAGACTTGTACATGAGTCATTAAAAAGACCTAAGTGTCTAACAAACCTAGCATGTTTGTAGGTTGTAATACGATTTAATGTCCTTGTATTGTATGCAATGAGAATCAATAAGATCATATCTTGTGCTTCCACCCGGGTGTGACATAAAGCACTGATATAAATTTAATTAAATGACAACTATATGTAAATGTGACCTCAATGAACCTATGGGATGATTTAAGTGTTTAAATTATGCATGTTAATTTACTTCTCTATCCACACAAAATAAAAAGTAAGCAGATGTATCTTTTCATTTGGCTACGCAAAAGAGAAGGTATGAATGTAATATCCACTTGTAAAATAATAGCCAATTTTAGGTGACTTAATGTGTACGTGCTCATTAGTGTTTTTACTATGAGTATTAGCAAATAGAATAATTGGAGAATTACTATATGAATTGGTAAAATACGTAATTGATTGATAATATTAGAAACGTGAAATATGTAAATATTCATTTAATTAGTTAATTAAGGGTAAAATAGTTATTAAAAGGAGTATTTTTAATGAAAATGGAATATATGTAATATGTATGGGTTAGGAACGAAACATGTAATTGAATTTTATCATCAGGTAAATATGTAATAAGTCAGCTTAGGAGAGGGGAAATATGTAAAAATCCCTATACAATATATAAATTGGTTCCCATTCATTACCTTCCGTCCCTCCAAAACTTTTAATCAAACTCTGTTACTGGTATTTCCTATGCCCCCAAGCTGATGTGGTCACCGTTGAAGCCCCAATAAATCCCTAACATATAGCTCTACAGGACTTGCCTGCGATATCTTGACTTTTACATTTATTTAAAGTGGTAACCAATCAAATGAGGACAAATAAGCAACGACAACTCCTCACAACCTACACTCCAATAATCCGACTCCTTCACAACCTACACACTTATAATCCAACTCCTTTACATCCAACACTTGAATTATCCAGCTCCTTAACAACACAAATTCCAAAATATCCGGCTCCGTCGCTACCCTCACTCCAAAACATTGGCTCTTTCACATCCCCCTTGAATAAATGTAAAATAAATATTATGATAAGACGGCTATTTTGGTGATTTTTCATATTTTAGTGATTTTCCAAGATATTATTGACAAATTGGATCTGGATATCAACATAAAGTTAAAATATTATTTTAGCGATGGATTACCATGTTTTGTCAACAGATTAAATTTATGTTTCTAAATCTTTAATAGTAAAATATGTATTTTGCTTATTAAAAAACCCATTAAACATGCACACACACTAATTCGGTGGTTGTCGTTATGAACCAATGTTTTTTTTAAATTGTATTTTCTCTTTTTTTTTTCTACAAACATTTAGTTATCTTTGATTTGTGTAATAACTTATGTTGGTTAACTTTTTTAAAAAGCAAAATACACAGTTGTTTTTAAGTTTTTTCTCCATGTTCCGGCATGAATTTGTTGAAACTGAGTGTTATTCAACATAAATTTGTAAGGTATACGATACTCGTATTGTGAAGTACTAAATTGATTCCTATCAAGCAACATCGGTACTAGTATCATAATATTGGAACCGGTATCAATATTCCTTTTTATGGTTACGATGGATACTCATAATTTTTTTTTCTCTTGCAACTTTTAAAATATGGTGTTTTATAATATTCTCAATATACTGTTGCAACATTATTATTTTCATCTATGTTTTGGTATCATTTAAATGAGTTGTGAATGATAATTTATTTAAGGTCGAAATTTGTAGTTATGTTTAATTTTCAAAGAATTGTCACAAACATGAAGAGATGATGATTTAAGCAGACTTTGGGAGTTAAGAGTACTTGTACTTCACGTTCAGAGTTATTATTGAGGAATGTGAGAGTACTCCTGAAGTTAGAGCATAGCCAGTTTAAGAATACTCATTTATGGATGCTTGTTATACTATAAATAGGAGCTTACAATCCAATTCTTAGTAGTAAGTATTTGATTTAGAACTTTATGGAGAATATACTTGCAATCTAAAGAGTGAAAGTTAGGGTTTCATTGTTACATCATTAATTACGTTCATCAATATTGAATTATAGCGATTTATATTTAGAATTCATGTTGTTCTTGTTTTATTCATCTCATAAACCTTGAGATTCTGCCTCTCAAATTTTTTTGACAGATACATTGGGGAAATCTGGTGTGTACAATTGGTATGAGAGCCACTGTGCTCAAATTTGTGAAGAATTTCAATTAATATTTTACAAATTGATGAGCTTTTTTGGATTCTTGGATTTTTAATATCAATTGGTGTTGCTTAGTGATGTAGAGTAGAAACAATAAGTAAGATCAATCACGTTGATTCTACGAATACCCGTGATGAACTTGTCCCAAACCCAAAATTCAACCCAAAAGGCACGGAATTTGAAGTGATAAAAACTGATTTCTCAAAATTCAAGTCTGATCATTATCACCTCATAACCATCATATAAATAGAGTTACAAATTTGAAACTGGCCCAAAATACACTCGGGCCAAAAACTAAAACAAAACAAAAGTTGGCAAAAAGCTCAAAAAAACATAAAAATGGAAAATACTCGTAGAAATAAGCCTTTTTTGGGCCCGAACGTCCACCCAAACCGCCTGAGGCCGTTTGCAGCAAAATGGGATTTTTCCTCACGATCGTTTTGACTGGTCGCACGCCCAAAACGGACCCCATAGCCCAAGTTAAAGCCATTTTAGTGAAGCCTCATTTGTCACGCGATTTTGAGCCTCCGAATATAACATGGCCCCCGCTCCTCCACACTTGAGCCCGCATCACTTAGAGTCAATTTGAAGTGATGATTCGTTTATATTAGTGAATTTGTTGTCAATCTTCAAAGAGGTGGGTAAATCAAAGGATATTCAATAAATTCATCAAATCTGTGCGTATTGTTTTTTCACCAAATCATTTCATTGATATGTTGGACAACTCTCATTTAGCCAGGTCAACATTTTTACAATCTAAATTACATGCATCACTATATGTGGATCATTTAAACTTACTTTGGCATTAACTAGGTTAAACAATGTGTAGCATGTACATAACTAGGCACACAATTATAGTATGTCCATTAGTGAATATTAACGTCAACGGACACGCGCGTATTAGTTAAGCTAAACACTACTAATAGACGATCTTAAATAATGAACCACAATAATATAAAATAAACAACACAACTAAACCCTAACTTGATAAATTTATTGGAGTTTATCAGTAACAAGTATTAATTGCTTAGCGTTGGTTTTCGAAAGTTATAAAAATGTTTGTTTTCATAAACTACATGATATAGCATGTAGACTCAATATCCAGTACTATAAAAATAAACTACACATAACCTAATGTTTATATAAGTTGTAAAAGCCCTAAAACACTCATATGTATAAATGACTATAAAATATCTAAACTTTGTGAGGTAATTAACCAAAAAACAAATTTACTAAAGGAATTGATTATCTACTCAACATGGGATAAGATTAACCATAAACTTCATTTAACACATGGTAAATAGAGTATCTAGCTATTGGTGGCCTAGATATATACAACATTAACTCACCATCACCTCCTACACCACCCCACCCTCATCCTACCCACCCCCTCTCCTCCTCATGGTTTGCCCACCCTTAAAAACGAACCCGTACACCCCTTTCACACAATTAAAATACTTGATACATCTCAAAACTCTCTCAAAAGTTCAAGAAAACCTCTTGTTTCTCTCTAGAAAACCCTATGGAGTTCATGTCTTTCATGAAACATTTTAAGCTTTTAAATGATGAAAAAACATGATCATGCTTCAAAACAATCAACAAACAACACTAAAAAGGCACAATGTTATGTAAGAATCCATATAGGTAAGTTTATTTGATAATATTAGGTTTTTTGTGATCAAATCTAGAATTTCATGTCATGATAGGAATCACCCATCATATATGTGTATGTGCAAGGATGTTGCTCAATGATTCATCCAAAGCATGATAATACATTCAACACAACAAAACTAACAAGTTCTATGCATTACCTGTGTTTAGATAAAGAATTTTGAAAGATTTTTGAACTAATAACACCAATTAGTTTTTAGAGTCATAAACATATATTTATTTCTTGAATTCACCTTCAAAAAGTGGAAAATAATTCATAGAAACAAAAGGTGTTAAAAATAACCATGAGATAAGCACTAGGCTACAATATGTGTTCCTTAGTGCTTAGATTCTCTGTGTTTTGATGAATCCACTAAGTTTATACTTAAACTAGGCTAGAAGAGTTGTTTGATGAGGAAAATTGGTGAAAAACTTGTAATTTACAAAGAGAAACTATTAACGAAAAACCAAAATGAAAGCCCTAAGAGTAGAAACCCTAGTTACGCCTTCAAAAAATCTAAACTAATTATTGTAGCTTTAGGATAAGGTTGTCACCAAACATCATGACTTTTTTAAACTGTCTATCGATTTTAGTAATTTGTGGGCATAAATAACCACTAAAAATTAAATAAAATACTTAGACTACCTAAAAAAATCCCAAAATTTTTACACAGAAATATATAAAGCTCAGAAACCAAATTTCAAATGATTCTTAGTTGAGAAGCTATGGTTTTTGATAGTGGCTTTAAAATGCATTTTAAATACTTCTATTTAGATTTTTCCAACAAATACACTAAACATACAAAAAGTAATATTTTTCCAGATGTATTGTATATGAGGTTAAATAAAGTTTTGAGAATTTTGTGAAATTTTTGGTCATTACGATAAATTTTAGGGAATTTAGGTGATAAATGGGTACGAAATCAACTTATATTTCCAAACCGACACGTATAAGAGGTTTAAATAAAACTCACTAGGTTTTTAAGTCCAAAAAGAATCTATTTAAAATGATTCAAATATGTATTGAAGTTTTACCAAGAGTTTGGGGCCATTCTAAACCGACGAGTGTTAGGACGTAACCAAAAAGCCCCAAAGCTTGGCATAATTTTTATAAAACATTACTCTACACTACAGGTCTAACTTGTTGTAAAGTATTTAGTATCACAAGTATTTGGAAATATATAAGTATGAAACATAACAAAAAAACCTAGTTTTGGAAACAAACGTTAATGAATTTCGTTTTAAGAAAATACACCAATTATTAGCCTCATCAACACTTTATACACTAAGCTTAGGGGGAAGTCTTTGGCGTACGTCATTCGGGTTAAGTCTAAGGTCTTATTTGTGCATATAACCTTATAGGAGACAAGTAGTGCATGCATGCCGTACCGAGGTCTTCAAGTAGAAGCACAAGTTGAACTGTGAGTTTTGCGACCTCTTTTATTGTTTTCGTATTTTGCGAGAAAAACATGCTTTATGAATACATTTATAGAAGAATACATTACATGTGACATGAGTAGAAAACATTATCACATTCAAAGTCCTAGACAACATAACCACTAGCTTAGCAATAAGCCACAGATTATATGAGTAGTACTTCTTGGGTCGACACCTCCTTTCACGGTTTGTTGCGCTAACCATAACCGTTGTGTCAAATAATTGCATATTATCCATGCTCCTTGATGTTTTATAATAAGGCATTGGTTGGGGCCTACCAGGAAGCCAGGGTTTGGTTATATGCTAATGGTAAGGGTACTTTAAATACAACTATTTTGAAACAAAGCTATTTATTTGAATCTACAAACTTGCCAACTCACCAAATTTTTGGTTGACACATTTTAAGTATGTTTTCCAGGAAACATTTAGCTATGAAATGGTTGGAAATAGGCAAAATATTCGAAACCCTAGTAGGTTGAGACCTTGAGATGTTCTAGATACGCTTTTAGATTTAACAACTCCATAGAAGGTGAATAGACGACTTGGAGTTCAACGTTTCACAAGCCTTAGTTATATCTTCGGTTGTATAAGTATTGATACCAGAACTCACGCCCAACTCTGATTTTGCGGGTGTGATTGATTGGTATCAATTCGATAGGTTTTAGAAAATTAGGTTTTTGTAATAACACCTAGGCTTTAACTTTGATCTAATTAGGGACCAATACTACTAAGACTTGAGCATCTTTAAGAATGACTAACACTATAGTTTGCGAATTCTGATCGTTTCTAGATTAGATGAGTCTACTTTAGTGTATATAACTACACTCTCTTTCAATTTACCGCATGAATACTAGAAACTGTAGGGTGACATGCATGACTAGTATTTGCTATGTGTACTTATGTGAAAACTATAAATCCCTAAATCATAACATGTAACGGAAGAATACTAGAATTATCGAGTAAGGTGAATTAACAATTACATTGACGTTATGTAATTGAAAATTTACAGGTGCTTGAGAATTTTGTGAAATTTATTTTGCTGAATTACGCATAATGTCATAGCTAGTTACTATTGTCAGCTTAGATGAATCTATCAGTTCCACCATGGTGTCACTACACCTTTGAATTTCTATTCTGAAACGTCAAAGAAAATTGCAGTCAAGTTTAAGATCTTGAAGATCTTACCTTTTGATCCTTGGTGATCATTCTTTGAGCTCTGAAGTTAGTCATGTATTGTTGATACAGCCATACCACTGTGAATGCGTCTTCACATCTCAATCATGATAATCTCTAGGTAGTGTATGTGTTGCTTCTGAAATCATACACCAATCCTTTTCAACTCTCATCATTTCCAGTCAGGTCTTTTCAAGTTCTATAAGAGTTCACGACATTTCTAGACTATGTTTGGGGAAAAAATTAAACTAAAATCTTTGTCCGAACGTCTACCATCGTATACTAGTGACAATACATCTCACGGTCAAATCCATGATTCATTCCCTCTCTATTTCTAAGTTGAGAAATTCGAATCCTATTAGGTCTAGCTTCGCTCTCCTCTTTAACACCATTCGGATTTGTTAGTGAGCCCTAAGAAACTCTAAGAATCAACAAAATCCTTAGGCCTTATCACTACAGATGGATTCTTGTCTGCCTAGATAGCCATTAGTATAATCCCTTAGATCCCTTCGCCCCATACTAGGAAATGTGGAGCCAATGCTACCTTTATTGTAAATAGTCTACTTAGATCAGTAAGAGCATGAGCAATGCCAACATACATCCCTTTCTTGTAGATACGAACGTGGGCAAGGCACTAACACTCCAAAATATATGATCGATATAATCATCTCAGAAATCATAAAAGGATCTCCTTAGTATGAACCACAACCGCACTAATTAAACATCATACAACAATTACACCACATACCCACCTGTTCATCTAACGTGAACACATAAGGTGGGAACCTAACACATAATTGGGTCAAATCACTATGAAGTGACCACTTCTTGTCTCATATTAGCGCATGTTAGCCCCCTCTATGGGTCAGGTTACTAAACTACAACTGTCATCTTCTCTCGCATAAACCATCATTGCCACTAGGGGTAAAACATTGTTACAAACCGTGACCATCAACTAAGCATCTCAAGGGTGCTTCTCATGACCTGACACCACCCCGAAGGTAACGACCCCATCACAAGAAATCCCGCATCAAGCATCTCTATGATGCTATATCACACAAAAGCATATCAACTCATAGAGAATGTCAATAACCTCGTTGTCGTACTAGACTACGTGTAAGATCCATCTTGTGTATTCTTATCAACTTAATAAAATCCTGCATTTATACATATAAATATAAACATACGAAAATACATGAACATTTCAAAAACCAAGTTAATGCAAAATTTTGTTCGCACCGAAGTGTATTCATAAACACGTCAATGTACTTTAATATATATAGTCCAAAATTTTAAATGCGGAAGCGCTGTTCTTGGTTTGTGTTCGGTTTGCTTCACGACTTGTTCATCATCTGTTTTTCCACGGTAAGCAACATAGGTCACAAACCATCGAAATCATCAAATATAGGATGTTTAAATAACGTCTAAACAAATCCGTATACAAAATCAAGCAAAATAAACCGATTTTGTTAACTCAGGACCCACCATAGGCTACGGCACCTTGCCGTAGCTTACGGCATGCTAAATCTAAAATTTTCGTAGGCTACGGCTCACTACCGTAGCTTACGGCTTACACATCCAGAATTGACCAGCAACCCCCTACCGTAGTTTACGGCTACCTACCGTAGCTTATGGTAGGCTTTAAAGCTGCAAAATTTTCAGCAATGTCCTTTTTCAAGAAAAGTTCCGTAACTTCTTCAATTTTCATATGATTTGCCTCAAACTTGATTCTAAATGACTGTAAAATGTTTGTCTATGTATTTAACTCAGAATCCTCATCTCGGTTTCATAATTTTATGGATTACGCAACCATTACCCAATTTATTCGCATATTTATTTTGACCCTTTTCAAGATTTGAGCACTAAGCTCATATCTCACCCATTCTCTCCATACCTCCTATTTCAACTCCGAGGTTTCTACCTATCTTATGCCACAACTTTACTTGTGGTGGTTTGTTACAAAAAATTTATTATATTTCGAATTTACCCTCCGATTTGTTAATTTACGATAATACCTAATTTGGAGGCATTAAACTAAAAAGGCTTACGTCTCTTAACTTTTATACTACCGGAGAGGTCTAACTTATTATAAATCTTATTATTAATTTAACCTTAATGGTTGTTTATCCAATTCATCATCCGGGTATTTTGGTCAATTTTAGTCATTTTTAACTATGAAGGACCTTTAAAGGCTTATTCTGACCAAACGAGCAGCTTTAACCTGTATTCCATTTAAAATGTATTATGTTCTTAAAAATATAAAGGTCTCACATCGATTAATGCTCTAAACTCACTTAAATACACTTTTTTCTATAAGCATATCTTCGGCTCTAACGGTCGTTTTACCCAAACACTAGATATACCTCACTTGAGGTGATTAATTTTCCACCCTTAACTCGACTAACTTTAGTCGTACCACAAACCCTCATCGAGAGCATAACCACTACACGTACCTAGCTTGGACAAAGTATTGACCTGTTAGCGATACTTTGCGATTCTAAATACTAACTCGTGGAAATTCAATGCCCACAAATCATGCTCACCTGTAAGCATGAAACTTAACAAACGAAATATTAAATATCATTTTCAAATGGTGACCCGTTTGTCCATTTGGCTTGTTTCTTGTTTCGCCCTTTTTACATGTCGGCATAACCAAACATTGTTTATTGTAAAAAGGATATTTACTTACCATTTATTCCGTTTGATCCATTATGGTTCACACATAGGTTCCCAATTCTAAAATTCATTATATATGTAACTGATATATGGTTATTTGTTATTTCGTTCCTTGACCCGTTATGGTTTACACCATGGGGTCCTAATCCTATAATACTTTTATTATTACCAATTTATAATGTAACTAATTGTACTCATTTTGACCTGTTTCTTGGCTTTCACCATGGGGGTCTCATCTTAACATTTCTCGTTTTTCGCAAACATTAGTTCGTCATAACTTATCTATTTTGACCCACCTCATGGTTTACACCATGGGTCTCATTTTGACATTTTTAGTCGCTTAACCGCAAACATTCTTAATCATATACTTCCTATTACTCATGTAATGGTTCCATTGGTGTAAGTTTTACTTACCTTGCATCCGCTTATGCTTTCTTGTGTCTTTAACCCACTTGACCCATTCCTTTCAAAGCTTCCACCTAGCTTGTTAAGAGTCAAACTATAATACAATATCCATAAGATGGTTAGATTAGTCATCAATAGCATGACCATCACCCTTATGGATTTTTCTACTATATTTCGCATTCGATTCCATTATTGGTCAGTTTGACTTTTAAAAGTCAAACTACCAATTGACATACATATGCAACTCATTTAGGCACTTTATCAAACATTTAGTGTACATCATATTTAAAACGTTAATTTACAAGACTTGTATGATATGATATTTTTTATGCTAAGATGATACTTTCAACATCCTTTAGATAGTTTATGATGTTTAACACTATTTCTGAATCTTACACAAGCTAGTGGATGCTGACTTTTGCTTAATTAGGCTGAATTGTGTTGAATTGTCACTTATGATGCGATTCGGACAATTTTTAGTGTATGTATTGTTTCCAGAATGTGTAAGCATGAATCCTTGTTTTTCCACATGGGTTTAATATATATCTGATGTTGGACTCCCATCTAAGTCCTAAATCTGCCGTTTGGCTGAGTACCGGAACTGTGCTGACATAACTAGTCTATTAGTTGTTCCAATGCATTGTCTTAAACTGTTGACTTGTAACCACTAAAACGAATAGTATGCATCATGTAATGTACTTAATGAGTTTGATGTATGTCATGTAATCATGCAGTTCAGACGTTCAAAGCACATACTTGTATAATATAAAAGACTCTTTAGTTGTACGAAATTTACCAGAAAGTGACAGTTGTCACAGTTTGGGTGTTTGTCAATCATCGTCACTTTGATCCAAGACTGATTTGGGGCTCACAATTTGGTATCAGAGCCTTTGTGCTCTTGATTGACTAGCATTTGTTAAAAATTTTCAAGGTTTTGAAGGTTTTTCAAAGTTTTCAAAGTTTTTCAAAAGTTTTGGGTTCAAATAGCTTGATTTGATGTGTTTGATGATTGGGGCAGTGTTTATAATGTATCATTTGAAGGCAGTGTAAATAATCTTGAAGGGCAGCGTAATTAATCTTAAAGGCAGTGTAGATAATCTTGAAGGCATCGTAATTAATCTTGAAGGCAGTGTAGATATCCTTGAACGCAACATAATTAATCGTGAAGGAAGTGTAATTATATTTACACAAGCTTTAAAGCCAGCGTAATTAGGAGAGTCGGCGTATTTATCTGAAGGCGACTTTGGGGTCAGTGGTATAAATCTTTTGCGTTTTTATCACGGTTTTCAGCGGTTTTAGCCAAGTATTTGTGTTTTTGATCTGTGAGTGTAATTGATTTTGTCGCCGGCCTAAGAAACTTGTCACTCAAACCAGCGAAAATGAATTCTTGAGCGCATTTGACTGATCAGACTTAGAACTGACTGACAAGCATAATTAACAGCGTAATTAAGCCTCGTAACACATATCAGCATAATTAGAAGCGTATTTGTGGCCAGTTCCAGTTTAACCTGCGTAATTATCTTGCTGTTAATAATTGAACTTAAAACCGAATCCAAATCTCACTTAATCAACTGAACCCAACTGCATAAGCTGAACTTGAGACCGGAACCGCCACTCGACCTCCAAAGTTAAAGGATATGAAGATTTCAGTAGCTGGAAGAACATAATCAAGTCGTTCTTTGAGTATATGGACTATAATCAATGGATGTTTGTCATTGTCGGACCCCACGTTCCTATGGTGATTCTTCACGATGTTCACAACGATGATCCCATGACCTACACTGATAAAGATAGGACACTAATTTAACGTGACCTCCGGGCTCACGTTGCTCTAACAATGGCTCTATCAAAAGATGACAACAACTTGTTTAGAGAGTACACCACCGCTCATGAATTATGGTTGGCATTGATCAATCACTATGAAGGCAACCTAGAACTGATGGAGAACAAGAGAGATATGGGTCAGAAAGAATATGATATGTTTGGAAGTGTTCGCGGTGATAGTTTATCAGATCATATCAGCCGTTTTCTGAATATGTTAACAAAAATGAAGAAAGTTGGTAATCATATTTCCAACTATTCTTCAATCAAGAAACTTTTGGACTCTCTTCCAAAGAATGGAGTTTATAGTGCATGATGATCAAACGAACCTTCTTGAGCAGTACAACTCTAGTCACTCTTTCGGATCTGATCAACATACTAAAGGCCTTTGAAATGGACATGCTCAAGAGAGAGATGAATCAAACAAGATACTCACAAAAATCTATCCAATCCACTACTGCTGCTGCTCCCAAGAACATGGCATTCCTTGCCCCCATTACTTTAACGCTTCTGCGAACTCTACAAAGGCTCCACAGTCCAACGAAAAGACTATTGTGGTCGATGATACTCAAGCTCTCGAGATATCTACTGAACATGTTGCACTTTTTAACACCTTCCTGAGCAGTTATGAGGCGCTTATGTCGGGTGTGCTAAAACGAGATTTTCTTACTGCCGAAGACACGTATCAAGTGGATCTATGATATGGAGGAAATGGATTTAAAATGGCAAATGGCAATGATAACCTTGCGGCTGAAGAAGTTTCGAGACAAAACGGGAAAGAGATTGGCACTGGGAAAAGCTAGTTTCGGCAAGTCTAAGTTGAGATGCTACAACTGCAAGAATTTGGGGCACTTCAAAAGAGATTGTCTGCTGCTAAAGAATGAAAACGCTGATACGATTCCAGCTAGAAGGTCAATCACTATTGAAGGAAATTAGAATGTTGTTGATAACACTCTAAAGGCGTTGGGGGTAGAAGATTATGATTGGACTAAGGAAGTTGCTGAGACAAAGGAATATGTTAACAAAGCTCTAATGGCAAAGATATCCTCTGAATTGGTTCCACGTCCTTCAAACTTTCTTAGTAACAAAAATGCAGGTATTCCCAAGGGAGATATATCTGCTGACAAAGGACTAAAGAGCATATACAACCCGACCAAGTCTTCAGATGACCAAGGAAAGAAAGAAGCTGAAACCTCTGAGTGAAAGGAGAAAGTTCAAGAAGCAAGTAGCAGTGCCAAGAAGGAGAAAGATCACATTCCTGCAGCAGCAATGAAAGCCGAGTCTGCCAAAGAGAAAGAGGAGAAAGACTTGGTAAGAAACATTCCCTACGAATTTAAAGTCAAATTATGCTCACAACCATGTATCAACGTCGTGGCTCATTATAAATCCCTCAACCGTGACCTAATCAAAGAGAAAGAAAGAGTTTTGCAATTTAACAAAGAACTAAAATAGACTGAAGTTGCATATCAGAGAAAGTTGAACTCAACTTTAGTTGAAATGCAAACTTTAAAAGAATTTGTTTTAGAAAATATTTCATTATAAATGATATAACTAAAAACTTGAGAAATCTAAACTTGAAAACACAAAATTGCAACTCACTATCAACAAATGGAATGTAAGCAAGAAGGCACTTGTTGACATTAAAAACTGACAACGACCGACATACGTTAAAGATGGCATTGGGTACAACGATAAGCTTGGGAATGAAAGAAGAATCTTTCCGCCTCACAGCAAAAACTATGTACCCATGCCAACTCCTCATCCAAAAAATGATTAAATTGATAAAAATCATTTTATTGCTCAAAGTGTCGATTGTGAAAATGACAAAATTACTAATGTTTCTATAAGCAATGCAGATGCAATTGAGCATGAGGAGGATGTGTGCGATGAGGAATGTGGGGGAAAAAATAGGGATAGGCTATTCAAGCGACAGTTACACTATTGTTAACTAGTTCGTCTAGAATTTGTAGGTCCACCTGAGGATCAAGTTAAACCTATTCCTTGTTCATGCAACACACATACGAGTGCGGAATCCAAGTATGCATGTAAACCAAAGCAAAGTAAGAACACGAGGTAACCAAAGATTCACTATCTTGATTAAGAGATGAGAATAAGTACACACATATACAAACAATGCTCATACGACTCAACAAATTGCCCGTGTTCTTGTGTCTTCGTCTGTACCAGAAATGTCAACAGAGAGATCCCACCAAAAGATCAACAGAGCTAACAGTGCAACCAAGAGCTAACCTTGACTAAGAGGTGCATGCTTGCTTATATAGTGTCCATGCTGGTCATTCATACGAAGCACGTTTCCAGACATACGGAATACTCTATTACCCACGAAGCACTGCTCCAAGGAGGTTCGTACGAAGCAATTGGTTTGTACGGAGCAACTGGTTCGTACGGAGCAACTGGTTCGTACGGAGCATGTGGTTTGTACAGAGCATGACGAACATAAGACTCAACGGTATGCACGCATGCACCCGTTGAACACAGACTAACTAAGATGTCGTACAAAACCAAGATAGAAGGATATCTTGATTTGGTCGACACGACCAAACTTATACAGACACTTGAGCAATGACCGTACAATTACAAATGTAACTATTAACAAGCGACAGACACAAAAGTGTATCAACAGAATTGTGGTAACACAAACAAGACTTTGACTCGGGATGAATGTAATAATTTAACTAGGACGGATGACTGTATTAAACCTAGCTTAAATATTTGAGGTGACTGTAATAGGCATATGCCTAACCTATAACCTACAACCATGAGAATGTAGTGGTTGAATGCGTTGACTTGCAATCTGCTTTTTGTGATGAAAATGTTGTGCATGAACCCCCTATATTTGTTCAAGAATTGAAACAAAACTGATTCGGAAAGTTCCTCACAAAGGAAATTCCCAAGTTTGTGCCATCTCATATGGGTATGTCAGAGACATATAAAGAACAAAACCAAGAAAGCAGCAGTGAAGATTCGAGCATGACAACTTCAGAAAGCATTGAAGAAAGCTAGAGTGGAGATCAAGGATCAGATAATTCAAGTGAAAATCAAGAGTCAGCTTCTTCAATAGCTTTCGAGATTGATGAATATAGCACAAACTATGAAAGTCGCATTTACAAGAAAATGAAGAAAATCAGAAGTTCAAGCTCCACTACATCATCATCAGACATCACTTCATGCACCTCAAGACACTGATCACATACATCATATTCCAATGCATCAACCTCTAAGAGGAAAATGACTTGTTGCATTAAGTGTTTTCAATGTGGTCATTTTGGACGCACTTTGAAACATTGAAAAAGCAAGAAATGTTCAAAGCCAGACCAAAATTTTGCTAAAAATTTCACCTATCAATTTGATAAATTTAAAAAATCAGTCACAAAATTTGTTGAAACAAAGTGTTTTAAGAAAAAGAAAGATGAAATTATCAAAGAGGATCATGATAAATTGAAAATTAAGAAAGTATGGATTCCGAAAGCTAACTAACGTGTATATATTTCTTGTTTGTTGTTGTATAATAGAATAAAATTCAAAAATGGCTTCGAATGCTAATGGAGTACATTTGGCACGTTGACAGTGGATGCTCTAGCATATGAAGGGATAACTTTTGAAGAATTTCATATTCATTAAGGGCGATTTTGTCCCATTTGCTGAAGATGAGAAAGGAGGGAAAATAGTTGGACTTGGAGATGTTGTCTCAGATGCTATAACTTTGGAAGATGTTAACTATGTACCTGAATTGTGCTACAATCTTATGAGTGTATCACAAGTCTTTGACAAATGAATATCAGTGCTCTTCAACGACGTAGAATGTGTCTTTCTCAAGCCTGACTACTAAGTTCCTCGCAACAGAAAGCCGATATCTTCTCAAATCCTTTGATAAAACTTGTTTCAACCAGTTGACCTGGTTGGAAATGATCGATTTCCTTGAGTGGAAATGAACTTTGTTTTATAAACCGTTTGTATATACTCTATCATTTGTGGTAATTAAGACAAAAAAAATCCTGCTTTCTAAGATAAAAAATTTCATTTTCTGCCAACGGACATACGAAAATAAATTTTTAGGGGAAAGTTATCTAGAAAATTCGAAAAATTCAAAAAGAAATGATAGAACATATGATCTTCCTAACACTTTGTCCATTTTGGAAATAGAAAACGCAAGGAGAATCGGTGTACCAAGCAACGACATGTCAGTAGATACAGCAATACTATCAAGTAAACTGAAATTAGGCGATAAAAGATAAAGATCACACAAAAATTATGGATACCCACAATATTGTATATATTACGGGTAACACGTTGCGACATATGGCTTAATTGCTTTAAATCTTATGTTTATAGATTGCAAAAATCGGAGCTTTCGGGTCTTTATATTGATTAATCATTCGGGGATATCATAGTCGCTTTTCCGTTGTATCCATATACATGCAGACCTAGACACGATTATGATATCTTTTCAAAAATAGTCAAAGAGGCCAAAAACCCTACAATTGAAAAAGCTCAACTGACTGAGCCATAGGTATTAGCCTAGCCCTGGTCAGGTCAACATTGGTCGCTTTGACTGTACGAAAGTGCATACCTGTTCACCAATGCTCTGACTTTGTATTTTTCAAACGAATGAAATCAAAATACTCAACCGCTATGTAGAAGCTTTGCGCAAGCCTTGATCGTGGGGGTATGTCCTTATGTGGGACTCATGGGCGTAGTATTCAACTTTCGTAGCTTAAATGGGGAAAATTAGAATTTTTTTCAGTATTACCAAAACATGATAAAGCACTCACCGAAAGCATGTTGAAAGAAGGATGCATGAATTTAAAGGGTCAAACATACTGACTGTTTTGCTTTTGCCTCGATTGCTCAAAAATAATAATAATAAACTGGCAAGTGTTGCCAGTATGATCTTTTGCAAGATTGTCACGAAGTATTACACAAAAGAAAATTGTGAAAAAGGAAATCCCTTGGTTCGAAAAACAGATTTTGGTGTCCAAAATGCCAAATTTTGTTTTTCACAAGTTATTTTCTATTTCTGCATAAAATTTTAGCGAAAAGGGCACGTTTTTTTAGTAAGTTTAAAATTTTCAATCATATTTGGTTTGGATTTCTTAGAATTGAATAACCCTTCAAATTTTTGAAAGAGGCAACATATTTAATTACACGACCCATAGTCAGCGTAAATAACCCTATATATATATATGCGTTTTTAGCTAAAAGTTGTCGGTGTAAATATTTAATGACTTATCTACGCTTTTAATAACGTAATTTTTTTATTTTATTTTATTTTAGTTTAATTTTAGGTTTTGTAGATATAAATCTAACTTAATAGTTATGTTTCGGAACCCAAATCTCACTTGGCTCGTTTTTGGGTTTCAGAAATGGCAAAACAAATAGGATTGGATAGAACAAAGAAGCACAATCAACAAAACACTCTAGTTCCGCAAGAAGAAGATTTTGAGGACGTAATGGATTGGCTATCCAGAAGCAAGATGAGCTATGTTGTTCAAGCGAATCCGATAATTTATCAGATACACACAGAAGAGTTCTTGAGAACCACCAAAGTTAGGACGATAAACGGAGTGAAAATTGTCACAGCAATGGTTCGAAACAAGCAAGTGAATATGACAGATAAAGAGTTCAAAAAGTGCTAAGTGTCGGAGATAATTCAAGAAATCCAGTGAGGCTGAGTAAGGAAGATAGTTTGGAAGGCTTCAAGGGGATGAATTATGTTGGAGATTTCAGAGGAAAGGCGGGTATGATGGTTTGACCTTGGAATGGTCGGCAGCTATGCTTAATTTGTGCACAAATTAGCACTTCAACATATCTTGGTTGATCTTCTACTACATGGTTGACAATGCCAACAAAGTAAAATGGGCCATGTATCCAAGATTTGTTCAACTACTTATCAACGATCAACATGACCTACCCCAAGATGGAAATCTGTACAAGTTTTAGTTACCAACCAGAAGACAGATCATAGAACTGAAGATTGATGAATGGGTAATGTTGCACCATTAGATGTACGGACCGGAAAGGTTGCCACTGGTCCTCGAGGCATACAAAAAGTATAGAGACGGTGTGCGAAAAGCTAGAGAGAGGTAGAAAAAACAAGTTAATGAAGAACAAGAAGTGGAAGTTGAAGAAAAACCCCAATTAGTACGAAAGAAGAAAGACAAAGGAAAGAAAATCGATGAAGAGGTAGACAGTTAAGAAGAAGAGGTGGAAAGGTTTGAGATGCCCGCTAAGTCTGTTGAGTGGGGACTCGAGGATGAATTGGGGTAAGAAAATGTTGGAGGTGAGGAAGTGGCTCCTCAACACCCTGAGTTGTTCAAAAAGGAGAAAGAAAAGCTGCCCGAGTTCTACCAAGTGGTCAGCGTTGAGAAAACTGAAGTGACTAACAAAATCATTGGGTGGAAGTACTGTAACCCAAAAGGGATGTTCATAGTAAAGCAAAGGGACGGTGTAATCCAACACTTCCGAGCGGGCCCTGACATACAAAGTCTACCAATTTGGGACGTTCGTGAATTGGGAAAACTTGAAATGATAAATCCTACGGATAGCAGCATTGGAGCAGATTTTGAAAGACTCATCCTACGAGAATGCATGCGTGGATTCACCGTGCTTAAACGCAAGCGCCTAAGACGACGAATATCGAAGACCACAAAAGACCCAATCACCGGAAAAGGAAAAGTAACTTGGGTGATAGATCCAGCAAAAGTGGTGAAAAGAGTGAAGATTCCACCCGAACATTCGGTGATGCTCACGATTTTCAAAAAGTGGTTCTATGATGGGAAAACAGGTGAAGCAGTTATTAGATCGAACGACAACGAAGACATTCGAATTCTCGATCCAATGGATATGTTCATGTTCTACTTATCTGATCTAAACATACTCTACGGGCTCAAAATACATGTGGCAGCAGGAAACGAATACATGGAAGAGCGAATGCTATTCTAACATGTCGTAGAGAGAGAGCATAGGAGAGAAAGAAAGAAATGATGGAGATCTTGAGTCGAATATAAAAGAAAAAGGATCGATATGAAGCCAAAAAGAAGAAAGAAACAGAAAAGAAACAGCAGACGACTGCTACTCTAGAGAAAGCTCCTTCATCAGAATCAGATGTTCAAGTCATACCCCCACCTCCGGCTTCATCCACATTGAAGTCACTATGGAGGAACCACCAACAAGTGAAGCTGTTCCTAACCAAAATGCACCACTAACAAGCGATCAAGAAGCCACCGCATCCCAAGCTCAAGACAAGGAATGAAGACTCTCAAAGTACGCAAAGATTTAGGGGGGACATTGTTAGAATGTTTTGAGACCGTTGGTATTTGAGTTTTATAGTTTACGGCTGTTTTGTAATAGTTAGATAAACTACAACGGCTGAAGTTGAATATTTTGTAAAGTGTCAAATCAGTGGCAGCGTATTTATTCTCCCAGCGTATTTATTCTCCCAGCATAATTATTCTTAAAGTACGCAACGATTTACGGGGACATTGTTAGAATGTTTTGAGACCGTTGGTATTTGAGTTTTATAGTTTAGAGCTGTTTTGTAATAGTTAGATAAACTACAACGACTGAAATTGAATATTTTGTAAAGTGTCAAATCAGTGGCAGCGTATTTAATCTCCCAGCATAATTAAAGTTAATAATTACGTTGGGTGATCAAATGCTATATATATGTATGTATACATATATATATATATATATGTATGTATACATATATATTATGTATATATATGTATATATATACATATATGTGTATATATATACATATATGTGTATATATATACACACACATATATATATATATATGAAGCTAGTCATCCTTTGGCTCCAAGTTTCTTGGACCAAGGTTATCTTGTGATGATCTTTGTGTTGTGTCTGATATGCATGTTCCAAATCGATATCCAGATCTATGAATGTTTCTATCATTATGGGATTGCATCTTGGAAAAGATTCTTCACCTTCATCTTAGTTCTTCTTGTTTTTCTTACTAGTATCATTCAAGCACCTAATCTATAGGTGTTTGGGTGTTTATCAATCACCATCACCGTGATCCAAGACTGATTTGAGACTCACATTTTTATCTCCTTTCTTTAAAGCCCGAAGGTTGTCTCTAAGATTTTGTATACGATTAACCGATGTGTTACAAAACTCTGCCTCAAGAGCAACCTAAATATCCCTTGTCAAGGATAATTCAACGGTAACCGATAATGCTTCTTCGGTCAACGAAGCATTGAGAAGAATGATAGCTTGTTTTCCTCTTGTATCGAAGTGGTATAATCCGGATTAATAGACTGTGTTTTGTCGGTAGTTATGAATTGTGTAGGTGGGTTTTGAGATCCGTCCACATGGGAAAGGAGGTTTTGACATGATAAAAGGGGGCGCATTTGAGTTCGCCAATATATGTAATTGTTGAATGAGATCTTGATGGCAATCATGGGAGCCAAGCCATTCATGGGAAGTTGAGAGTTAGAGGATGAGAATGCCATGAAGAGAAGAAGGATAAGAGAAGATGAAGAAAGATGGAGACAGAACACGACCGGAAAAGGAGGCCGGAAGGAAGAAAAGGAAAAAAAAAGAAGATGAATAGAAAAGATAGGAAGATGATAGGCAGGAAGATGGAGGGGAAGGAGTGAAACTCAATATTTTTAGGGATTTATGGTTGATACCATGTTTAAATGAAGGAATTATATCTCTTGATTATAGAATGAGAACATGGATACATATATATAGAAGGCAATATTAGACATAGGGACGTCCATAAATCACAACTTAAACAAATATATAATATTATATAACAAACAAGGCAACATCAACATGGATGATTTTGACCCTGCCCTGATACCCTGTCCTGATGTAAAAAATGCCATTGCGGCTCATTATTTCCTTTGTAACTCAATATATATATTTTTTTGTTTGATTGCATTGAAAATTTCTACATGTTATGTATAATAATATGGTAATTTGATTTAGCATTCAAACCTTGCGGCCGTGGTGACTGGAATGGTGGTTGGGGAGTAGCTACAATACTCTGGTTAAAAAATGGATATATCTCGAACCTAAAATAACACGTGAGTAAAATTATTTTCCCTCCAATTTTCCCTTTATCATTAATCCCTATCATTGTGACTTCTTCCTCCAGACATTCACTACACTACTGCTCCGTTACGTATGGAGAACACTGCACTAGACCACAAATCCTAGTGAAACCTGGCCCGGTCCTCTTTTCGGAGGCAAATTTTAGTAGCGGACCTCCAGTGGCCGCAATACCTCTCAGTTCGTCCATTAATGGTCGTAGAGCAGCGTTGAACCCGTTAATGTCCGTTGCCATCCCAGAATTAAACTGTATGTAATGATCTATGTTTTGTGGGTAAACCAATAGAGCAATTTGGAGTATTACAACAAGCATTTGGTGTAGACTATAATTGCTTCCTTTTGGTTAGGGCAGACTTTTAGCAAGTTAACTATGGAGTCATTTAAAAAACTGCTACACACATCTTGATCGACATCACCTCGACAAAGTGCGATAGAGTTGACTGTATTGTTTGCCTGCTCTTATGGAATAGTTGAAGAAACCTAAGCCGGAGTTAGTGGCGGGGAGGGAGGAGAGGGTCGCGTCTAGATTCGTTTGATACGCGCTATTTATGGTATAGTTTCCTGTGTTTCCACAATAAACGAATTCGGGTTGCGCTAGTGTGATGGTATTGATTAAATAGATGTAAACTAAAAGGAACCAAAAGAGCAGTTTTTTCGCAAGTGTAGACATGGATTACTCTGAACGAGGAAGAGGAATCAAATGGTAGGGAAGTAAGAACAGTTTGATCGTTAAAGGTTCTTAAATAGAGTACAAAATTGATGTCCACCTCAACAAATTGCCGGTCTGAATTTTCCTTTTATTTATTTAATTAGTTAAATTTTTTCATGTCGATATATGTATATATTCAATTTTTTTGTGTATGGAAACAAAAGAACATATTAAGAAAAGTTTATCTGCTAAAGCAAGAGTAGAAGATAAGGCCAAAAACATGGAATATGCTAATAAGGTAATTATAGTAAGAAATTTCATGTTAGTTAAGAAAAAGGAAGTAACAAAATGAACGAATCTCCTTTTATTTATTTAATTAATTATATTTTTCATGTCGGTATCGATGTATATATATAGGGGATAGTTATCTTGAGAATGCTAAATATTGTGAGAAACGTGAGAATTTTGAAAGAGAAAACCAATCAAAACCATTTTTTAATACAATCATCGTTTTAATTAAAATATAACATAACAACATCAAATAATTCATTTCTCCTCTCAAAATCACTCTTATTAGTTTTTTTACGCATGTGTAAATATAACAAATTTATACATGTGTAAATGGCAAACTTTCACATGTGTAAATTTTCTTTATTTTTGAATTCACATAAATTTAAATATGTAAATTAAATTTCTAGAATTGTATTCGAATAATAATGACAAGTGTAAAAAGAAATTTTGAATTTCACTTGCTTTGACAAGTTCTAGTACTTTTTTCATTTGTTCTCACGATTCTCGCAATATTTACCGTTCTTATTTAAACCCTCCTCTATATATATAGTGGGTGGAAGTTGGCTACAAAATCCATTTTTTCTACAAAATGTAAAAAGTCATAAAACACCGTATTGTCAACCATAAGACACACTCAAAACCCATAAATACAAAGTGAAGATTGCTAAAACGCCATATTTGTGGGTTTTATGTTGTGTTTTGGATCATAAGGCTTTGATTATCAAAATGATAACATTAGTGTGTTTTATGTTGATTATCATGTTGTGTTTTATATTTATAGTTCTAGATAGTATGTTTGAAATTTTTATGTGTCCTTAGGGTTTATACATTGTGTTTTAGTAATCTTCATTCTGTTATATGTATGTTTTGAGTGTGTTTTATGCCTGAAATTGTGGTGTTTTATGACTTTGTACACTTTGTAGAAAAATGAACTTTGTAGCTGAACCTCACTCATATTTGGGTGAGTGTATGTGTGTGTGTATAGGGTAGGGTTATCTTGAAAACCCTAAATATTATGAGAACCGTGAGAACGAATAAGAAAAACAATCAAAACCGTTTTTTTTAATTCAAACCTTAATGTAATTTACAACATAAAAAATTACAACATCAAATAATTCAGTTCTTCTTTCAAATCACTCTTCCTAAAATTTTTACAAATTAATATAACAAATTTATACATGTGTAAATGAAAAAACTTATACATGTGTATATTTTCAATATTTACAAATACATATAAATTTAAATGTTTAAATTTAATTTTTGGAATTGTATTCGAATAATAATAATAATGGTAAGTGTAAAAAATATTTGAATTTGTATTGCTTTTTGACAATGTTCTCGTGATTTTTTTATTCGCACGAGTCTCACAATATTTAGCGTTCTTATGTAAACTTTCACCTAAATTTTTCTTTATAGAAACAATAAAAAGTTCAATTCGCACGATTCTTACAATATTTAGAATTCTTATTTAAACTTTCATCAAAATTTTTCTTTATGAAAACGAAAGAACATATTACAAAAGTTCATCTGCTAAAAATGAGAGTAGAAGATAAGGCCCAATAAACATGGAATATGTTGCGAAGGCCATATCTAGTAAGAATCACAAAAGTTCTGAGGCCCAATACCCCCATAAACTCAATAATTTATATAAAAAAGGTAAATAATACAACGCTAACAGTAATAACAACAAACAAAACTATGTATTATAAGAAAAATTCTAATTTACATATTTAAACGAATTGAAAATTCTCCTCACAATTTTGGAATTAAAGTTGTCAATCAACACCTTTATTATCCGTGATCTGTAATAGAAGGACCTGAAAAAAACTTTATAACAAAAGTTAAACTAAAATAATAAATTCTTAATTTAATCAAATAATAAATACTAAATTGAAAAAATGATGTAGGTTGATGGTAGCACTAGGTGGGTCCGTAGGCGAGTCTGTAGAGTTAGTAAGGTGCAAATAACAACACTCATAATAAAATATCAGTTTTTACTACTCACCTTTTAAATAAGATTGAAAATTTTTAAAAGGCCCACTGTTTACCACCCATTATCATTTCATTCCATCATTGTTCTACATTTGACCGCACTAACTACACTACAGTCCTCCGCACTCGTCATAAGTTTTTCGAAGATATACACACTTTTTTTAGCTTTAAGCACTCTACGTGTGACAAATGTTACTTTCGGGTAATTCCGTGCACTTAAACAATTAATTATATGATACAATTACGTGTTTTGAACGTCTAAACTGCATGAATTGCATGGCATACTCCTAGAAAGCTCATTGAATACATTACATGATGCATATTATTTGTTTAGTGGTTACCATTCATAAACAGTTTAAAACAGTGCGTCGGAAACAACTAGTAGACTAGCTGTGGCAACACAGCATCAGTACGCATTTAAACATCTTTAGGACTTAGATGGGAGTCCAACGCAAACTGTATATTAAACCCATGTGGGAAATCAAGGATTAATTCTAACACTTTCCGGAAACTATACATGCACCGAAAACTGTCCGAAATATACACTAAACAACATTTCAGCAAAATTCAGCAAAATACAGCATCCACAAGCTTATGTAATATGCAGAAATAGTGTTAAACATCATACACTACCTAAAAGATATTGAAAGTATCAATGTGGCACAAAAACATATCATATCACATAAGTTTTGAAAGTTAACGTTTTAACGAACCGACAACGAAATGAACACCCGGACACAATCTGGCACATCATATGAACTAGTTAACAATATTTTAACATCATACAACTAGTTAAAATCATTAAACACATTGTTTTGCTTGAAAATCCCTAAATTCCCTACAAGTTACTTAAACCTCCGTTTAATGACATGTTAACGAATCTAGTACCCGTTTAGCAACCGGACACGAACTAGACATAAAATATAAACTAGTTAACATTGTTTAACAATATTAAACTAGTGTATGGCATCTTGTATCTTAAAATGCATCAAAATCCCTAATACACTTAACTCCCCTAACTAAACCCCTAAATCCTAACTAAATACTTAACTAAGAATTTAACCAAGTTAAAAGCCTAACCAAGCATGCATGGCCGTTTGCTGGGCCCCCCTTTGACTTCACACATTCTTGTTCCCTAATCATGGACATGTTGGAAAGATTTAGTCTCTGACTAGAAGGTATTGTGTTCCTTGGCCAACATAAATAATCAAGTATACAAGACCTTATCCTTTCATCACTTTCAAACTACACAACCACCTCCATCTTCTCCATATCCACGGCCACTTTCACCTCCACTTCACCTCCATCTTCAAGTTATTTCCAAGCTAATCGAAGCATATCCAAGGGTGTCTCAAGGGTATTCAAGAAGGTGCTAAGCAATGGAAGTTCAAGCACCTCCCTAGGAAGCTTTTATCCACCAACTTTGCATCATCTTCACCATCTAGTTCATCTTGCCACTTCCCTAGCCACAAGAGCTAGTAGCGAGCCTCCTAATCTTTCATTTGATGTCTTGTTACTAGTATATTGTTAATATATAAGTTACATCATCTAAAAGTAACACCTTTAAAAGATGAACATATGAACAAGTAACTTGATCTAAAGAATATGAACATATAATGAAGATGTAGTGAAGATGTAAATGTTTATTTTGTTCTATGGATGATATCCATCATATGTATCCTTGCTAGAAGTATAAATCTAACAAGTATACACATGGATCTTGAAAGATCCATGATCAAAGAATTGAGAACTAGTTATACATAATAAATGGGACTCTTTAAAGTGGAGAAAATGATTTATCATGTCCTTAAAATGTTGTATGATTAAGTGGTTAAAAATAACAAAAGTGTTGATGAACATGTTTTAACATAATGGATGAACTTGTAAAAGTGATTTGTGATGTTTTTAAGAATATATGTAAACAAGTTGTTAAAAATGTTTTTTAACAAAGTTAGTAAATAATAGTAACTAAACTTATTTTTAAAGAAGGATGAACATCTTAAACACAAAGTTAAAAGACTACATGTTTTGGTAAACTTTCAAGTTCATCATAACCTAAAAATACACAAGTTATACTTGATGAAGTTGTGGTGAATAAATTGGCGAGTTTTGAAAGGTTAAACACATGTTTTAAAACATGGGAAACCTCCTAAATCTAGAGGAGATTATGGCAAAATTTTTATAAAATTTAAACACTTAGAAAAATATATGTTTATAAAAGTTCTTACAAGTAAACTTTTAAAGGCCATAAACATAAAAATCCCCATGTTTTTGTATAAAATATAAGTCCAAGAAGTCATGGTTTTTCTAAAGATAAAATCGATAAAAATATATATTTTTGGAAGATATATACTTAGTTATCATAAGAATCACAAGTTATGTGTATATTGTTTGTATTAGATATATATATAGAGTTAGGAACTTAAATAATAATATACACAAACAAATACAATAATAAGTGGGAAACAATGAATTACAAAAATATATATAGATATCTATAACCATACATGGAGACAAATATTGAGATATTGGACAATCGGACGATATAAGGAATTACAGACTAAAATATATAATATATCGAAGCTTGGAAAATATTACTTTCAAAACCGAATAAGTGACAAAATATATATTTTACAAATATATAAATTATATCATATTTTGTCGATACTAAAAATATATTATTTTTGAAGTGTATAAAAATATATATTTCTTAAACCTCCTAAAAATATAGTGTTTTGGTGGAAAATAAAAATATATATTTTTCTAGAACTAATCATATAAATATATATTATTTAGTGATACATACACTTAACAAGCATAATATACATATATTAATTGGGATATATCTAAAAATTTATATATTTTAAGTGTACACACAAATGGGGGGGGGGGTGATAAATACAAGAAAAATACGTATTCCTATACGTACAAATACATGCCAACATATACCCTTAAAACATGGTAAAAATATCATTATATAAGTATTATACACAACCATGGAAATAGAAACTTGAATACACAAATACTCACAATACAAGTATCTCTATACTTGGGGAGATGCATAAGTATAATACTTAACAATTATAGCACTTGGTCATGTAAACCATAAAACCTTTGCACATGAATAATTATATATATCAAGACATGTTAAAAATAGATTAGTTTTAACAAACCCACCGCAATTACAAAATGATATATAAAGTGGTGCACACAAATAATACAAATTAAAATATAAAATTTAACTAACACATCGAACTTGGAATTTTATATAATTAAGAAGAATTATATATGGAACATATCCGACGATGGTATCGTCAAGGCAAATGGGTGGAACCCGTGTATGAGGAGTCATGAAATATATACATTTTACTCGTGCGAGGCATGGAGTCTAGCGGGCTAGGCCCGTACTAGCAACACATGCGTTGCAAGGATACATATATACTTGATGAAGTATATCTATTGGCATCATACATCAAAAGTATATCTAAACGGAACAAAAACACTAAACAAGTCTTAACAAATACTTAAGACAAGAAACAAGAACAAGAATCATTACAAAGACCGAAGTGTCTAACTAAAGCCTAACGCGTTGTAGGTTGTGATACGAACCGAGGGAAATACTCGAGTTAAACAGAGAAAGCAAAAAGCAATCCAGTGAGTTCATGTCCCCCTTTTCATCTTAAATATTTTACAGTTTTACAACTATCGGGGGGAAATACATGTCTATGGTATATAAGCTAGGGAATGAAATAACTAGATCATGTGCGAATAGGGTGGACGGAAGAACCATTAATCTTGTTTAAGACCATGGTACAAAGGTTAGATCTAGCAGGTGTTGGCGAGCCCCACTCTTGGTCATGGACCCACACGGAAGAGTGCATTTGTGGTCCCAGTCGAGGTTAATCAATAGAAATCGTCTAGGTTTGGATGCTTACTATGTCGTCACACAAATTATTGTCCTTGCAAAATATTAATGATCACGATTTCATTGACGCTTTACATAATGGGTTTTTGTGATACAAAATACTACTTACATTTTATGGATCCAACTCATACAGTTAAAAACATGAACTTGCTAACTTTTGTTGATTTTCAACTTAACATGTATTTTAGGTAACCAGTGGATCTATGCAAGGAGTTTCAATCAAGAAAACAAGTACCAAGTCTCCATTGCCATCCTTTTAAGGATTTGCTCATTATATCCCGCCTCGTTGCGGTGATATAAGGATCAAAAGTTTAATGTTTAAAAACTTGCATTTTGATTATGTAACACTTTGACAATTTAATCTCATTTCATGGTTTGTAAACTGAATACTCAACCTATGTTGTATTTTGAAACGATATCAGTAATCGCATTTGGAGATTGTTTTATTCATTTAGTATGTTCACTTATGTTGTATGCAATGAGAATCAATCAGATTACACCGCGTGCTTCCGCCTATGAGCGGGTGTGACAGATTGGTGTCAAAGCTTCGATTGTAGTGAACCAGGATTGCTTCTCGAGTCTAGTCTACAATCACTAGGATCCTCTCATGAAAACAATTTTACATAAACAAAAGATTTTCATTGCATAAATATTTCAGAAGGTCCACTACACCAACTCAATTTACAAAATAATGCAAGGACATTATGAGACTTAGTGTACAATGGATAGACACAGAACATTAAGTTGATTCACCAAAAAACAAATAGTACAACTTAAAATGGACATTATGTGATGCCTACATTTTGTGTATATATACACACACACACACACACACATATATATATACTAAATAACAATTAATTATACATGTCGTACAAATCATTTTCCAGGTTATGATGTCATCAGCGGAAAACGGTATTTATGACGACCATGACCCAATGGTGATCGTCTCGGACGATGAGGTTGGATCCATCGTGCATTACATTTCCTCAGACAGAGAGTCTGAGCCTGAGGAGGACCCTGACTTCATAGCTGACGAAGACGTCCCTTTGGTGGATGACGTTCTAGCCCTACCTCCCCAGCACCATGAGCAGTTCATCATAGGTCACCCCGAGAGTGAACATCTATTGGAGGTTCTACCTATTGACGGCATCCCACTTGCCGTATGGCCCCCTATCATCGACCTATCTAACGATGAGGACGAGGTCCCGGTATTTCACGTTGATAACTTGGATGCGGACCTCGGTGAGGGAGAGGTGATTGACATAGCCATCCTAGAGGTATCCTCACTTGTAGTTTCTGTCGTGGCCATCTCATCATCATATGAGAGCGACCGTGCGTTTTCGGCTGCTATCCGCCAAGCCGGGCTTCAAGCGGATGCTACCGATAGCAGCTTTGACACGATACCTGTTGCTACCCCGACACCCACTCCTGTACCCACACACATATCTGTCCGCACCTCTACCCCATCCTCTGAGGACACCGCTCACCTTGCTAGACCAGTAGGCAATTCCGCCTGGATTAGACCGATTTCCTATGAGGAGGCTTTTCATTCCTATCACACCCACCCCACTCGACCATCACATATACCACAATCACCATGCCATGAGGCAGGCCCATCTCATGTGCTGACAAGCCATACTCCATACTCACCACCACATATGACGCCCATGTCTGACCCCTACCATCTATGCCACTTTACTCCGTACTCCATGGATAGTTGGGTTCGCTCTCTGGAGCAACAGATACAGATCCTACATCAGAGGGTCTGGATAAGGAGAGGCAGGTGAGTGCTATGTCTCCACCACCACCTCCCATGCCATCAGATGGTCATGCTGCTCGTATCCTAATGCTCGAGCAGCAAATAGGCGTCCTACTCCACCGAGTCCATGAGCTCAAGTAGGAGGTTATCCATCTCCGCAGTCTAGTCACCCCTACCCCACCACCATCCCCCCAGCACCTTAGGTTTTTTTATTTGTAGGTACTTTTGAACGGGAGCTAGATACCCGTTTTTGGTGAAGACTACACATCAAGTTTTGAAGACAACTGGAAGAATGAAGATCATAAGTGAAGGAAGATTTTGTTTTTATATGTATTAAGCTTGTATGACCGGGTGGTGTAACCCGAGTACATTATTGTTTCCTTTGCAAACGATTATGTAACAAGTTGTCTTATTATATATAAAAACTTGATGTCTTCGTTATGATGCATTTTATTAAATTCTATGCATGGTGTATTGCGTGGAGCCGAATTATTTTTTTCGACCGATCATTTATATATAAATTACTATGTGCTATTTAATTGCTTGCTTACTATATATATATATATATATATATGTACGAATATTTATAAAATATAATTAACTGAAAAATATATATTTAATAAACGCCTAATCTTTACTACCATATTATCTTAAAAGATCATGCCACCAAGATGAAGAACCCCTCGCACTCGGAATGTAAACCAACCACAACCAATGCCTAGGAATGTGGCCGAATTGAACGCTTTGTTGGAACAAAGAATATCTCAGGCTCTAGCCCAATATGAGGCCACCCGGAACGAAAGAAAAATGGTGGGACTGGTGGAACAGACGGAACGGGTGGAAATGGTGGAACTGGTGGATCTGGAAGCCAGGTACAAGGTGGTTCCTCTGGTGAGAACCATGCGAATGGTAATATTCAATTGTTATTACAACTCAAATAATTCTTAATCTATTCCTGTGCTTCACTAATTGCTCATTCATAATCTGTTTATAAACATTTCAGGGTGCACCTACAAGCAGTTTTTGGACTGCAGGCCGCTGAATTACGATGGCACCGGTGGTGCCGTGGCCTTTGTGTGCTGGACGGAGAAAACAGACTCCACGCTCTGAATAAGCAGATGTTCCACAGACCAGCAAGTCACTTTTATTACTTGTATGTTCGTTGATGAAGCACTTACATGGTGGAACCAACAAGTGCAAACTCTGGGTGATGACGTTGCTTATAGGATGACTTGGGAAGGCTTGAACGAAAGAATGAGAGAAAAATATTGTTCAAAGGCTGAAATGCAGAAGCTGGAAACCGAGTTCTGGAACTTAACCATGAACGGAGCTGACATTGTGGGTTATATCTAGAGAATCAACGATCTGTCTCGCATGATACCGTACCTTGTAACATTGGAGTTCAAGCGCATCGAGCGCTATATCTGGGGTTTAGTACCCGAAATTCGTAGCATGGCGACCACATCAAGCCCTACTACCATTACTTCTGCTATGACACTGACTGTTAGTCTCATAGAAGATGCAGTGAGAATGAAGATATTGTTTGTAAAAGGGGCAGAAAAGAAAGAATCTCACATTGAATCAACGAATGATGGAAAAAGGAAATATGCAAACTTCAAAAAGGTTACACAGGTGAACTACAACAACAATAATCACACCATCTATTCCAACAACAACAATGGTAACAAGAGGAGAGCGGCTAATCAGCCGAGGGAAGCAAGAGCTTTTGTGGCTACGACCACCACTGGTCCAAAGAAATATGAAGGTCCTCACTCCAAGTGCGCCAAATGTACGTACCACCATGTCGGTGCTTGCTGGACTCCCAAGTGTGATAAGTGTGGCAAACTTGGCCATCGTACCGAGGCATGTTGGACGAATGCGGGTAGAGGAGGAAATGAAAACGGCGTTGGTATTGGAAATGGGAATGGAGTTGGGCGTGAAACTGGATGCTATGGTTGTGGAAGCAAGGGTCACTGGAGGAAAGATTGTCCCTAGGGAAATCAAGCTCGTCGGAGAGCTTTTGTGATAGGGGCAAAGGATACGCGCCGAGACCCTAATGTGGTCACTGGTACGTTCCCTATCAACAATCATTTTGCATCCATATTATTTGATACCAGTGCTGATTTTAGCTTTATTTCCATGGAATTTAAAACTATATTGGGTATAGAATCAAGTAAGCAAGATGTCCCCTATTCTATAGAGCTGGAAAACGGGAAATTAGTTGAGTCGAAGGAAATCATTAAAGGATGTTCGTTGGAGTTGGGTCAGCAAAGATTCAATATCGATCTCTTACCTGTTCAGTTAGGTAGCTTCGATGTAGTAGTCGGTATGGATTGGCTGTCTGATTACCGATCCGAAGTCGTGTGTCATGAGAAGATTATTCGCCTACTACTACTGAATGAAGAGATCATTGTTATTCATGGGGAGAAACGCGACACACCCTTACGAATCATTAATTGTACTAAAGCTCAAAAGTGCCTACAGAAAGGTTGCGTACCCTTCCTAGCACATGTGGTTGACAAGAAGGCCGAGGAGCCCAAGCTTGAAGATATTCCTGTCGCGAAGGAATACCCTGAAGTCTTCCCTGAGGACTTGCCGGGATTACCACCACAACGACAAGTCGAGTTTCACATCGACTTGGTAGCAGGAGCTGCACCCATAGCCAAGTTTCCATATCATTTAGCACCTTCAGAGATGCAGGAGTTATCCACACAACTCCAAGAGCTGTTGGATAAGGGATTCATTCGACCAACGCCTTGGGGAGTACCAGTTTTATTTGTGAAGAAAAAGGACGGAACATTCAGAATGTGCATAGATTACTGAGAGTTGAATAAGCTCACCATCAAGAATCGATACCCACTACCGAGAATTGATGACTGGTTCGAACAATTGCAAGGATCGAGCTTCTACTTCAAGACAGACTTAAGGTCTGGATATCACAAGTTGCGGATACAAGAAGAGAGCATACCCAAGACGGCGTTTAGAACTCGTTATGGTCACTACGAGGCTTAACAAACGCACCAACAATTTTTATGGATTTGATGAATTGAGTGTGCAAGCCTTTCCTCGACAAATTTCTGATAGTATTTATTGACGATATATTAGTATATTCACGGTCGAAGGACGAGCACGAGCAGCATTTGAGAGCCATTTTGGAGCTACTGAAGAAAGAGAAACTTTACGCGAAGTTTTCTAAATGTGAGTTTTGGATTCGTGAAGTGCAATTTCTCGGGCATGTAGTAAACGAGAAAGGAATTCATGTAGACCCATCAAAGATTAAAGCGATCAAGAATTGGGAAGTGCCTAAGACACCAACGGAAGTTCGACAATTTTTGGGGTTAGCGTGCTATTATCGTAGATTTATTGAGAACTTTTCCAAAGTTGCTCAACCACTAACCTCACTCACGCAAAAAGACAAGAAGTTCGATTGGGGAGAAAGACAAGAAGAGGCGTTTCAACTCCTAAAGGATAAATTACATGATGCACCGATTCTTTCACTCCCTGAAGGTACGGTTGACTTCGTGGTATACTGTGATGCTTCGTATCAAGGTTTAGGTTGCGTGCTCATGCAACGTGAAAAAGTCGTCGCATATGTATTACGACAACTAAAGGTGCATGAGAAAAATTACACCACGCATGACCTTGAGTTAGGTGCGGTGGTATTCGCTTTGAAGATATGGCGATATATAGTACTCAGTGTATATTCAGGGATCACAAAAGTCTTCAACATATATTTAATCAGAAAGAACTAAATATGCGTCAAAGACATTGGGTTGAACTGTTGAACGACTATGATTGCGAGATCAAGTACCATCCGAGCAAGGCAAACATTGTAGCAGATGCCTTGAGCCGCAAGGAACGAGTTAAAACCTTAAGGGTTGGAGCACTAGAAATGATAATTCAAACGAACCTTACCACTCAGATTCATGATGCGCAAGTAGAAGCACTCAAGGAAGAACATATTCAAGCGGAATTTCTCCGAGGTATGGAGAAGCAATTAGTGCAAAAGAAGATGGAACTTTATATCTTATGGGACGAGTTTGGGTTCCACTTTTTGGGGGTCTTCGGGAAGTAGTGTTGGACGAAGCACACAAGTCTAAGTACTCAATACATCCCAGATCGGATAAAATCTACCAAGATTTGAAGGAATATTATTGGTGGCCTAATCTCAAAAGCGACATCGCGACTTATGTTAGTAAATGTTTAACTTGCGCGAAAGTTAAGGCCGAGTATCAGAAACCTTCGGGATTGTTACAACAACCCGAGGTTCCCGTATGGAAATGGGAACAAATATCTATGGACTTTATTACAAAATTACCCAGAACCTCAAGAGGTCACGACATGATTTGGGTAATAGTGGATAGATTGAAATAGTCCGCACATTTTCTGCCAATTCGCGAGAAAGACAGCACAGAGAAATTAGCCGAGCTATATCTTAGAGAAATAGTGGCTCGTCATGGAGTGCATGTTTCTATCATCTCAGACCGAGATGGTCATTTTGTGTCAATAATTTGGCAATCTTTTCAAAAGGCCTTTGGATCTTGACTAGATCTAAGCACGGCCTTCCATCCATAAACCGATGGCCAAAGTGAATGGACCATCCAAACGCTTGAAGACATGCTTCGTGCATGCGTGGTGGATCTAGGCGGCAATTGGGATACTTACCTACCTTTGGTGGAGTTCTCCTATAACAATAGTTACCACACAAGCATACAAGCCGCACCGTTTAAAGCTCTTTATGGTCTAATGTATCGTTCTCCGCTATGTTGGGCGGAAGTTGGCGACAAACAATTATTTGGTCTTGAATTAGTCCAAGAGACTACCGATAAGGCATTCCAAATCGACCGTATCAAGGTGGCTCGTGATCGAAAAAGAGTTACATGTACAAGAGAAGAAAAGCATAATCCTTCGAGGTCGGAGACAAAGTTTTGTTGAAAGTCTCGCCTTGGAAAGGCATAGCCAGATTTGGTAAGCGCGGGAAGCTTAACTCGCTGTACATTGGACCATTCAAAATTTTGGCAAAGGTTGGTACCATTGCCTACAAGTTGAAATTACTCGATGAACTTAGTAGTGTGCATGACACTTTCCATGTGTCAAATGTCAATAACAGCCCAACGCAAGAAAAAGTTATCCTCCCTGCGGAAGAGATTCATATAGACGATAAGCTCCAATTTACTGAAGAACCTGTTGAGGTTATGGACTGGAAAGTCCAGAAAACCAGGAGAAGTCGTATCAAATTAGCCAAAGTTCGTTGGAACTCAAGACATGGACCCGAGTATACTTGGGAACGTGAGGATCAAATCAAAGCCAAATACCCTCACTTGTTTGAGAAGACTCCTACAACGGATGACTCAGCTTGAATTTCGGGACGAAATTCTTTTTAACAGGGGGAGTATGTGACAACTGTCACTTTTGGGTAATTCTGTGCACTTAAACAATTAATTATATGATACAATTACGTGTTTTGAACGTCTAAATTGCATGAATTACATGGCATAAAGCTCATTGAATACATTACATGATGCATATTATTTGTTTAGTGGTTACCATTCAAAAACAGTTTAAAACAGTGTGTCGGAAACAACTAGTAGACTAACTGTGGCCGCACAGCGTCAGTACGCAGTTATACAACATCTTTAGGACTTAGATGGGAGTCCAACGCAAACTGTATATTAAACCCCATGTGGGAAATGAAGGATTAATGCTAACACTTTCCGGAAACTATACATGCACTGAAAACTGTCCGAAATATACACTGAACAGCATTTCAGCAATATTCAGCAAAATACAGCATCCACAAGCTTATGTAATATGAAGAAATAGTGTTAAACGTCATACAGTACCTAAAAGATATTGAAAGTATCAATGTGGCACAAAAACATATCATATCACAAAGTCTTGAAAGTTAACGTTTTAACGAACCGACAACGAAACGAACACCCTGACATAATTTGGAAAATGTAGACACGACTTGTTCTGAACGAGGAAGAGGAATCAAATGGGTGGAAGTTGGCTACAAAGTCCATAATTCGTTCTCACGGTTCTCGCAATATTTATCGTTCTCATTTAAACGCTCCCCTATATATAGTGGGTGGAAGTTGGCTACAAAATCCATTTTTCCTGCAAAATGTAAAAAGTCATAAAACACCATAATGTCAACCATAATAACACTCAAACCCACAAATACAAAGTGAAGATTGCTAAAACGCCATATTTGTGGGTTTTATGTTGTGTTTTGGATGATAAGGCATTGATTATCGAATTGCTAACATTAGTGTGTTTTATGTTGATTATCATGTTGTGTTTTATATTTATAGTTATAGATGGTATGTTTGAATTTTTTATGTACGTTGTGTTTTAGTGATCTTTATTCTGTTATTTGTAAGTTTTGAGTGTATTTTATGCCTGAAGTTGTGGTGTTTTATGACTTTGTACACTTTGTAGGAAAAATGGACTTTGTAGCTGAACCCCAACCATATATGTGTGTGCGTGTGTGTATATATATACGGAAGGGTTATCTTGAGAACGCTAAATATTGTGAGAACTGTGAGAACGAATAAGAAAACCAATCAAAACCGTTTTTTTAGTAATTCATACCTCAATGTAATTAAGCTACAACATAAAAAAAAATTACAACATCAAATAATTCATTTCTTCTTTCAAAATCACTCTTCTTAAAATTTTTACACATGAATATAACAAATTTACACATGTGTAAATGAAAAAACTTATACATGTGTATATTTTCATTATTTACAAATACATATAAATTTAAATGTTTAAATTTAATTTTTGAAATTGTATTCGAATAATACTAATAATGATAAGTGTAAAAAATATTTGAATTTGAATTGTTTTTTTGACCATGTTATAGCGATTTTTTCATTCGCACGAGTCTCACAATATTTAGCGTTCTTATATAAACCTTCACCTAAATTTTTCTTTATAGAAACAATAGAACATATTAAAAAAAGTTCAATTCGCACGATTCTTACAATATTTAGCGCTCTTATTTAAACTTTCATCAAAATTTTTCTTTATGAAAACAAAAGAACATCTTACAAAAGTTCATCTGCTAAAAATGAGAGTAGAAGATAAGGACCAATAAACATGGAATATGTTGCGAAGGCCATATCTACTAAGAATCTCAAAAGTTCTGAAGCCCAATGCCCCCATAAACTCAATAACTTATATATAAAAAAGTAAATAATACAACGCTAACTGTAATAACAACAAACAAAACTAAGTATTATAAGGAATTATCTAATTTACATATTTAAACGAATTGTAAAATTCTCCTCACAGTTTTGAAATCAAAGTTGTCAATCAACACCTTTATTATCCATGATCTGTAATAGAAGGACCTAAATAAACTTTATAACAAAAGTTAAACTAAAATAATAAATTTTTAATTTGATCAAATAATAAATACTAAATTGAAAAAGTGATGTAGGTTGATGGTAGCACTCGGTGGGTTCGTAGAGTCAGTAAGAGTCTGTAGGTGAGTCTGTAGAGTTAGCAAGGTGTAAATAACAACACTTATAAAAAAATATCGGTATTTACTGCTCGCCTTTTAAATAAGATTGAAATTTTTTAAATGGCCCACTGGTTACCACCCATTATCATTTCATTCCATCATTGTTCTACATTTGACCGCACTAACTACACTACAGTCCTCCGCACTCGTCATAAGTTTTTCGAAGATATACACACTTTTTTTAGCTTTAAGCACTCTAAGTGTGACAACTGTTATTTTCACGTAATTCCGTGCACTTAAACAATTAATTATATGATACAATTACGTGTTTTGAACGTCTAAACTGCATGAATTGCATGGCATACACCTAGAAGCTCATTGAATACATTACATGATGCATATTATTTGTTTAGTGGTTACCATTCAAAAACAGTTTAAAACAGTGCGTCGGAAACAACTAGTAGACTAGCTGTGGCAACACAGCGTCAGTACGCAGTTAAACAACATCTTTAGGACATAGATGGGAGTCCAACGCAAACTGTATATTAAACCCCATGTGGGAAATCAAGGATTAAGGCTAACACTTTCCGGAAACTATACATGCACTGAAAACTGTCCGAAATATACACTAAACAACATTTCAGCAAAATTCAGCAAAATACAGCATCCACAAGCTTATGTAATATGCAGAAATAGTGTTAAACATCATACACTACCTAAAAGATATTGAAAGTATCAATGTGGCACAAAAACATATCATATCACATAAGTCTTGAAAGTTAATGTTTTAACAAACCGACAACGAAATGAACACCCGGACACAATCTAACACATCATATGAACTAGTTAACAATATTTTAACATCATACAACTAGTTAAAATCCCTAAAATCCCTACAAATTACTTAAACCTTCGTTTAAGCACCCGTTTACGAATCTAGCACCCGTTAAGCAACCGGACACGAACTAGACATAAAATATAAACTAGTTAACATTGTTTAACAATATTAAACTAGTGTATGGCATCTTGTATCTTAAAATGCATCAAAAAATCCCTAATACACAAGAAAACCCCTAAATCCTAACTAAATACTTAACTAAGAATTTAACCAAGTTAAAAGCCTTAACCAGCATGCATGGCCGTTTGGTGGGCCCCCATTTGACATCAAACATTCTTGTTCCCTAATCATGGACATGCTGGAAAGATTTAGTCTTGGACTAGAAGGTATTGTGTTCCTTGGCCAACATAAATAATCAAGTATACAAGACCTTATCCTTCAATCACTTCCAAACTACACAACCACCTCCATCTTCTCCATATCACAGCCACTTTCACCTTCATCTTCAAGTTATTTCCTTCCAAACTACACAACCACCTCCATCTTCTCCAAATCACAACCACTTTCACCTCCATCTTTAAGTTATTTCCAAGCTAATCCAAGCATATCCAAGGGTGTCTCAAGGATATTCAAGAAGGTGCTATGAATTGGAAGTTCAAGTCCCTCTCTAGGAAGCTTTTATCCACCAACATTGCATCATCTTCACCATCTAGTTCATCTTGCCACTTCCCTAACCACAAGAGCAAGTAGTGAGCCTCCTAATATTTCATTTGATGTCTTGTTACTTGTATATTGTTAATATATAAGTTACATCATCTAAAAGTATCACCTTTAAAAGATGAACACATGAACAAGTAACTTGATCTAAAGAATATAAATATATAATGAAGCTGTAAATGTTTCTTTTGTGCTATGGATGATATCCATCATATGTATACTTGCTAGAAGTATAAATCTAACAAGTATACACATGGATTTTAAAAGATCCATGATCAAAGAATTGATGAACTTATTATACATAATAAATGGACTCTTTAAAGTGGATAAAATGATTTATCATGTCCTTAAAATGTTGTATGATCAAGTGGTTAAAAATAACCAAAGTGTTGATGAACATGTTTTAACATAATAGATGAACTTGTAAAAGTGATTTGTGATGTTTTTAAGAATATATGTAAACAAGTTGTTAAAAATGATTTTTAACAAAGTTAGTAAATATTAGTAACTAAACTTATTATTAAAGATGGATGAACATCTTAAACACAAAGTTAAAAGACTACATGTTTTGGTAAACTTTCAAGTTCATCATAACCTAAAAATGCATATATTATACTTGTTGAAGTTGTGGTGAAAAAATTGATGAGTTTTGAAAGCTTAAACACGTGCTTTAAAACATGGGAAACCTCCTAAATCTAGGGGCCACTAAATTTAAACACTTAGAAATATATATGTTTATAAAGTTCTTACAAGTAAACTTGTTTAAATGCCATAAACATAAAAATCCCCATGTTTTTGTATATAATTTAAGTCCAAGAAGTTATGGTTTTTCTAAAGATAAAATAGATAAAAATATATATATTTGGAAGATATATACTTAGTGATCATAAGAATCACAAGTTATGTGTATATTGTTTGTATTAGATATATATATATATATATATATAGATAGAATTAGGAACTTAAAAATTAATATACACAAACAAATACAATAATAAGTGGAAAACAAAGAATTACAAAAATATATATACATATCTGTAACCATACATGGAGACAAATATGGACATATTGGACAATCGGACGATATAAGGAATTACGGACTAAAATATATAATATATCGAAGCTTGGAAAATATTACTTTAAAAAACCGAACAAGTGACAAAATATATATTTTACAAATATATAAATTATATCATATTTTATCGATACTAAAACTATATTTTTTTGAAGTGTATAAAATATATATTTCATAAACCTCCTAAAAATTTAGTCTTTTGGTGGAAACTAAAAATATATATTTTTCTAGAACTAATCATATAAATATATATTATTTAGGGATACATACACCTACCAAGCATAATATACATATATTAATTGGGATATATCTTAAAATTTATATATTTTAAGTGTACACAAAAATGGGGGTGATAAAATACAAGAAAAATACGTATTCCTATACGTACAAATACATGCCAACATATACCCTTAACACTTGGTGAAAATACCATTATATAAGTATTATACACAACCTCGGAAATACAAACTTGAATACACAAATACTCACAATACAAGTATATTTATACTTGGGGAGATGCATAAGTATAATACTTAACAATTATAGCACTTTGTCATGTAAACCATAAAACCTATGCACATGAATAATTATATATATCAAGAGATGTTAAAAGTATGTTATTTTTAACAAACCCATCGCAATTACAAAATGATATATAAAGTGGTGCACACAAATAACACAACTTAAAATATAAAATTTTAACTAATACATCGAACTTGGAATTATATATAATTAAGAAGAATTATATATAGAACATATCCGACGATGGTATCATCGAGGCAAACGGGTGGAACCCGTCTATTAGTAGTCATGAAACATATACGTTTTACTCGTGAGAGGCACGGAGTCTAGCGGGCTAGGCCCGTACTAGCAACACATGCGTTGCAAGGATACATATATACTTGATGAAGTATATCTATTGGCATCATACATCGAAAGTATATTTAACGGAACAAAAACACTAAACAAGTCTTAATAAATACTTAAGACAAGAAACAAGAACATGAATCATTACAAAGACCGAAGTGTCTAACTAAAGCCGTTGTGATACGAACCGAGGGAAATAACCGAGTTAACCAGAGAAAGCATAAAGCAATCAAGTGAGTTCATGTCCCCCTTTTCATCTTAAATGTTTTACAGTTTTACAAGTATCGGGGGAAATACATGTCTATGGTATGATAAGCTAGGGAATGTAATAACTAGATCATGTGCGAATAGGGTGGACGGAAGAACCATTAATCTTGTTTAAGACCATGGTACAAAGGTTAGATCTAGCGGTGTTGGCAAGCCCCACACTTGGTCATGGACCCACACGGAAGAGTGCATTTGTTGTCCCAGTCGAGGTTAATCGACAGAAATCGTCTAAGTTTGGATGCTTACTATGTCGTCACACAAATTAATGTCCTTGCAAAACATTAATGATCACGATTTCATTGACGCTTTACATAATGGGTTTTTGTGATACAAAATACTACTTACATTTTATGGATCCAACTCATACAGTTAAAACACATGAACTTGCTAACTTTTGTTGATTTTCAACTTAACATGTATTTTAGGTAATCAGTGGATCTATGCAAGGAGTTTCAATCAAGAAAACAAGTACCAAGTCTCCATTGCCATCTTTTTAAGGATTTGCTCATTATATCCCGCCTCCTTGCAGTGATATAAGGATCAAAACCTTAATGTTTAAAAACTTGCATTTTGATTACGTAACACTTTGACAATTTAGTCTCATTTCATGGTTTGTAAACTAAATACTCAACCTATGTTGTGTTTTGAAATGATATCAGTAATCGCATTTGGAGATTGTTTTATTCATTTAGTATGTTCACTTATGTTGTATGCAATGAGAATCAATCAGATCACACCGCGCGCTTCCGCCTATGAGCTAACCCACCCAAAACTCAAACTCTATATTTTTCAAACCTTATTGTGGTCAATCCGTACATTCTCTCCCGGAATATTGATTTGTATCTCTCAGGTCCTTGGTCCAAAGAATAAACATAGTTGACCCCCCTTAATTTTTAGCAATATACTTTTACATTCGTTCACTGAACCTCACCCAACCTTACCTGATTATTTTCCTTGGGCTCCATTAACTTACGTTAGCCTAACACAATTTAACGTACCCATAATCCTTGGGTTATTATCCTAATCACACAACTCAATAGTGCCATGCACCTAACTCACCTTTTCTACTTTGTTTTCTCAAAGTAATTCATGATGGCTTGAAATTACCATTTTTCGCGGTATCATTCACAAAAATTTATACCAACTAGAATATGAATATAGGTCGTCTTATTTGACTTCCGATCCCAATTTTTCCATTGTTTGCTTCACGCCAACAATAAACAAAAAAATCCATTTATCTTTCCTTTCCCCTCTTACTAATCATAAACTATTGGCCAGCAACCCTTTTCTTTCCTTGTTGATCGGACAAGCACAAGTCAACTTTCAAAATTGGCATTTTATTAACTTCGAATATTGCTTGATGGATGCCATAGTTAGTAGAAATTTTTGCGGACGAAGTTGAGAAACTTTCTCACAGTTGTTTTATCTTTGAGGGTAGTACAAAGACTTTAAATTTGGTCACTTTCCAAAGAAGTCGCTTATGCTTTTGTTCTTCTTCATCTTCAAGATATCGAATTCACTTCTCAAAGTTTGAAGTGACGAGATTTTCTCTAGGATATCTTTGATCTAATCCCATTTTTCATTTGCATTTGCATAATGTGAAAATCGTATTAGAACATCCTTTGTCAATGTTTGGAAGATCATTGTTTTTGTCATATGTACTTTTGTCAGGTTATATCAGATCTCTTGATGATGAAAGCCAAAACCCAAGAGAAACATCCTCCCTACCTGATGGAATAAGTTGAAGTACATTCATTGGTCCAGAAGTTTCCCCCATTGAAATCTTCCCAAAACAACTATCCAAACTACTGATACAAAAGTGTTGCCTTCAAGATTAGAGAACAGAAATACAAGTGGTGGATTGTCAAAGTGTTGGTCAACAAGTCAAAAGTCAAGACTAAAGACTAGAAGATCAAGTCAACAAATCATAGTCAAAAGGTATAAGAACTTAATGAGAGAGAGTGCACCTGGTAAAGGGGGGTACCTTGTGTACCTTTGATTGTATTGTAAACATTGTTCAATGAAATCTTTGTGCAGTCACTCCCAAATCTAATTATGTTGTTGATGATGATGTGTTTATATTAACTATTTTACTTGAAATTTCATATCTATTCAATCTGTTTCATCAAATTCACATTCTCTCAGATCCTACAACTTGTATTAGAGCCTATTTCACTGAATTCACTTTGTTGTTGATTCAGAAGATAAACTAGCTCAAAATGATAACTAATTGAGTTATCAAACGACATTAAGAAGAATTAGACGAATCAAATCATTAATTTGTTTTGATACTTTATTTTTTGAGTTAAACTCAATAGAATTCAAGAGATGTCAATCACTCAAGATCCTCATAATACTAGATCGACAAACAAGCTCTGATGCTCGTTCATTAAGAATTCAAGATATGGAAACAAAAAATGGGTCACCACTTGTCCCAATAGAACACAGGTTGCTAGAGATCACTGGTATATAACCTTCATGTTCCCCCTGTTTCGACTACCGAGCGACTAGATGTTAATATTCCTAAAAAACCTTCTGATTACTCCGAGCAAGATTTCAAAAAGTTGGAGCTTCATGCTAAGGCATTCGGGATACTGGCCATGGCATTACTCAATGAAATCTATGATGGGATTGTCCCAATGCGATATTGCTAAGGAGTTGTGGGATACTTTGAATGAACAAATCGGTGGTACAGATGAGGTTCAAGAGAACAACAGAGAAATACTAAATTAGTTGTATATAGCATTCATAAATATCAAGGGAGAAACATAGTTTGAGCAGTTTAACTAGCTGATCAATTAGCAAAGGCTTGAAGATCAAACTTATACAAATTCTGCTATGAGTAACAAATTTTTGAGATCTCTTCCTGATAAGTGGGATACAACTACATACGTGTTGAGAAATTCTGTTGGTTTTAAGGAGATGACTCTGACACAGCTTCATTGGCAAACTTCTTACTTATGTGAAAGAGCTTGACCAAAAACAAAAGCTGATGTCATCAGAAAAAATTGCTGATGATTACACATATTATAACATAACTCTAATGAGTCAAGATAAGTCATCATCACCCAATAGAGTAAATGAATAGAGTTATGATCACTTTGTTGATATAACTGCTAGTTTTAATTCTTAGTTTGATACATCACATGCTGGAAATTAGAAGTATGCCTTGATTATGTATGATCAAAAACCCATGGACCCAATTGACTAGGAAGAATTTGATCTCTTAGACCAACTTGAACTTTTGAGTATTAAATGAAACAAGTTTTATAATAAAATTGGTAGAAGATTTCCTGGATTGGAGGGAATGGGTAAAGTTGAGAGAGATAGATCAAGATCTGAATGTTATAAGTGCCATAGGCTAGGTCACTTTTCTAGGGAGTGCAAAAATCTTGAACAAACTCCTTTACCAAGTGTAACTTATCCAATCAATATAAACTGGTTAGGGGAAGTAATTACTAGAAAAATATTTGAGAACATCAATGTTGTTGACTACTTGAAGTTTAATCTTCTAAGTGTGTCACAAATGTGTGACAAGGCATATGGTTGATTTTTCACAAAGAGTTCTTGTAAAATTGTTGGGCCAGAATTTACAAAGAACATTTAAGTGCTTACTTGCTAATGATGCTCAATTTATGGGTAATAGAAATAGAAATGTATACGAAGTTGATATGCTTAAAGCAACCCCATGTCACAAAGTGTGACTATTTTCTCAAGCATCACCAAAAGAAAAAGAACCTGAACTATGGCTTTGAAAGTTAGGTCATATTAACCTACAAATTATCAATGATGTTTTCAAACAAAGTCTTGTGAGAGGGCTTCCTAGGAAAGAGTTCATGTGTGATCAACATTGTATCTCTTGTCTAAAAGAAAAACAACATAAGGTCTCATATAAGCCTATTGAAGAATCCAAAACTATTGGTGTCTTCCATTGCTTCCCCTTGATCTGTTTGGCCGTGTTAAGATAGTGAATCCAGGCAAGAAGAGATATTGTCTAGTCATTGATGATAACTACTCAATATTCACTTGGACTCATTTCTTACATTTCAAGGATGAAACTACTAAAATCAATAAAAACTTCATTATCATGATAGAAAAGCAGTATGACCTACCTATCAAGATACTCAGAAGTGACAATGGAACTGAGTTCAGAAATCACATCCAATTGATTCATTTTGTGAAAACAAAGGAATTGTGAGACACTACTCATGTGTTCCTGGTAAGTTTCACTTAATTTTGAAGCTTCCCGAACAAAACACGAGTGGTATCCATCGCGGCACTCCATTGAGAATATTTTATAGAAGTGTCGAATGGCCACCACCATGGGGTTTTAATTATGTTCCTGTTCCTGTGGAGATGAACGTTTTTCAAGTTCACGGGAATTAATATCTGTACACGGTTCTATCATGTTGACCATGCACATGCAAAAATTAAGTGTCAAAAGACGAAGCCAAGAATTGAACATGCATAGTTAGTAACTTAACTTAGAGAGTGGTGGGTATCTTTCTCCTTTTGGTTAAATGCTTCAAGTGTCTATATTTCTACAGAGCGGGAAAAATATTAGAAAACTTTCTAAAGATCATCTCTGTCTCTTTTATAACTTTTTGAGAGATTATTTATCTCGAATCGGTTTGTAACACTCATGATTATCCTATAATCCATTTAAAGCCTTTGCATGATTTGTTCTGGTCCTTAAATACCACATATGTACTTAAATCATGCTATAAATGTGAAAAGGGTTTACAATTGTTATGTTTTTATCTTTTATTAAAAATAATTATAAAACATATATGAGCCATGCAAGTCTCAGTTAGCTTTAACTCTGATCTCAAGGTTTGGGAATCTCTTGTTTGCCTTGTTTGTCTGCCTTATTTGTCTTATGGGAATATGTTAGATATTAATAGATTAGTAAATCAACTGCATTTAGTATAATTTATCATGTACTCTATTGATAATGCGCCAGTTGTTTGGTGGACGTTAATTAACCCTTAAATATTTCTCATAAGTACTCTATTTATAATGAGACAATCATATGGGGAATATTATTCAACACATTTAGGTTCCACATATAACCTGAAATGATAAAATAAAATAAGTCTCATAAAAGCAAACTATCGAACGTAAAGGCATTTAAAACACCCGCACCTATCTATGAGAGATTCCAGATATTGAAACATCATTTGGTGTTGCTTTTGATATTTTAGCATGCATATAAAATGCAGGTTCCGAAGGTGAAGGTAGTGTGATGGACGAGTTATTCAGCAAAAAAAGTACTGTTGCCATGGTAGGTCTTTCAATAACATTTTGTTTGAACGCATAATAACCCAATGTGAATACTTCTAATGATGTTGCGCCATGAACCTGATCTGACCTTCAATGTGGAATCTATTAAATCTGACCCGTCCCATTTTTCCAACTTTCCCATGCCTAGAAGGGAATAAAGAGTTTATTGTCACAGTGCATACACAAGAATGAAAAGTTAGATTTTCTGAGCTGATATTTCCTTGCAGATGAAGCGATACCATCATTGTATATATCATAATTTTTTGTTGCTAACACAGTAGATACTTACAGAGCAAAGAAGATCTTCCATGTTATCTCCTTTCCGAAAAGATTGATTCTTTTGACCTGTTACCATTTCTAATACCAACACTCCAAAGCTGAAGACATCTGACTTTACTGAGAATTGGCCACGCATTGCATATTCCGGTGCCATATAACCACTATTAAGGCATAGAATGGTGAAAGGTTAGAACCTTCTTGAATGTCTTAACTAAATTGAAATTAATCTAGTAACGAAATCTTAGTTTATCCAGATGCAAAATAGGCATCATAACATGTCTATTAGAAGCCATCATGCAGGTGATGTAAAAAGTAATAAGAATGGACAATATTGTATTTTGATCTCACATCCTACTTTTCATACAAAAAGAAATATCTCTAGGTCTTTTGATCAGGTAAATTCTTCAAAATATATAGTGGTAACAAAAGATAACATTAAATTTTAAGAAAATCAACGCACACGGTCAGGAGTCGCAAAGAATTTTATTTTATTTTTGCAATGATTAATTAACTGGGTAATGGCTTTGAATAACAGTTTATAAATTGTTATTTTTTTGTCCCAAAATGTTCGAATTCGTTAACTAAACCAATTCTAGTGAAAATGTCATAATGAGTTATAATTGGAAAAATGAAGCTTACTAAGTTCCAACAATTCGGCAGGTGTGTCCTTGAGATTCCTAAGGTTTAAATAACCTTGCCATGCCAAAATCTGCAATTTTAGCGTTCATTTTTGAATCTAGTAATACATTACTAGCTTTCATATCACGATGAATTATTGTTAGACGGGAATCTTTATGAAGATATAAAAGTCCTTTCGCAATGCCTTTGATGATATTGTATCGCTTTTCCCAATTTAGAAGTGTACGTTTACTCGGATCGACAAGCACCACCACAAAAAGTTGGTATATCAGTACTGTACATTAAACTTCTTTCTTTATGTAAGTGCTAAGAGTTTTTATGATGTTATCTCTGACTTCGAAAAAGAGAATTTTCTAAAAGGACGAACATAGAAATTATCTGTACTAACCAATGTTTTTTTCTCTAGAATACATTATCAAACCATCAAAAGTTGTAAATTATTAGTCGGAAGGAATTGACAAATATAAATGTACTTAGGAATTTACCAAATAAAAAATTGTCAAGACTTGTATTTGGCATGTACTCATATATAAGAAGGCGTTCACTTCCTTCCATGCTGAAACCAAGTAACCTAACCAAATTGTGATGTTGAAGCTTTGCAACTAGCAAAACCTCATTCTTGAATTCCACATCACCTTGTCCAGAATCTTTCGCTAACCTTTAACTGCTACTTCACGACCGTCTCCAAGCTTACCCTACATATGATATAGATGATATGAAGAATGTTAACTTTTGGAACGTAATTACAAAGATTTACGTATCTACCCTGTAAACTGCTCCAAATCCACCTACTCCAAGCTTGTTTTCTTGAGAAAAATCATCTGTTGCAGCTTTTATTGTACTAAAGTTGTATTCTAAAGATTCAATACTTCCAATATCAATAGTTTCAACTAGTAGAAAGAAAGAGAAATTGAGTTAGAAAATTCATGGCAACTAACTGACATCTTATATAGTTGGTAAATACTATAACAATAGCACAAACATGTGGTTTGTATCATGCAATATTCAGTTTGTTGGCTATAGATTCTGTTGGTATTAATTTAAGCCAATATTGACATACATACTAGCTTGCCTTAGATAAGAATAGTTCTAACTTTGTAAAGTAGACCTTACATTGAGTCCTCTCCATGAGTGGAGCTAGAGTTTGTTTATTCTTCTTTCTCAATCTCATGAAGATACAAATCAGCGTGGCATTTATAATAGCAGCGATGATTCCCACAATAACACCTATTATTATCACATTCCGTTTTGTGTTTTTCTTTTTGGCTACAGAAAAACAAGTTTATAAGCGAGCAATCACGTAGTAAAAATAGTATTGTCCAGAATCATGATTAAGCAGATGAAAATAATAAGAATTAACAAAAACGTTGGCCAATGAGGTGGTTGTGGATTGGTAAGGGAGAGACTTGGTGTTCTAAAGGATCCAGATTTGATTCCTGCCCTCTCTGTTATTTTCTGCGGCACTTTGTGATGATGGAAGACTAGGCGAATAGGTGGAGATCGCTAGTTCGATCCTTGAACTGAACGGGTTTTACTTTACCGCACTGTCATGCATTCGGCAAATATTCACCACTTCAGCCCTAAGTGAAGCTTTTCCTAGTTTGAAGGCGAGTATATCCCGATGTCGTGAATTTTGCCAGTATTTTATTTGAAAGATTTGTTTGTTGTTAAAAAAAGTGAAATAGATTTGTGTCTATGAAATCCATTACCGCCGCCTTAATTTTTTTGGGAATTTGTTCCCTTGGTCGGAAAAAACAAGAGATAAAGAAGAAGGAACTTTTAGATTTTGGTTTTTAAAATTAAATTAATATTAAAATGTTTTTATATAAAAAATAGTGAGTTTAAATTCAATTATTTCCTTTTTGTTGTTTTTAAGTTGAAAGGGTTGAAATGTAAATTACATAATTTACATAAGTAGTAAAATTAAAAATATATAGTAGTAACTTAGAAACCTGATATTTGATCAAGAGTATAAAAACAAATCAAACATGGATGACCTTTGAGAAAAAAAAAAAAGATAGAATGACTTTAGTGAAACATTAGATTGATTTTGTGATGTTTTCCCATCGTTTATTTTCAGTTTTTATTAGTCGCAACAAGACAAACGTTCGTATCTTGTAATTTTATTTTTGTAGGTTATAGAATAGAAATAAGTTAAGAACATGCACTCAACTTTTGATTCATACCTGGTGGTGGCTGTAAAGGCGGAGACCGAGGAGGGGTAGTTGCTCGAAAACTCCGGGTAAAAAACGGATATGTTTCGAACCTAAAATAACAAGTAGGTAGAACAATTTTTCCCTCCAATTTTCCCATTATCATGAATCCCTATCAGGTTGACTTCATCCTCCAAACATTCACGACACTGCTGCTCCGTTAAGAATGGAGAACAATGCAGAAGACCATAAATCGTAGTCGAATCAGGTGTTGCCCTGTTCCCTGTGGCATACTTTTGCATCGGACCTCCAGCCGCTGCACCACTTATCAGTTCCTCCATTAATGGTTGTAGAGCACTATTGAACCGATCAATATCGGTTGTAACCGCTGGATTAAACTGAAAAAAAATAATCTTTTCCTTGTGGGTATACTAATAAAGTATTGTTCGAGTATTGCAACAAACAGGAGTCATAGAATCCTAATGCTTCTTTTTTATTAGTGCAGAGTTTTCGCAGGTTGAGTATGGAGTCTTTCAGACAAAGTTGACATATATCTGGATTGACATCGCCTCTACAAAGCGCAATAGAGTTAACTGTATTGTTGCCTTCTCCAGTGGAAAAGTTGAAGAAACCTAAGCCTGAGTTGGTGGTAGGGAGGGTGGCGAGGGTCGTGTCAAGATTCTTTTGGTATGTACTATTTGCGGTATAGTTTTCTGTGTTTTCACAACGGTGGAAAACGAAACTGGGTTGTGCTAGGGTGACGGTATTGATTAAATAGATGTAAATCGAAAGGAACCAGAAGAGTAGTGATAGAAACCGATTCGAGATGGTCAATCTCCCGATAAATACCCATAGAGTGGGTTAGGCTCCAAGAACAAAGATAAAGAACAAGACTAGTTTTAAAACAATTTTCTTCTCTAATTTTTTCTGATGCAATTCATTACAACTTAAAGTAAAAGAAATTATAAACATGGGTCCTAAACTTATGCAAAATAATGGGAAAATGCATATAGTGGTGGTGCCACTCTCCTAGCTACGTGCATGCAAAACATGGGAATTAAATAACTAATTTGAAAGGTTCCAGATCCTTCTGTGATCGTGTTGTTGACCAGGTCAGCTTCTGGGTCGATAGTGGGTCGAGTCTGCTGGGTAGGGTCAACGGATACATGGGTCGTATCAAGTAGTTTTCTGGTGGGTAAAGACATGGTTTGTTAGGTGTTTAAGACTATCTCCACCCTTGATGGCCTGAGATGATATGGCCGGATGACTTGGTTGAAAGAGAGGGAGGAGGCGCAAAAGAAGGGTGGTTGCGAGAGGGAAGATGGGACCCACAGGTCTGGCACCCCTTGAGGAGGGGGGAAGGGCGGACGGGAAGGGATTCTAGGATGTGGATAGCCTTAATCGTATGATGACTTAAACGTGTATATATTGACCGAGTTAGGACATATTAAGTCATGGGAGGCGGCCAGAAGTTTCCATTTTTTTTCTGTATATCAGTATTGGTATTGTTTCAAGTCAATATAGACTTTTTTGAATGGCCATGCACACGGGCTGAAGTTCATACATTAGAATTTCCTACAAACCAACATTAAACTAAGACTGAAATAAAAAACTACAACCAAGAAAAGAAAAACTCCAATAACAAAGTGGAGCAAACAAACAAAATACTTGTGACGTTAAAAATGTTTTTCTAATTTATTTTTTACTAATACAAATATAGATATTTGATAAAAATTAATGTTAAATATATTTTATATGAGTATTAATGTGTTTATATGTTACGTTATTCAATCGTCAAATGTTTAAATGACTAATCAAGAAGAACGCAAATCAATTAATAAATGACAATGCCATATGGTATATGTGTATGCATGGTTTGACCGTAAATCAAATGTAATAGGTTACAAATCAAATTCGAGATAAAGGGGAGAGGTGTGAATATTATGAGGGAATTGGAATAAACGAGGAAAAGAATTGACGAAATAATGGAATGAACAAACAAAGGAATGAAATGGATCGTTAACATTCCATAGTATTCTTTGTTTACCATGTGAGAATGGAATAACCATTACCTTGTGTTGTTTGGTAGACAGAAAAAAGACGAAAGAATAAAATCGGCGATCAGTAGCGGCGGGGATAGTTTTGGGTGGCGGGGACGAAGGTTGGCGTGTGGCGCTGGCGGTGGCCGAGGTTGGCGGGTGACGATTGTCAGTGGTGGTGGACAATAGCGATTGGTGGCGAACAATGGAGTGGGTAGTGGTAGCAATAGCGTTGGGGTGGCGGGGGCGAAGGTTGGCAGGTGGTGGTGACCAGTGATGGCTATGGTGACGTGGCGGTGGTTGGTGGTTGACAACGAGTGGTGGAAACGGTGGGGTCGCGTTGGTTGGCGGTGGCGTTGATGGTCGACGACGGTGGTGGTGGTGGATGGTGGTGGTGGCAGCGGTGGTCGGTGGTGGTGGCCGTGGATAGAGGTGGTTGGTGGCGAAGGTGGCAACGACAGTGGGTGACGAGTGGCAATGACGGTGTGTCGTGTGGCGGGGTGGTGGTTGGTAGAACGGTGAGTGGCGGTGGGGCGGGTTGTGGCGATGGTGTTGAAAGGTAAGAGGGGGAATGTAATGAAAAAAAATAAGAGTGATGAATGAAATGAATTTATAAGACTCGAACGGCTTATTTAGTAGGTGATTCTATTACCTTTACCAACAAAACATATTTTTTCATTCTCTTGCAATAGTTCACTCTATTCCGCATCACTTATTACTGTATGTCGAATGCTTGAGTTTTTGTTATAACAAATCATGTTTTAGAATCTTTTCGAAAACTTGTTGTGCTTTAAAAATCTTCATTAAACGTTAATTTAAAATAATAATGGTTGAAAACATCTAGAACATGTCTTGCGACATGTTTTTCGGTTTTAAAAATACAATATAAGATATATATATATAATATATATATATATATATATATATTTATATAATTATCAACCATTTGGGATACTAGCACAAGTTTTTTATTTAAAAACAAAATATGTTTGAAACTAGATGTAGGTTGGTCTAACGTTGCCACCTCGTTGTCATAAACATTAGAGGGGACAAAACAAAGATTCCCTCTTGCCCCACGTTGTAACACACTGTCAAGGTGAAAACTTGAGCATGAGAAGAAAAGTTTTCATAAGTATTTGATTAAGCAAACTTTTTTATTAGGTTATATAAGAATTAATGATGATAAAAGTCAAAATTCAATTAAACCATATTCCTTTCATAATTAAATAAGGTTAAAGTTCAACTCGTAGTACCAGACGTTTCCCCCTTAAAAGCTTCTTAAAAAACCAACCAAAACTGCTAGGATAAGAACTACTGGACTAAAGTGCTAGAAGACAAGGTATAAGTGTTAGAATGATAAAGTCCTAGTCAACAAGTCAAAGCTAAAGACCAAAGACATTCAACGCACAAGACCAAAAGTACTGTATTCAAAACTGCTGGAAGGATTCCAACAGTTTTGGAATCCCAATTGTTCCTTGTATTTTCTAGTAGTTTAATGTAACGGTAATATTTTTTTTCTAATTGTCCAGCAGTTGCTAGCAGTTAGCAACTGCCGATAGTTACACCATTTAATAGGTTGTTTGATGTAACTTACATGGTGACGTCACCAACAGTTCTCCCCTCTTATAAACAGAACAGTACACTAATGTTATAGTTTCCTCTTAGAGTTGAATATCCTTTGATTTTAGAAAGAGGAAAGCAGAAGACTAAGAGAAAGAATGCACTGGTGAGTGGGAGTCATTATACTATTGATTGTTCTTAAATCATCTTAATATAGTTTAAATCATTTGACATACCTTCTCAAATCCAGTTGTATATTAATTGATGTGTTTATTATTACTGTTTAAGTGAATTTTTTAAATTTCTTTTTAACTGTTTTATCAAAAACACATACACACACACTCTCAGATCCAACAATTGGTATGAGAGCCTGTTACACTGAATTGACTTAATGGTTGATTCAAAAGATAAACTGAGCTCATATTGATAACTGATTGAAGTGATTAAAGGACCTGAGAAGAATTAGACCATTCAGAATATTCAATTGTTCTTATACTCTGTTTTCTAAGAAAACTTAATTGAATTCATAGAGATGTCAATCACTAATGACCCTTACAATGCCGAATCGTTAAACAAGCCTCTGATGCTCGTTCTCCATGAATTCAAGATATAGCAATGAAGGATGTGTCATCACTTATCCGAATAGAACACTGGTTGCTGGAGGGTTGTGGTTTATGGTCCATATGTTCTTTCTGCACCAAGTGCTTTCCTAAGAAATCTGTTGATTATATTGAGCAAGAATTTCAAATTTTGGAGCTCGATGGTAAGGCATTCGGAATACTGGCCATGGCCTTACCCTATAAAATCTATATTAGATTGCTCCACTAAGAGAATGACAAAGAATTGCGGGATGTTGTTAGGAAACTTTGTAAGTGTTGAAGAAAAAAAATCTGTCATTCTGATCAAATTTGATGATGATAGAGTCAATAAGTCTCCATGAAGGAAGATGCATGACAATTAGAAAGAAAGAAGAACATCATACTCAAATAGATCAGAAAACGATCCTCAACAAGAAAGGAAGATCAGCTCAAACAAATCTGATGTTTCTGATAATAAATCTGATATTTATCATCACAATCTTGTAACATCTGATCATTAGAATTCTGATACGAAAACTTGACAAAGAGATAAGAATCAACACGAACTCCTAAGTGACTAGTGGACTTAAAGGATTCAATGAATATACCAAAAAGTTACTTTTGACAACACCCATACCCAATATTCTCTATAAATAGAGAATAATACACTGAAGGAATAAGTGAGTTAAGCTTAGCATTTATCACCTACTACAAAACTCCACTGCCCTCCACCACATAATTCTTTGAGTGTTTGTTACTACTAGTCAATAATCACACAATCACCTTGTAATCTTTTCAAAGTGATATAAACTTGAAAAATCCTGTATTTTGGTTTCTTAAAAGTTTGATTTCTAATTTCGCATATTATTTTCATACTTGTTGAAATTACTTTCCAAGTTTAGTTAAAACATTGTTTTTTGGGACCAACAGTTGGTATCAGAGTAGATTGAATAACCTATTTTCAAAACAATCAACTGCTCGAGTATCTATTTATACTCTGTTCTTCAAACTCAATTTTAACTAAAGATGGCAAACTTTCAAACATGGAACAATGCATTCAATATCAGGTATATGTCAAAGCCTCCGACTTTGGTCAAAGAGGAGTACCCCCAATGGAAAATCAGGATGATCAATTTCCTTAGTGTACATGATCGAGCTCTGTGATCCATTGAGAGAGGCCCACATATTCCCAGTGTTAAAATTGAAGTTGTACCAGATCCTGATCAAACTCCAGCAAATCTTCCTCATAGGCTCCAAAACAAGAATTTTTTTTTGGAGCTACGAGCACGAGATATTGGTGGAAGCTGATGAAAGGGCCAAATCACTCCTGATAATGACAATTCCAAATGACAAATTTTCTCAAGTAGATGCATGTGCATTAGCCAAAAAATATGAGATCAGTTAGAAAATCTTTGTGAATGAGGAGAAAGAATGAAAAGAAACAAAATAACAAATTGTGTTTCTTCATATGAAAGATTTAGAAGTCTTCAAAATGAAATTCTTTTAGAAACCTATAATAGATTTGCAAAAAAATTGAATGAATTAGAAACAATTGATGTTAAAAAAATCAAATGATGAAAAAAATGTCAAAATTTTAGATGCCTTACCTAGGGAGTGAAGAAATTTTACCATGACCTTAGCCTCTACCTTAGAATTAGGATATTTAAATTTGCATGATCTTTATAGCATCCTGGTCCCAAGAGAAGGAGATATATGATAATTCAACCAAAAAAGGACCTGTAGCTCTTATCTCCAATACACAAAGAATCAAAACATCAGATCCTCAATCCTCATTAATCCAAACATCAGACTCAGAAAATTCTGATACTTCATTAGATTTCTTTACATTTGCTGAAGCTATAACATTGCTCATAAAAACCTTTGAGCAAAGGATAAGAGGAAGAAGCTCCAAACATCAGAAGAGTAATAAAGGAAGGATAGAAGGAAGATCAAAAGAGAAAGGAAAATCAGAACTAGTGTGTTACAAATGTAAACAAAAGGGACACTATGCATTAGAATGCAAAAACAAGAAACTGAAGGATGTTTCATACTATGAAAAGAAACTTGAAGAAGCCAAGAAACAACAACAGGTAAGCTTGATTGTTGGAACTGACCCTTGGTTGATAGATGATTCATTAGATGACGAGGAAGAAGAAATGGCCAACCTTTATCTCATGGGAAAGATATCTGATGAAGAATCAGAGTTTTCAGAAACCAAAGTAAGTTCATATAATCAAGACTTGAAACATCAAGTAAGCAAACTTATGACAGATTTTAAAGGTCTGCAAGATAAACAATCAGCAGAAAACAAAAAATCTGATGAATTGTAAAAGTTGTTGACTCAAAATAAAGTCAGAAATAAGTCTCTATTTCATGAAAGTTAAATAAAAGATGCAAAAATTGAATTTACAAATAAGAAAGAGAAACCTTGTATAAAAAAATTCATGAAAGTGAAATTAATGTTAAAGGCTTACAATAAGCAAAGAAGGCTTAAAATTCATTAATTTTATAGAGGCTACACCTGAAAACAGAGGAGAAGGGTTGGGATAAACAAAGACCAAATCCAACAATTCCACCACATTTGTAATAGCGTCTGTATTGAATTCTAATAAATTATCATCAGAATCTGATGTAGAATCCGTAAATTCTACACATTTGTAGAAGCAAATCTACAAAAAAATTTAATCCCACCACATTTGTAAAAGCAAATCTACAAATCGTTCTCTTTAAAATCTAGTTCAAAGGCAAAGACATATGATTCAAAACAAATTTATTCAAAAAAATGCAAAAAAGACTAAGTTAAAAATTCAAAGATCTTTTAATCCTCCATTACAGTTCAGATCATCAGAAAATTCTGATAAACTGGATTGTATGTGTGTTGATATACTGAGATTAATTCAACAACTTCTTTCGAAACTTAAACCATTTGTAAATGACTCAGCACTTAACAGAAATTATGATGATAATAGCTCATCTGAAGAAGAATATGAGAAAAATACAAATATCGCTTCATCAGAAAAAGTACCCAAACAAGTTTTGGTACCAAATAATTTCTAACCTTTCCATTTCAGGACCATCATGTGCAGCAAATCTGGTACTACGATTCAAGTAGTTCCAAGCACATGACTGGGGATAGGAGCTTACTGGTGTAAAGGGAGAACTTTAGGGTTTGGTAGCATTACATGTGGATCACTTACAATTGAAAAAATGGCGTATGTGGAAGGTTTTGTGATAAAGGCTTCAAGTTAGCCTTCTTACCTGATAGTTTCTTATTGGTTGGTTTAGAAGATGATAAAGTTTATGCTTCTCAAAGAAGACCATCAACTTCAACGAAATCTCCTACATGCTCATGTAACCCATGCATGCAATAGTGAACGATGTTTTATATAATTGCTCTTATTATCTAATGTGAGATTTCGTAAGTAACCTATACTCCAGCCGACCATTCTTAATGTATCCACGCTTCTTGATGAAGATAATCACAAGTCAACTAGATTTTGGAGGTGTATTTTGGAGGTGTTCCGGTCTGGTATCCTAGAGGAGAGATGGTGTTTCAAGAAAACTTCTAAAACGCTCAACTTATGCCAACAAATAACAACACTATAATAGAGACATATCTGTAGGCCTTTATTACCATGATCTATTACGTTGAATTATTTCCTTCTTTTTGTCTCTATCTCTCTATATATGTATGTAAATTAGGTTTTTTAATCGCACTTATCTTACTAGAAAAAGGAAAAGTTGGGGAAAGGAAAAATAGTGGGAATTTTGATAACTAAAGGGAATAACGAATAAGCAAACAAATAGAAAAAGAAGCCACTAATAAATTTGATAAAAAGTCAAACAAGAGAGTTAACAAATAAAATCTGATGAAAAGTCAAATGAGACGATCAACAGATTTTTTCTTTTATATCAGATAGAAAATCAATTCATACACTTAATGAAATTCTGATGAATCAAAAATTGTCTTTAAAATGAAAGAAATTTCTTCAAATTCAGATAGGATGCAATCAATGATTTCTTGAAAAGAAATGTTATGTCTCTTTCTCCTGTTTTTAACAAGAATTAAAAACTGTGAATAAATGAAATGTAAGTCCCGAAAACGGATCTAGAATGATATCACAAGTAGTTTAATTGGTGGCGGAATCACAAAATCAAACTAGTTCGGTTATAATCACAAGAAGTAAAGATGAACATAATGTAATTGACTAAAAGGCTTAGCTTGCATACAATATGATTTTCATATACAAGTTACAACAAAAGAGTTCAAGTCAACAACCTAAAACAGAGAAACTAAACAAGATTTTATAGGGGAGGTTAAGCCCACAACTCCCCCTTAACCTATGCCCAAAATCGCCCTTAAGCTCATTCCATACAAGCCCATACCTCAAACACATTAAACTAGCCCAAACACTAATAATAACTAATGTATAAACCTTCAGTGCCCAACAACCTCCCCCTAGGTTTACAACATTAGTGCATCTTTAGCTTGAAGCTCCACCAGCTGCACTGCTTCCAAATAGAGGACTAGCATCCACATATAATCTTGATCCAATCACATTCGCCATTGCACTCGTCCAACACTTCGCACATACTTCATATTTTTCATTCGTGCGAATTTGGTTCTCACCCAAGACTTTGATATCCTCCTCATGAAAACTTATTAGATCTAACGTATCAGCCTATCAATAGGTTGAATCCTTTGTAACCACTACCGCCTCACCCATCTTTGGATCATAAGCCTAAAATTGAAAGTTCTTCAGCACACCTTTAGGAAATTGAGGAGCAGCTGGAATAATCTTCTCTTTGTCAGTTGGTGGCCAAATCACTGACTTAATAGTCCTGTGAGTATGTGGATCACGAACTCCACGATTCTTCTTGACATAAGATTCAACATACTTCATGGTTGGAAAATCATTCTTAACTTCTTTCTCAAGCCTAGAGTGAAACGCCCAACCTCTTCCACGTTGGTTAGGATCCGAATCATGATATGGAGCTCTCAGTAGATTCTTCAGATCAATCTTAGTCCATGATTCGAACTTAGCTTCTTTAGAATAATATTCTCTATGTCCAATCTCTCTAATCACCAACGACATCTTCTTATCATGATCATATCTCCAACTCATAATCTCAGATTTGTTTCCAACCTTATCATAGTGACTTGCACCCAGTTCCATAACATATCGATCAGAGGTCTTTGTCGGATCCTTGAGTGGAAATTTTTCATCGAGAGGATTCACATCTTGATTTTTCATGACTAGCATTTGTTTGCTGCTTGGATTCTTTGATGGTAGGTTCCTCTTCTTTTTCTGAGCAGCAGCTAGGTACTCATTCAAACATGCTTCTCTTTCAGCATCCGCTACAACAGTACGATCATGATGAGCAACGTTGACAGGATCATCATTCTCATCAGCAAATTCCTTTCCAAACTTCTTTTCTATCTTAGCTTTCAAATCAAAAACCACAGACATCAGCAGATTAATTGTTTGATTTTTATTAATTGTTTGATTTTTATTAAACACAACAATCCTTCTCTGTAGCTTCCCAACATCTACATCTTCATCTTCATCACTATCGGGAGTTCAATAAACTTCATGTTCTCAATTGCTCGTATCAAATCATCATCATATTCAGACATACCACTACTTGAACTACCAACATCAAATCGAATGCTACTTGAACTTTCTGATTCTGATATAGCAGTTGCCTCTGGAACTTTAAAATCAAAATCTAGCATATCTTCGTCTTGAGTTATTGCAGTTTTAGTTCTAGGCTCAGCTTGCATAACAGGCTCGATTTCAACATTAGGGCTCATTAGTTCATTAAGATTCGATTTAGGTCCAACTCGTTGTAGTCGTAGGAGGATTATTCCATATACTATCCTTTAAAGACTCGATCAAAGCAGATATATTTTCAGTACTCATCAGCTGCTAGTCTCTAACCAAAAACTCAGCTTGTTGGACTCCATCTGTTCCACTTCATTGACTGTTTCTTCATCATCAGTCACCAGATCTTCTGTTTCAATCACTGGTTTCACTCCAACTCTACAAACTACACATCATGCTCTTCAGCAACTGTGGCATTCAATGGTGTTGGAGCTTGCACCTGACCCGCAACTAGTCCAAACTTTCCGTGCTTCTATACAACATACTCCCCCAAAAAATTTGTCCTCTTTGTAGTATCTCTATTTCTCTTCACCGTCTCAAAACAACTTGGACCCATTGACTTTAAGTTCAACAAGTTCGTACTCTTTACCAAGTCAGGGTACTTCTCATCTAATATCATCTGAATGAACCGAGGATAAAGCATGAATATTCTTTGGATTCTCCAACATCTTCCTCAAGTTGTCAAAAACGAAAGAAGATTAATTGTAATCCCAATCATTCACCGGCACAAAAATGGTAGACGACTATACTTGATCAGCTGATCTAACCCACCCTTATTCTCTAAGATGCATAATATGGTAATCTCCTTGATAACTCATTCTTCTTAACGCTCTAATCACTTTTTCTCTTCCAAAAGATGTCGGGTGACTAGTCAGATCTCCAAACTTCAATACATCTTGTACCATTGCCTCTGTAATCACGATATCCTTTTCTTGAACCTTTGCTTCAATCACTCTGCCTCCGTCCGCTCCACTCCGGTTTACTTTTGCAAACAACCAAAAATCACGAATAGTGTCAGCACATATTACCAAATTAACTCGTAAAGCATGCGTCAATCGACATGACTTTAGTTTAACAATCATGGAATTAAATTCAACGCAATGTTCTACCAGAGGATTAGAAAGATATCCCGCCAGGTTGCGAAAAAATTCAGTGTCTAGCTTGCGTTGATCTGCCATTTTTGCACAAAACTAACCAAGTTAGATTAACGCAGAATTCAGTTAACTTAGTTAACCAAGTCAACAGGTCAACAAGTCAACAGGTCAAAGAGCCAACAGATCAGTTCGGATCAGGTTCAATTTGGATTGGGTCAAAAGGGTCAAAGTTACTGTTTCGAAACATCAAAAGGTTCAAATTAATGACCCTTGTCAGATTTTTCGAAACATTCTTACATTTCGGATAAATCATGTCATATTTCGGATGAATTATCCAAAATGCAAGATCATCATCTAAAATGGTCTTAGATGATCCAAAGTGCTTGGTGTTTATCCGAAACCCATCCGAAATGCATAGGCTTTATCCAAAATCCATTCGAACTGTAGAAGTTCTATCCATGATCTATCTAAATGCATATGAGATCTGCAATACCTTGAAGATTCGAATTACTTCGAAATAAATATGAGAGAGAATTCAGAAGGATTTATTGTTTCGAATGAGTTTCCAAAACAGTGAATATCTTTTATATACTGTTTCGAAATGCGTCGGGGCTTGGATTAATTCAAGCCCAATTCGGAACAGTGATTTCCGAAATCAGTTGGGCTTAACAACTCAAGCCCATATAAACTGTACTTACTCAAATCCACATGGACTTTATCTGAAACAGATTAAGCCTTGGGCCTTATCAAAATAGATTAATCCATATCACCTATTAACTGACAGAAAACCCTCTATCTTAAAATAATGATCCGACAAACCGAGCAACCATATGAAAACACACAAACACGTGAATTCACACAAGATAATGAAGAAATTGTTAAGGGATCAAATCGTTCTCAGACTGACTAAGGAACATCTTTCAGCACATAGGTAATCTGACTAGTCTAAGCAATTGCCAATATTTTTGTCCTCTTAAACCTAACGCTCAACTTTCAATTTTCAACCTCATGATACATTTAAGGTAATATTTTACTATAATAACCGTGTGTCCCATTCCATGACATACCCTCGCGATCAAGGTAACCACAACAATTCATCAAAGCATGTGAGTGTACTGAGTCCATATTTTCAATTTACCCAACGTCAAATTATTGGTGAATAGGTCAGTTTTTCCATACAGCAGAGTGACCAACAAAATTTTCGACGAGGGTTAGGCAAATACCTATTTGGTATGAATCTAGCTTTTGCAAGCATATGGAGTTCCCCTAATTGAGTTTGTCTCCCGTTAAGGTTTTTGGCTTCTTTTTGGCTCTTTTAAGATATCCTGACTGTGCCTAGGTCTACATATAGTCTGGATGTAATAGAAGGACATCCATGATATCCCCGGATGACTCAACAACATAAAGACCCAAAACCTCATATGTTGGATATCTATCAACGCAAGATTTAAGACCATAAAATCATAGGTCTATGGTATGTAACCACATGGTACGTAGTTCGTTATGTTTATATAACACGGTATCTTAAATCGTTTTGAGCGTTAGGCCTATCGGCACATCACAGTGGATCCTAGTCTTTTCAGCCTTGACACCTTACATGTGTTAGAAAAATCTTTTAGCACGAACGTTTATTTCATTTCCCACAAATATTTCTCCCCCTAAATTTATGTAAAAGTAGAATACTTTATGCTCAAATTTACTTATTAAACATGAAAAGATTATATATATATATATATATATATTGCATTGCTCAATCGGTTTTGTAAAGAGACCCGCTATATTTATATAAGTATAGATCTATTCAAGTTTAACAAGTCCTCTATCATAGCAATCTCAAATGATATGAACCTTGATGGCAATGTGCTTGGTTTTGGTGAAAATGGGTTTTTTTATGATTTGGATAGCGACATCATTATCACAATAATAGTGTTAAGATATGTCAAACCGTAATCTTGAAGCTAGTGTTGCATCCAAAGAACCTGGGAACAGCAAGCAGATGCTGCAACATATTCTGCTTTCGCAGATGAGAGTGACAGTCTGTTACTTCTTGCATTGCCACGACATAAGTCAGTCTCCCATGAATTGGCAACCAACCGATGTAGACTTAATATCCGTGTCAGTACCTCTAAGATTACAGTTACAAAAGTTAAACAAATCAAAGTTTGAATTTCTTGGATATCAGAGTCCAAGTTGTGTAGCTCCTTTAAGATATCTAAAAATCCGCTTAACGGCAGTAAGATGAGAAATTTTAGGGTTAGCCTGATAACGAGCACATTGACAGACGACAAACATATTGACTGACCGACTTACAGCCAAGTACGTCAATGAACCAATCATAGATTGGTACCATGTTTGATTAACCAAGCTGCCTTCAGCGTCCTCATTTAATAGTGGCTATTCTACGAAAGGAGAGTCCATAGACTTCGAATCTGTCATTTTGAATTTATCAAGAAAGTCATGAACATATTTTCCTTAATGAATCACGATTCCTTCACTGCTTTGATGAACTTGCAGGCCTAAAAACATCGTCATCTCTCCCAACAAGCTTATCTCAAACTTTTTCTTCATCACTTCTTTGAATTCCTTGCATAGACCGTCTTCAGTTGAACCAAATATAATGTCGTCCACATAGATCTGAACAAGAATGAGATCCTTGTCAATGCGTTTGAAGAACAATTTTAATCTGTGGTCCCCCGAGTATATCCGTAGGCAAGCAGATGCTCTGTTAGAGTGGCATACCAAGCTCGAAGTGCTTGGTGCAATCCATACAAAAGTTTATCTAACTTGTAGGTATAGCCTTGTTTCTCAGAATCCACAAAACCCAGGGGCTTAAGCGACATATATTTCTTCTTTAACTTTTCCGTACAGAAACGATGTCTTGACATCCATTTGATAAATGGTGAATCCCATATAGGACGCGTATGCCAAGAAAACGCGAATGGCTTCTAGTCTTGCCACCGGTTCGTAGATCTCATCATAATCCAAGCCTTCGATCTGCCTGAAGCCTTGTACCACTAATCGTGCCTTGTTTCTCACGATCACGCCATTGTCATCTTGTTTGTTTCGATACACCCAACGCGTTCCGAGAGCACGTTTTCCTTGAGGTAGCTTCACTAATTTCCACACTCCCAACTTTTCAAACTAATTGAGCTCTTCGTGCATTGCATCGACCCATCTAGTTTCCTCCAAGGCAACATCAATGCTTTTAGGCTCAATTTGTGAAATGAAGCAAGAATATAAACATGTATTGATATCCCGTGATTTGCTGTGGGTTTGAACACCAGCATTCACAGGACCAATTATTTTCTCAATTGGATGATCTCGCTGAAGCCTTTGTGGAATTGATATAACAGGTGCCTGCCAATTTGGTTGTAAGTTTGAAAAGCTTCCCAAAACTATTCTATTTTGCTCCCTCCCATTTAATGCAGTCTTACAGTGTTGGTCACTGGTGGTTCAACAATGCAGTCAGATGGAATCGGCTCCGGAAACACTGAAGTTCCTTGGCATCGGGATTTGAGGTTCCCGCATTTGTCTGTTGTGTGGTGGTTTAAGTGTTCCGACCTGCATCATCAGGAGAAATTATAGTGGATCCAGAAACTGGCTCCTAAATCGATGACTTATGTGATGTTGCTGTAGTAGCATCGTGAAATCCCGGTGGATCCATGGTAAGTTTCTTGAATGAATCTTGTAGTGACATAGCTTCATTTTCAACTGGAACGGATATAGGTATCACTGGATTGGACACACCTACATTGACAACCACATCAGGTAGAACATCAAAAGACTTAAATAAAGAAGCATAATCATATAAGCAATCCGGTCCAACTCGTGCATCTTTGGGATTCTCTTCTTGCCAATCCACATTATATGCCTCCACAATTTGCTTTTTGAACTTCTCTTGCTTCAATTTTTCCTTTGACATCCATGAGTGGAATAACACACGGACAACCAAAAGTTCTGAAATGTGGTACAAATGGCTTTAGACCTTCAACTATCTCATAAGGTGTGTTCATGTGACTTTATTAGTCAGTGCATGATTTTGAACATAGCAGGCGGTGTTCACTGCTTCTGCCCAAAAATCAACGGTAGGTAAGAATCAATCAGCATCATTCGAGTAGCTTCGATGAGAGTTCTATTTCGTCTTTCGGCAACACCATTTTGTTGAGGATTTCGAGTTGCACTATATTGACGAACAATTCCCTATGAGGAACAGAAAGCATTCAGTTCAGCATTCTTGAACTCCGTCCCATTGTCGCATCGAATGATCTCCACCCTCTTATTTTCCTGGTTTTCCATGAGATAATAAACTGCTTGATCAATCCAGCAGTTTCACTTTTGTGTTCTAACAAAAACACCCAGGTGAAACGTGAGAAATCGTCAGTTATAACCAAGCAGTAAGCCTTTCCTCCAATACTCAACACATTAACGGGACCAAAAAGATCCATGTGAAGCATTTCGAGAACTTTTGAAGTCAAGTGCATGAGTTTGGACTTCTGAGGTTTGTGATGTTGTTTCCCTCGAGTGCACGATTCACATTTTTCAATCTGCATGAAATCCTTGATTCGCAGGTTTCTGACTAAGCCGCCTTTTGCAAGTCGATTAACGTTCTTCATGATGAGATGACCCAGGCGACGATGCCATAACATCGCATCATGTTCAGTGATTTCTGAGAACAAACATGTAAGTTGATCAGTAGGGGCTTTATTCATTTCAATGACATAAGTGTTTCCCCTTCGTTCTACTTCAATTAGAAACCAATCCTCAAGAATCACAATTCCTAGTTTAGCACCACATATCCGCTTTTGGTGAACATAACCCCCAACCCTTTATCGCACATTTGATATACGCTCAGAAGGTTGTGTTTTAGTTCTGGAACATAATTCACATCTGAAAAGTTGAGAACTTCGTTTTCGAACTTGTTAGGATCTGAGTTTGATATTGTTGTGAATGTTTAAGATGAAAACAAATGAAGGAAGATAAACAACAATGAAATAGTGCAGCAGAAACAATAAACTTTCAAATCACAACAGATTAAGCCTTAGGCCTTATCCAAAACGGATTGGGCCTTGGGCCTTATCAAAAATAGATTGATCCTTATCACCTATTAACTGACAGAAAACCCTCTGTCTCAAAATAACGATCCGACCAACCGAGCAATCATATGAAAACACACAAACACACGTAAATTCACACAAGATAATGAAGAAATTATTACGGGATTAAATCGTTCTGAAACTGACTAAGGAACATCTTTCAGCACATACGTAATCTGACTGGTCTAAGCGATTGCCAATATTTTTGTCCTCTTAAACCTAACGCTTAACTTTCAGTTTTCAACCTCATGATACGATTAAGGTAATACTGTACTATAATACCCGTGTGTCCCATTCCACGACATACCCTCACGATCAAGGTAAGCACAACAATTCATCATAGCATGTTAGCATACTGAGTTCATCATTTCAATTTATAACGTCACATAATTGGTGAATAGATCACTACTTCCATACAGCAGAGTGACCAACAAAATTTTCGACGAGGGTTAGGCAAATACCTATTGGGTACGAATTTCGCTTTTGCAAGCATATGGAGTTCCCTTAATTGAGCTTGTCTCCCGTTAACGTTTTTGGCTTCTTTTTGGCTCTTTTAAGATATCCTGACAGTGCCTAGGTCTGCATATAGTCTGGATGCAACAGAAGGACATCTATGATATACCCGGATGACTCAACAGCATAAAGACCCAAAACCTCATACGTTGGCTATTTATCAACGCAAGATTTAAGACCATAAAATCATACGTTTATGGTATGTTACCCATATGGTACATAGTTCGTTATGTTTATATCACTCGGTATCTTTTATCGTTTTGAATGTTAGGCCCATCGGCACATCACAGTAGATCCTAGTCTTTTCAGCCTTGACATCTTACATGTGTTAGACAAATCTTTTAGCTCGAACATTTATTTCATATCCCATAAATATTTGTCCCCCTATATTTGTGCAAAAGTAGAATACTTTATGCTCAAATTTACTTATTAAACATGAATATATATATATATATATATATATATATATATATATATATATATTTATATATATTTATATATATATTTATATATATTTATATTGCATTACTCAGTCGGTTTTGTAAAGAGACCCGCTATATTTGCATAAGTATGGATCTGATCAAGTTTAACAAGTCCTCTATCATAGCAATCTCAAATGAAATGAACCTTGATGGCAATGTGCTTGGTTTTGGTGAAAATGGGTTTTTTACGATTTGGATAGCGACACCATTATCACAGTAAATAAAAGTGTTAAGATAAGTCAAACCGTAATCCTGAAGCTGGTGTTGCATCCAAAGAACCTGGGAACAGCAAGCAGATGTTGCAACATATTCTGCTTCCGTAGTTGAGAGTGACACAGTCTATTACTTCTTGCATTCCCACGAGATAAGCCAGTCTCCCATGAATTGACAACCAATCGATGTAGACTTCATATCCCTGTCAGTACCTCCAAGGTTACCATTATAAAAGGCAAACAAATCAAAGTTTGAATTTCTAGGATACCAGAGTCCAAGTTGTGTAGCTCCTTTAAGATATCTAAAAATCCGCTTAATGGTAGTAAGATGAGAAATTTTAGGGTTAGCCTAATAACGAGCACATTGACAGACGACAAACATAATGTCTGACTGAATATAGTCAAGTAATCAATGAACCAATCATAGATCAGTACCATGATTGATTAACCAAGCTGCCTTCAGCGTCCTCATTTAATAGTGGCTATTCTACGAAAGGAGAGTCCATAGGCTTCGAATCTGTCATTGTGTTCTAACAAAAACATCTAGGTGAAACGTGAGAAATCGTCAGTTATAACCAAGCAGTAAGCCTTTCCTCCAATACTCAACACATTAACGGGACCAAAAACATCCATGTGAAGCATTTCGAGAACTTCTGAAGTCAAGTGCATGAGTTTAGACTTATGAGGTTTGTGATGTTGTTTCCCTCTAGTGCAATGATTCACATTTTTTAATCTGCATGAAATCCTTGATTGGCAGGTTTCTGACTAAACCGCCTTTTGCAAGTCGATTAACGTTCTTCATGATGATTCAGGTGATGATGCCATAACATCGCATCATTTTCAGCGATTTCTTAGAACAAACATGTAAGTTGATCAGTAGGGGCTTTATTCATATCAATGACATAAGTGTTTCCCCTTCATTCTACATCAATTAGACACCAAACCTTAGGTATCACAATTCCTGGTTTTAGTACTACACATCCACTTTGGGTGAACATAACCTCCAACCCTTTATCGCACATCTAAGATACGTTCAAAAGGTTGTGTTTTAGTTCTAGAACATAATTCACATCTGAAAAGTTGAGAACTTCGTTTCGAACTGGTTAGGATCTGAGTTTGATATTGTTTTGAATGTTTAAGATGAAACCAAATGAGGAAGATAAACAACAATGAAATAGTGCAGCAGAAACAATAAACTTTCAAATCACAACAATAGAGAGATTGTTTTCATAAACATGCTTTTTTGAATTCCTGTATGCATGCAATATTACAACTCCCCCTCAGCCTAAGATCATTTGATTTGTTCGTATAGAAATGTTAGAAGGAAAGTGATAAATAGAACACTACATGCACAATTATGTTTATAGTACAAATCAAACATCTGAGAATCTTATGCTGACGTCACCTTGACAATGACATCTAACAACCTAACAAACTCTAACATCTGCTAAGCTAAGCACTGTTACATTAATATATAGAAACCTATTGATCCAGCATCTATTGAGAAGAAACTCCGATGAGCTTTAACCTCTGTTGGTCCAGCAGACCTTTGACTTGGGCAGAGCTTGTCTTAAAAAGATCTTGTATAGCAGAATTTAGCTTCAACAAACCTTTGAGTAGCAGATGTTGATGTCTTGCCTTTGGGAGTAGTTAAATATTCAAAGCCCTATTTATTCTTGATTAGGTGATATATATCATTTTGGCTTTCCAATCATCTTTTATTTTATAGGGTTCAATAGATCCAACAATCTCCCCCCTAGAACAAATGATGCCAAAACTTTCGTTTATTGTTGATCTTTATTCCTCATCAACATTTTCTTGATTTTCCCTTTGAACTGTAATTCAAATTTCAGGGAGAACATGTCTTCAAAATCCCATTGCAATTCACGGTTCAACAGATCTTGGAGGACATCTGCTTTCAGACCATATGCATCCTCCATTTTTAGCCTTACCATTTTATCTGAGCAAAGTCAATTCATGGGTGTCTAAGCATGACTTCCATTTTAGAATTTTTGAATTAGTTGGTTTTCTTGGGTGAAGATTTATTTGTGATGAGTTGGGTGAATAAGGTCTACCTACAAGGTTAGAAAGTGTTTCTCTTAGTTTTTCACTTGCAGCATCAGTGTGAAAGAGCAGTTGGTTTTTGATTCCCTCTTTTCTATGTTCTTCAAACAGCTACTCATCATCTTCAGCCATCATCTTTTGCCTTTTTGCTTGGTTTAAAGGAAGTGTTGATAAGATAGTGGTTGAAGAATGCTTTTTAAGAGTTTGGGTCTGTTGAGGGATAACACCTGTTGGATAATCTAGCTTTCTTGGAACTGTAGGATCTTTCTTTCTAAACTCTTCCAGTTTCTTGTATGTATCTACAACCCTTGATTCAGACCATCTTGCAACAGACCTTGCAGAGCCATGATTAGCAGCAACTAGTTCCTCTTTCTTTCTTTTAAGCTTCAAAGCCCTATTTTGATCCACTTGTATGTACTTTTTACAGTCAGGTGGAGTTGGTTTGTGTAGAGAATCCTTGAGCATTTCTGGGATTCTATCGATTTCTTCTTTAAGGTCATCTGATAACCATTCTTTGAATTGTGCTCTTGACGCTTTATATGGCTTGTGCAGCAATATGTGGTCAAGATAATCTTATTTCAGCTCCTCATCCAGTTCAACAATGACTGGCCTTTCTAACATGGATTTAATCATATTTTTGGAAAAGTATTCATTTTTTTAAACTTTACTAAGTTCATGAGATAAGGACTTTGATTATTCTTGTCATCTTTCCCTTAGCTCAACTCTTTGGTAATGTTCTCTACTTGTTTAGCCTTTAATTTTAGATATTCATCTAAATTTCTTAGCTTTCTATATCTAAAGAGAGATGGGAAGTCTAGTTTTGAAATATCCTCTGTTTTGAAGAATGTTAAATTTCTATTTGAACAACAAGAATTTATAGAGGCTATCTAGTAGCAAGTGGGATTTTAGGTGGTGGTTTGTTCATGGGTGGTAGTGAAGTAGTTATAGATGGTAGTGATGAGGGTGATGTGGAAATGGGTTTTGATAATAAAGGGATTGGTGATGGAATCTCTTCATCATCATTATCAACAACAAAAGTTTTTCTTTTGTGTTGGAACCTGATTTTTGGTGATTGTGTTCATGTTGGTATTCTAGGTGGTGTGGATAATGGTTGGGTTAAAGTTGGAAATGTGATCATGGCAGAGGTTAGGTTAACATCTGTTGATACATTTGTTGTATCAACATCTGTTGGCTGATTTGGTGGTGGTAATGAAACATCTGTTGGTCCAATTGTTGTACCAACATCTGTTGTTGGTGATTTTGGTGATGGTTTTTTTTTGGGTGTTGGTTTAGTTGTGGTTTTGACAGAGGATATACCTTTTGTTACCTCAACAGTGGTTTTAGAATGGGTGGAAATTGGTTGTCTAACTTTTCTAGTAGACTTTCTTTTTCTTGAAGTGTCAATCTCTTCTTTTTCCATTTGCTTGGCTTGTCCTTCTTCTACCAATCTGGAAGCTTTGCTTTCCAGTGTATCTTGACTCTTCTGCTTTTCCAAAGTGATCTCTACAACTTGTTTGTTTAGGTTCTCATCAATCCCTTTTGAACTCTGATGCTTCAGCAGAAAATTGATTTTGACATTGGCTTTTGTTGCACCTTTGAGTCTGGCTGCAACTTTCTTAGTTTATCACTCTCCTCCTTTTTGGCATCATCTTCCACGTCTTCTTAAAGAAGTGCTGTAGGGGCAGAGCCAGTAGTCTTCACCAAATGTTCTCTGATGGCCTTTATATCAGCTTGAGTTACTTTATATCTGGCCTAACCATATTTCTAATCAGTTCCATGTGAGTGTTATGGTTGATATCAGCTAAAATCCTCTAAGCTTGAATGATGGGTTGCATAGATTTCCAAAGCTCATTGGCAATTTGTAATGTAGAAGGCTAGCTTTAGGAATTTTGTAACATCTACTTCATCAAATCTTTCATCTCAGTAATTGAAGACTCCATTGATGTCATTCTGTCCATTAATTCCTTATCTTAATTCAACACCTAATTTAATAGGATCATTTGAATTCCTACTAGAGGTAGTTGTACTTGGGTCATCAACAGGAGTAAACTCCATGTTATCAGATCCAAATGCCTCTTTTTCTTGGTTCTGGAGACTTCCAACTGCAACAGAGGTTACAATTCTAGCCTTAACAATCATTGCCTTTAAGGAAGTCTTATTGATGTAACCACTATCCAACTGAAACACTGATGTGTCATCAGTTGTAGTAGCTGCTTCACTTAAACTACCACCAAGAGTTACTTGTAACTCATGGGGTGTAGCCTCCTCAGCTGTTTCTGGGTTAGCAATGAGATTTATCTCAGACTCAGTCACAAGTGGGAGTATACTCTCTTGAATAGGTGATTGAGGGGAACTGAATTGTGTCTGAGTTTCTCAATTGCATGAAACAGAGGTATAGAAGTAGATGGAATTATGGGACATAGTTGTAGAGTGGAAAGAGACACAACCCTGGGTGAGGGGCTTGAAAACATATTTTCAAGTGAAATATCTGCTTCATAATGTGGTGATCCTATGCTTACAACCTGATCCTTTTGTGAGGATGCAGGAGGAGTTTGGCTTTTCGGTGGAGATCTTTCCAACTATTGTGAGGAAGTAGCAGCAGTGGTTTCAGGTGGCTTTTGTAATACCACAAGGTTATCCTCTGGGATCTCATCTTCTAGAGGTGCCTTTTTATGTACTTTTGTTTTGGTGGGCTTTTTGGATTGGGAAGGTTTTCTTTTGGATTTTGATGGTACGGGCTTCACAACACTGGTTGTGGTGCTATGATCACAAGAAGCAGTGGGCTCAGCAACAGAGGTTTGAAATTGTGATGTGGACTTATCTAAATATTGCTCATCCCCCTTTGCTTGTGTTTCTAAAGTTTTGGACTCTTTTTTGTTGCATCCTGGTGAAAGTTTCATTTGTAAGATTCTTCACTTCAAAAACACCACCTCGTTGAAAATCTTTTTTCTAAAACTTGTTTTTGAAGATAAAAGCTCAATGGTCTAGGATACAGAAGAAAAGCTTTATTTTTTGGTATTTTATTAAAATATGCCACCAAGTGCATAAAAATGTCTGGGATAGATTGAAATCAAAATTTGTTAGAATGGCATATCCCAGATATTGAGTATTTGTGGAATCTCATTAAATGAGGTGTTCTTTGCTAAGAGACATAAAAGTGAAGTATGGAAAAATATCTCATTTCAGCAGTAAATTTGGTTTATACATAGTAACACCAATCAATTGACCTTCATACCTACGTTCTATGAACTCAGTGTGTAGTTCATGCTTGCCAAAAGAAGTTTTACCGTCTAGGTCATTCAGACCAAAAGTAATGGAAATTGAAGTTGGAGAAATTTGAACAAGGGTTCCACCGATCTTGAAAGCGATATCATATGGCTTATTTTCTTCTGATTCAACTTTAGCATTTACCCAGAATTGTCGAAGGGTTTGCACATAAATTGGTGTATTTGCAAGCATGATAGTTTAGTATTTTGAAGATGTTAGAAATTGATTATTGAGTGAAATGAAGTATTTTTGTCATTTTTCTCGAAAGTGGGGAGGTAGTTAAGTGGTAGTTTAATGTTCAGAGCCACGATTGGAGATGAAAGTGAGGAGTAATGAAGAAGATGAGTGTAATGGAAACCGCTTTTAAGCATTTTGAATTCGAGATGGCAATAAAAAGCTCTGTTTGGATGGAACAGTGATATTTATAAGAGAAAAAGTGTATGATGACGTGGTATCTGTTTCAAAGATTTGATGTCTAACATCTGTCCATGTGTAACCTCTGTTGTGATAATGAAAGACAATTGTTTAGGAAACCTCTGCTAGCAAACCAGCTGTGATTGGGAACAGTGGACATGAACAGTGGTTATTTTACACTATCAGTGGATAGATATTAGTGGTTAGGACAAAACAGTGGTTTAAACCCAAACAGTGGATGTGAATAGTGGCAAATGAGAACAGAGGATACACTTTTAAAAGATGATACACTTTTAAGTTAAACAGAGTTTTTGAGAAATAGTGGTTTTAAACAGACTTTTAGGATTATTGAAAGATTCCAATTTTAGCTATTTTTAAGGATGGATTTTTTATTTTTTAAAAACATTTTAATGCTTTTAATCCATGTTTAGCATGCCAATCCAAGAGATAAAACTTTCAAAGGTAGATGTGTCTAAAGCTTTTGTAAAAACTTCTGCCAGTTGATCCTTAGTTGGAACATGATGCAAAGAAATCAAACCTTTTTTCATAGCAATCCCTCACAAAGTGATGTCTGATGTCAATGTGCTTGGTAGTGGAATGTGAAACTAGATTTTTAATGATGTTTTCAGCTGGTTAACTATTTACCATGAGAGAAGTCTTTAAAGCAGTTACACCAAAGTCCAACAATTGATTTTGAAGCCACAAGAGTTGAGTAGTGCAACTAGCAGCAGCAATATACTCAACCTCTTCTGTGGATGTTGAAACTGCAACTTGCTTTTTGCTTTGCCAAGAAACTAAGCAATTTCCTAAAAAGTGACAGCCTCCTGATCTGGACTCCCGTGTTGCATGGCATCTAGGAAAGTCACTTTCTGAATAACCTGAAAGCTCAATATTACCATTAGCATGATACAAGATACCAAGTGTGGGAGCACCTTTTATGTATCTGAATATCCTTTTCATAGCTATGAGATTTGACTTTCTATGTGCTGACTGGGATCTGGCACAACCACATGTGGCAAACAGGATGTATTGCCTTGATGTAGTTAGGTACAATAAAGACCCAATCATCTTTGTCATCAACAGTGACTAATTTGGATGTCGCCATGGGTGTACTACATGATTTACAATCATTCGTATAAAATTTTGTAAGTAGTTCTTTGACATACTTGCTTTGATGAATGAATGTACCATTTTGCACTTTCTTAACTTAGAGACCAAGGAAGCATTGGAGTTCACCCATAGCACTCATTTCAAACTCTACTGTCATGAGTTCTCTAAACTCTTCACAGATGGCATTACATGTGGATCCAAAAATGATGTCACCCATATAAATTTGGACAAGCATCAAATCGTTTCCTCTCCATTTAAAAACAAAGTTTTGTCAAATTTACCTCTTTGTAAATCCTATAGATAAGAGAAAGGTGGAAAAAGTTTCATACCAGGCTCTAGGTGCTTGTTTCAAGCCATATAAAGCTTTATTTAGCTTGTGAACATGATCTGGATGAAAGGCATCTTCAAAACCTGGAGATTGGCATACATATACCTCTTCCTTGGTTTTGCCATATAAGAAAGCACACTATATATCCATTTTATACACCTTGATGTTGTGGTTGGTAACAAAGGCTAAGAACAATCTGATGGCCTCCAGTCTTGCAACAGAAGCAAATGTTTCATCATAATCAATGCCCTATCCTTGTCTATAGCCTTGAACCACAAGCCTAGCTTTGTTTTTGACAACAATGCCCCTTTCATCTGTTTTCTTCTTGAAGACCCATTTTGTGCCTATGGGACATACACCCTGAGGCAATGGTACAAGTTTCCATACTTGTTGTCTTTTGACTGTAGGAGCTCTTATTGCATTACCTCTACCCAACTGTTGTCTTTTACTTCATCTTGGTACTTGACAGGTTGTGTGAGAGATAGAAAACCAGCAAAAAGAAAAATGTTTTGGGATTGACTTCTTGTGAGAACCCCTTCATTGATGTTGCCAATAACTTGGTCCAGTGGGTGATTTTTAAGGTAGATCAGATCTCCCTTGTATGGAATTATTAGCATTGAGAGGTGAAGGCTGCAGATGGGAATCATCTGACCTAACATCTGTTGGCAATTTTAAAGAGCCAACATCTGTTTGAAATGGAGGTGGGGGCATTGGTGGGATAGGAGTAAAAATGGGTTGACTTTTGGTCACCGAAAATGGACTTTTTTCTACAGGGGTTTGACTGGATAAGCTGGCAGAGGTTTGAGGATTAACAATAGTTGATCCAGCAGTGGCAGAGTTTTCAAAGTTGTTAATAACATTTGTTGCTCTGGAGGAGGAACCGACTTTGTATTGTGGAATCACAATGTCATATCCATAATCATGATGGGGAGATTGTGGTGTACATGAAGTGTTAGTCTTGACACACACATCTTCAAATGTAAGTTTATCTAAATCAAATAATTCAACAGGATTTGCTAGGATTTTTTATGAAGAAATTTCATTGAACTTTACATTCAAGGTCTCTTCCACACACCTAGTCCTTGTGTTGAACACTTTATAGGCTTTGGCAGTGGTTGAGTATCCTATAAAATAACCACAATCTACTTTGGCTGCAAATTTTGAAATTGAGTCTTTTAAGTTAGAATAAAGCATGGGCAGCCAAAGATTTTGAAGTAAGAGATCAGTGGTTTGATCTTGAAAAAAATTTCATAAGCAGTCTTTTGACGCCTGGGGTTAATTAAAACTCTATTCTAGACATAGCAAGAAGTGTTGACAGCATCTACCCAAAAAGACAAGGGTAAACTTGAATCTGCAAGCATAGTTCTAGCAGCTTCAATTAGAGTTTCTATTTATCCTTTCAACCACCCCATTTTGTTCTGGTGTCCTTGGGATGATGTGTTGCCTAACAATCCTTTTTGACACACATAAATCATCCAATTCCTTATTTTTAAACTCTATTCCATCATCACTTCTAAAGACTTTTACTGACAGGTTAAATTACTTTTCAACTTCTCTTACAAAGTCTTGCAATATGTCTGCAGTCTCATCTTTGGAGTGCAAAAAGTAGGTCCATGTAAACCTTGAAAAATCATCAACTATAACAAGACAATACCTCTTCTTTTTAAGACTCGTGATTTTTACAGGGCCAAACAAGTCCATGTGTAGCAATTATAAACACTAACTACTTTTGGACTCTTCAATGGATTTGTAAGAACTTTTATGTCGTTTACCTTTTAAACAAGAAACACAATGTTCATTACATGTGAAAGATTTTGGTGGAAGACCTCTTACAAGACCTTGTTTTGAGAGAGTGGTGATAGTTTTAAGATTTGTGTGACCAAGTCTTCTATGCCATAGTTCTGTCTCTTTGTTAGAAGCAACTTAGAACATACATGCATTACACATTGATTATCTTTCAACATATCAACCACATACACATTTCCACTCCTATGAGCAACAAGTTGTGCTTTGCTCTCATCTATTATTTGATCAATCATTTTAACCACTTCTGGCCCAACAATCTGACAAGTTTTCTTAGTGAAGAATGACCCATAGCTTTTTTCACTCATTTGAGATACACTAAGAAGGTTAAATTTCAGATTATCAATAAGATTGACATGCTCAAACTTGAGTTTCCCAGCCTGGACTGTCCCTTACCCTAACACCTTCCCTTTTGAATTGTTAGCAAAAGATCTATCACCCCCTCCATGTACCATAAAATCTTTGAGAAGGTCTCTACATCCTATCATGTGCCTAGGGCCTCCACTATCTACATACCATAAACTATCAGGGCAAGTAGAAGCTCCTTGCACATCAGTAATAGATTAGTTAAGGTGAGTTTGCAAAGCCAAAATGGCTTTGGATGGGGTCACAGACATTACAGACTCAAGTTAAGGATAATGGTCAGAGTTTTGATTAGATTTTTGTAACATCTGTTGTGAACCATGTCCTTTCAAGTGATCATAACCATGAGGATGCCTGTTGACTCTTAGTTTTGAAGGTCTTTTGTGAGCTTCATAACCATGAGGTACCCTTTGATAAGGTGGTTGGCCATATCCTCTTAGAAACTTATTTGCTGGTGGAGCGTCTGTTACCTGAACTCTCTGGGAGCAGAAGTTACATTCAATTGTTTGGTAACAGATGTTTGGACTGGGACAAAGGTCTATTTAAAATTTTCTTTTCCAATTTTACCATGTGAACTCTCAAGTGTTTTTGTTTTATACTCATTTCTTTTGACATTAAAGTTTTTTGGATAAACATACTCTTGAGTTTTGTGATTCTTTTTCTCATAGATGGTGCACTGTGATGCATCAATAATCACACTTGTTTTGTTGATATCATATGCTTTTAAAAGAAAACAGTTTTTGGTAACATGATTTTTTTTAACAAAAATCACAAAACAAGTTTAATATCTTTTCTCTTTTCTTCCCTTTTTCAGACTTTTTGTCAACAGATGTTGTAACATTTACTAGAAGGTCTTTTAAGGGAATGATCTTAACTTGAGGTGCTTTTACACCTTCAAAGGTTGAAATCCATTGGCTTAAAATTTTCAAGAATGTCACACTCATCTGACTAGGTAGGTTTGAATTGTATTTCTCAATCCCCTCAAAAGTTGAGGATCCTTCTGTTCTTTCTAAAATAATTTTCTTACCATTTGGTTCAGTGACTTTTATTTCTTAACCAGCCAAATTTGTTGGATAATTTCAACCAAACCACAATCACCTACAGCAGTGTTTTGAAAACTTGGTCATTTTTTTCTGAAACCTACACCAAATTTTACATTGCTTTTGATTTGTGATTCTAACATCAACTCATAACCTTTGTAGGACTCTACCCATTTCTCACAAGTGATCTAGGTAGATTCAAGCTCCTTTTTACAATTTGATAATTTTCTATCATTGTTTGGAGTTGATCCTTGGTTATGCTTGATTCATGTTTGAGACTGCTAATTTCATTATCCTTTTCTAACAGTTTTGATTTTAACTCTTTTATAAGTTTTTCAAACTGTATTTCATCATTTAAGATTTTATTTCTAAGATTTTCATTCACCTCTTTAATGTTAGCAAAAACAATAATACATTTGTCTGAACGTAAGTCTTTAAGTACTTAAGGTGATACCATAGCAGCAGTCATCATGGCACAATCACATTCTCATTCACCAACACTGGAATTCCATGGGTCAGACAGAGGTTTTACCATTTCTTCACCAATCTTTTCTTTACCAATAGTTTCATCAGTAACAGCTATTGTAACATCTGTTTCAACATTTTCACAAACCTCATCAATATTGGACACCACTTCCTCAGATTCATTCCCCTCCAAGATAGTGTCTAGTGCCATAAAACAAAAATTTTAGTTTTCTTATCAGAATTAGCAACTAGAGCAAAATTTTCATCAGCGAGTTCCTCGGGTAAGCTACTCCAATCAATAAAGCCTTGTGTAAAGAAGCTCTTTTAACTAGTGTCTGCCTGAGCAGAGGTTTGTGTAGCTTATGGTGTAGGTTGCACTTGGACCTGAGGAGCTGGGGGCTTAAACAGTGTCTAAGGAACAGTGGTTTGGACATACTGAGCATGAACAGTGTTTACAGGGTGTGCAAAATGAGCAATGTTTTGCATCTGTTAAGCAGGGGTATATTGGGAATAATGGACAGTGTTTTGAGGTCTAGGACTTGGATGTGTAATTATAGGGCCATTTGTTTGGCTCCTGCATTCCCTAGCAAAATGACCTAGCCTATTACACTTATAACATTTGATTTTTGACTGATCCAACCCAACTTGTAAGCCCCCATGTAACCCTAGAAACTTCCTACCGATTTTCTTGTAAAACTTGCTAGTCCTAACACTTAGCAAGGCCAATTGATGCAAAATGTCCATTTCTTCCAAATCAACAAAATCAAAATGTTGAAGATCATTTAACTCAAAAGATAAGATGTCAGAAACTTGATTCTCCCCATTTGCTGCAAAAGCATAATTGGGTGGGTAAGAATCAGAGTTGAAATTTTCACCCGATGTTATATCAATAAAATGATCAAAACTCTGATCCTTACTACCACCAGAGGTTTCTTCTTGACCAAAAAGTGTTGGACTACCAAAAGCATAATCATCAGCACTTTTCCTGACTCTTGTAGCTTCTTATTCTAGTTAAGCTCTCTCTCATAAGTGAAAGCCTACCATGAAGCTGAGTCAAACTCATCTCTTTGAACCAAACAGCGGTTCTAGTTATATAAGCAATAATGTCCCATTTTTCTGGTAATGACCTTAGAAATCGACTATTTAAGGTCGAATTAGGATATTTAACATTTACCAGTTTTAGTTCACAAATTAGACAACTAAAACTTTCAAAGTGTTGCGTTAATGACTCTCCTTTATCATTACAAAATGTTTCATATTGCTGGTTTGAAACTTCATGATTTTTTTCAATAACCTCCTCTGTCCCACCGAATTGTTCTTTCAAAGCATCCCACAACTCCTTTACATTGTCGCAATGCAACCCGCCAGCATAGGTATCATTTGTCAAAGCCGTAGCAACAATGCTAAATGCCTTTGCATCTAGCTCGATTTTTGAAAATCTTGCTCAGAGTAGTTTTCAGGATTCTTTGGAACTTGAAATTTTGGGTCTTTAGCACTCAGTACCATTGGAACATGATGCTCGAAAATAACCAATCTCTAGCAACCCGTATTTTGTTGTGCAAGTATGTGACCCATCAGTCTTTGCAAGATATTATATTCCAATCTAACAAGGATCAGAGGTTTGTACATGGTGCTAGTGTTGTGTGGATCTTATGGATTTTGAGACATTTCTGATTGTTTACAAACAAGTTTTTGTTTAAAATAATTTGAATGTAAAAAACTTTTACTCTGTTTTCAATACAACGAACAAACGAACTAGTAGTAAGAGTTAATCTGTGTTTATAAAAATGATTGTTAAATAAAATTTGATTCACCAAGCTCTAATACCAATTGTTAGGATCTGAGTTTGATATTTTTGTGAATGTTTAAGATGAAACCAAATGAAGGAAGATAAAAAACAATGAAATAGTGCCACGGAAATATAAACTTTCAAATAACAACAATAGAGAGATTGTTTTCATAAACATGCTTTTGTAAATTCACGTATGCATGAAATATTACAACTCCCCTTCAGCCTAAGATCACTTTGATTTATTCGTACAATTAGAAATGTTAGAAGGAAAGTGATAAATAGAACACTAGATGCACTGTTCTATTTATAGTACAAATCAAACATCTGAGAATCTTATGCTGAAGTCACCTTAACAATGACATCTAACAACCTAACAAACTCTAACATCTGCTAAGCTAAGAACTGTTACATTAATATATAGAAACTCTGTTGATCCAACATCTGTTGAGAAGAAACTATGATGAGCTTTAACCTCTGTTGGTCCAACAGATCTTTAACTTGGGTGGAGCTTGTCTTCAACAGATCTCGTATAGCATACTTTAGTTTCAACAGATCTTTGAGTAGAAGATATTGATTTCTTGCCTTTGGGAGGAGTTAAATATTCAAAGCACTGTTTCTTCTTGATCAGATGATATAGATCATTTTGGCTTTCCAATCATCTGTTCTTTTATAGGGTTCAATAGATCCAACATAACTGTACCTTTAATTGTTATTCTTCCAGTTTCCCCTCTCGCAAAGTTGACAAATCCACCGTCGATAATTTTGATGTCATTCAACTGGGAAATGAGCCACTATCGACAAACCAAAGTCTGACAACAGCCCTCCATAGCCGTTCCTGCACATACAATTGGATTAGTTAGAAACTGAAACCCAGGCCATTGTTGATCTAGGTTGACCATCACTGTCTATATAAGAAACCTCACAAAAGATCATATAATTTTTAGTAGAATTTGAGGTTTGAGAAGAAGATGATGATTGTGACAACTATGAGCACTCAAACTAAGATCTAGCAAGAATTTTGGGTTTCCAGATTTTAGGATCAACGTTATTTGAAGCATTTTTAGTTGTAGGTGTTGTGCTTAATTTCGTTGACTGATTTTGGAAACTGCTCGAATTTGAGAGTAAAATGCTCGAATAGTCCCTGTGGTTTGTCAAAATAACACATATAGTCCTCAGCTTTTGGAAATTACACTCATGCTCCCTGTGGTATTACACTTTGTTACTCGGATGGTCCCCTGATTAAATGGGCGTTAGTTTTTCCGGTTAAGTATATGAGAGAGGTCTAAAATACCCTTAATACTAGAAATAAAGTTAAAAGAACAATTTTTATTATTTAATAACTAGAGTAGGTCCCACAATTTTTTAATTTAATACAACTAAAATCCCCATACCCACATGTTTCTTCAATTCATCATCTTCGTTTCTTTCTGGTTCTTCAAGTTTAACAGACACAAGTATGTGTTTGTAGAGAGAGAAGCAGGTATAGAGAGGAATTTTCAGATCTCGATTCCAAAGTGGTAACTTCAGCTTCTTGAGCGTTTTCTTCAATAGATCTAAAAACTTTGAGGGAAAATTGGGGTTGGGGTTAGAAGCTTACCGCGTTATAGACGGAGATTTCGTTGCAGCTGAGACCAGCAGTGCTTCGTTTTCAGCGGATACCACATTGTAGCCGGAGATATGTACGCCAATGGTGGCGATGTGGATGAGGTGAAGTAGTGCGTCGGTGATGGAGGAGAGGACGAGGATGATTTAGATATGAGATGGTGAGAGGGTGATGAGGAACAATTGGTGGGTTTTGTAGTGCTGAACTTCTTCACAATTTGTGGGTTTTGTAAGGTAAGAGTTAATTTGTGGATGTGAAACTTTCTTTAGCAAATGATTGATTCTGATATTTGGTGATGCAACAGAAGTTTGTTTATTAAAATTGGGTTACCTTGTTAGGCAAGTAGGTTGTGATGCAATAGAGTCTTTTTTATTATAAACCTGTGTGTATATATTTGGTTTATGTATATGTTTAGACATAGAGATTTGGAAATAAGGGTGTGATTAGAGAGAGAGGGAGTGGAGGAATGAGTTGTAACTTTTGATTATTCATTTGTGGCAGTGTTGATTCTCACAAGAGTCGTCGATAAAACGATTCAGGTGACCGGAATTAGGATGAAGAAGACATCAACATGGATGGACATGATTTGTTATATTGGTTGTGAGTCTCATTATTTTTTAATAGATTGTGTGTGTTTAGTTAAAAATGGGCCCCAACATTCATATGTTTTTAATTTTCTTTTTAAAAGGGCATTTTAGTCACTTCATACACACTTAACACCAAAAACTAACCTCCATCCACGCTAGGGACTATCCGAGTAACATTGTCAAACCATAGAAAGCATACGTGTAATTTTAGAAAGCTGGGGACTAAAGGTGAAATTTTGGCAAGCCACAGGGACTACATTGTATTTTACTCCGAATTTGAAAACTTTTGATTGTGTTTCTTTGCTAGATTCTAGTCTCCATCACAGGTTTAGTAAACCGATTTCCATAAGTTTGATAACGTGTAGCTGTTTGATGATGTGCGTTCTTTGAGTGATAAGGCACGAAAGGACGATGAACATAGTTTCTCGCTATGTGCCCTGGAATTCCACAATTAAAACAAGTTTGTCTTTTCGAGAAAAAGACATTCAGTTCAGCTTGTGATACTCTAAGGAGCTTATTGGATCTCTTCTTTCCACTTGGTGTTAATGGCTTATGTGCATGGTTGATCTTGGATGAAACCTGCTCACAATCATCAGGACAAGAGTGAGTATTGACAACTTTACCCTTTAACTGAGTTTCCATTTGCTTCTGAGTTGAGTTTTCCTTTTGGTTTACTTTTACTGCTTTTGAGGAATTTTCAACCTATGGTGTCTTTTTGTTTCCTTTTTTTAATTTTTGTGTGATCGCTTTTTCTTTAGAGGAATAGATTTTGCAGAATTAGTTTCTCTAGGAGCCTCCTCTGTAGAATCTAAACTCTTGGGATCAGCTGATTCCGGTTCGTCAGATAATGAGAAATTCTCGTCTAATTCAACTGAGCTTTTGTTTTTTTTTTCAAAACACTTGATTCAGACTCAGTAGGAGATACATAATCTACAAAAATACTATTCTCATTATCTGATGTACCAGGATCTGCAGTCTGATTGTCATCTTCAACAGATTCAGACAATCCCTGTTCATCAATTATTACATTCACACATTGAGACACAATAGTATTCTCAACTTCATCAGATTCTGAGACATCAGTTAATGTTTCAAACACACTAGGACAGTTGTCTGAATCATTCGGAACAGAGGTTTCAAACTCATCAGCAGATGTACCAGACTCCTCTCCTCTGACAACACATTTTCATCACAACCAGAATTAGAAACCACCGAATTTAAATTATCAGTTTTAGCATTGTCATCAGAAAATTGTCAGAAAAACCCTTAATCTCAGCAAGCAAACACTGAACAAAGTTCCAAACATAAAAATTATGTTCAACGCATAAAGAATCATTCAAATCAACAGAAGCATTTGAATGTGGTTCATCATCCACCTCAGTTTCCTCTTTAACTATAACTGATTCTGCACATGAACTAAAACAATTAGTATTGTCTATAGAATCACAATTAGACATATTTTCTTGATTCACCTTTGTTGGCGTTTATACAGACGCCTTTGCTGACTCAATTTTACCAACTAATTCATTTAGGAAAGATTATGTAGAATCCATGTTTGTGACAAAATCAATGGGTTTTTGAATATCAGTGGGTCTGCCATGCTTTGGTTTAAAAGGTTCCCAAGGCACATGATCACTTGCTTTACCATACATCATATATTTTTCATTTTCTAGATCTTGCTTAGTAGTAGGCATTCTAGAGTAGTTATGATTATATTATAACCCAACCTTTTTCGCTTATTTTCTTTATATGCTAGTTGCACATCGCACATATTACGAACAGTGTCACTAGAAGTATCAAACTTCTTTATGTTTAGTTCATTTTGTTGAAACTTACCAGTCAGACGTTCTAGCTCAGCTCTAACAGATTCAAGTTCCATGTTTTTAAATTTAATTTATTTTTATAATCATGAACCCAACACTACTATAGGTTGAGATGAAGTCCAGGATCCGGCGGTTTTAGATGGAAGTTTGGGCATAATATCATTAATTCGGTATAATATTATTAAGGAAGAAGTAGAAACAGAATCAGCGGAAGCTTCATTCCTTCAAACCGAAAGAGTATACATCTTGTCAAGTTGGCGGAATTCTAGAGAAATTTTGCTAGAGTTTCCCCTCTAGGAACTCCAAAACTTACAAAACAATGAACACACAACACTATTTATAGACACGTTTTACCCTCGTGCGAAGTGGGGAAATTACCTTCGTGCGAAGGTAGCTTACCTTTGTAGGAAGATAACAATTACCTTCGTACGAAGTGAGCTATCACTTCGTACAAAGTGAAACTACGACACCGTTCTCGTTCGAACTTGGGTCGTGTGTTTGTATCTATTCTATACAATCTTCAACACACATTCTATCTAGCCTATTCGTACAGTGACGGACACAAAGTGCACAAACATTTTCCCCCTTGGACATCACTGTCGAAGCTTGATCTTAATCTTGAAATATGAGAGCCGTGTTTTAATATTCTGAAACTTTAATCAAGGTATATGTCGATGTCGTAGAACGCGTCAACAAATTCACCCTTGATTGATGATACGGGTTTGCGTTATCTACACTACGTTCCCCCTGAAACAATTTCTCCAGTTTAGGTTCTTTTTTGCACGGTTTCCAACCTCCTCTGATTTGCTTAATCGACAAATTTTCTTGAATAATCACAACTCGAAATTAATTAATGCAGCTTCTCCGTTTCAACTTTGACCACATCCAAGTTTCGTTTACCGCACTCCACCTATGCTTGATCCTCTGATCTTCAAAACCCAACCAGCAATTGATAGAAATTTCAAATTACCACAACGATAAACTTTAAATCAATGAATATCTGCAAAAATATGAAATCCCAATTTCCATAATCATGTTTAAGCATACTCCTGAATGATTGATTAGTGAACCGGTAATCTTCTCAATCAGCAAATCTTCATCGGGAAAACTATCTGTCAATACGCAGTAATCTTCTTTTCTTCGTACAAAATCAATAATGTAATCTTCGTCTTTCACAACGATGCCAAATGTATAGACTATATCATGAGTAATGGGTTTGTAGAGTTATTGCATACTTTGTACCACTAAGCAGTCATGTGTGCAACCGGCTTGTACGAAGACTCAAGCATCAACGTGACCATGACGACAGAATCTGATAAACGATTCCTCCAAGACTCAGTTATGCAACTCCACTTTTACGAAAAGTAGACATCAGTTTGATCTCATCACCAATGAACTCAGACTATACTTTGTTCTCGTATAGAAAATCCAAGACACAAGTAGAAATAAAATCAGATACAGAAAGAGCATACATCTTGTCAAGTTGGGAAATTCAGGAGAAATTTTGCCAGCATTTGCCCTCTGAGAACGCAAAACTTACAAAACAATGAACACATGACATTATTTATAGACACATTTTACCCTCGTGTGAAGTAAGGAAATTACTTTCATGCGAAGGTAGCTTACCTTTGAACAAAGATAACAATTACCTTCGTACAAAGTGACACTACAAAACCGTTCTCGTTCGCACTTGGGTCGTGTGTTCGTATCTATTCTATACAATATTCAACACACACTCTATCTAACCTATTCGTACAGTGACGGACACAAAGTGCATCACATGAGATCTTTGTGGAGCTGAGCTATGTCCTTCTTTTGTGCTTCAACCTTTTCATGGAGTAATGTATTGTTTTCTCTAAGGCCAATGCACTTAGATATGGCACTATTGTAATTATTTTTAAAGCAAAGTTGTGTGCTCTCATCTGTGCAAGTTTATTCTTACAATTTTCAGCACATAAAAGAGAGTTTACCATTTCAGAGAGGGATTTAGGTTCATCTGTGTGTGCCATCAAGCAATGATTCACTAGTGCACCTTCAGAGATCTTGAGGGATTCCATGTGTGCCACAGCATTTGACCAGTTGAAACCAGCTTGTTCTTGAACCATCAACGCCTTCCCAGCTTCATAGTTTCCTGAACTCGCTGATGTTTGTGCGGGTGTAACAGGCACCATTGATCTTTCAGAGTTCTGAGCAGCATTGGAACATATCCTACAGGGGCCTTTTTGCAATCTCTAGCAAAATGACCCGGTTCATGGCACCTGTAGCATCTAAGGTTGTCTGTCATGGGCCCTATATGAATATTCGACATTGGGCGAGGACCAAACTTCTTTTGAAACTCTTCAGAACTAAAGGCAGCCATAGCCAGGTTCCAAGACAAATCCAGCTCTTCTATATCTTCTTCAACAACTTGATTAATTTCAATGGATAAGAAAGATAGGGGCAAAAGATCGACTGCTAGAAAAGCATGCAGGTTTTTAAGCATGGATGCAACGAGGGCAAGTCTCTCCTCATTTTGTTTGGTAAGAAAAGCTATACACATAGTTGGACTTCTGAGTTTGGGTCAGAGGGCTGAAAACGATGTTTAGGTTAGCATTGGACATTCCATGAAGAGGGCTAAACATGATGTTGGGATGATTTTGAGACATTAAAGCATTGTTGGAACTTATGATACCACGGGCCATCAAAGAGTTTTTATGGTTCAGATCGCAGATTGTGTACACATGACATGATAGTAGCAATCAACTCAGTAAGTGAGGCATCATTAAAATTCTTTGTTCGCTTGATCATAGCAACATCAGCATCCCAATTCTTAGGCAAGGAGTTCAGCAGTTGACGATTCATACCACTATTTGTAATGGTGATACCAACACTTATCATCTGCGAGACCATCTTGACAAATCTTCTGATCTGATTTTCAATTGTTTCACCATAGGGGTAGTTAAAGGAGCTAAACTGCTGGTTCAACATGTTTACTCGACTAGCCTTCATGTCAGCATTTCCTTCATACAGATTCTGAACCTCATTCCATATCTCCTAAGTGTTCGTATAGTTTCTAACAGCAATGGAGATGTCTAGACCAAGTGCCATAGTAAGAGTTGCCTTGGCCTTATCATCATCGTCTATAATTTTCTGATCCTCTTCTGTAAACAAATTTTTAGCCTTTGGAATATGAGTTTGTGAATCAGCTTTAGTAGCATACATTATGGTTCTAGGTCCATCTCTGATACTTCTTCATACACCCGGTTCCTTTGCTTTGAAGTACTGTTCAAACCGAAACTTCCATACATAGTAATCATCCCCAAATAATAGTCTGAGATACTTAGTAGAAGTGCCTATGATCTGGTCAAGTTCCAGATGAAGAGCCAGAGTCTGAGATTTAAGGTAGCGTTTGTAAGGTCCACAACAGTCATCATCCCGTTTAAGTTAATCATTGATTTTAAAATTACTGAATAATAAAATTAGTTTTTTTAAATGTGAACAGTCCTGAACAGTGTTCGCGAATCAGTGGTCTAATCCAAAACAATGGATCTAAAAAGTCTATCCAAAATGATGTTGATCCAAAAAGTCTATCCTAAACAGTGTTGATCCGAAACATTGATCTGGAACAATGTTGATTCGAATATAGATATATCCGAAATATACTTGTCCGAAACAATCCGAAAAGCTATCCAAAAACTTGTAACCGAAATGATGAATTTGAAACAGGTATCCGAAATCCTACAAAATAACAGTTGTTAGTAACAAACTTCCAATAGTCAGGGATTCAAAATCTAGTAAAGTTGGCAACCGAAATCCCGAGAAATCCTGCAACAAATTATCGGAGATCTTTAAACAACTTTTATCCGAAATAGGCAATCTGAAACATAAGATATGATCCAAAATCAATGAAGATGATCTGAAATCAATGAGTTCTATCTGAAACAGCAACAATTACAGGCAATCTTCAAACAGTCTTTTATCCGAAAACACCTGGGACGATCCGAAATCGAAGATTCTTCACAACAGACTATCCTAAATAGTGTCAGTTTATTCGAAAATAGTAGATCTTCCAAGCAGACTCTGAACACAGCAATCCAGCAGCTTCCGAAAGCATAACCGAAACAGTGTGATATCAATCTGAGCCTAGAAACAGGTTCAACATGCTCTGATACCAATTGTAAGCCCAGAAAACAGATCTACAATGATATCAGAAGTAGTTTGACTGGTGGCGGAATCACACAATCAAACCAGTTCGGTTATAATCACAAGATGTAAAGATGAAATAGAATGTAATTGACCAAAAGGCTTAACTTGCATACAATATGATTGTCAGATACAAGTTACCGTAAAAGAGTTCAAGTCAACAACCTAAAACAGAAAAACTAAACAAGATTATATAGGGGAGGTTAAGCCCATAACTCCCCTTTAATCTAAGCCCAAAATCACCCCTAAGCTCATTCCATACAAGCCCATACCTCAAACACATTAAACTAGCTCAAACCACTAATAATAACTAATGTATAAACCTTAGGGACCAATATGAAGAAAACCTTGTTAAAATGAATTCTGATACTCAAAAGGATTATGAGAAATTATCAGAAAAGGAGACATCAAAGTTTCATCTCAAGATCAGATCATCAAGGAAGCATATTGTAAGTACAAGATCCTGTTCAATTCTCATTTCCCCTCAAACCAGTTCAGTTATAATCACAAGATGTAAAGATGAAATAGAATATAATTGACCAAAAGGATTAACTTTCATACAATATGATTGTTAGATACAAGTTTCCGCAAAAGAGTTCAAGTCAACAACCTAAAACAGAAAAACTAAACAAGATTATGTAGGGGAGGTTAAGCCCACAACTCCCCTTTAATCTAAGCCCAAAATTACCCCTAAGCTCATTCCATAGAAGCCCATATCTCAAACACATTAAACTAGCTCAAACCACTAATAATAACTAATGTTAAACCTTAGGGACCAATATTAAGAAAACCTTGTTGAAATGAATTCTAATACTCAAAAGGATTATGAGAAAATTATCAGAAAAGGAGACATCAAAGTTTCATCTCAAGATCAGATCATCAAGGAAACATATTGTAAGTACAAGATCCTGTTCAATTCTTATTTCCCCTCATCTCAAAAAAAAAATCCGCGCAACTGACTTATCAGAAGATCTACCGATGTTTTTTATGTTTTCTTGATGACTGAAAGACTAACACAAAACGTTTCTGATAGGGGTGTTCACGGTTTGATTTCAAAGCGTGAAACCATCCAAACTGGTCATCGGTTTGGTTTCATGATCGGTTTTTATACTCAACTTTCGGTCGGTTGGTTTCGAAATTTCAAACCGTAGGGAACGGTTTGGTTACGGTTTACACCAAAAACCAACCATACAAAACCGCACCATAAGATTTATATTATATTATTTTTCTTTTAGTATTTCATATTCTATTTATATTAGACATAATTTAAAATAGAATTGTTTTAACTATAATAAACTAATGTAATGGAGTACCATATCCTATGTAACACCATTTTATAATCTCATAGTTTAATGCTCGGCCGTCAAGTGTTAGTTTTCTAAATTTCAAATTCTCACAAACTATAAATCTAACTGCAACCAACACTTTTTTCTTAATGGAATTGAGACACTAACCAGGAACTAACACCTTTTAGGATAAGTTTTTGGACATTGATTTTGTTTTTTGTTTTATTCTTTTTTTACAGTTTGTTAAAATCTTTGACAACTTTACTTATATATTTATATATATTATATCTTATTTTCGACACCTTGTATAAAGGCCCAACGAGCCCAAACCGTTATGGATGGTTTGGTTTGGTTCGATTAAAGAGTTCTACGGTTTGGTTTTGGTTTACAACAATCAAAAACCGTTTCTAACGGTTTGGTTCACGGTTTGATCCCAAAACCGTGAAAACCGGACTGTGAACACCTCTAGTTTCTGATAATCAAACTCATCAGAAACAAGTCCAAGGTGAATCATGACAAGTTATTTGGAAATTATCCTATCTCATACGAAAGATCAGAAAATATTCTTTTCTGATGGGTTCATCAGTTTTGTGTTCACAAAAACAAAAAGAATTTGTCCTTCAAAAAGTGGGAAGAAAAGTAAACCTTCTCAAAAGGTTTTAGGCTTTTAAAGGAATCTCATTGGACCATTCTTTCAAAAAGGAGCCCCACAAGAGAAAAAGGTATAACTAGGTCGTTTGTATTCACCAATTAAAGCTGAGAATTTCTTTTTGTCCTTTCAAAATATTTAAAGGATATACTAAAAGTTCAGAATAGTTTAGAGATAAGTTAATTATCAATTAACATATCATAAACAAACTTAAATACTAATTACCCACGAAACGCACGATTCCACACCATATAAATACCCTTTTTAAAACCAGGAGAACATTCATTCACCCAAAAAGCCAAAACCCACATACAAGCCATAAAACTCTTGTTTTTGAAAGAAAAATTCCTCACAAAATTGCCATATCTGCTGCAACCTTAGTCAATCTCCACATTCCTTCTTTTGTAGACGAAGTCCCACTTGTCAAAGATGACAAATTGTTGGCCTTGAAAGACAAAAACCTTCAAATAAACACACAACATCAATTATATGACCAAATATGTCAAATGTTAGTCGAATACCTGATGAACTATCCTCTAAAACAAGCCATGACCAAGACTGTAGAAGTACCTGAAATCATCTTACAACAGCTTGTTCACACTCTCCAAAACATATATGACAACAGCAAAGAGGAGATGAAGGCTCATCTCTGGGGAAACATATCAGTGACCATAACTCCAAAAAGATCAAAGACTGGTTAGATTACCAATCAAGAGCCGATACATCAATGCACCAGAAAAGGCAGAACTACTATTAGCATTCAAAAATCTTGGTTACAAAGAAAAAATAAAAAAGATTGGAGATTTTAAAAGAAAGGAGTTGACTGCCGTCTAGTAAGTCCTAATGGAGACATTGAACAAATGTCTAACATCAAAGATTGGTGTAGTTGATCAGATAAATACTTCAACTCTAACAATCATGTATTGACTTATAACAAGGAACAACATTGATTACAGAACAGAGATTTTTCGTTTGATGAAAAAGTCAGTATTTACCAAGACTGGAAGAATTGCTACTCATCTTCCATATCCCAGATATTAGGCAATCATCATTGTAGAAACCTCTGAAGAAAGAAATATGGAGATGCCAATAACTGAAGAAACATGGAAGTCACAAGTAATGACACCATGGTGTGCTGACAGAGCTTGGACATCAGCTAGTGATGTACCATCTCTACTAGAAAGCATGTTGTGTTTGATAGCCCAAGACTCTCCCTACAGAAAAAGGCGTGAGCAGATATTCGACAACGAAGAACTACTCGATAGCATTTCCTTGCATGATGATGATGATCAAGCTTCAAGAGCCCCAGATGTAGAGGAAACAACTTAACCATCAACAGGCAGAAAAGCTTCTGTCATATAGCAATATCTTAACAGGAAATATTGGAACAAGTGTGGAACATATAGTTCAAGCAGGACAGGCACAACATCAAGGATAGATGCTAAAAACATAGTTAGATTAGGTTTACATACCAAATCTTCTATTGATTTTGTGTAGAACTCAATAGATTCAGATTCTGATGAATACATTGAAGTTAATTATGAATTCGTTGCTAGAAAATCCACTGTGAATAGAAAAAAAAGTTTGATAGTGCTATAGATCTCAACTCTAAATCTGATAAAGAGGAAGAGGATGAGATGACAACATGTGGAGAGTATAAGATCAAGGAAACTTGGTTTAGGAAAATCTGTTTTTCCCAAAAACTCATGGAGAATCATCCACAAGGATGGTTCAAGGAAATGAGGAAAATCTAGACACAAATTTGGTTTATAAATCTGGTAAAGGCTTCTCATATTGGTCTTCCGATCAACCTAAACCTTTCACAATAGCAGGAAGTGTGTCTTCTGCTGGTCTAGTAGTAGGAACATCCATTGTTCCACCTCACCCAACAACAACACCTCCTATGACAACAGAACAACTTGATGTAGTATTGAATGAAGTAATAAACAAAGTAACAGAAAAACAGCAGCCTGCAGAAGAACCTAAGTCTTCGGTTGAAACAACGATAGACCAATTGCTGGAGAAACTGAAGAGTCAAAAATCTGACATTAGAAATCTATCAGAATCAGTGGAGATCATTAGAAACCAAACATAAAAGAATATTGAAAGACTGTAGAACATGCAACAGGCTCTAACAAGCTCACAAGACATTAGCAATTTCACAGCGGAATTCAAGAAAGTGTCACAAGACCTTGAAGAAATAAAGAACCAAATGAAGGATGTTGTAAAGGCAAAGGGAGCTGTAATTTCTGATGAATTGAAAGAACAGATCAACAGCTTGACAGTAAGCAACAATACAGGTGCGGACGCACTTGTAAGACTAATCAAGCAATGGAATGAAAACAAATAGAATGTTCAAACTAAGCTCAGAGGAGTGCAAGCTGAAGAAAATAATAACTCAATAGTAATCAATGATGTAAAATCTCAGTTGAGAAGATTGCACTACAATATTGCTTTGATACCAAAGATAAATGTTCTTGATCTGTTGAGACCAATACCAGAAGAAACATCAAGGCAAGAAGCTTCTACAACCAAAACTGCAACACCTACAGCAGAACAAAGAACAGCATCACAAACCACCAAACCAAAAATAGTGCCAATGGGTCCTCCACCACCCGTGTCTAAATCTGAAGTTATCAAGATCATAGTTCAAAGCAAAGAATCAGCACCAGAAAACCCATATGCGGGGAACAAATCAGAAAAGAAACTTTCTCTCAACCAAGGCAAAGAAAAACTAGAAACTTCACCCAAAAGAACAACCTCATGTGATACAACTTTCAGTTTATCTTTGGTCCAAGGTGTAAAAAGAAAATGGGAAGAATCAGCCACTTCCTCAAAAAAGTCAAAAGTGGTTCCCATAAAAGATCTTGCAGGAAATGTCACCAGATTTGTGATGGAAGTTGAAAAGGGAGACATGTTATTTCCAGAGTATCATATCAATCATTTCTACTGGGTAGAAGAAGACAGGATGGAAAGACCTTTGAGTCCATTAAGTAGAGAACTGCTCATAGAAAGAAATAAAACAGGAGAAAGTAGCTTACACAAGCCTTTAACAAATCCAATAAAAAGAGTACTGAAAGTTGATACTTATTCAACTCCTGATGGCATGCTTGTGTATCAAGATCAGAAGAAATATACTATGATAAGAGAAAATGGTGATGAACAAGGCCTCACCGATGTTGATTTAGCCTATCAACTTCATCCAATAGATCTAATAAAGCTGAGATACACATATGAAGATGACAAGTCACACAGCAGATTTGTTAGAAGAGCAAAGGAGAGTATCACTAAAAATGGAATCAAAATGTTTACAAGAATAGCCATCAGTGACTTTGAACTTTGTATAAACTTTGATCATGTATTTAAAGGAAAACTGTACATATCACCACCAAATAAAACAAATCCTTGTAAGGCCTCGCTTTTTCGTACTTTCCTTAATTAGAAAGTATAATAGTATTTCTATTTATAGAAACTTATATTCGTATTTCTTTTCCCAATTTTGTAATTCGAGACCTGAATCGTAATAAAACTTCATACTTGTTATATATACATGTCTTACATACATTAAATCGTTTAAACTGATACTCGTTTTACGTACAAAGACTCATGCATTCACACTCGATACTCAATTCATACTTATATGCGTTATACATGTAAAAATGACAAGTTATAGCCAGAAATGAAAGATAAACTAAGATCAAGGACTAAAAATGGCATAATCCGAAGAAAGTGGCTTCTTGCCCATGGATTGGTCCATTTTGTGTTTGTTGCATTAAATGCACCCAATAACAACCCCCAAACCCCATCTATAAATACCCACCTCCTCCCACTCTCATTTCACACCTCAAACATTCATTTCTCTCTCTCTCTCTCTCTCTCTCTCTAAAGCTCTCTCAATCAAGAAAGTTCAAGACTTTCAAGATAACTCGGTGTTCCTCCAACTCTCCAAACCCTTCACGGAATACTCAAGTGGAAGCTTGCAAAACCGTGAGTACACTTGACCCATTTTCCTTTTTTACACAATTTGGGTTGTAACATGTTAACTTACAAAATACACGAATACATACACTTCATGCTTTATACACTCGATCCGTTATATATGCTTATTGTTATGCTTAGCTTCATGCTAAATTCATACGTGCTTCTTGTCATTAATTTGACTAGCCCCAACTTAACATATATAGCGCTATAGGAGTAGCACACCGCCCGTCAGGGTATTGTTAAGCTTTAAGCTGATTCATTCTTAATTCATACTTTAGTCTCGTTACTTCGTGTGACGAGGGACACATTCATTCTTATGGACACTTGGGTTTGAAAATTAGTATTTCATGCTAGCTTACCTTGTATACAATTGCCATGTGGATTTGAGTAAACTCTTTTATACTTATGCTATGTACTTAAACTTGTGTACTTTTTGTATTGAACTATACTTTTAACATGTTACAGATTGATGATGATGCTTAAGACAAATCTAGTAGGGACGACATAGAAACGTACCAAGAATGTTAGGCTTTCATATTGTTGAAGTTGTTGTATTTTGATTTCTGTTGTAATTGACAATTTTATTTATGAAATGAACGAGTTTTTATTTAAATATTGTCGCAAATAGTGTTATGATGCATTGAGCAATCTATTCGTCTCACTCTGAGGTTTCCGCCATCGATTGGGGGTGACAGATTGGTATCAGAGCCATAACTATAGGGAATTAGGTAGAATTGCCATGTTCGACCTAGTCTATAGTTCAAGTGTCCAAACTTTCTTGATTCTTGCTTAAAATGTTAATTCTTCCTATTTGTTTCTGCCTATTTCCTTTGGTCTTAATATATGCAATATGTCTTTCCTAAGACATTTACACAATATGCACACTTGAAGACTTGAAGACACTCATACTAACGAGACGATCTCACCAAAATAGGGGTGAAACCCGCACTTTGGTGATGACTCTCAATCCGCGTATTCGATTTTTGTTCACGAAATTACACCATCAAGTTAGGAGTAATATTCATACCTTGGTGGAAAATTTCCATTTCATACTCTAGTGGATCCTTGCCAACGAGTCGGAATTCGCTCCTCATTTGGTAAGCACCTACCACGCTTAGGGTACGATGTTGTCAAGTTAGGGGTGAAACCCGTACCTTGTCAACTAGTCCCACTCCTCAATTTTTCAGTCTCGCCTGAGTTTCGATTGTTTCGATCAATTAGAAACGTGTAGTAACTGGAAGGGTAAAGTGTCATTAATCGCTTCTCGACGAGAGCACCTTACCTATAGGCCAAAGCACGTTCCTCTAATTTGAAAGGATCTTCGATTCACTTTGGAATAGTCAACGCTTCTCAACCCAAAGCACTCTAATATTTTACTAAGCGTATATTTTATGCTATCTCAATTTCTATGAGTTTTGATACTTGTTATCTCGTTCGTTTCGAACCTGATGCACAATTCGCACGCCTTTCGCAATCAAAAGCAATAATAATTCTCGAAATCCAACTAAATTTATACTCCTTACGTAATCATACTTGTTTATACTTTTTAATACTTGCTATGCTTATGTCATCCGTGTGAACTCATACGTGTTATGAGATACTTACATGCTCAAACGTGATTTTTATTGTCGATCACCTAGATGTATTTAATTATCATGTTTGGTTTTAACTGTCAAAATTCCAATCAAACCCGCAGCTACATCAATGCATGAACAAGAAGCAAGAACAATTGATGATTAAAGGAAGCAAGCCAGAGCCCAGAAGACAAATTGAAGAAATCATAGATGAATGGATTGCAGCCAGAAACATCTACAAAGCACTATACAGAGAATGTTGCAAAGCCCATCCCATACAAGAAACAATTGATGGCTGGAGATCTTTGTCATTTGGGTTGAAAAACAATATTTACTTTGTTTGTCTGATTTAAACAATGACTTTGTTAATTTTCGTTTTCTATCTTTAATTGTCATGTTTGGTTTTAACTGTCATAGTAAGCATTTTTCTTACAAAACTCAGGGGAAATTGTTAAGAAACTTTGTAAGTGTTGAAGAAAAATAATCTGATCATTCTAATCAGATTTGATGATGATAGAGTTAATAGGTCTCTATAAAGGAAAATACATGACAATTGGACGAAAGAAAGAAGAACATCATCCTGAAATAGATCGGAAAATAATGCTCAACAAGAAAGGAAGATTGGATCAAACGTATCTGATGTTCTAATGATAAATCAAATATTTAACATCAGAATCTGGTAAAATCTGATTATGATCAAGGACATTAGATTTCTAATAAGGAGTTTGTCACAAAATTCTAATACAAACTTGATAAAGAGATAAGGATCAGCACGAACTCCTAAGTGACTAGTTGACTTAAAGGATTCAATGAATATGCCAAAAAGATACTTTTCATAACACAAGTATATAAATAAACAAACGTTTATTCATACCCAATAATCTCTAAAAATAGAGAATAATACAGTGAAGGAACAAGTGAATTAAGCTTAGCATTTATCACATACTACAAAACCCCACTGCCCTTCACGCAGAATTCTTTGAGTATTTGTTTGTACTAGTCAATAATCACACAATCACCTTGTAATCTTTTCAAAGTGATATAAACTTGAGTTTTTGTATTTCGGTTTGATTGCTCTTTTGGTAACACAACATTGATGAGTTATGATGGATCATTATCAATCAATAATGGGAGTGATTGTAGTTATGATCATTTTATTGACATAACTACTGAACTTAACTCTCAAACTAACTCATCATGTGTTGGAAACCTAAACCTTGCACTTGTGATGTATGATCAACAACCTATGGATTTGATTAAGAAGAATTTGATATTCTTGACCAATTTTCCCTACTGAGTTTCAAAACTAATCAATTCTATAATAAAGCTGGTAAGAGTTTTCATGGTTAAGATGGAAATATTAATCTTGAAAAGAATAAATCCAGGGTTGAGTGTTACAAGTTTCATAGACTAGGGCATTTTGCAAGGGAATGTAGAAATGTCACTCAAACTCCCCATCCTATATCACTTATCTAAGTTCACCAAACCAATCAAATTCACAAAACTCATAACAAATTTATTCCAAAATACCCCTTATCCAAACACACAGGCTACAACTTACTATTCCCATACACCATACCAACATCTAGTCAATATGCTTATTAACCTTATTAAATTCAATATCATCAAGCCATAATGTCATGTGTTCCCTTACATGCTTCCACATCTGCGCAACGTATATCACATACACATGCACCAACAGTTCCCCAAACTGGTTGGTTTCCATGCACCAGACTCAAGTCATCAAAGCGTCTTTACATAGAACTTTGTAGACCTAAGCAGGATGTCTAATAATGTTCCAAACAACAACCACGCCATGTTTGTTGGAGACATCAAGCGACACGCATCCACAGATGAATCAATTGCATCTGAGGAACTCTCTTTAAAAGAAAAACTCATTTATGAGGTTCCAAAGAGAATTGTCAGTAAATAACTAGAGATCATGTCCGCTAATCTGGCACTAGTCTCTACGAATGAGATCATCAAAAACGGGTTCTCTCACTTTGATAGCCTGTGTTATGTTAATTATGGGGGGTCTAGACACATGACTGGGTGTAGGTATCTTCTTTCACACTTTAAAGCCCATGGAGGATAAGATATATAATTTAGAAATAACTCTAAAGGAAAAATCCTAGGGTCTAGTGAGGTTGTTGCTGGAAAACTCAAGTTTGAGAATATCAACCTTGTTGACAACTTGAAGTTTAACCTTCTGGGTGTATCACAGATGTGTGATAAACGGTAAGGCACATTTTTTACTAAGAACTCTTATAAAATTGTTGGCCCAAAACTTGTAAAGAAAATTGAGTGTCTACTTGCAAATAATGCTCAACTTGTGGCCAACAGAAGTGGAAATGTGTAAATAGTGGATATGCTATTCTTTTAGGCATCTACCAAAGAAACTAAACTATGGCATAGGAGGTTAGGTCATTTCAACTTACAAATAATCAATGATGTATCCAAGAAAGGTCTTCTAAGAGGACTTCCTAAGAAAGAATTTAAGGGTGACCAACATTGTACTCTTGTCTTAAAGGACACAACATAAAGTCTCTAACAATCCATCGAAGTATCCAAAACTATTGGATGTCTTCATATGATTCATCTTGATTTGTATCCCCTTGTTAAAATAACGAGTCTAGCCAAGAAATGATATTGTTTAGTCATAGTTGATGATTACTTAAGACTTATTTCTTACACTCTAATGATGAAACTATTCAGATCATAAAGAACTTTATTATCTTGGTTGAAAAGCAATATGATCTCCTTTGCAACAACTTAGCCTATAGATAGAGACCCCTGGCTGCCCATTTTCAGCATCTCAATTCACCCACTCCTCCTCCACGTTTCACACACATACTCTCTGCTCTTGAAAGGTCACATAGGAGTTTGGGATCACTAAAAGCACTTGTAATAGCTTAGTTTGCGAGAGATAACTTGTAATCAACAACTTTCTTTTAGTTGTTTGATCTTACAATTGATCCATCATGATCCATCCTATGATCATTGCTTGTGGAGAAGTTTCCATAGCCATTCTTGGCTAAACCCTTTGTATTGCTTGTGTTGTAGATGAAGCTTCGTATAAATTAAATGTTTAACTTTGGCAAAGTGGTGTGTTGTGTCTTTGATAATTCCTTCTATTCTTCGTCTTTGTTAATGGTGTTTGTGGTTGGTTTTGGTCTTTGATCTTGTGGATGTTCTTGATAACCTTGGGAGGTGAAGCTTATTAGTACACTCATGGCGTATGACAACTCATATACTAATAAGGGAAATCCGAACTTGGAAAAGTGGTTCACCCATTTGTGGAAACACATCTTGTGATCAACCCTGTTTTATCAAGGATATCATTATTTTGCTAAACGGTATATATGTTAGGATTCAATTATAAGCCAATGCTTAGTTTTGTGACTCATTTAACACGGTCTATATGTTAGATTTGGCGTGGACCAAGAGTCGGTGAACCCATGTTAAAATACTATACGTCTATATATATATATATATATATATATATATATATATATATATATATATATATATATAACGACTCCCGTTAAATAAAGATCAATCACCTCAACTAATCATAAGCGTCATTAGCAACCTATGGGGAGCACTTTGATATATCCTTGGCAATCTTTAAAGTGAAATGGAGATTTGCCCTTTAGAGGATCGTAAACCAAGAGAATTTGTTGAGAAAAGAAGAGTAGGTGGATGTCACTAACCCAAAAATAGGGGATTGCTCCTTAAAAGAGTCTTCTTCTAAGGTTGGACAATGAATTATATTTAATCGGCTCTAATATTAACCTCAAATTCACAATTTGTAAATCTAGTATAAATTCGTCAGTAACCTTAGCTAGGAGCCAGGCTTTTGAATTAATTAACCTCGCACTTACTAAAACCTAACTGTAATTCGTCCCGAGTGGATTCAAAGATCCAAAGAAACACTCTTTGTGTTCTTGATATTCTTTACTAATTGTCTATTACTTGCTTTTTATTTTCTGGTTTTAATATAAATTTACAAAAGATAATTAATCACCTAGTTGGTAATTTAAAGTTCAGTGGTAAATGTCTTTGGGTTCGACACTTGCTTCTAACATAAACTCTACTACAAACGACAGGTATGCTTGCCTATTGTATGTGTTAAGTCTAAGTAATAATCATATTTATAAATTTAAAATTGGGTGAAAGTGTCTAAAAATTATTAACTTAACCTACCTAATCATGCTACGAGTTATTAAATTAACTAGACCAACACGACACATTTCAAGTTTTTTGCACTATTGTGGGAGACATGAGGATTTAAGAAAGACTTTAGACTACTAACAAGTTGATTCTTATCTCTTGTTTCTATCTTTTGTTTTGAGGTAGTGTATGATCTTGCATTCCGGCTCGGGTATAACTAAACCGCTTGTCGAACCCGAAAAATTTCTCCATGAAAGACTTGGAGAAAAATTTCGTCCAAAGATGGTGGAAATTAATCCACTAGATTGTACTATTTTTGAATTTGCAAAACCATCCATTGATGCTTTAGGATCTAGCATAGCTAGACTAAACATCGATGCCGAACACTTTGAAATCAAGTCTCATGTCATTCGCATGATACAATCATCATGCACTTTTCATGGCCTTCCCGATCAGGTGCCTCACGCTCATATTCCATTTTTTTTTTGAAATTTGTGATACCCTAAAGCTTCACAATGTCACACCTAATGCCACGTTAAATCTTATTCCCCTTTTTACAATAAACTTTTTGCGGTGTATCATATGTCACGTAAAATCTCTTATTCATTTGTCTCAGTTTTGAATGCATGCAAATCACTGTGTAGTATGTGGTGTGTTTTTATTTGGTTTATTTGTTTATTTAATTTATGCGTAATGGTTATTCAATTCATAAGTGCCTCATATATTCATAGGCTCACTTACACCGGTTGACCTTCCCTCATAAATGGGATTTGGGTATCCCCTCACTTATTCATAGGCTGACCCTTTCCAAATGACTATGGGATGAAGGTACCATCATCATTTAGTCACGCCTTTTGGGGTTCGAGACTCAATTATTGGTTTATTTTATTTATTGTTGGATGCTTCTTATGTGGTATGTTTGATTAACACATGAATTGCAGTTTACTTTTAAAAATAAAGTAATTTTTATTTATCTTAGATTTACTCACCAGCTCATTGTAGCTGACCCAAAAATTATTTTACAAATGATATGGGAAACCAGGTTTGATGAAGCGAGGATGAAGACATGGATTTGCCTTAGACAAATAAACGGGATTATAATTATGTATTATTACTTTGAATTATTTGGAACTTATATGTATGGTGTGACCTTTTTAATTATGACATGAATAATATTTAAACTTTTAATTGCGGCATAAGCTTTGGACAATCATCTCGTCCTGATTGATAATCCATCATAGGTCGGGATGTGACATTATTTTACACCTCATTTTGTTCCAAATGTTCCAAGTGTGCATGTTCCACCATTATTCACAACTATGCCTTGAAGGCCTGGGTCTATTCATGTATTTGATGGGACTCTGGGTTCTTTTTGCTTTTCCTTAAAGACCTCCACCTTCACAAGTGCAACCACGTGTTCGAGACTAATGGGACCTAGATAGAATGTTGATAGACCAATTGGACCTCGTCCTAGTGATGTTGGATCTGAAAGTCCATGGCTTAGTGTCCCAAGACCTAAAGGGTCAACATGAAGTGCTAGTGCAAGTGGTACTACAGAGAAACCTAAGTTTCATGAGTATTGATTTAAATACAATTGTTGAAAATCAGGCAAAGCAGCTGAGTTTATTCGAGCATCATGACAAAGTTTACATTGAATGACACAAATGGATAATTACTTTGAAGGAAAAGATTAGAAAGATTATCAATGAGCTTGTTCAGCTAATTGCTACTCACGGAGAGAATGATCAGATCAGATGCAAATTTGATAAATTAAAGAAACTTCAAGATGAATTTGATCGTGATAATGATCCCAAAGCATCTAAGTCTAGGGAGCAGCCAAGTAGTGCACAAGCTACTGAAGCTGTGATCGAGACTACAACTGAGGGGGAGTTAGTAGCTGGGAAAAGTGGCGGTGATAATGGAACAGGTAAGGCTACTGAAGATGTTAGTGTGGATAAAGGTAAAGGGATTATGATTGGTGTATTAGTTGATTTGGATGAATCTATGTCTGAAGAGTCAGGTACTGAAGAAAATCCTGAAGCTGAGAACTATTTTGATGATAATGACTTGGAGGAAGGTGAGATAGTAGAAGGTGTGGTTGAATATTGAAAGTCTGGTGATGAAATAGCAGAAGTTGGAGTTAAAAGGGAGAGTAAATTACTTACACATCAATGGATACAAAGTTAGAGTATGAATCTTTCAAGTCTGAGATTTACTCGGAAAATGATGTTGAAGATATTCCTCATCCTGAAGACCTTTCTAAAGAAACTGCAGCTGAGTTTAAAAAGTGGTTTATAAAGCAACCTTCGTTCTAACTCATAAAAAGAAATACGCTAACACACGTGGAGAATTTGCCGAGCAAATCATAAGTTGGGATTTCGATGAAGATCATAAATTGATTATGATCAAGAGAACATATGGTGTACAATATTTCGGATGTAGAGCTAAAAAGTTAAGTACTTTGCGTTCACATGATTTACATTAGCTGGCATAGCATGATTTGAACACCAGAATGTCTGTTGGGCACATTAATGGGCTAATTGTCAATCGGATGAGACAAAGCCGAGATAGTAAATGGAATTTAGTCACTCCATGTATAGGTCGAAGATTTAGAAGTAAAGATCTGGTTACTAGAAAGAAGATACCCATAATGTGTACAAACCAACAAAATGTGTTAGAGAAATTCCAATGAAGTATATGATCATGATTGTTTGAAAGGAATTAAAAGTTGGTATGTTGATTCTAAAACCGGTGAAGATGTGATTTCGAGGAAGAATGTCTTCGATGAGATTATCAGAATTCTTGATCCGATGTTCTTAGTCAATTTCAAGATAGAAGATATGAAGAGACTTAGAAGGCATGTTATTCATTATCTTCTTGAAATGAGAGGAATTGCAATGCAATATCAAAGAGTTGTGTAACTATGCGTGAAATAAGGAATAAGTTGGGAGAGCTTGTAATCATCCTATTGACGAAGTGTTCAAAGCAAAAGTTTTAAAGATCTCAGAGGATTCATCAATGGAGAGTCTATAAGTGCGCATGCTGGTGATGAAGCTGCAAAGATTAAAACACTAAGAAGTTTGGGGGGCTAAGTGTCAAAGTTTGTATTTTTTAGTGATTTTTCTATATAAGATAGAATGTACGGGTTTGGTAAGGGAATGTATGTGTTCCCTGAACAATCCTTGTTCGTATATGTGGGAGTTTTCTGGACAAGTATGTTTGTCCAAAAATGTTTCTCTCATATAATTATGTGAATGTTAGTAAATTTTGAGAGCTTTTCGGCATTTGTATGTTCTTCAAACTATGTGTTTCAAAGTGTTGAATACAAGTGCAGATTTTATTAAGGATTTCTTGTTTTCTACTGATTTTAGTACAATTGCTTACAATGTGTGCACGTACGATGGATTTCGCACATCATACATGATTCCTAGTTCATTATAGATCATGTTTACATGAGATTAGGTGACCTTACAATAAAGGAAATAATTGAGAAAAAATATTAGATAAATAAGAGAGAATAATGAAAATGATGATTTAATATGTTTGTATCATAGGAAAGAAAGGAGGAAATTGTGTTTTATTATTATTTAATAGGATAGAGAGGGGTGAATATTATGATGAGAAGGCAAAAGAAAGTGACATGTTATCTAAAAAATTGATTTATTATCATAGTATATATGTATATATATACACAATTAGGTTTAAGAGTGAATAACTTTATGAGAATGAACTAATCTTCGCTCTTGATCATCTTTTAGATTGAAAGGGTAAGATTGATATTAACCAAATATTTTTAATTAAGATCTCTTAATTTTCTTATCTCTTAACTCTCTCTCTCTCTCAATTTTAATTATTTCTCCATTATTTTATTATAAGAGATTGAAGGGTTTAAATTTGGTAGACCATCATGGATTACGACATTATTAATCTACATCTTCAGCTCATATGTTGAAGCTGATTAATGAAAATTGCAGGTATTCTTACCACTCAAGAAGATAATAAAGACAAAACTATTTTTTTCAAATGTTTTTTTTTTGAAATATTCTGTTTATAAATTATATAATTTCCAAATATTCGTAGCACTCATTTCTTCTCTATAGATTTGTTTTAATTCTAACACAAATATTGTTTTTCTTTTAATATACGTATATATAGATATCATAATATATTGTTTATAACATTTTCTAATTTTCAATAAAAATTGAAATTTTTTCTGAGATTAAAATCGTATTATTTTATAGTATTAACTTTTTTTTAATATGTGATGAAATTATTTATTTTTGCTATTACCAACATAATCAAACACTGATTAAAAACCTAACTTATCATGTGTGCTAGGATTATACGTATATAGTATACATAATCGATACGTGAAATAATTAATTAAGAAAACTAGGTATCACTTAGATACATAAATGTATCTCACTCTACACGTATATGCATCTCGAGTATCACACGAAGATACATACATACATTGTTGTTTTAATTATATCATTATGTATAAACATATGCGTATATTACGTTTATACATACGTGTAACTTGTTTGTTTCTAGTTACTTTTATAATTTCTTAGAAATCTACGTATATGTGCATACGTATTACGTTCCTTGTTTCGTTTTTATTAGTTTCATAATTTGTATATGAATATACTCGTGTGCATGCATAGTATACCATATATTGTTAATATGCACATATGTAACCATTTCTGAATATAATACACAGATGTATAAAAGTCTGTGCACATGTATATAAACTAACATTTGTATATCTTGTATAAACTGATAGTTAGCGAGACGGTACACATGTGTATAAACTAACATATGTGAATCTTATATAAACTGATACTAGCGAGAGTGTACACAAGTGTATACACTAACCGCTATATATCTTGTATATACGGAAACTAGCGATATTTTAGGGATTTTGATTATATTGTTTAATAAATGCAATTTACAAAAGATGAAAACACCCTTCTGTCAATTATTTTAAAGAGAAGTTATAACATATAATTCCAATCAGCCATTATTTACAACATTATACTTACAATCTTGCCATTGTTTAAAAATCTCTAGATGATAGAATCCAATGGCTCATATTAGTTCACACAGTTCACTCTCAACCTAGTGTTCACTTTAGAACCCCACCCTATATATTTATATATATATATATATATATATATATATATATATATATAGGGTAGTGTTCCAAAGTGAACACTAGTGTACTTGCGAACTGAGTGAACAAATCCTGACCATTGATTCACACACGTGTATTGCTAGGATTTCATCATCAAATCATAAAGTTCACTAGTGTATTTTATCATCAAATCCTGGCCATTGATTTACACATGTGTATTAATAATCAAGGGCTAGCATTAGTTCACACAGTTCACTATCAAGGGGGTTGTTCACAAATGATCATAATCCTATATATATATATATATATATATATATATATATATAGTGACTTAGATTTTCTAACACGTGTTTTAGAAAATGTGTAACACAAATACAATGTTAGAGATTGTACATTTTATAATCCATAATGAATGAAAATGTTTTTTGTAAACATTTAATTGCCTATGTGTATTAAAAATGATGAGAAATGGTTTATTTTATAAACTTCATCATTGGAAAACGTTTTATGTAAATCTTAATTTATATAATGTGCCTGATATTAAATATTTTTGTTCAATATGCTTATTAGAAAACGTTTAGTGCATGCGTAGTAAGACTAAACAATATAAAATCATTTGATATTATGGGTTTTGATTTATGTTATCATAAACTCAAACTGATATTATTAATATTGTACATTATAAAACTAAAGAAATATTTTAAAATTATTTTAAAACAATGTTTTGCACAGTTTTTAGAATTGAAATGATTTGCTACTCTTGCTAGAATTAGCATTTACTGAACAAAGTAACAATCTCGTGGAAAACAACTTGGTGTTGTTGTTAACAAATTTAATTGTTCAAGTTTACTACTTAAATGTAGCCTTTATAACAACCTGGTATTGTTTTGAGAAGAATTGTCCAAGTTTTAAGTTTCAAGATGAAATGAAGAACTTGTACTTACAAGTGCATGGAGTATTATTGAGGGAGTACCTCAATACATGCCATGAGACGGTATTGTTGAGAAGATTTCGGTCAGTATATATAGTGTGGAAGATAAAAGTACTTTGATATTTGATATCTACATATCGTCGTCTATACTTTGTTAAAATTTCAAAAATGTTTGTCACTTATGATTTAGTTTTTATTGTTATGTGTTCAATATCTTCGGATAACAAATGCAAATTTTACAAAGAAATAAATCAGTAATATTTGTGACGTATAAATTATTTTCTTAAAGTAATTATAGCGTCAACTATACATTGTTTAAAAGAATATGGTTTTAAACGGATAGTACATGAACTTAATTTGGACATAACCAACTTGAGAGTTATTGCATTGACTAAAAGTCAAAGACAAAACATCAAATGTATAACCACATCATGAGAGAATAATGAAAGAACGTACTCATTGTATTGAGATGAAATACACAAACGAGATCCATGTCGACATACTTCGTTAGAAGTGACTGGAAAATTCACAAGTGTGAATTCTAACATATGAAAGAAAAAGTACTATATATTATTGTATACCTTTGATAAATCTTGCGAGATTTGTTCCCAGTGATCTATACATAGATACGTCTACCACTTGATTATTGTTAGCACTATATGGATATTTTATATTCGTTTGGGAGAGCATCCTAAATATACATATCTCCTAATGAATAACAATAGATGTATACAAATCACTTATGGCAAAATTATGAATGCCATTTTGTTGAGTGTCGATCTAGTTGACTATATCTCACACATAATAGTGATGAAATTATTTATTTTTGCTATTACCAACATAATCAAACACTGATTAAAAACCTAACTTATCATGTGTGCTAGGATTATACGTATATAGTATATATAATCGATACGTGAAATAATTAATTAAGAAAACTAGGTATCACTTTGATACATAAATGTATCTCACTCTACACGTATATGTATCTCGAGTATCACACGAAGATACATACATACATTGTTGTTTTAATTAAATCATTATGTATAAACATATGCGTATATTACGTTTATACATACGTGTAACTTGTTTGTTTCTAGTTGCTTTTATAATTTCTTAGAAATCTACGTATATGTGCATACGTATTACGTTCCTTGTTTCGTTTTTATTACTTCCATAATTTGTATATGAATCTACTCGTGTGCATGCATAGTATACTATATGTTGTTAATATGCACATATGTAACCATTTCTGAATATAAAACACAGATGTATAAAAGTATGTGCACATGTATATAAACTAACAGTTGTATATCTTGTATAAACTGATAGATATAAACTAACAGCTGTGTATCTTGTATAAATTAATAGTTAGCGAGACTGTACACATGTGTATAAACTAACATATGTGAATCTTATATAAACCGATACTAGTGAGGGTGTACACACGTGTATACATTAACCGCTGTATATCTTGTATATACGGAAACTAGCGATATTTTAGGGATTTTGATTATATTGTTTAATAAATGCAATTTACAAAATATGAAAATACCCTTCTGTCAATTATTTTAAAGAGAAGTTATAACATATAATTCCAATCTTGCCATTGTTTACAACATTATACTTACAATCTTGCCATTGTTTAAAAATCTCTAGATGATATAATCCAATGGCTCATATTAGTTCACACAGTTCACTCTCAACCTAGTGTTCACTCTAGAACCCCATCCTATATATATATATATATATTATATATATAGGGTAGGGTTCCGGAGTGAACACTAGTGTACTTGTGAACTCAATGAACAAATCCTGACCATTGATTTACACACGTGTATAGCTAGGATTTCATCATCAAATCGTAAAGTACACTAGTGTATTTTATCATCAAATCCTGGCCACTGATTTACACATGTGTATTAATAATCAAGAGCTAGCATTAGTTCACACAGTTCACTATCAAGGGGGTTGTTCACAAATGATCCTAATCCTATATATATATATATATATATATATAATGACTTAGATTTTCTAACACGTGTTTTAGAAAATGTGTATCACAAATACAATGTTAGAGATTGTACATTGTATAAACCATAATGAATGGAAATGTTTTACGTAAACATTTAATTGCCTACGTGTGAATTAAAAATAATGAGAAATGGTTTATTTTATAAACTTCATCATTGGAAAACGTTTTATGTAAATCTTCATTTCTATAATGTGCCTGATATTATATATTTTTTTTCAACATGCGTATTAGAAAACGTTTAGTGCATGCGTAGTAAGACTAAACAATATAAAATCATTTGATATTATGGGTTTTGATTTATGTTATCATAAACTCAAACTGATATTATTAATATTGTACATTGCAAAACTAAAGAAATATTTTAAAATTATTTTAAAACAATGTCTTGCACAGTTTTTAGAATTCAAATGATTTGCTACTCTTACTAGAATTAGCATTTGTTGAACAAAGTAACAATCTCGTGGAAAACAACTTGGTGTTGTTGTGAACAAATTTAATTGTTCAAGTTTACTACTTAAATGTTTCCTTTATAACAACCTGGTGTTGTTTTGAGAAGAATTGTCCAAGTTTTAAGTTTCAAGATGAAATGAAAAACTTGTACTTACAAGTGCATGGAGTATTATTGAGGGAGTACCTCAATACATGCCATGAGACGATATTGTTAAGAAGATTTGGGTCAGAATATATAGTGTGGAAGATAAAAGTACTTTGATATTTGATGTCTACATATCGTCGTCTATACTTCGTTAAAATTTCAAAAGTGTTTGTCACTTATGATTTAGTTTTTATTGTTATGTGTTCAATATGTTCGGATAACACATGCAATTTTTACAAAGAAATAAATCAGTAATGTTTGTGACGTATAAATTATTTTTTTAAAGTAATTATAACGTCAACTATACATTGTTTAAAAGAATATGGTTTTAAACGGATAGTACATGAACTTAATTGGACATAAGAAACTTGAGAGTTGTTGCATTGACTAAAAGTCAAAGACGAAACATCAAATGTATAACCACATCATGAGAGAATAATGAAAGAACGTACTCATTGTATTGAGATGAAATACACAAACGAGATCCATGTCGACATACTTCGTTAGAAGTGACTGGAAAATTCACAAGTGTGAATTCTAACATATGAAAGAAAAAGTACTATATATTATTGTATACCTTTGATAAATCTTGCGAGATTTGTTCCCAGTGATCTATACATAGATACGTCTACCACTTGATTATTGTTAGAACTATATGGATATTTTATATTCGTTTGGGAGAGCATCCTAAATATACATATCTCTTAATGAATAACAATAGATGTATACAAATCACTTATGGCAAAATTATGAATTCCACTTTGTTGAGTGTAGATCTAGTTGACTCTATCTCACACATAATGTGATGAAATTATTTATTTTTTCTATTACCAACATAATCAAACAATGATTAAAAACCTAACTTATCATGTGTGCTAGGATTATACGTATATAGTATACACAATCGATACGTGAAATAATTAATTAAGAAAACTAGGTATCACTTTGATACATAAATGTATCTCACTCTACACGCATATGTTTCTCGAGTATTACACGAAGATACATACATACATTGTTGTTTTAATTATATCATGATGTATAAACATATGCGTATATTACGTTTATACATACGTGTAACTTATTTGTTTCTAGTTGCTTTTATAATTTCTTAGAAATCTACGTATATGTGCATACGTACTAAGTTCCTTGTTTTGTTTTTATTAGTTTCATAATTTGTATATGAATCTACTCCTGTGCATGCATAGTATACTATATGTTGTTAATATGCACATATGTAACCATTTCTGAATATAATACATAGATGTATGAAAGCCTGTGCACATGTATATAAACTAACAGTTGTATATCTTGTATAAACTGATAGTTAGCGAGACAGTACACATTTGTATAAACTAACAGCTGTGTATCTTGTATAAATTAATAGTTAGCGAGACTGTACACATGTGTATAAACTAACATATGTGAATCTTATATAAACTGATACTAGCGAGAGTGTACACATGTGTATACACTAACCGCTGTATATCTTGTATATACGGAAACTAGCGATATTTTAGGGATATTGATTATATTGTTTAATAAATGCAATTTACAAAAGATGAAAATACTCTTCTGTCAATTATTTTAAAGAGAAGTTATAACATATAATTCCAATCTTGCTATTGTTTAAAAGTTTTATGGATTATGTAATCCAATGGTCTAGATTATTATTGAGAGTTCACTCTCAAACTCTCCAACCCTGCCTTATATATATATATATATATATATATATATATATATATATATATTATATATATATATATATATATATATATATATATATATATATATATATATATATATATTAAAATATGTGCTTCATTTAAAGAGCCAAGCTTTTTTTGGCTTGGGCTCGCCTCATTTGCAAACAATCCAATTTCGAGGTAGATTCTTTTAAGGTTATTTTTCCAACACTCTTGCGAACTATTTAAACAACCCAAGTTCTAGGTAGTCACACATAAAGTGTCAGAAACTCTAATACATCTATGTGTGTATCATAAATGGGCTACACTGTTTTCAAAGTCTACATATACCCATCTTTACTGAACGTCCCTGTCACACCCCGACCCTCAGCGGAATAAGAGTCGGGGCATAATTGGGTTATCACCAAAGCTCATGATGTTTACTAAAATGTTTCATATTTATTAAATTCAAATTTCAACTTAAATAGTCAAATCAAATCCATACAATTACAAGGAAAATGAAGCTAAGTAATACAATCCAAAGCTTAAACTGATTTATTCTTCTAAGCCTTCCTATGTGTTTCTTGCCTCAACTGGATCACCTGTATCATGTGTAAAACGGGGGATATTTTGGGTCAACAAAAGTTGGCGAGTGAACCTTGATAAAACATTGTTATTAAGTTCTTGTTATATTTAATATTGAAAAGTTGTGCAATAATCACATGTGAGCAAACGTATGTATATTACAAAACACAAACCACTTAGAATGAGTATATATATGAACGATGATGACTGTGAGATCAAGGCTCAATCAAACGGAATCGATCGTATGACATGAATGATGATGTATGTGAGATCAAGGCTCAATCAAACGGAGCCGATCGAATGAGGCACCTGTACTCAACCCGTATCCCACGGGGAGCTGATGGGCGCTTGCACTGAAAATGATAAATCCAAACTAAACATAATTCACACAACAATTTGTACACATTTGATACACATTGGATCACAGATATGATGAATGCACAAGTGTTTATATTTATATAATAACAGATTTGTACGACACATGATACACCCCAAAACGTGATTAAAACGGGGAATTTGTAGAGATTCACTCACATTGGGTGCGTTCTTTGGATGATGTTGGATGCGCACGAGTTTTGGGATTTGATCGACGAGGAAGACAAACCTAAAATAATAACGAAATGGTTCGGTAAATAAATGGATTTTATTTCATAATCTTAATAGGGTTTTTAGATTAATTTTTGTGAGTTTAAGGACGTTTTCTAACTTTATAAATATTATTTTTAAGTATTTTAATTGATTTTTAAATTGAATAAATAAATAAAAAGAAATAAAAATTTTGACTTTTTTGACCGTTGACCGTTGACCGGTCGGACTGTGGTTAAGTGTGCGCTGAGTGAGGTCCGAACCCGAGACCTCTCGTACGCGTGCATGCAGCTCTACCAACTGAGCTACGTGTCTAACCCGAAATATTCTCTGTTTTAATTATATATATATACTAATTATTTGTTATTTTTATTGGGTTAATATTAAAATGATTGAAAATGGCCGAACCGCTTGCAGGGACCCGGAGTCGAACTCGGGTCCTTTGGTTCGAATGCGCACAGCCCAACCAGTTGGGCTGTGTGTCTAATCTGTTTAAATTACGGTTTATATTACTCTTATAAAGATGCTGTGACTCGTTCTGATTCAGTTTTAAAAAGGTTGTTTTTAATTCTGAAAGTCGGTACGTTGTAAGATTCGAACTCGTGACGTGCGTTGTATGTTTGCACACAGTCCACCGCTTGACTGTGTGTCTAACCCGGTTAAACATTAGGTTTATATTAATCTTATACTTATTTTGACTTCGTCTTCTTCATTTATAACGACACAGAACAAAGGTGACCGACTGTTCTTGTTTAAATCGGTCATCTATCATATAATTGATTGAATTAAAATGGATAGAGAGGGTTACGGAATTGAATGTACCGATCAGAATGTTTTCTTCGGAATTCCTGCAAGAGTCGTCGGCTCTGATTTGTGACTTCCGTCTGAGTGAATCAATTAACAGTTTTGATCATCGAGTTGTGAAATTAAGTTACTAAACAAGGAATAACAGGGGGTTTAGATGATTGTACCGATTCACAGCGTGACTTTGATGTTTCAGTGGAATTCCGGCGAGTGAGGGATTTCCCTGGCAGCGTAGTCTGGGACATACTCTGGTTGGAGGTTTGAAGTTAATATAAGTCTAATAATGGGTTACAAACAAAAAGGTCGAGACATTTACCGATTTGAAGTAAGTCTCGTTTTCCGGTGAAGGTCCGGCGACTGTAAAATATCTCCGGCGAGTGCTAAAGCTTCGAGAGTTTGTGCGATTTTGAGCGAAAAGATTACCAGAGGTTTGGGTGGGTATTTATAAGGAAGAATCAGGATGAATTTAGTCTGAATTTGGTCTTGATTCGTGGTCAAGGTTTCTCCAGCGGTTACGACTGGTATTGGGGGATTAGACATCGGTTATAACCGATGTCGAAGTTATTTCACGCGGTTAGTCAAAGAAAAACGGTCGTGATTTGCGAAATCGTCGGTATTTCCGACGACTGCGGATTGGGCGCGCTGAACTTAGGATTTGATTTCGAGTTTTATTTTAAGTATTAATTGTTTCAGTATATACACAAAAGATTCATGTGGCGGAGCGGTGTGTTGTTTGTTTGATGAACCGGCTGACCCGGGTTCGAAACCCGGCAGCTTCCTTTATTTTTTTCTTCACTCGTTTTTATTGTTTATTAATTATAGTGTTTAAATTCTAAAATATTTATTAATTATGTATCGTTTAAAATTAATTTGAGCAATAAATGTGAAATGAAAAATTATGACTGGATATTCGATTAATAAACGAAGCGGGTTTGGAAACCCCGTTTTTCGACGGATGTTACAGTATCCCCTACTTTTAGAAATTTCGTCCCGAAATTTAAGTAGTAGTGGTAACAGGAAAAAGATGTGGGTATTTCTCGCGCATTGAGTCTTCACGTTCCCAAGTAAACTCAGGTCCTTGTTTTGACTCCCAGCATACCCTGACAACTGGAATACGACTCCGTCTTAAACGCTTCTCTCCGAAGTCCATGATTTCTACCGGTCTTTCAATGAAGGGCATAGATTCATCGATCTGAATGTCTTCTAGAGGAATATGGAGGTTTTCATCGGCGAGGCACTTCTTTAAGTTTGATACGTGGAATGTGGGGTGAATTTTGTTGAGTTCTTCTGGTAGGTCAAGCTTGTATGCTAAAGGTCCTACTCTTTCGAGTATCTTGAAAGGTCCTACGTAGCGTGGTGCTAGCTTGCCCTTCTGGCCAAAACGAACTACTCCCTTCCACGGTGATACTTTTAAAAGTACTTGATCACCAATGTAAAACTCCAAGGGCTTTTGTCGTTTGTCTGCATAACTCTTTCGACGACTTTGTGCCGCTAGAAGATTGTTTCGAATTTGATGGATCTTGTCTGTTGTTTCTTGAATTAATTCTGGACCGGTGATTTGTGCTTCTCCAATTTCGTGCCAACATACTGGAGATCGGCACTTACGACCATATAAAGCTTCGAAAGGAGCCATGCCGATACTTGAGTGATAACTATTGTTGTACGAAAATTCAACTAATGGTAGATGAGAGTCCCAATTTCCCTTGAAGTCTATGACACATGCTCGAAGCATGTCTTCAAGAGTTTGGATGGTGCGTTCAGATTGTCCATCAGTTTGAGGATGAAAAGCGGTACTGAGGTCTAATCGTGTACCCAAGGCGGTTTGTACGAATCGCCATGTTCGTGAAGTGAAACGACCATCACGGTCTGAAATGATGCTTAAAGGTACACCATGACGGCTTACGATCTCGCTGATGTAGATACGAGCTAACTTCTCGTTCTTGAAGTCCTCGCGAATCGGAATGAAGTGAGCTGATTTTGTAAGACGATCAATGATTACCCATATGGTGTCATACCCACTGGAGGTGCGAGGTAACCTGGTAATTAAGTCCATGGTTATGTTTTCCCACTTCCATACAGGTATTTCAGGTTGGGTTAGGAGTCCTGAAGGTCTCTGATGTTCAGCTTTTACTTTAGAACAGGTAAGGCACTTGGAAACAAAAACAGCGATATCCTTTTTCATGCCAGGCCACCAGTAGGTGTATCGTAGGTCTTGATACATCTTGTCGGCTCCTGGGTGTACAGAGTACCGTGTTTTGTGCGCCTCATTCATGAGGAAATCATGAAGGTTGTCGCGATCAGGAATCCATATGCGATTTAGATAGTATAGAATACCGTCGGATTTGGTTTCGATTTTAAGTTCCGCTCCACATGACAGTTCATCGCGTACGTCGTTTTCTGTTACAGAAACATGTTGAGCTTCTCGGATTCGATCTTTGATGTCGGTTATGATTTGCGAACATAGAAGATGAATGGAGTTCGCATAACCTTTTCGACTGAGCGCATCAGCCACCACGTTTGCTTTGCCAGGATGATACCGAATTTCACAGTCGTAGTCGTTAAGCAGTTCGACCCATCTTCGTTGTCTCATATTCAACTCCTTTTGATTGAAGATATGTTGGAGGCTCTTGTGGTCAGTGTATATTTCACACTTGGTACCGTAGAGGTAATGTCTCCATATCTTGAGAGCGAACACAACGGCTCCAAGTTCTAGGTCGTGAGTGGTGTAGTTCTTTTCATGAACTTTGAGTTGCCTAGAAGCATAGGCTATCACTTTTCCTCTTTGCATCAGTACACAGCCTAGTCCTTGCCCTGACGCGTCGCAATAAACCACGAAGTCATCACAACCCTCAGGGAGTGTTAGGATAGGTGCGTCACAGAGTTTTTGCTTTAAAGTTTGGAAAGCTTCTTCTTGTTTAGGTCCCCATATGAAGGGTTTTCCTTTATGAGTCAAAGCCGTGAGTGGTACAGCAATACGAGAAAAATTGGCAATGAAGCGGCAATAGTACCCAGCCAAACCAAGAAATGATCTTACTTCGGTAGGGGTACTTGGCGCTTGCCATTCCTGCACTGCCTTGATTTTTGAAGGATCAACATGAATTCCCTTGTCATTGACGACGTGTCCAAGGAATTGTACTTCCCTTAACCAGAATTCACATTTCGAGAACTTAGCGTACAGCTTTTCAGTCCTTAAGAGTGTAAGGATAAGTCGAAGGTGTCGTTCATGATCGAATTTAGACTTTGAGTAGATGAGAATGTCGTCGATGAAGACTATGACAAAGCGGTCGAGGTAGGGTTTACATACCCTATTAATTAGATCCATGAAAACAGCTGGGGCGTTGGTTAAACCAAAATGCATGACCATGAATTCGAAGTGACCATAACGAGTTCGAAAGGCGGTCTTTGGGACGTCTTCTTCATGTACTCTAAGTTGATGATAACCAGAACGAAGGTCGATTTTTGAAAAATAGGTGGCGCCTTGAAGTTGGTCTAGAAGGTCATCGATGCGAGGTAATGGGTAGCGGTTTTTGACCGTTAACTTGTTGAGTTCTCTGTAGTCGATACACATGCGAAACGTTCCATCTTTCTTCTTCACAAAAAGAACAGGTGCACCCCAAGGCGATGAGCTAGGACGTATGAATCCTTTGTCAGTCAGCTCTTGCAGTTGACTAGCCAGCTCTTGCATTTCGGATGCGGCTAACCTATAAGGAGATTTTGCGACTGGTGTAGCGCCAGGTATAAGATCAATGCAGAATTCGACTTCTCTCACGGGAGGAAGTCTTGAGATGTCGTCGGGAAAGACTTGTGGGAATTCTTTCACTACAGGTATGTTTTCGAGTTTCTTCTCCTTGTTTCCCTTCTTGACGACGTGAGTTAGGAATGCGACATAGTTCTTGCGGAGATATTTTCGGGCTTGAAGGCAGGACATCAATTTGAGTCCTTTCGAAGGGGTTTCTCCAAAGATTCATAGGGTCTGACCGTTTGCAAGAGGAATGCGAATGAACTTTTGGCGGCATACTACTTCAGCGTGATGTTGGCTGAGCCAGTCCATACCGATTATAATGTCGAAACTTCCCAACTTCATAGGAATGAGGTCAACTGGAAAATCGTGATCGTTTAGAGTGAGGGTACAATTTCGTATAATAGAGTTTAATGAGACTGGTTTTTCGTCAGCAACTTCCACCGTTAGAGATTCCATGAGATTATCACGAGCTTGGTTGAGAATAGGTTCAAATTCTAATGACACAAAACTCTTATCCGCGCCAGTATCGAATAACATGGATGCATAACCACCATTGATGAGAAACGTACCGTTAACCACGTTGTTGTCAGCCCTAGCTTGGTTGGCGTTGATGTTGAAAGCTCTTCCTCTAGCAGGTGGGGGAGCTTGGTTAGCTTGGTTTACCGGATTTGCTTGAGCTTGGGCATGAATGATGTTCACCAAGCGTGGACAAGTGTTTCTAAAGTGGTTTGGGTCTCCACAGTTGTAGCAAGCTCGCATGGGTTGCATCATGGGGTAGTTGGGTTGACAGTAAGGTTGGGCTACATGTTGGGCAGGTGGTAGGAGTAAAGGTTGTTGGGCTTGACCCACTATCTGATGGTGGGTTTGGGTTGAGGGCTGATTGCGGTTCATTCGCTGAAGTGTGCGACAGGTCTGGATGGTGTGACCCGCACGGCCACCGCTGGTGCAATGTTGGCAAGGAGTTTCTGGGAGGTGATGGTATTGACAACGGCTGCATTTTGGGTATGGGCCGGAGTATGGCTTTTTATATGGTGCAGCTGAGGGAGCAACTTGGGTGATTGGTGCGGCAGTAATGGGAGAATTTGTGTGTGTGACGGCAAAATTTCTGCTGTTTCGTTTCCTCTTACCAGCAAACTTCGAAGAGGAGATGGAATGGTTTGAAGTTTGGGCCTCAATGGGGGCTTTCTTTTTCTCATCCTTGAATTTGCCGTTTCGGATGCGATTCTCGGTAAGCTAGGTAGCTAGTTCCATATCGGCTTCAAGTGTTGCAGGCGAAGTGCTTAGAACCGAATCTTGGATTTTCGAGGGGAGGCCTCGAATATAGTGTTCACTAAGCGGTACACTGGGGTGAACAAGTTGGGACTCATTTGGTTCAGCTCGAGAAATCTTTTGTTGTAGGAAGTATGATCTCCTTCCTTTTGTTTTAACGAGTGGAATTCATCTTTAACTTTTTGATCTCGCTTCTTGGACAGAAGCGTCTCGTCATGATTTCCCTTAACTCCTCCCATGTTAAGGCCATGGCATCTTCGATTCCTCTCTTACCCTTTTCTGTGTTCCACCAGGTAAGGGCTACCCCAAACAGTCTCCCAGTTGCGTAATGTACCTTGCGATCCTTGGGACAATCGCAATTGAGGAAGGTGTTCTCCATTTCTTCAAACCAGTGGAGGAGAGCAGTGACACCTTCTGTCCCTTCATATTTTGGGGGATCGCAAGACTTGAAGTGTTTGTAGGAGCACTTTTTGGAGGGAGGGTTGTCGACGTTCTGGTCTTCTTGATTGGGAGGGTTGATGGGATTCGCGGTGAGAGCTTGTTGGACTTGAATCACGATGTCAGGAAGTAGCGCGGCCATTTGTTTTGCAATTTGAGTGGCCAAGCGTTCATTGGATCTTCCTGACTTTCTACCTCCACGTAGTTCCTAGCCGACATCTACAGGAACATACATAAGAAGATTGTGAGTTTAAGAAGTTTTTAGGTGTCATGTGTCGTTAAAAGAATAAAAATAACATAATCACCAATAATGAAACTACATCCATAGGATGTCTTGGGTTTGCTCATGTTTGGGCCTACAATATCCCCCATACCATCGCCAGTCATGTGGGCCCCCATGACTATTGGCTTAGTAGGATTTACATTGGTGTTGGCGGTTTAACACTCGCATCACCCGAATGAAAACCATGAAATATGATTGCGAGATGTATGGTAGGAGGGTGTCCAGGTATAGACACAATGACAACTCAAAGTGGGGTTAGCTCACACGACGTTTGGTATAGCATGTTTTGGCCTAATAGGTCCTTCGTACTCTCATCGTTAGTCCCCAGGTAGGCAAACTGGTCCTTTATTTTGGACTTATACGAATGCCAAGCCTAGACAGGACGTTCCGACTACCGGTACTCGTACCCTTCCAGTTACGACATGCCCGTCATGAGAACTCACTTTGATGTGATTTGAAAAAAATACAAAAATCGTTGCAAAGATCATGGGAATTGTGAGGTGTGTGCTCTCATGGATATGATATGTTATGAGGATATGATTCATGATGAGCATTGTATAATAATATGTACTTATGAACATGCTTGCATAACATTGAATGTAACAATAAACATAAAGCATATAAACATCATGAATTTTGTGTGTAACACATAAGCAATCTAAAAATTCTAATCAACTATAGTATAGGCTCTAAGGGTCTAATAACCTATCCTATATCCCTATAGTCATGGCTCTGATACCAATCTGTCACACCCCGACCCGCAGCGGAATAAGAGTCGGGGCATAATTGGGTTATCACCAAAGCTCATGATGTTTACTAAAATGTTTCATATTTATTAAATTCAAATTTCAACTTAAATAGTCAAATCAAATCCATACAATTACAAGGAAAATAAAGCTAAGTAATACAATCCAAAGCTTAAACTGATTTATTCTTCTAAGCCTTCCTATGTGTTTCTTGCCTCAACTGGATCACCTGTATCATGTGTAAAACGGGGGATATTTTGGGTCAACAAAAGTTGGCGAGTGAACCTTGATAAAACATTGTTATTAAGTTCTTGTTATATTTAATATTGAAAAGTTGTGCAATAATCACATGTGAACAAACGTATGTATATTACAAAACACAAACCACTTAGAATGAGTATATAATCTGAACGATGATGACTGTGAGATCAAGGCTCAATCAAACGGAGTCGATCGTATGACATTAATGATGATGTATGTGAGATCAAGGCTCAATCAAACGGAGCCGATCGAATGAGGCACCTGTACTCAACCCGTATCCCACGGGGAGCTGATGGGCACTTGCACTGAAAATGATAAATCCAAACTAAACATAATTCACACAACAATTTGTACACATTTGATACACATTGGATCACAGATATGATGAATGCACAAGTGTTTATATTTATATAATAACAGATTTGTACGACACATGATACACCCCAAAACGTGATTAAAACGGGGAATTTGTAGAGATTCACTCACATTGGGTGCGTTCTTTGGATGATGTTGGATGCGCACGAGTTTTGGGATTTGATCGACGAGGAAGACTAACCTAAAATAATAACGAAATGGTTCGGTAAATAAATGGATTTTATTTCATAATCTTAATAGGGTTTTTAGATTAATTTTTGTGAGTTTAAGGACGTTTTCTAACTTTATAAATATTATTTTTAAGTATTTTTAATTGATTTTTAAATTGAATAAATAAATAAAAAGAAATAAAAATTTTGACTTTTTTGACCGTTGACCGGTCGGACTGTGGTTAGGTGTGCGCTGAGTGAGGTTCGAACCCGAGACCTCTCGTACGCGTGCACGCAGCTCTGCCAACTGAGCTACGTGTCTAACCCGAAATATTCTCTGTTTTAATTATATATATATACTAATTATTTTTTATTTTTATTGGGTTAATATTAAAATGATTGAAAATGGCCGAACCGCTTGCAGGGACCCGGAGTCGAACTCGGGTCCTTCGGTTCGAATGCGCACAGCCCAACCAGTTGGGCTGTGTGTCTAATCTGTTTAAATTAAGGTTTATATACTCTTATAAACATACTGTGACTCGTTCTGATTCAGTTTTAAAAAGGTTGGTTTTAATTCTGAAAGTCGGTACGTTGTAAGATTCGAACTCGTGACGTGCGTTGTATGTTTGCACACAGTCCACCGCTGGACTGTGTGTCTAACCCGGTTAAACATTCAGTTTATATTAATCTTATACTCATTTTGAATTCGTCTTCTTCATTTATAACGACACAGAACAAAGGTGACCGACTGTTCTTGTTTAAATCGGTCATCTATCATATAATTGATTGAATTAAAATGGATAGAGAGGGTTACGGAATCGAATGTACCGATCAGAATGTTTTCTTCAGAATTCCGGCAAGAGTCGTCGGCTCTGATTTGTGACCTTCCGTCTGAGTGAATCAATTAACAGTTTTGATCATCGAGTTGTGAAATTAAGTTACTAAACAAGGAATAACAGGGGGTTTAGATGATTGTACCGATTCACAGCGTGACTTTGATGTTTCAGTGGAATTCCGGCGAGTGAGGGATTTCCCGGCAGCGTAGTCTGGGACAGATTCTGGTTGGAGGTTTGAAGTTAATATAAGTCTAATAATGGGTTACAAACAAAAAGGTCGAGACATTTACCGATTTGAAGTAAGTCTCGGTTTTCCGGTGAAGGTCCGGCGACTGTAAAATATCTCCGGCGAGTGCTAAAGCTTCGAGAGTTTGTGCGATTTTGAGCGAAAAGATTACCAGAGGTTTGGGTGGGTATTTATAAGGAAGAATCAGGATGAATTTAGTCTGAATTTGGTCTTGATTCGTGGTCAAGGTTTCTCCGGCGGTTACGACTGGTATTGGGGGATTAGACATCGGATATAACCGATGTCGAAGTTATTTCACGCGGTTAGTCAAAGAAAAACGGTCGTGATTTGCGAAATCGTCGGTATTTCCGGCGACTGCGGATTGGGCGCGCTGAACTCAGGATTTGATTTCGAGTCTTATTTTAAGTATTAATTGTTTCAGTATATACACAAAAGATTCATGTGGCGGAGCGGTGTGTTGTTTGTTTGATGAACCGGCTGACCCGGGTTCGAAACCCGGTAGTTTCCTTTATTTTTTTCTTCACTCGTTTTTATTGTTTATTAATTATAGTGTTTAAATTCTAAAATATTTATTAATTACGTATCGTTTAAAATTAATTTGAGCAATAAATGTGAAATGAAAAATTATGACTGGATATTCGATTAATAAACGAAGCGGGTTTGGAAAACCCGTTTTTCAACGGATGTTACAGTCCCTACTTGAGAGGAAAAAACTTTTTAATGGTGGTCCTTTCCATGTTTATATATGAAACTGAGATATGTTATAAAAAGATCAACCATAATACTTTAAACCATGTTCCTTTGCAATAAACTGAGTCTTATAATTTTTTAGTACGCAAAAATGTTATATAACAAGCTTTATAAAACAAATTATCTTATGTCAGCTTTTTTATAGTAGTGATTAACAAACTAATAATGCATGTCTTATTTAGGCTTCTACTCCATTTTAAATATTCGAAAGACGCTTCAACCAGCTAAATACACACATCTTAGCCCTTCTGGGTTTCATGTACTTATTTATAGTGATCCATTTATATGTGGTTTTACAGTTTTAGACAAGTTTTTAAATGTAGATTCAAGATGTAACCTTAATTTTTATTAAAAAAATCATGTACTTTATTATAGTACTCCAAATATGAGGTTTTACTGTATCAAACAACCTTTCACATTTAGGGTCAATATACAACCTTAAATGACATTTAATTACGTTTCATAAAATCAAACCGGTGAATGTAAGTGTGTTCACAACACCTATCTATGAGTGATGTCAGATACTGTTACATCATTTATTGACATTTGAGATGTTCTTGTTCGCATGAAAAATGCAAGTTCTAAAGGTTCTAAATACACACATCTTAGCCCTTCTGGGTTCATGTACTTATTTATAGTGATCCATTTATATGTGGTTTTTACAGTTTTAGACAAGTTTTTAAATGTAGATTCAAGATGTAACCTTAATTTTTATTAAAAAAATCATGTACTCCGGTGAATGTAAGTGTGCTCACAACACCTATCTAGGAGTGATGTCAGATACTGTTACATCATTTTTGACATTTGAGGTGTTCTTGATCGCATGAAAAATGCAGGTTCTAAAGGTAGAGGAAGGCTAATTGAAGAGCTATTAAGCATTAAAACTACCGAAGCCATGGTCGGCCTATCAATAACACATAATAATCCAATGTGAATACTTCTAAAGATGTTGTGCAACGAGCTCGGTCCTGACTTTAATGTGGGGTCTATCACATTGGCCCCCATCCTATTTTTCCAGCTTTTCCATGCCTTTAAGGTAATAACAAGTTTATTTTCAGGATGCATTTAGTAGAATAAAAATCAACTTTTGCAAGGGAGCTATTTCTAAAGCGTGATACAATTCACTAGTAATAAATATCATAAATTAGTATTGCTGGAAACAATGATTAAACTTACAAAGCTAAGAAGATCATCAATGTTCTCTCCATTCCGAAAAGAATGAATTTTTGACCTGTTATAATCTCTAATACCAACACTCCAAAGCTAAAGACATCGGTCTTTACTGAGAAATGGCCATGCAAGGCATATTCCGGTGCCATATAACCACTGTAAGAAGGCATGGAAGGAAAAAAGATTAGCATTTGCATGAATGTCATGACTAACATGAGGTTAAATAAGTAATGGAGTCTTAGTCAATCGCAAAGAAAACCTTCGTAATGAAAAGAATATGCATTTACATTGTCTTGTTTAGAACCCATCATCAGTTATTCGAATGCAGGTAAGGCAAAAGTACAAGTGTCTGAGCATTAGTCATTTAGATCCCATGTCATACTTCTCACACAAATAAAAAAAATCGCTAGATTACACCAAACGTGTTGTTGTAAATATATGGTGGTAACAAATAGCTAGTAATTGTGAATCTATAGTTTATAAATTAAATTACGTCACATCATTCAAAAAATGTGTTTGGATTCGTTATAACAAAACTAGTTCTACTAATATAGGTGTAATGAACTATAATCTAAAGAACGGAAGCTTACTAAGTTCCAACGATTCGACTTGTGTAGCTTTGAGTTTCTTCCGCTTTAAACAACTTTGCCATGCCAAAATCAGCAATTTTAGCATTCATTTCTGCATCTAATAACACATTACTAGCTTTCAGATCGCGATGAATTATCCTTAGACGAGAATCTTCATGAAGGTATAAAAGTCCCTTCGCAACGCCATTGATGATATTGTATCGTTTTTCCCAATCAAGAAATGTCCGTTTAATAGGATCTACAAGCACAACCATGAATTGGTGTTATATTGGTAATGACAAATTAAATCAACCAACATAGTTCTTTCTTTATGAAAATGCTAAAAGTTTTGATGATGTTATTTGTGATTTTGTAAAAGACATTTTTTTTCTAAAAGAACATACATTATAGATGTAAACCAACCAAGGCTTTCATTTGCTTATAAACGGATCAAAGTTTTTTGCTAAAACACATAATATGCAACCCTAATATTGAAACGTGTAATTGAAGTGCTTTTGTACATTGAAGCTTATAGGATAAAAAGAGGAAAGTTGTTAAGAATTTACCAAATAAAAAGTTATCAAGACTTCCATTTGGCAAGTACTCGTATATGAGAAGTCGTTCATTTCCTTTTATGCTGAAACCAAGCAACCTAACCAAATTACGGTGTTGAAGTTTTGCAACTAGCAAAACCTCATTCTTGAATTCAACATCACCTTGTCCAGAATCCTTCGCTAGCCTTTTTACAGCAACTTCACGACCGTCCCCAAGCTTACCCTAAATGTCATATGATAGATGTATGAATATTCTTAAATTTTGGCTAATTTGCAAAAAGATTAAGTGGTATACCCTATAAACAGCTCCAAATCCACCTACTCCGAGCTTATTTTCTTGAGAAAAATAACTAGTTCCAGCTTGTATTGTATTAAAGTTGTATTGCAAAGATTCAACATTCCTAATATCATTAGTTTCAGCTAGTATAGAGAAACATAAAGAGAGTTAGGAAATCCTTAGGCATCTGAGTGTTATAGTTTATATTACAAAAATGGGCAAATACCATGAAAACAACATCTCGATTTTTCTCTCTATTAAAAGTCCCTTAAAAATTACATAAAAATCAACATACTTTTTGTTTATTTTGAAAAAGTCCCTTAACATGATTGATATATATATATATATACATATATATATATATATATACATATATATATATATATAATGATGTAAGCAATGACATCAAAAGACACAGGAAAAAATCTCTAGACAGCCATAATTGTTATCAAGCATATACAGTTGACAAGGAATCTCTTATTAAATATAATTCATGTATATATATATATATATCTTAATTATTGATTGGATGAAATCATGAAAATAAATTTTGACAAAATTATTTGTTTAACCTTTTTAACAAATTGAAATTTATGCAAACCATTTTACATGTTTTTTTTTTTTATTATAAGCATCGTCACACACGCTCATGTAATTTTATTATTTTGTTCCTCAAATATTAACTAGTATTATAAACTTATTGAACTAAAAATGGGGAAAAAGATAAAGACCGAACGGACATTTTGTTGCCACATGTTCATTTTAAAACATATATTTCATCTTAGTTTTTTTTCACGTAGTATTAGTAAGTAAAAAACCACAATATTATTCAAATTTAACATGTAAAATACTAGTATGACTTTAATGGGTAAAAGTTTATTAAAAGGCTTTTATGAGGGAAAAAAGAGAGAAAATATATTGGTTTTGTATGTACAAAACTACTATGTCTTTTATGAGATGAAAATACAAAAAGTATTCTATTTTTTATAGTATTTGTCTACAATAGTTGTAGAAACAGGTGGTCTTTGTATAATGTTAATTATAGTGGTCAACACATGCAGTTAGGTTTAGTTAGGAATGTAGAACTTACACTCAGTCCTCTCAAATGGAGTTGGAGATCGTCCATTCTTCTTCCGTTGTCTCATGAAGATGCAGAGTGAGGCAATTATAGTGAGTACAATAATTGGCACAACAGCAGCTACTATTATGACAATCCGTGTTGTGTTTCCCTTATTTCCTATCAAAACAGAAACATTATTAGACCAAACTAATGCAATGCATTTGAGGTGTATTTGTTACATCGATGATGACTTGTAACGAAAGAGAGAGTAGAGAGAGGCTAGAAATGTTCTTGATTAAATGCATGTATTTATAGAGAGAGAATGATTTTGTAAGTAGTGAAGTATTAAATGAAGAAAAAGAAAAAAATGAATAGTGAGATAATGTTGTAAAATCTTTTGTAAAAATTTTAATTTTACATTGAAGCTGGTTTCCAATGGTCTTAGTTCTCTGTATTACATAAACACTACCATTGGCCTTTACACTTACGTTGACCTTGACAATTAATGTTTACCCCATTTGCCTTTAAACAAAAATGGAACATTCTCGGGGAAGATGTAGATGTTTGGTACCATAGTTTCATGTTGAAACATAGGAGTGGCATCCACTTGAAGACTAAACAATTGGGTATGAGCAATCTTATTGGTTATACCTAGCAGCTCACTCTAATTTGCATAAGGTAACCTTATTATTATCTACTCCCTTATATGTTCACCCACATGGTCACCAATTTGAAACTTCATTCAAAAAAAAATTTGAAGTTCCACCTGATATCATTCAATGTTTGATGCCATTGAACCCCGGGGTGAGAAAATTAATCGCCATAACTGATAACCAAACCATAACCGACATAATCGATGGTTATGGTATGAAACTTTGATTAACCGATCAATCGGTTATGGTTATGAAGCTTTGGTTAACCGAAATAACGAAACCAAACCGAATTTGTAATGTTAACTCTACATAATGGATTATGTGTTACGTTAACCATATATAGGTTTTTTTACTAAGATAAAAGTATGTTAGTAACAAAGGTATCTTGATGTACATACCCCTTGTTTTGATGAAGAGTTGATGTGTTATGATCGTAAATTTTTTTTTGTTGAGAATTACTTTACTAAAACAATCGCACATCGGTACTTTAATAAAAGAAGTGTAGTCTTTTAGTTATCTTATAAAAGAAAGCCCAAGCTAAGTCTAAATCATGCATGCCCCTAATGCACACCCTTATTTATTTCAAAACTTGCTAGGTTAATTAACCAATATTAACCAAAACCGAACCATAACTTACTTCATAACCGAATAACCATGACTGAAGTTCGGTTATGGATATGGAATTTCAGAACCGAAGCTAGCGATTACGGTTTTGGTTAATGGTAAAAACCGAACCAAACCGACCCATACACACCCCTACCTAAAACCATATCATCGAAAAAACAGATCAAGAATTAATGACGGTAAATGATTTGGCAAAAATTTGATCACTAAACTAACAAGAAACAATTTAAGATTATAATCGAGGGGTGATCTTCATTTTGTGGTCTTAAACCATATATTAGTGAACTTCTTAAGGTGTCTCACAGTATCGGAAGAAGTTTAACTTTGAAGGAGGTGTTTTCCTTGGCCAGAATACAAGAAAGTATTCTGAAATTTGATTCAAATAAAGTGAACCAAAATCAATTAAACTGAGAAGTAGAGAAGAACCAAGAAATCACAATTAATCAAACGAACCAAGAAGTAGGAGGTGGTCAATCTAAACATGAAACGATGTTGTTACGGATGGAAGCAAATGAAATTTGATCAGCAAAACGCTTTGCGACAATGGACAGTTTGAGGATACAGCCTGATCAAATGTCGGAACGGTCGAGTTACTAAAATAATACCTCAACAGTCTCGGAGGTGAGGTTAACAATTGCCACGCTTAAATGATTTTGGGCTAGAATACACTTTACGTTCAATGTTTTATCAATTTGTGCAGTTTGCTAAGTGTGAAAAGACAACTTTTTTAACTCTTTGCCCCGCTAAAACGATTTTGGGCTGGAATACACTTTATGTTTAATGTTTTATCAATTTGAGCAGTTATTAATTGCATTTGTTGATTAATACTTACATGGGTTAACTTGATAGGATAGTTAGAGATCTCAGGGAAGCCAATAGTTTTCTAAACATTGGGTCAAAAGGTAAAAAGACGATTCATGGTCTCGTCATGATAACGTGTTTTTGCATTTGGAAAGAAAGGAATGAAAGGGCTTTCGAGAATAAGAGAGTTTCTCCTCAGGACATTATGTGGTAAGTTAAGTCGAGAAGTTTTGTTTGGTTGAAAAATAGGTTGTCCTATAAAAACATTCGGTAGGGTGATTGGTGTAAATATTCTTTGCACATGTTTTAATTGTTTTGGCTCTTTGCCCGTTTGGTTAGAGGTTTGTTTGTATTGTTCATTTTCCCTTTTTGATCGGTGGGTTTGTTAATGAAGTTTAATTTTTTTAAAAATTATTTGTTGCCTTCTAAGCAATACGTGTTAGACTCGTTTAATGTTTTGGGTGATGTGCACGCATTTAAATATCATTTTCACATCATTTACATCCAATTTTTTTATTGTTTTCTTGAATACTCTAGTGGTTTAGATAATTGGTTTTCTTTGAAATTCTGGGAACAAAAAGATTTGGATGATCAAACAGGTGAAATCAAGTCAAAAAATGAAGACACATGTGACACCAAGGTCATGCATGGGATGTGTCCCATTCTGCCTGTTCCGTTCCCCAAGACTAGACGTCAAAATCTCCCAGTACACCACGCCCACGTGCCCAAGTCGACACACACCTATGATCGAAGTTCCAACATGCCTCAGGCGGTCCGGTATGGGTTCGACAGAGGGGACTGGTGCAGACGTAGAGGGAGACCCCGACGGGAACACCCTCCCACCTTCGCTGCCGTTGGGGTTTTCTCCCCGTTGTCCCAACGCGAATTTCCAAATTATGCCGTTGGAAAACGGCTATTTACTTAAAATAAATATTTTAAACACTATATAGCCCTCATTTTATATCCAAAAAATACCATACTCTCCATCTTTTATATATTCTTCTTTTACATTTATCTATATCTTTTAAAAAACCCACCACAATCTCCATCTTTATATATTCTTTTCTTCTTCACCCCACATATCTTTTATAAAACAATCGCATGAGTTCTTTATCGGATGAGGAAAATGCTGAGAATTTTTTCTTAGCATGATGCTTGAGACGACTAAAATTATTGCCGAGATGGAAGAAGACAGTGAAGAAGAAGAAGCTTCACAACCAAGAATGAGGGCCGCTACGTAAAATAAAGATCGCCAAGGTATATTATTTTTATACCATTTTTACTTTTAAAGTTTTGTTATTTATTTTTATGATTGTTGTAAATAATTTATTAAACTTAGTTTTCAACCTTTATTTAAGGTGCTTATCAACATTTGGTTGGTGACTATTTTGCTGAAAACTATGTTTGCATAATATATGCTTGTTTAATATTTATTAACTTGATTATTGAAGATGATGGTAAAGTAATATGCGAATATGATCCAAACGACATTAACGGGAATGTTGAGCCGGTTGACAAGGAACAGCAACAATCAAATTTGTGGGTGCTACGCCGTGAGCACGTGCATGGAAACCTATGTACAGATTTAATCGACTATATTTGGAATAACTTCTGTGTCGATCACGTTGATGACGAGTAGTGGTGTTCGTAGGTTTAGGCAAAATTTATTTTATGATTTTAGTATGCAATTTGTTTTTTTTTTTAGTTGTAATTTTTTAGAATTTTTATGCAAATTTGAACTTTCTTAAAAAATATTCGTATTTATTATAGATAAAATACATTAGACGAATAAAAAATATTAAAAATGGAAGGTGAAAGGCGGATTAAAGGGGAACCACACCCTACTCTTGTGGCAAAATGGTGAGATGGAAAGGAGGATGATGTGGTGCCTAGGTGGACATGGGGAAGGAGGAACCACACTCCATAGTCTATGCATAGGTTTTGCATAGGGATGACAATGGGCTAGGCATGAGTCAGGTATGGTTAATCACATACCAATACTCAGTTGTAAAATCTTATCCAATACCCGGCCCATTACTTGTCGGGAATCAGGCATATCCGTGAATACCGGGTATACCTGTTGTGATTTTCATTGATATATCTTTTACTTTCCTTTATGATTTCATTTTTAATAATTTATAAAACATAATCATCGTAATAATATTTAATTTATTTAAAATATGTAAATATATTATAATATTAATCTCAAAATATAATTTTGTATTTTATAGCAGATAAATATGAATAATACAATCAAAATATATATTTAAAATTGAAAAGTTTATTTTTTAAATAATAGTGCTACAAGAACGAAACTTTACTAAACTATAGTTAAAGAAAGATAAATACAAAACTTAAAAGTTTTCGAGTAAACGGGTATATAGTTTCAGGTAATGGAGTCGGGTATCATCTAATCTTATACCCTTCCCATACCCGTGAAATATTCTTTTTCCATACCCATACCCGGCCCAATATCCGTCGGACGTCGGGTATACCTGTCCTAAATGCTTCGGGTTTCAGGTATACCATCAGGCTCGAATAATTTTTCCATCCCTTGTTTTGCGCCACCATCCAAATAGCCTACAAATTGAAGATTACTGCTTATCGTTGCAAGACACCCCCGATCACCACCTATTCCATATTACTCTCACTTTGTAATTTCATCATATTCAATAGTATAGCTTAGTTTAGAGATTCTCTCACCTCCATTAGTCCGTGGTTAATAACATTACAATTCTATTCAAGTCTAGTAAAATTTCTTTTATGTATATATCAAGTTTGAATGTTGTTGATCATTTTTCCATGATTAACTAAGTTCTTAATTCACTTGGGCCGGGAGACACCTTGTTTGATCTTTTAATTTCATCTATGGATTTAAAAATGGTTAGTGTTGATGAAGTTTCTTTGTTGAAAGCGAACATTTTCAGAACCTTTAAACCAAGTCAGTAACTCTGTGTTTTTTAATTAAAATATTCATATTTTATATGTAGATGTAGTTTTAACATGTAAACTTACTAGAAATGGTAGCTAGAAGTTCTGTTGTGAATGTGGTTTTAAACTTAGTATTGATTACACATCAAACCCTTAGTATTAGTAATGTTTAATAGTAGTTTAAGTGTATTTTAGTAATTGTGTTATTATATTTAACATAAGGATTGAAATTGAAATTAAAATTTCTTATTTTGACTTTTTCCTACTAGTTCCACTATTTTTTTTAAAAACAAAATAACTTTTATATACTTTAGTATTTCTTTTTTTAAAATTACATAATAAAATAAAAAAATATCTTTAATATGAGTATAATATTGTTATATATAAAAAAAATTAATATGACGTTTTTCTAAAGCATTAAAATAGCACTTCAAAATTGTCTTTACTGGTTTCAAACATGTTTTGTGTTGGTTATGTGTGTGCTAGTTTTGAAATTGTATGTGCTGGTTTCAATACATAAATTTATATAATGGACACAAATATTATCCACATCAATTTATGACATTGGCACGAACTTAGCACATAAAATTATATAATCAATAAGTAACACAAATATTTAAATAAGTAGCATACTATGTTATGAAATTAGCGTATCAATTTATGAAATCAGCACACAAAAATATATAATCAGCACAAAACGTTTGCGATGGTTTTGAGGTGCTAATATTAACTTTACATTAATAGGTGATAATTACATGTAGAATAAACATAGCATATAGAATTAGGATTATATGAAAAAAAAATAAGAATGTTTAATGAAACAATGAGTTCAAAGCAATAATGAATTGTTTAATGGATTGATTTTCTAAAATCAATTTTCTATGTATTTATGGAAAATATAATTGTAGTAAAGGAAACTAACAAGTTGCATAAAAATAGGAATCCCTAAAATCAACACTTAATACAAAAGTACAAAAATATCCCACTTTATAAACTAAATAGATGTCATGTAGTGGTTTAGTATTGGTTCTTACCCTTTTTATATAAATTGTTTGTATTTGATTCTCCTTTGCTTAAAAACTTGATTTCTCAAATTGTTTGAGGAGAGAGTGCCACCAAGGGTTAAAAATCAATTAAAAAAACAAATGTGAAAACTATTTTAACCATAAAAAAAGTGAAAATAAACTAAAAAGGTATAAAAATAATAAAAATCTTATATTTTTTTTATTTATTGAACGGCTTCTACATGTGTTTAGTAAAAAAAAACTCCAAAGAAATTATGTAATAATATTTTTTTTCACATATAAAATTAATTGTTTCTCGGTTTTCAACTTTCTAATATAATAATAAAAAGAAGTAATCCTCAACCTACACTAATAAAATCAAAGGCTATAAATGATGATGACATTTTTTTAAATAATGTAATTATTGAAATTTTAATTTTAATATCACGACATTTTAAAGATTTTGACGTAACCATTAATTATTGTATAAATAGTGTGTAATCATTAGTTATTACTTCTCTAATTGATAAGTTAAAACACTTTATCATCCACATGTTGAAATCATCATCTCTAATCTTTAAATAAAAAAATATTGAAATTAATCCTACACGTTTTTAAAATTTATTATACACATATAAAAAATTATCATACACGTATCAACCTTACACTAAAAATATTGAAATTTTCTACACGTATAACAAACATTAGTCTGTTATAATTTCTATAAAAAAAAGTTGGTGAAATGTATCCTATAATTAATTGTTTAATTTAGAGTAAACTATAATGTTGGTCCTTTAATTTTATATCAACTTACATTGTATGTCCTCTGTCTTTAGAAATTATACCGAGTATCCTTTACTTGAAACTTTTACACACCAGAAGTCCTTTACAAGAACCTCTTTCTATTTTCTTGGTTAAGAGCAGTCATGTTTCCTTCAAGTGAGGGGCAAAATTGTTATTTTATTATTTTTATATAAATTACATGTATTGTCTTTTAAAAAAACCATCTTATGTTAATATATATATATATGAAGTGTAATTAATCAAATTAGGGTGATTTATTTAATTGTGTTTATTCCTAGTTATGAAAGATGTGTATCACTACTAGAAAATGGGCTTTTGCGACCACATTTACGGTCGCAAGTCGCAATTGCCTTTGCGACAGTTTGCAATTGAAAATGTGGTCGGAAAAACTTACGTCGCAAAATTTAAATAAAAATTATAAAATATCAATTTTGCCCCTCACATGAGAAGCACATGATTGGTCTTAACCAAGAAAATGAATGGAGATTAGTGTAAGGACATGTGGTGTGCAAAAGATTCAAATAAAAGACACACGTAATTTTAAAGACAAATGACACCATATAAGTTAATGTAAAGTTAAAAGAAAAAGTGTATAATTAACTCTTTAATTTATTTTTCTAAGTTGTAGGATAGAAATAAACAAATAAATTTATTAGAATTATGTGTATTACCTTAAAGCAACCACCTTATATAAGACGTTTATAGAATTTATAAAGATTTTATAAGGCAGTTTATATATATATATATATATATATATATATATATATATATATAAGCTAATAAATAGTAATTTTAATATTATAATAACATATATAGTTTCTTTTAGTTTTTATTATTTTAATATTATAATAATAATTATTTTCTTTAAAGTTAATTACATTTTCATATTTTTCTTAACTTTAATGATTTTTTTTATCACGGGTTGGGATAAGTTTGGTGTCAACCGTTATAACCGGTACTGGTATCGAACGGTATGATCCTGTTCGGTATCGGTACATTAAGGTAAAACCGGCACCAGTTGGTATAGAAAACGCCAAAAGTGGGTACCGAATTGATATTGAAAATCTTTTTGTTTGGAAAATTTGGTACTGCTATCCGGTACCATTTGCTCATCCCTGATCACGAGTACCGTACGAACAACAATGATATCGTACAACTTTATTGTTGATTTTCTTCAAATTTTAATGATTTCTCTTTTTTAGTTTCAAGGTACTTGTACCGAATATATCGGTTATGGTACCGGTATATGAAGGTAAAAACCTGTAGCGAACAGGTACCAGGAACGTCAAAAGTCAGTATGAAATTTGTATTTAAAATCTTTCGGTTCAGGAAATTCGGTGCTGGTAACCAGTACCATTTGCTCATCTCTGACCACGGGTTTCATACGAACAACGTCATTACCATACAACTTTTTTGGTTGATTTTCTTTTGGTTATTTTTTAGGGTTTTTTTCTACATTTTCTTTTTGTTCTTATAAGCGGTTCTGTTCGCAACGTGATCGTAGTGATTTCAAAATACATGTAAACAAAAATTAAATAATAAAAGAAGTGGTTTTTATAATGCAGATTTCTGATGTATATAAAAAAGGGTATCAAATTTAAAATCGTTCATGCAAAGTTGCAAACTGTGCGCCAACAGTATTTTAAAGGTCCAGTTAAGTTTTCGGACAACTGATGGTTCTTGATACAATCACTCGTAGATTAGTTTTATTCAGACGTTTCTCACTGCTACTTCATAATCCATACGTTTATATGAAAAAATATTAATCATACCTGGTGGGGGTGGCGGCGGAAATGATGGTCGTGGAGTGGGTCGAATATTCTGATTAAAAAACGGATATATCTCGAACCTAAAGTAACAAGTAGGCAAAACAATTTTCCCATTATCTTCAATCCCTATCCGGCTGACTTCATCCTCCAAACACTCACTACACTCCTGTTCTATTAAGTACGGAGAACATTGCACAAGAGCGTAAATCCTATCGAAATTCGGCCCAGTCCTGTTCCCGGAGGCAAACTTTAGTAGCGAATCACCAGCGGCCGCAACACCTCTCAGCTCGTCCATTAAGGGTCGTAGAGCATCGTTGAACCGATCCATGTCCGGTGTTTTAAGTCCATTTGAGAAAAATATTCTTTTTTTTGTTCTTGGTATACCAACAAGGCGTTGTTGGAGTATTGCAACAAACAGAAGTCGTAGACTCCTATTGCTTCCTTCTGATTTGGGCAGACTTTTCGTATGTTAACAATGGAATCATTTAGGTATAGTTTTCGGAAGTCCCACAGCGTTCGAAAACAAAATTGGGTTGAGCTAGGGTAATGTATATGTAAACCAAAGAGAACCAGAAGAGGGGGAGTATGCACATTGTTTGTTGTGAATAAAAGTTGTGCAATTGTTGTACTGCTCCGACTGTAATTGTTATTATATATAATATAATATAACAAGAAAGTGAGTCGTGAGCTTAGGTGATACGAAAGATATATAGAAGAATTTGATTAGAAAAATAAACTAAAACCCATCTCTATTGACCGAGTCAGGAGAATGTTTTGCCACGATAATTCATGAAGAGAGATCGACCACATAACCCTCATGGTCCATATAATCAACTTGTATGAAAACTTACTAAATTTTTCTTTGGCAATAGCACCAAACCGTGGTTTGAACAAACATGAAAGAATAGTCTTTTAAACTAGAAGTAAGCTAGTAAATGAACATGAACCAAGGCATGGTCATCTTCGTTCATTCAAAATTAAACGAATATGAACATAAACACATGATCAAATGGATTTTTTTTTCATGTCTAGTTCATTAAGGAAACGAGGATGTTCGTGTTCATTCGTTTAGAACCACTTAAATGAACAGTTCACGAATGCAAATGAACATAAACAAGTAAACTTAAATAAGCTTAATTGAACAAAAACAAATGAATATAATTTAACAAACATAAATGAATATAAATTAATATTAGTAAACACAGACTACCAAATCTAATATATCACAATTCATAAAAAACACAAATTTAAAAAACTAAATTGATGATTTAAATGTACATTCAAAATATCCTTCATAATTCTACCAAAAAAATGTCATTTTTTAATACTAAAAACTCAATTACTAATTAGATAACTTTAGAAAAATCCTTCATTTTTATGTATATTACATGCATATTTATTAAATTTAAATTTAAATTTAAATGACAATAACCACTACAAGAAATTAGAGCAAGAGGGCGGCTGTCGTTGCTAATAATGGCCAAAGTCGTCGCTAAAGGCAATACGGCGATATGTCGTGTTAAAGGTGTCGCCTTGCTTAGTCACTAAAGGCTTTTTCTTCTTCGCTATTAATTTGTCGCTGCTGAACTGTTTTCGTCGCTAAAGGCCTTTTATTAATAGCTAATGTCGTCGCTAATAGTGTTTTTTTAGGGTTTTTTTTCTGTTATTCAGTTTTTTCATATCAAAACCTTCTTATTTCTAGTTCGAGACACACAAAACTAGATAAACATAAACTACATAAATTTCACAAACGTCACAATCCGGATTCATTTTAAGTCAAACACATTATAAAACTACTTAACTATAATTGTCATAATATATCATATCCTTGTCATCATCACTGCCAATCATCCACATCTTTGTTTTAAGTCACAAACACATAACAAAAGTTTTTAAACTAAAATAAGTTAGCTACCTAATGCATCCAGTTGTCTCGTCCACTGAAATAGGTATCTGCTCAGTTCTCAACATTTCCAGCTACTTGATAAACTGCAACGTCTCATCAGTTTCTACAATTTTTGTCTACATGCACAAATACAACAAAAGAACACATGTATTTATATTTAAACTTAATTATCGCAAAAGACCAAAATAAAATACAATGTGATTCAACTATGCAAAAACAATAGTTGATTATAATGGGCAGATTCCTAAGCCAACTACTAAGTTTCTATCAAACTTAGTGATTTGCAGCCAAGGCCCGACAGCCGACCCTTTCGTCACTATTATTATTTTAGGTAAATTGTACACACACTCGACATAATAACCCAACCCGTTTACGCATAACCTATTTTAGCCTATATAAAAAGTTCCTAGTTGACCCACCAATTTTTAACAATATTAGCTAACACTAACAATATTTAAGTGACTAAGTTCTTCTGTTCACTCAATATATTTTAATGAAATGGGAAAAATGAATCAATGTAGTCCAGCACTCACATCTTTTGAGTCAAACAAATTAATACGTGAAAGATCCGAAGCAACGGACTCGAACATCTACAAAGCAAGAAATTAAAGACAAGATAAATAGGCTAATAATATTAGAAAGACCATATGTAAGTGATATCACTTCTGCTCAAGCAGGAGAAATAACGGGCTCCGGAACCTACAAAACTGTAACAAAAAATAATAATAAATAAAAATATCAACGCTTATATAGTTCGGCCGTGCTATGACAAATTAATTTCGAAAATTTGGTGAATGAATATATGCTATATTTATAATTTAATAAAATTATAAATGTTAATTAGAATCTTTATATGGTAAGAAAAATTCTTAAGTAAAGCTTTTTGATAACGTTTAATTAGTTTTATTAGAGTTTTTCAGTCTCTAATTAAGTGACTAATTAAGTGAAACCTTTCACTAATCCTTAACTCTTGTACAATTAGTAGGCTATGTGCTTCTTTTTGTGACTATAAGAATATTGTATTGCTTGATAGATTAATATACTAGAAGAAGGATGAACACTTGCATACCAACTAGAGAGAGGAGTACTCTCTACTTATTTTCCATCACCATCACATCCTTATTTGTTCCATAAGTTCAAACACTACAATTACCCGGTGTAAAGCAGTACATACTGCTTCGGCTGTTGTACCCTGGAAAACAGTCACGTCGTCTTTAGCAGAGGTGCGAAATATGTTTTAAGGGAAGCGTGTTGAACACGTGCCTCAACAAAAATCGTCAACGTTTTAGTGTGCTCTTTGTTGCAGTCAAGGAGTATTTTCAAGACTCAAGATAATGAATACTCAAGTCTAGGATGCTATCAAGTACGCGTGAAGAACCCACCAGAGATGCGGCTTGAATCAAGATTGGTATATGTAATTATATTTTATGTTCTTTTTATTTAGTTATTGCAACCGGTATTGTGCTATGATATTTTCTATAAAAAAAAAGAGTCACGTTATTATATATTTTGTAATTATATTATATAAAAAGTAAACCCAGTTCTACAATTAAGAGAAAAAAAAGTGAAATTCAAGTGTAGGACTCACCTTAAAGATCAAATCACCCCCGTCTGCAAACAGAAGGAAAGAAGTAGTCAATAAGCCATTTCCATAATAGTTAACAGTCACTACTCACTACCCGAATTATTAATTTTCTTACCCTCACAACTTCTTCCATTATCTACCACCGTATAAATGATTAACACGTTCAACTAGCTCTCGTGTCAATTCTAGATGTTGCTTTTGGTCTTCACTAACAGGGACTAAGTCTGACTGCAAACAAAAAAAAATCCATTCTAAAGTGCAGATGAGGATAGAACAATCCTTTTAAACTTTATTAATGTTGTATCATGTATGGGGTCACAAAAACAAAACGTATTGATAAGTAACAATAAGATAATGTCATTAAATGGATTCTCAATGTCTAAAAATAAGATAATGTCATTAAATGGATTCTGAATAGAAAACAATTGTACCATGTACAAGAAAAATATGTGAAGCCATCAACACTAGATAGGTCAAAAGTGCAACACCGACATTTTCATCACCCTTTTAAAAAACAATAGATATGTATATATATAGTTTCAAACGTTTAGTAAATAGTAAAGACATATAAAATCAAGTCCAAAGAATGATCAATTGATGAATTATAGAGTTTGAGCTGCATACACTAAAGACGCACAACCTTTTTTTTTTATTTTTCTTTGAATTGAATCATTCTGTTTAGCCAACCAATTAGGGCAGCAGAGATTAGCGGCCACATTAATTCTACATGAGCACGAACATGAGATTGCACGAACACGGAAGCCTATATCAGGAATTAAATTCAGTTTATAACATAGAGATGTAGTAGGGAATATAAGGCACAAAAAGACCTTTGAGGTGTCCATGCCACATGCCAAATAAAGAGATGTATCTCTGGTTGCTTTAGAAATTTGTTGTACATCATATGGCAAAGTTATCTATGAAGTTGATAGAATTTTGATGTAAAGGAAACAAAAGAAAAACAATAATTTAACAATAAATAAAGTATGCCTATTTTAGAGCGCATACCGCATGGAGATCCACAATAAAGAACAATGTCTCATACGTATCCTGAAAAAAGAAAAAAAGAATAACAGAATTTCCTCTCCAGAAAAGAAACCGGAAAAACTTTTTATAATATAAGGAGGAAAAATATATTTAAATAAAATTAGCTGGGATAGAATAAATCTTATCCTCTTTGACACTTTCAGTCGGAATTGTTTCTGGTTTAGCGGTAGATTATATTGATTCAGCTTCAGCAGTAACATTTGATTCTACTTTGATCTCTAACTCATCAATCTTGATCTCTTCACTTTGTTCAACTTCCACATCAACGTTCACAGTATCATCTATCTCCTAAATCTCTGCCATTGAAGCTAGACCCTCTGTCTTTGAAATCATTTTGTTCCAATTGAATCCCTCATCATCTTGAACGAGAACCAGAGCTTTTATCTTTTGATTTTGATGATGATCCATCTTCAATCTGTCACACCCTCAATTTTCACTTGCGGGATTTTACCGCAAGGCGCGTGACAAACCAGGATCTAAGACACCGCTCATATAGATTGACCTCTATATGAATTTAATACGTTTTCAAAACCTTAAAAAAATACGGAAACGTAAAGTAAAACTTTACGAAAAACAACGCCGAAAAAACCAACAAAGTTTGTTTTATGAAACCATGCAATTAAATAAAATTGTTTTTTACATCGATGCGTGCAACCTAGCTATTTGTTGTCAAATAATGTTTGTTTCATTGTTTGTATTTTATAGTAGTTATTAGCAGTTTATTGTCATATCTGTAGGTAGCTTACCTACGTATTATGTCACTATGTGTTCGTAACTGAAGCTGACTGTGTTATGTGTTGTTTGCGTTGTAACCATGTCTATCACTGACAATGGTGGAGTGTTAGGCAAATTTTACACCCATTCAACCTTTATCAAACGGGTTAGCGCGACTAACCCGGGTGGGGCTTGTCGGTCCCAGTAGTACTGCTAAAAATTTCCTTGCTATCCAATACTAAGGGTCAGAGAATGTAAGGACTTAACTTGTGATAATGTTGCACTCTAGTGACCATAATAATATAAAAAAACTCTAATTTAATTGTACATTATTTTACCATAATGATGTGCATGTATTCTCCCCCCTGTGTTTAAATAATTTAAAAGAGAGTAGGGGCCATGAACTCACCTTAGTTTGCTCGGTTAGAATTATGTGACTAAGAGTTGTTAGAGTTAACCACGTCCTGATAGGTTTACATGTTCTTAGTTAAATGATTTGGACAACACGTTGTTATTTCACGTATACTATCGTACAGTCATTCTACAGCAAGGATCATGGCAAGTTCAGGCATGCAGGTATCACGTAGACCCACATACATGCTAAATGACATTGCTTTATGTTAGACACCCCAAGAACAATTTGTGTAACCAATTAGATGAATTCACAAACAATAACACAAAGTTCATAAATTTACAGCTTTGCAACAGTTTTTAAGCTTGTTTGAGAATTTTATAAATAATAGCAAACGGGTCAGAAAAATTACCAATAATTTATGAGAAACTAGTCTACTTCAAAATGTATATTTTTTGCAAGGCTTAAATGTGCACAAAGGTCAAAACTATCATCTTCTGATGACAGTTATAGGTTAGTTTATATAAAAATCCTCCTCGACTCGATTGATGCACTTCCAGTTGGAGAATTTCATAATCTCCTAGAACTCTCTATAGTAAACATTTCGGATATTAACTCCAAATTTTAACCGAGTTATGACTCCCGTAATGAATTTCCATTTCTGCAGAAAAACACAGCTTTGACCTTTGTTTTCATTTAAATCTCGTGACTAACCAAAACTCATTGGAAATATACGAATCCAGTGGGGTTTGAAAGCTATTTCTTTGAACTTGACTCTAGACTCAAGAACCACTCAGTTTCATCACATTTCGGCCAAGATACAGTCGTTACAAGTCAACACTAAAATCTGGACAGAAGCTAAAATCTTACTATAGTAACCTAAAACGTGAATACGACCATTGCTATCATAATTTCGGCTATTTTATCATGCATGACTCCTTGTAGTTCAGTTTTAACACATATCTTAACAACACCATGTTTCTAATCAAACCTAAATCTCCATACACACATATACAAACTTACGATCATACCCATGTACCCCTAGACTAGCATTTAATTCACATACAATACACATATTTAGATTCGCATATGATCATACTTTCATAACCAACCTATACATGCAACCCTACACATAAACAATACGCATATTATCTATAATTGCATATAGAACTAGGGTTTACCGGGAGAGATGGTTTGCGAAGAAGAAGATCTGAGAGAGTAAGAGAGCCGAAATGGAGATATTGATGGTGATATGTGTGTGTGTGTGTGTTTTAGCCGATCATAGGTGGGTGGGGGCAGATTAGGGTTGGGTTGTTTTTTATGAATATTTTTTTAAAACCAAGTTACACATATAATCCTCATGTTTCTACTAAAACCCTTCTAGTCCCTTTGGTTTAAAAAACCAAAATTTGGGTAGAAAGTTATACATATAACTTTGCGTGCATAGGCCAAACAAGTCCCTCGTGTTTACAAGTTCTCAAATCTTGTGTAGGAAGTTAACCAAGTTACCATTAACTGTATGTATGGGATTAGTCCTCATAGTTTAGATTAATCCCATAAGTTATAATTTGCATGTTTAATATAATTGCACACATAAAATAATTGTGTTTGTAAGAGTTCTATAATTCGTACAGATTTAACTGAGAGAGTTAACGGCGTTAACCTAAAGTACGAGATGTCACACAATCTGTATGTTTCGTGTGTTTGATGGAACGGGACTATTCTGTGAATTTCTTTGTTGAATTGCTCTTTGATAATAATCTCTTCCAAACGAATTGATGTTACTATCTGCCACCTCTAGTTGTGCATTCTCTTTTAAAATGACCATTCTATTTACCCTTAAAACACGTCACCTTTGATTTGTCAAATCCAAGTTTCGTCTCTAGTCCTCCCAAACAGTTTTTGCTAGTAATCTCCATATACCTCTGTACTCTTCTAATGACACTCACCATGCACCATCTTATGTCGATCAATACTGTAATTACCAATTCGACCCGCAACCAGACCTTCTTAGGATTTTAGAATAGATGCCAAAAATGCCATGTGTCTTTAGCATTTGAAACAAATAATCCTTGAGCATCTCAAGATTTACCGCTATATTGCACTAGAGAAACTCGGTTGACTGACTTGAGTTTGACTGTTCTGATTTGGTGAATGTTGTTGTGTCTACTGAGGTGTAGAATTAGATCCAAGACTATTATAAACTATTTATGGCATTTGTGGATACCCAGACCTATTGCTTATAAAAGCATTACCACTTGCACTTGTAGATTCAACACTAAAAGTTGTCTGGATTTTTTGACTTGCTGCTATAACCGACTCTGATCCCTTATAGCATAAACCAATGTCTTGTGGTATTGCAACAGATTTCATCTTAGCTTTCTTTCGGATTTCTAGCTCGTGGGCTTCAAGTTTTTCAATAAGCTTTGCTAGATTTAATCTTGCATATTCTATCGGATTTGACTTTAGAATCATCAAGTAGGTACCCTAATCACCACCAAGTAGTGCATCTGCCAGTTTATCCATTAACCCCACATCTTCCTTTTCAATTCCAATCATATTCATTTCCGCAACTGAGTAACAACACCTTTCAATTAACTATTGCAGTGTTTCTCCTTTGATCGCTGTGAAGATATCAAATTCCTTTTTAGTAATGATTTTTTACTTTTTCTCATGTCACTATTCCCACGATGCTTGTTATACAAGGACATGATCCAGTATGCTGTAATAGTTCTAGAATTTCTTGTTTAATTGATTGTTGTAATAGAGTCATCATCTTTATCTCTCTGATGTATTTCTCTCATTCATTCTCAGGATTATATGTTATTTTTACTTTTTGTCCATTTTCATTCTTCTTAATCACATATTCATCTTTTATTGTAATCCATGCATCAAAATTATTCGCTTGAATGTAGTTTTCAAATCTTCGTTCTCACCTTGAATAATCTCCCATTCTTAGCAACTTAGGTGGTTTTCCGTAGTTCCCATTTCATTATCTAAATTCATGGTCTGGACCACTGTAGTTGGTGTTGTAGCAAAAGCATTCATGGTATCAAAATCAATTGTTTTGATGTAACACCCTGTAAAATCGTGTCCAGTAATATAGTGACACGTGTCGTATTTTATTTTTAAGTCTATTAAAGACTAACAAGGACTAAAAGCGTCAACATGCTCAAACTAAGTCTCTAAGTGATCTTCTGATGTCAACATGCATAAACCGAGCCTCTGAGTGACCATTAGTGTCAACATGCTTAAAATATAGCATCTGAGTGACCATTAATGTCAACATGCTAAAACTTGGCCTCTAAGTGACCGTTGTGTCAACATGCCCAGCCTCTGAGTGACATCGGAGTCAACATGCTTATAATGAACCTCTAGGTGATCTTTTACGAAGTCCTAACTCTCATATGTTCCATTTGTGGATAAGAGGGATTAAATCCGTAATTTTATAAAAGTTGGACATTTGAGGGATTAAAAGTGTCAACATGTTAATTTATACCTCTGAGTGACCTTTTGGAATTGGGTGCGTATTTGCACTTAAGTTATGGAGATATTATTTGTATGGCACCAAGTGTATCTTATACACTAATCATAAGAGTCTCCAGCATTTGTTCAATCAGAAAGAATTGAACATGCGACAGCGCCATTGGAAGGAAACACTTAACGACTATGATTGCGAAATTCGCTACCATCCGGGCAAGGCAAATGTAGTTGCTGATGCCTTAAGTCACAAGGAACGAGTTAAGCCTATAAGGACTAACACCAAAAGCATTGAGCTCAGAAATAGCTTAAATGAGAAGCTACGATGAGCAAAAGCAAATTCTATTAGAGGCTAATGCTCCTAATGAAGGATTAGGCAGAACTGTTGATCAGTTAGCGCCTGGAAAAGATGGAATTCTTAGATTTAATGGAAGAATCTGGGTTCCAGTCTTTGGGGGACTTAGAAATCTAATCCTCCAGGAAGCACACAATACGAGATACTCAGTTCACCCTGGAGGTGACAAAATGTATCAGGATCTAAAAAGGAATTATTGGTGGATGGGTTTGAAGAAATCCATAGCCACTTATGTAGCCAAGTGTCTGACGTGTTCGCAAGTTAAGGCCGAACATCAGAAACCGTCAGGACTTCTACAACAATTGGAAATTCCCACATGGAAATGGGAAATGGTAACTATGGACTTGATTACCAAGTTACCTAAGACCAAAAGTGGAAATGACACTATTTGGGTCATTGTGGATAGGTTGACTAAGTCAGCACATTTCTTGCCAATAAAGGAAACGTATAATTCAAACAAATTGGCTAAGTTGTATGTGGACACGATTGTGTCCCTACACGGTGTGCCTGTATATATTGTATCTGATAGAGATAATAGATACACATCTCATTATTGGAAAAGTTTCCGACAATCGTTAGGCGCAAGATTGAACTTTAGTACGGCTTACCATCCGCAGACTGATGGTCAAAGTGAGCGTACTATTCAAACTTTGGAAGACATGCTCCGGGCATGTGTAATTGATTTAGGTGGAAGTTGGGATGACCACTTACCCCTGATAAAATTCTCCTACAATAATAGTTATCATACGAGCATCAAGGCTGCTCTTTTTGAGGCCTTGTATGGGAGAAAATGTAGAACGCTCGTGTGTTGGGCAGAGATTGGGGAAGCCCAACTAACAAGGACCTGAGATTGTCCTAGAGACCACGGAAAAGATTGTGCAAATCCGTGATCGTCTCAAAGCTACCAGGGATAGGCAGAAGAGCTATGCTGACAAGAGGCGTAAACCTCTTAAGTTCCAAGGGGAGGACAAAGTCATGTTAAAAGTGTCACCCTGGAAAGGTGTGATGCGCTTTGGGAAGAAGGGTAAGTTAAACCCAAGATATATCGGGCCATTCGAGATAGTCGAATGTGTCGGCACTGTAGTTTATAAGCTCAAATTGCCAGAGGAGTTTAGCGGAATTCATAATGTGTTCCACATCAGTAATCTCAAGAAATGTCTAGCTGATGAATCGCTAGCAATGTCACATAAACATGTGCAAATAGATGAAAACCTGAGGTTCGTTGAGAAACCAATTTCGATCGAGGATCGGTAGGTTACGAAGCTCGGAAGGAAACTAATACCTATAGTAAAGGTTAAATAGGATGCCCTTCGAGGTCCCGAGTAGACATGGGAGGTTGAGTCCACTATGTGACAAAAGTACCCCCCCTCCCACATTTTTTTTGAATAAAATCTCGAGGTCGAGATTTCTTTTAAGGGGTGAGGATGTAACACCCTGTAAAATCGTATCCAGTAATATAGTGACACGTGTCTTATTTTATTTTTAAGTCTATTAAAGACTAACAAGAACTAAAAGCGTCAACATGCTCAAACTAAGTCTCTAAGTGATCTTCTAATGTCAACATGCATAAACCGAGCATCTGAGTGACCATTAGTGTCAACATGCTTGAAATATAGCCTCTGAGTGACCATTAGTGTCAACATGCTAAAACTTGGCCTCTGAGTGACCGTTGTGTCAACATGCCCAGCCTCTGAGTGACATCGGAGTCAACATGCTTATAATGAACCTCTAAGTGATCTTTTACGAAGTCCTAACTCTTATATGTTCCATTTGTGGACAAGAGGGATTAAATCCGTAATTTTATAAAAGTTGGACATTGGAGGATTAAAAGTGTCAACATGTTAATTTATACCTCTGAGTGACCTTTTAACGAACCGAGAGCTCGACAATGTCCGAGCATAATCCCGGGTACGCCAAGTATTGGCTACGGAGGGCTAAACGTGCTAAAAAAATGTTTTAGAATCGTTTCTATCAGTGAGTGACCTGGTAGTGTGTAGAGAAGATAGAATGTAAATAAATTCATGAAGTTGAAACTTTCTTGTTTATTTCTTTAAAATGCGGCCATGCGTAGATGTTTTTTTAAATGCTTATCTAATTTAGTTTTTAAGAGAAACTAAAATGAAACAGAAAATTGAAAATACTTATAAAAGTATTCATATCCGTAAATTTAATATTCCAACAGCTTTTATATCAGTTTCCAATTAATGTCTACAAACCAACTTTTATATCAATCATGTGATGAATCGTTAAAGCTAGGGAATTTTTAGAATCCGGATGATCAGAGAGGCGTGTAGTCACTCTCAGATCAAATTATTTCGGCGGTTTTACAGAATTATCCAATCGGCGGTTCTACAGAATTATCCAATCGGATACAACTCTGATTTTGGAGAAATGAACCACAGTGTGTGTTTTGTGTGTGAATTCGTATGAACCGATCTGACCAGACGACCCCTTCACGAATTTTGGAGATAATTCGCAGATAACTGCCACTTGGCAGTTATTGACGGTTATTAGCGGTTGGATTTTCAAAATTCGATTTTGATTAAATTGCCGCCTTATTTTTATCTACAAATTTGTGACGAATATTTATAAAATAATTTTTCTAAGGCATTTTCCATAAAGCAATTTAATCAAAATATTTCGGCAGCTCGACCCCAGCCAGAGGCTCTGCCCCTTGGACCCCGCCAGGGGCTGCCGCCCCTGGGACCCTGCTCCCGGGGGCGTTGCCCCCTTAGAAGCGTGCACTCCCGCACCTCCTAACTTGTTTGATATACATCATGATTTCCTTTGATCACCAAGTTAATCCCGATTACACTAAAATATCTAACAACTAGCTCACCTGAATTGAAGTGAGAACAATAGCAACATCATAAATTGGACTCTGTTATTTTGAAAAATATCCATTAACCAAGTATATGCTCCCATCAGCATAGACTGGCTGTTAGAAAAAAACAATGAAGGAACCACCACCAACACAAAGAATTTATGTAAAAATGATTTGTTTAACATGTAAAACTTATTGAAAACGAGTTTTAACATGTAAATAACGAGGAGTATAATCCAACAAATCAACAAAATTGTAAACATAAAGTTCATCAACTGCAAAAGGTATTTATAGTTATCAGAAATATAATCTAACAAATCAACAAAATTATCATAAATTCAATAGAAACCTTTTACTAAACCATATATCTAATCGACTGCAGTTCAATTTTTCATTCAATAATAGTTCAAATAACATTTAGGTTTTTACACATGAAATTGAGTCATCATGATAATTATTGAAATTACAAATGCAGTTGAGATATACAGACCTTTCCTTTAAGTTCAGGCTCTTCATCTTCGTTGTTTACAGACCAACGGCGACCAGCAAAGCGAACGGCAGCTTGCACACGTGTTCGTCGACGGCTAGACGATTCAAGAACGCAACGCAATCAGAATCTACCGGATCCAGATCTTGAACGCCGACCAGATCTGTGGCAGACTGCCGCTAAGGCTTCAATGATGGCAGTGGTCTCCGGCGACAAGATATGCGGCAGACTTCCGCTAGGGCACTGGCGGTGATGGTGGGAGACGATTAGAAGTTCCCCAATTCTTTTTTGTTGTTTCTAAAAAATACCAATTCTACCCCTCCCGTGTAAACAAGCCTGTTTCTAATAAATTAGATCTCAGCCGTCAATTAATTTAATCTAAGGGTGTTTCCAGTTCCACTTTTTAAATGTTTCCAATAAGCTTTGACACTATATATGTATTCTAGTACGAGACAATTATCATTTAATGGAAAATTTGGTAATTCTAAAAAATAATATTTTTTTAAATACCTAAAACCATGACATGTATCTAAGCGTGTCATCTTATTTATGATAAGGTCTTCTTTGACATGTATAGTGTGTTATAAAAAGATGACACATAATTGTATCTCATCTTCATTTTATGACATGGGCTTCCTTGACATTCTTTTGCGTGTCATATATACCCTTTAATGACACGCAATGTGTGTCATTAATGGTGACGTCTCTGAGAATTCATATACTTTGTTCGAGCTCGAAAAAATGGGCATTTGTGCCTTAACGATAAACAATGCAACTACTATTTAAATCATAAAAAATAGGCTCACTAAACCTAATACCAATGAGCTAACTTCTAAACCATAAAAATTGACTTGTAAATGGGCCTATATTGGAATTGCTATGGGTATACTATTTAATATAAAATTAACATATATATCGGATTTATAAAAAAAACATGTGCCCCTTAAAATCCTGGGCCCTGTGCGGTGGTGCTCCCCGCACACCATAAAGGCCACCCATGGTCATTAAAGGTCTTTTTTCTAGTAGTGATTCTTAATTGGGTATATATTATTTGAGATTTGATTGATTTGAGATTGTTGTTAGCTTATTATTTGAGGCGTTAAGAGAAGATTATAAAAAATCAAGACCGAAAACAAAACCCCAATTATGGCATCCCCTCTTTCCCACTTCACACCTCGGAACGCGCTACTCTTGAGAGAAAGTAGAGATAAAGGTGTTTTGACATCTTCTTAACCCGAAATGGCTAGAGAGCAAAGGTTCGTTTTTATGAAAATAAAATGCCAACTCGTATATACGACACCTTCCATTGGCAGTGATTCTTTACGATGGTTTAAACTGATGGTGACTTGCCTATCGGGCCTCTTATACAACCCAATATCATTGTATCGCCCACTAAGATGTCATATTTCTTTTGTTTGCTTTAGTGGAAACTTCTTAGGAGGTCACCCGTCCATAGATTACTCCATTCAAGCTAGCATGTGTAACTATGAATTAAGGCTCTCTCATCTACGATCAATTCGCTCAAAATCGAATTCCTATAATGCATCATGAATATAATTCATGACTGTGATATATTGTATACCATTGGTTGCTCCAATAATCCTGTCTCTTTTGTTTGCTCCCCCCTCTAGTTGGGTTTTTTTTGACTTAGTGGTTTAGTTTATGTTTCGTTCCTCATCTTATGTTTATATCCCCCCGTTAATTGGTTTGTATGTTCCATGTCTCTTGGGTCCTTTTATTTCGCAGCTCCTGCTTTTAGCAGTTGAACAATTATTTAATATATCCTACCCTTTCCAAACAGAAAATGGAAAAAAAAATATATGTTATATTGGCATGAAAAAACAAAATAGGAAGATTCAGGTGAGGGGGACATGATATAATTGACTCGGTCATATTATATGGTTTAAGAGCTGTTTTACAATCAAACTCTACTACCTTCCCTACCATCTCCCCCCTCCTGCTCATCCACAACAAACCATGTCCATACTTGATGGAAAACGACTCTTCTTCTGGCTCCTTTTACTTTACATCTATACAATCAATACCATTACCTTAGCGCAACCTATTTTAGTTTACAATCGTTGTAGAAGCAGAGAAAACTATATAGCAAATAGTACGACCCAAACGAATCTAGACAAGACCCTGTCCGCCCTCCTCACCACCAACTCCGGCTAAGGTTTCTTCAATTTTTCCTTTGGCAAAGGAAACAACATGGTCAACTCCATCGCACTTTGTCGAGGTGATGTGTGCAGCAGTTGTCTAAATTACTCCATAGTTAACTTGCGGAAACTATGCCCTAACCAAAAGGAAGCAATATTACCCTACGACTTATGTTTGCTGCAACATTCCAACAATGGTTTATTGGTATACCAAAAAGAAAGAGATTATTATTTTCAGTTTAATCCAGAGACTCCAACAAATATTAGTGGGTGGGTTCAATAGGGCGCTGCGGCCGTTAATGGACGAGCTGAGAGTTGCTGCGGCTGCTGGAGGTCCGCTACTAAAGTTTGCCACAGGGAGCAAGACTGGTCCGGGTTTAACTAGGATTTATGCGGTTGTGCAGTGTTGTCCATACTTAACGGAGCCGCAGTGTAGTGAATGTTAGGAGGATCAAGCGAATCAAATAGGGATTGATGATAATGGGAAGATTGGAGGGAGAATTGTTCTACCTACTTGCAATTTTAGGTTCGAGATATATTCGTTTTTAAACCAGAGTACTCTAGTTACTACCCCACCACCACCACTACTGCTGCCACCCCCAGGTATGAATACAAAAATTAGAGTCAACCTATGAAGCCTGAAGTTGTAAATTAACATCCTCGATTTTACTATGTATACATTACTTTCGCTTGTTACTTCCACAGGAAAAAAGAAAAATGCGACACAGACCATGGTAATAGTAATTGTTATTGTGAAAATCTTCGTTGTCATAGTATCTGCTTCACTTAGTGTCTTCTTGAGATTGAAAAAAAAAAAGAATAAGCGCACTCCACCTCCACTAATCGAGATTTTTCAATGTAAGTTGCATGTTCCTAACTCAAAGCTAATTCATAGCAAATAAAAGAGCGTAACATGAACTATGGATATAGTATATATATTCTATTAAGGACACCACTCAGCTGCTAAACTACTTTTTAACTCTCTCTCTCTACTAGCTGAAACTATTAATATTGGCACTCCTGAGTCTTTGCAATACCACTTTAGTACACTGAAAGCTGCAACATATGATTTTTCTCAAGAAAATAAGCTTGGAGCAGGTGGATTTGGAGCTGTACACATGGTATACAACTTAATCTTCCTAAATATGTGCCAACAAAGTAACAATCTTCATATTATCTATCATATTTGATATATAGGGTATGCTTGAAGACGGTCGCAAAGTAGTAGTAAAGAGGTTATCAAAAGATTATGGATTTAGAATTCAAGAATGAAGTTTTGCTCGTTGCAAAGCTTCAACATTGTAATTTGGTTAGGCTGATTGGTTTCAGCATCGAAGGAAATGAACGACTTTGGTAATTAATTCATATAACATTCTTCTTTTTCCATTTCACAAGCTCGGTTGTGGAAAATGCATTATAACGAATTAATACATAACAACTTTAGGTAACAAAAAATGAAAAAAAAGAGAAAAATACATGTATAGTTCCTATGGTTTGCTCCGTTTTCACCTATAGTCTCTACACTTCTAAAATTACAACTATAGTCTCCAACTTTTACACATTCGTTCTCGGATAGTCACTGCGGATGGAGGTTAGTTTTGGTGTTAAGTGGGTGTGAAATGACTAGAATACTCTTGTTATCAAAATAATATTTAAAAGATTAATAAATATCTAACCCATCCACCCCCACTCCTATCCTCTTCAACTCTTTATTTTCCACCAACTCCGACCACCTCAACCCCCACCACTGCAACTTCGACCGGCCACCCAACTCCGAGCTCCAAAACCACTCACCAAAATGAAAGAAAGAAACTTGCTATTTTAAGAATAACATCAAATCATCGGAGAAACAAAACTCAACCTCGATCATCATCATCATCTCCACCGTACAAAATGGCAAGAGAAGTATCAGAGAGCTGTATGGACAGTTTACTCACTGAAATAATTTCATTATATTGCAATGTTCTCTACGCTATGAAGCCGAGCTTGCCGCTCGGAGAAGTGAAGCAATCGATTATCAAGTCGGTCATCAGTTATCCGAAAGGTATCGATTGAATTCATTTGAAATCGCAGTTTTTTATTAACTGTTTTTAGATCTATCAACTGTTAATGAGCGTGTATATCATTAGTTTATTTCGAGTTCATTACAGATCTGTAGAATTAATTTGAAATGTCGGTTGTCTTGTTTCGATTTCATTACATTTTATTTGGATTTCATTACAGATCTGGAGAATTTAATCTTTTTTTATTCTGATTTAGTTGATCGATTTTGGGGGTGGGTGGTGTTAATGGTGGAGACGGTGGTTAAAGGGGTGGAGTGGTGTTAATGGCGGAGATGGAGGATGGTGGACGGTGGACGTACGGTGGAGGTGGTGGTGGCTCTCTGGCGGAGGGTGGAGGTGGTGGTTGTAGGTGATGTTGGTACAGTGAACGAGAGAGAAAGAGGGATCTTTAGGGTTTTAGTTTAATGTTTTAATGATTATTTATTAATAGAAAGTGTACCTTTGTCATTTCCCATCCATTTAACTGAGAAAACTAACCCTCATCCATACTAGTAACTATACGAGAACGAATGTGTATAAGTTTGGGACTATAAATGTAATTTTAGAAGTGTAGCGACTATAGGTGAAAATGGAGCAAACCACAAGGACAATCCGGGCACTTTTCTCAAAAAAAGAAAGAAAAAAAATCGTGTTTAAGGACCAAATAACAACCTTGGTTGGTTTAAGTTGTGCTATACACCTCCTTTTAGAAATTTTCTTTTGTAAAGAAAGAATGTAAAATTGTATGAGCAATTTAACTTGGGTAGAAACTCATTAAGGGTTGTTTTTAAATGATTTTACTAGTATACTACTATTTCATGGTGTGCTTGTACTAAACACACCTCTCTTGATTGGGAAAAGCGATATAATATCATCAAAGGCGTTGCAAAAGGACTTTTATACCTTCATGAAGATTTCCGTATAAGATAATTCATTGTGATCTAAAAGCTAGCAATGTGCTATTAGATGCGGAAATGAATCCTAAAATTGCATATTTTGGCATGGCAAAGTTGTTTACACCAGAGGAAACCCAAGGCAACATAAACCAAATCGTCAGAACCTAGTAAGCTTCCTTTCTATTAATATAACTTATTTTGACAATAGTAATAGAATTAGTTTAGTTATACTGCATGAGCGAAACACAACACTTTTTGCAACACAATACCTCTTATAAATTGCAGTTAGATGTCACTACGAATTTGGTAATTACCCTTTCTATGATTGAGACTTTACGTTGATCTCTGGTTTTCATTAAAGAGATGTAATTAGAAGGATATATTAGAAAAATCTAGTGAATTTTCTTTTTGTTAGAAAATATGATCTGCAATCAATGAATGGAGACAATTCTTGAGGGATGTACTTTTAACATTACGTGCATGAGATTATATCACTACTGAATATGGCTTCTAAAAAACCTCATACAATGCCTATTGTAGTCATCACAATGTTTCCTTACTAATTAATTGAGATTCCATTACTTGTTTATTTTCAATGTTAGTCAAAACATTCAAGCAAGTGCTAACCTTTTTGCATTATATGCATTCTTTCTTATAGTGGTTACATGGCACCGGAATATGTTATGCATGGATAATTCTCTGTGAAGTCAGATGTATTTAGCTTTAGAGTTTTGGTATTAGAGATGATAATAGGTCAAAAGAATCAATATTTTCGAATTGGAGAGAACATCGGAGATCTTCTTAGCTTTGTAAGTATTAACATCATTAATTTGAAAAAAAAAAAACTTCCTTGCAAAAGTCGGCGTTCATTCTAGTACTTTTTATGTTCCATTTAGTCATGGGAAAGTTGGAATACTGGGACGTGCTCTTATATGATAGATCCCACATTAAAGACAGACAAGGTTCATTACGTAATATCATTAGGAGTATTCACATTGGGATACTATGTGTTTTGGAAAATATTAGTGATAGGCCAACCATGGCAATGGTGGTCTTATGCTTAATAGACGCTTCCGATATCCTCATAACCTGCATTTTTCATACGAACTAACATTAATCCTGAAATGCCACTCCTTCAAGAGTATACTTCTTCGGTGGATGTAATAGTTTTGGAAACTCTAATATATCAAAAGCAAGGTTAAGATCACATGATCAAATGTCAGTATGATGTTTCCATATCTAAGATCGCTCCTAGATAGGTGTGTTTTTCCATATCTGAGATCGCTCCTAGATAGGTGTATTTAATGCACCTAAATTTTGTTGGTTTGATTTTATGAAACTTAAATGAGTTTATCATTAACTTTATTTGTTGAACCAACACGTGAAATGTGTAAAAATTAGTAAAAGCCTCGTCGCTAAAGTTGTACTATTTTGTTTTTTAGTACAGGTCATGAGAATTAAAACCAAGCTCATCCCTTGGTCATTATCGTTGGGGGACAAGAAGCTAATACGAAAAGGATAAACGTAAAACATTGATTTTTTGTTTGTGATAAAGCTGATTACATGTTGTTGTTAGTTGAAAGATTTAACCATTATCACTTGTCGATTAGTAGAAATATTGATTGATCTAATGTAATCGAATTTGAGTATTTTACTGATTTGGATGTGCGTATTTCGGGATGGATTGCGTCATGAATATTCGAGTTGATGTTACTGTAGGTCTTATGTTTAACATGTATGTGTGTATGATACGCATATGCATGAAATACCTTCTCATAAGCATGGATATGTAGGCGTATGAAGGTTATATGTATGAAGTGATTTGTAGACACGTTTCGACTATTTATCATCTCATATATATATATATATATATATATTATTTGAAAACTGGACACCTGAGTTTATCTATCATTTTTCATATTTTATGTAAATGCAAACTTCAAAATTAGAGACATTTTTTTCAATTGTTTTTTGGATTTTTGGCATTTTTTATTTGTTTTGTATTTCTTTTTCAAAATTTCTAACTCAATGTATAGACTAAACGACAGTTTCCTATTCCCACACTTCAACTCTACATTGCCCTCAACGTAGGAATAAAAATCGACTCAAAAGACTAATATAAATAACAATGAAAAGACACCGACAAATTAGAAAAAAAAAAACTAAGCTGGATATGTAACCGCGTAAACTTCAAAACTCTTGTCCAATCCAACTTGATCGTATAGCATTCCATTTGTGATCGGCTCTGACAACTGACTGGCATACTTGGTAAATGCCTTAACCTTCGATGAATAGCTCCGAAATCATCCGAATGGCGATTGAATATAGCTGGTACAAATCAACCTTGAAAAATCAAAGACAAGAAAAAACCTAAGCAGTACCGACTCTAAACAAAAGCCCGACTCGAAAACACTAAGTTAGATTCATGGTACAGAATAAACCACTCAAAATACAGGGAAACACGTACCGTAAACGAACCGGGTGCGAGAAACTAACCAAACCAAGTCAAAGGTCAACTTTGGCTCAAAAACAAAACCGTCACGCGATGCGATCGAGTTAACCCTCTTTTCTTTGCGTGACGCGAGAACGGCTTTGACCGCTTTTGACTTGATTGGCGTTGCATGACGTGATGACAATGCCCTACCCCTCTCGCATGACGCGAGAGGGCTTTTTTCACATAATGTTTTGTTAAATTTTATGGCTTTTTCACAGAGTGTTATTCAAGACATTTGGGCAACACAAGAACGATCCTACAAGTGGTATCAGAGTAGGAGAGCTAATATCTACTACAAGATCACTTGGATTTCAAGTTTTGGAGCATTAAAGTTCATCTTTACCATTTTTTAAGTTTTCTCACAATTTCATAGTTAAATATCTTCCAAAATCTCGGAATATCTTCAAAAACCATCTACAAACAATATGTCACAAGGATAGAGGTGATTGTAGCCATTTTCATCATCAAATTTTGAAAATAAATCAAAACATGGTCTAGAGCGCAGGAGGTTAGAATCATTGTAGGAAGGGTTTCTCGAACGCAGGGCTAGTGCGCAGGAGGTTCATTCGCATGCAAGACTTAATTGTGAGAGTCATATGCATGAAAGAGCTTCATATGCTTGAAGTCATACATTTGAAGAATCCCATACGCTAATAATCACTAATACGCTCTAAGTGGTCATTCGTTGGTTTATTCATACGTTTGGATTTTCTCATCCATGCTATTTGCTCATAAGCTTGAGTTGCTCATTCATTGGGTGGCTTTATACACATGAATTGATTAGGGTTTGAGACTTTTGCTAAGTTCAAATGTCACACCCAGGATTTCCAACCTAAATCCATACACTGGTGGCCCGGGTGGGGAGTATTGTGACGTCAGTTGATAATATCATAGTCAATTAAACACGACACAGCGGAAGTCTTGGAGTAAAATTACTATTACAAACCAAATGTTCGAAATACAAAATAATGTACAGGCTCGTAATAGAAGATCCACGGGCGGATCATAAAATGTACAAAGAAAGAATATAAAACAGACTTTAGGGCAGATCTAAGGATTTACAAGATCCTCTTATTTCAATACCGAGCACCTTCCGGCCTATTTCGTATTGTACCTGCAAGCTTAGTCTTTTGAAAATAATTATTACCAACTTGTTTAAGTGTCAAAACAGGTTTCATATCATATATAAGATCAATTTATAACATTTCCGAAAAATGGCCTGTTTGACTTTTTAATATCATAACTTTGACCCGTCAATTGGTCTAGCAAACGTAATCTTCAGGAGGTGCCCTTTATAGGGACTAACACCTATCTTATTACGATCACTTAGCCATGTTCGTTACAAAAAATGGCTGGACCATAATGGTTTTAACCGAAAGTCAAGGCGTTTTCCGTAAAACGTTTAACTTTTGGCTATAAAAGCCTATAAACAAAGATGCAAGAGCAAGGAACACTTACAAGAGGTTCCTAGAATACAAGAGAACTAAGTTGGATGCTCATATTCTACAAGGTGTGACTTAGTAGTGTTTATTCAGTATCACAGTGAAAAGTCATATACGCCTTTAGGGGAACCATTCGAAATTTGAAAAGGAATAAAGAATCAATTCAGTTGATGAGCGGCAGTTACTTGTTTCTATTGATCAGCTTTTTATATTATAAGTATTCACTTTTCCATTAAGGCCACTCGTATATCAAAAAAACTCTATATGCCACTCAAGTATGTATTTGTTTTCGTTTAAATCAAAGCTAGGACTATTGTATAATTGGAAATTGCAAATTATGGCCAGAATATGTATAAATGTCACCGGATACTGTAGGTGGTCAGAAAAGTAGTTTTGGTATATGGGCAACCTTAATGAATAAAGTTGAATAGTGGGTGGCCTCTGCATATAGTATTGTCTTTGCAACCAAAAAACTATAGCATTTAATAACATCATGTATTCTTTCCATTGTATTCGTTGCTCTCTGACTCGGGCCCAAAATCACCGGCCAACTCTGAAGCAACATGAATGTTTCGTGAGAACAAGCGTGAGTACAATAGAAAAGTGCGTAAGATTGTTTAGCAGAGCTGGATTGCGGACTAATAATCTGTATTATGAGTAGTAAAAGCATCAATTTCAAGGCCTCGAAATCATGCTTATTCAAGAATTCACTCAAAAACATTTATAATGGTAACACCAAATGTTCAATTGCATGTCATTATTTAAGGTTTAGATTTAATACTCGGATTTCATTGTGGTTGCTGTCTCAACATGCAAACGTTTTATGCTATTCTATTACCAGAGTGAAATCAAAGTTGTTGGAGTATTGTCAGAATTTTAATTAAGCATTCTCCGATTCAATCGAATTCTTGGTCGTTTCTTTTACATGGGGTGATTTTACTGGAATTGCTAAAACTAAAAGGTTAATTTTTAACATGTTAAATTGAATTAAAAAACAATTTTGTAAAAGAACATTTTACATTTTTTCTAACTGTTTTTTAAGCATTTTTTTAGTTTTTGAAATTTTATATAAAAAAATAAGCCTTCTACATGTATTTATATGTAAAAGCTCAAAAAAAAATTACATGTTAAATTGAGTTTTTTTTTCAATATATTTAACAGGTTTAATATATGGTTCCTCGTTCCTCACTTTTTTGGTGTTCTCCATTGAACACAACCTGTAGGCATTAATACTGAATGGTGATGGTTCAGAAATATGAGAAATCAGAAAGGAAATCGGAATCGATGTTACACATGCTCTTTCTCGGCTTCTACATGCATTTATATCTTCAAAAGCTCAAACAAAATTGAAAAAAATAATTTAAAATTAAAAATTATATTAAAAAAAACAATACTCGGGTTTGGATTTGGTGCACTGCGGTGCACTGCGATAAAAAACATAACTTGTTGCTAATTTACTTTCTTCTTTCATGGTAGGCATTCGGTGCACTGCGATAAAAAACAGGAGGCACAGTTCTACAAAGTGTAGCAAGGTTTCTCATTAAATGTAACCTTTTTTCTTTTTATTTACTGTTTGTTACTTTTAGATATCTTAAAGGGTGCTATGTTTTTGTAGTAAATAATTTTAAGACAATGTAATCATGGGTAAATGACAAACCGTTAGTTTGTTCTATCATGTGTTGTCTTTTTTTTTCTTTAGCTATCGAAAACACTTAAAAGATTTTCATTAAAAGCAAAATGATATAACTTAGAGTCGGTTCACAGTATATAAGTAATATAAATATTTTTTTGAAAATTTTGAAAATTTTGAAAGTGGTGTGGATAATGCAATTGTATCTCCTTTAAAATAGAAAATGAAAAAAAAATGGAGCACTAAATGAGATCTTAAATGGAAAAATAAAAATGTTGAAATTAATCACAAAATATAGGATGTAGGAAGTAATTTCTTTGTACCGTGTATGCTAACATGTTATATGGTTTTGTGAGTATGGGTTTTCCTATTTGGTCAAACTGAGTTTGGGTTGACCCATTTGCTAATTTGATACATGGTCTTGTTGGCTAATGTGATGAACAGGTGCATAGATTGGTTAATGAAGCCAGGAAGTTTGCAAAAGAAGACAAGGAAAAACGAGACGCCATAGACACAAAGAACCAAGCCGATTTAGCTGTTTACCAAACAGAAAAACAGTAGAAAGAGTTGAGAGATAAGGTTCTCTGTTAAAGAGAAAGTGATACGAACCCAACCAAAATTAATTCCCATTCCCGCCAAATTAATGTTCCACAATAATCGCGGAATAGTGGGGAAGTTATTTTGATAACTGCTTAATTAGGAATACTAGTATTAGTAGCAGTTTCCTTCTTATGTCAGATGTTTTTATATAAAGAATAGGGTTTTTATGCCTTTGTAATTAGAGACCTAGTCCTTCTCGAATTGGATTATCTATCTTGTTTGTTTATGTTTCATTCAAATCTGAATTGAAGATTCTATCAGAAAGTCGAAGAGAAACTTGGATTGCACAAGGACGCCATATCTGGTGGGTCAACATAGGCCATTAAAGACGCCACGGCTGCTCTTAACCGATAATTTATGAAGCTTGGACAGTTGCTGTACAACCAGCCTGGTGCTATGGGCGTAGATCCCACTTATGATGATGCACCGGGGGCTCAGTTTCAAATCCTACGCCCGAGTCAAGCAAGTCGCATGTGTATTCCAGGCAGTTACAGACCTATTTTAGTTGTTACAGACTGGTTCTAACAGATTTTTTAACTGGTTCGGCTTAGTTTTTTACCGATTGAGTGCGCTGTGCTGCATTCAAGGCGGTTTGGCTGGGCCTCGCCTCGAAGTCGTAATTGTTAAGATTACGCTCTACTTAGGCGTTTAAAAGCGTGGTTTGTATATGAAGAGCATGAATATGTTTTTTGGGGGACTGATGTATAAAATTCACAATATTGCAGGGCCACAAGAAATGGATTACTGGTATATCTTGGGAACCGGTACACCTCAGTTCGCCATGTCGTGGCTTTCTCACCCTTAGCAGAGATGGCGATGCTAGAATATGGTACATCACATTAAGAAAAATCGTTATTTTATATGTCCATATTCAGATGCTCAGCAGTCTGCAACTCCACCATCAGGGATGTCTTTTTTTTACTATGCAGTAATGATGTTTGATTAGTTTATCATTTTTTCTTTTAGTTTTTTTGTTGTTAACTTATCCTCATGAAACATTATCCGTTGATTTATAAAGTAAGTTTATTAACAGTTAATTTCACATTCTTATAAGGTATTTATGATATTCGGGACTCATATCTGTAAGAGATGAATGGATACCCCTACCCCTACATTACATTATACTTTCTTCGTCAATATTTTAGATTTTTTCAGATCAAACTTGTTATTAGACGTACGAGTAGGGTTTTCTGCAGAAACCGACAAGAACCGTCCTGGCCGAAGAAAGGTAGCCGGTTTTCCTCTCTTCATTTGTCAGTGAGTATTTTCTTAACTATGGCCTTTCTTTAGAAGAATCTTTAAAATCAAACCCATATATTGAAAGTCAAAAGAGGGTAAACAAGTTTTTGAATAGATCGATTCTAGGAGGTTTCATGCAGTAAAAACTAAAAATGCACTTTGGGATGAATTTCAACCCATTTGACCATTTCATTTGAAAACTTATTTTATTAATTTTACAAGTTCTGACTTCTGAATACAAAGGGCAATGAGGTCATTTCTGTTGCAGTTAAATATTTGCTACATTCGATGTGTATATATCTCTAGACTAAAGATATCCTTGAGGTGGCCTTCCATTGGGTCCAAATTTTGTAATTTACCGTTAAAAATGGTCATATATTTTCTTTTTCTGCAATTTGGTATATAGTGAAGCGTTCAATATAAATGCATGAATAATACGAGATTTTTATTCGAAGTCCATAAATTTGAAGTTGACGAGGACACTTAAAGATGTTTATCAATTCGCTTTGTGTTGTTGATTGAAGGAACCGTATGGACAGCCGTAACACATTAGAACAACAAGCAAGGTGAAAGTAGTCGACATCATGACGCAAGAAGTCAACAACTGGATTCGTAAGTATTCTAATGGTGTAGAATTTGTGTTTGGTTGATTTATTTGGTTTGGATGCAGTTCACAACCTATATGGCAGCTCATATCTTAACACGTATTTGGATGTGTGTTATGGTATTGGTTATTTGATTATGATTATGTGATTATATAGAGATCAAAGCTTCCACTTTGAATATTCAATTTTCGTTCAGCTGCAATAGTTCTAATTATGTTAGAAAAAAATACGATATTTATCTACCTTTCATTTTTAATCTTTTTTTAAAGACATTTGATCCATGTTTATCATTTTTTCAATAAAACTAAAGTTTTTAGGAGTGCAACAAGCAGCAGACATCATGAATTGATGAGTTCAACACAACCTGTACATGTCACTTTTAAATTTGCATGAGGTAAGATCATAGTTACCGAGTTAGACTTATGGGCGGGGCGGGGCGGGCCGGGCTTGGTTTAAAAAGCGCGCCTGAGGGGTAAATCTCAGCGCTTTATGTAGCCTGAGGCGCAGGTTGTACAGAAAGCGCAGCTGAGGTGCGTTTTTTTGCTGAAAATTGACTCTTAGGCGCGCGCCTCATGTACATAACCCATTTTTGTGCAGCAGATTGTTGTAAATCATGCTTTTAAGGCTGTACAAGTATCTAATTATCATATATCTTTAAGTTGAAAGTCGGTGATATTTACCGCTTGGCCTTCATTTGTTTTTACATAGTTGGTCCTTCAACTTTCTTTGTGTGCTCTCTTTTTTTCCTCCAACCTGTCTTTAACTTTACATGTGTATGCTTCAACATTATTCAAAGGCTCAATCTATCCAGATACCCCTGATGCCTATTTGGACACCCTTGAGTCCTAGACGGGTCGTCTAGGCCTAGACGACACGTCTAGGCACTGATTTTTAGGGGTCAGTAGGTGCATGGCAGGGCGTACAAATTTATGTGTGTAGACGGGCCGTTTAGACCTAGACGACGCGTCTACGACCTTTGTTTTTTTTTAGTTGGAAAAGGGGTGTTTTGGTGGGGTAAATTGGTTGTTGTTGGAGGTTTAAAAAGGGTGTTTTGGTGGGGTAAATTGGTTGTTGTTGGAGGTTGATTTTTTTTGGTGGTGTAATTTGAGATTTTTAAAAAGTTTTGTTTATTGTTTTTACATTGTATTTTTTTAAAATATAATATTTAAATTTAATATTGTTTTCAACATTTTAAGAATAATGCCAGAAGTATATGTTGTTTCTGTATTACATTTCAACGTCGATTTAACACAAACAATCATCAAGTAATTGAATAACTGAAAACAAAGTTAAATATAACATATATAACATAACTTTGTACATCCATAACAATATGTATCTGTACAGCTGAATACTAAATACAAAACGTCTATGCATACGAGTCGGCTTCGGAGTCGGGATCGGGATCTGGCTTCTGCTACTGATGTGGTGCTCGAGGTGGTGGGAGCGGTATGGCAGGTAACCCCTCTCTCTTTCGTCTATCATGTGCCTCCTGAACCACCCAACCCATTAGATCAAGCAGCCTGTCGACGTCGGCTCGTAAGCGCATGTATGCTGCACCTCCCGGGGCATGACCTTGAATAATGTGCTGGAACACTGGGCGCCCCGTGAGGTGGTGGTGGCGGTGTCGGTGTCGGTCCGTCTAAATCAACCGGAGGGTCTTGGACGACCGCTGCCTCATCTGCCGGTGGATAGACTGGATCGAACTGATCTTGCAGCGGCTCCGGAATCCATGGCTCACCTTCGCGGGTTTTAAACCACTCGCCTAGTACGCCGAACCTCTTCACCAGCTTCATCCCTCGCAAGGTTTGAAAACTCATCCGCGTGGATGGTATAGACGGCTGCAAGTGAGGGTCCGTCTCCGGCACAAGACCCAACCGGGCAATCACGGTGACGTACGCCCCGCCGTACAAAAAGTCGCACTCCTGCCGGTGATGGGCGGAGGCGAAGTACTGGGCGAGACCGTGCGCAAGTGCGCACGGCCTTCTGTACAATAGGCAATAGTAGAAAAATAAATCGGTGCTCGTACACCACTCACGACTGTGTCCGCGAGCGGTAATAGACGTAGTGAGCATCCGATGTAGATACCTGCACATAATATTAGCGAAACACGGAAATTAATTCATAGCAAAAATAATAAAATAATTACCGTAATAAACGTACGTACCTGTACAACGGGTTGGCAACGTGTGAAATACTCCCATTCGCCCTGACATACTCCCAAGTGTCATGGTCTGCGACCACCTCCCAAAATCCCAAAAGAGTGGGTATATCCACCACCACTAGCCCCTCTGTATAAACATCCCTAGCAATCTTCTCTTGCAGGTATATGCCGCTATGAACGGGAAACTCAGCAAGCGTCAACGAACGCCACACACCAGCAAGCCTAAATGACACCTCAGGCGGAGGGGGAGGACCCTGTGGCTGGGGAGGCGGCTGGTCGACCGGTGGAGGGTGGAACGTGAAGGTCGGCAGGAACTCGATGAGCAGCTCCCTATAACTCGGCGTGCCGCCAAGTCAAACAGACGGTGACACGGGGAATCAACGGGAACGAAAAAACGCAGTCTCGGCGTCTCACCAATCGCCTTGATCGCATCCCAGTTGACCGCCGCGTGCGATCCAACGTGCATCCGGCGTAGCTTGCTGCAAAAACGGGCGGCCTCGGTGTCGAGCAGGAACTCAAGATAGGGGTGGCCGTGTACCGGATCCGCCGGCGCTGGCGGCGCCCGTCGCGGACCATGCAGATGTGGGTCCCCGTGTATCGGATCTCTAATCTCCTCCATATCTAATCTGCGATTATATTAACAATGTAACACAAATAATAACAATAAACCAAATATTAACACATAATATTAAAACATTATATTATATGAGTTAAATAAAAGAAAAAAAAAATAAACCGGTCGTCTAAAGGGGGCGTCTAGGGATAGACGCCCCGTCTTGTTCATAAAAAAACCCACAAACTTCAACATCACAGCCCAAAAAACCCCAAAATTCATCAAATTCAAGCACAACCTACGGTCTAAATGCATAATACATTAAAGATTAATGAAGTTTAGGTGAAAATACGTACCAGAGATGCTTGAATTCCTCAAAAATACGGTCTGAATACGATTGATATCGTTGAATACGTATGTGTGTGTGTTTGAGTGTGTGTGTTTGGTGTCGTATGTGGCTGGTCGTCTAGGCTGACCAGTCATATACGACCAATAGACGGCTCATCTAGGTCTAGACGACACGTATGGAATAAATGTGAATTACCATTTTACCCCTGAGTGGCGACTCTTCAGGCCCAATTCAGGGGTAAAATAGTAATTAACCACGCTGAGCTGTAAAAGACTCAGGTGGTTAATTACCATTATACCCCTGTATTTGGCCTAGACGAATGGCCATTCAGGGGTAAAATGGTAATTTACCATTTTCCTTTATAATTAAAAAACAGGCCAGTTTAAAAGATCCCGCTCAACTTGTACGTGGCGTCTAGCTCTAGACGTGTCGTCTAATAAGAAGATATTACCATTTTGCCCCTGAATTTAGCCTAGACGAAGAGCAAAGCAGGGGTAAAATGGTCTTCTTGGTAGACCCAGACGGGGCGTCTAGGTCTAGACGAGTCGTATATGTACTATTAAAATTTTTTTGGTATAATTAATAGGATTTTGTTTACTTTATATAACTTCGGTATAAGCCGACATTCCTCTAGTACACCAAAGGCATAACAATTAAACCATACAAAGCCCATCTAAAAACCAATAAACTATGGGTATTGACAAACATCATCAATCATACTCTCCGAACTCTCACAACCCACCGTCGCCACCGGCAGTATTGACATTTGGTCATCTGCCGGTGCCGACGGTGGGATGTGAGAGTTCGGAGAGTATGATTGCTGATGTTTGTCAATACCCGGAGTCTGTTGGTTTTTAGATTGACTTTGTATGGTTTAATTGCTATGCCTTAGGTGTACTAAAGGAATGTCGGCTTATATCAAAGTTCATATTAAGTAAATAAAATCCTATTAATTATACCAAAAAAATTTAATTGTATAAAAAATCTTTGTATTAATTATTAAAAAATCATATTGAATATACAAAAAATCGTATTAGATGTACCAAAAAGCCTCATTCTTCCGATTCACTGTCGACATAATTAATACTCGGGTTTGGATTTGGTGGGGGATTCATTATCGACGTATACCATTCTAGACGGGGCGTGTACATGTCCATCCATTGTTCTGCAGCCCTGCTTCGGTAGGTCAACCACGAATCGTTTACTGTAGGCATCGGAAACTGGCCTTCCAGCTTAATATGTATGAAGTGGTTGCTGTTAACATGTGCAATCGTTATCGTTCGTGGTTCTCGATCCGTCGGACGGTTGATTATCAGGAAGAATGTGGAACAACCATCGATGCTTAACAGGTGAACCACGATACCGTACCTTTAGGTGATAATAAGACCTGCATGGAGGAAGTCCATCCAGTGAGTGGGGGACAACGCTCCACTGAATCCCAGATGACGATGCATTTAAAAGTATCCTTACTCCCATGCTTCAAATACTGGCACCTAGATCGATGCGTTCTGATCCATCTCCTGCTGAAAGTCTTTTCGAATGTGGCTCCACGCACGTTCTCCCATACCAAAGCCCACAGCCACAGACCGAAACCCACAATGACTGTCTGGCCGCATATCTTGTATACACCAGATGTACGGGTGAAACAATGTGGAAAGGAGAGGCTTAAACCGTTTGATTGTTGACACATACTCGTCACCCACTATCAACGGAAAATCGTTATCGTCTCGAACCTCTCTTTGTTTAGAACTCATTGAACGGCTTCGCCCCACTATGGGTTTTTGCGACTTGATGACCGACTGTTGAGTGGCCTGCGACGGAACGTACGTGCTGTGGCGGGGGGCATCGTATGTACTTTGTTGGGAACCCTGGGACGGAATGTACGAGCTATGGCGGGGGGCGTCGTGAAACCGAAGTTGTGCTTGCTTTTTTGTTGGTCGTCCACGAGTCGATTGTTGGACAACCGGTGGTTTCTTGGTGGATTTGGTTGGAGTCAACACTGCTTTAATTTTTCCCAGCAAGCTTTTTTTCTGAGCAGGGCGTGTTACTCTAGCTGTTGCCGAACAATGTTCAGCTCTTCTACCACGTCAACGTCATCCGATGTCAATTTACATGGCTGAAAGTTAAACTTCTACGTCTTCGAGTTGAATCGGACGCTTTGCACGTATGTACTTCTCCAGCCTGCAAGCACACGACAACCCACAGCTGTAACACATCTGACATCCATAAGATGAATGCAAGTGCTGCAACATGTCTAGTTTGCTAAGTAGCTCTCCACTTAACTAGTCAAGCGCTGTATGGGAAACTTTTCCACGTAGGTGGTCAAATAACGGGTTTTTGTGGTGGTTCATTATTTTTTCGATGCTTTCTCGAAAGCTCCTCCTTGTTTCCTCGTATTGTGTTTCCACTATATCCTTGACACAATCTACTATACGGTCCAGCGAGCTTCTATCTTGGACGTATCTCTTTAAATTCATGTGTTGACTCTCAACTCTGTTTGTGGTACGCTACCCGAAGTTGCGACTATGATCAGTCCACGCAAAGACAAACATTTGCTTGTAGTCTTTCAGCCAGTTATCATACACGTACGTAAACACTCCTAAAAGGTATCAATAATTAGTTATATGTACATAGGTAGGTCACATTTTATTACAAAAACTTACTTGAAGTTTGCACTCCAGAAGTCGCTTTTGCAAATGGCGCAAGTTGTACTCGTATATGGGTATTGATGGAGATTCACACAATCTCCCCTAATATAACAAAAATTTGCCATTCTTCTTCTGTGAATGCGCTCTTGCAGTGCTTACAAATATTCTGTTGAATGTGAAACCTGCAGAGATATCGAGAGGCGTTTGGAAAAACTTTAGCACACCCGTTAATTTGGGCCAGGTCTCTATCCGTTACAATAACACGTGGCTCCATACATTCGTACAACATTGACCTGATCCTCTCAAGCACCCATACAAAGTTATCACTACGTTCTTTGCAGATAACGGCATGCACGATACAAAACGAATAGTTGGTGGGCGTCATACCAACTATCTGGACAAATGACATGTTGTATGCGTTCGTCTTGTACGTGGAATCGATCAGCAAAACGTGCGGGAACGCACGCCACATTTCACTCGAGTAGGGATGAACAAAGAAGATCTCTGTAACGACCTCTGTATCGGGTTCCTCCTGTGTCTCATAAATAAATTCGTTTGTAATAAGGATGTTTTCTAGCGACTGCATGTGAGTCAGTCCGTATCTTTGTTTGGCCCTAATAATCTGAACTGCGTTTTGAACGTCTTTCTGAACATGGAAACTGTCGGGGAACTGCTTCCTTATCATTTGAAAAATTCACCTCGTTCAAATCTATAAACGGTCTGTTTTAATTTCCTTGTACACTTGACACAACCTCCTCTTGCTCGTTAGAATCGGGAACAACGGTCTCCCCCTAACAACAGTATCATCATTAGTAAATAATTAAAACAACAACTAGTTTAGCCTAATAACTGTTACCAGATTGGCTTCAGGCACCTATGACTCGCCAGAATACGCCCCAAAGAAATAGTTGTCGGTCCAGTTTGATGACATTTCAGCACCTTTGAATGATATCAGATGAAGTAATATAAGCCAAAGAAGAGGACGCAGAGAATTCCGACGACAAAGTGAAAAATTAATGTGACATCAAATGCTTAGCATGATTATATTTAACAAAGCAGTATACGCCCCGTCTAGGCCTAGACGGGGTGTATCACTACTGCTTTACTGAGATGCATGCAGACCACCAAAGTCAATACCTACCTCCAAGACGTGTCGTCTAGGCCTGGCCATCTTCATGGTCCTTCTAGGAATAGATGTCCCGTCTGATGTGACTGATTTGACATTTTACGAGCGCTGGAATGTGGTCGGAGAAAAAAACCTTAGACGCCTCGTGTAGTCTAAATAGGCCGATGGGTGTGTTTAGACTCTTATTCAAAAGGTTTATTATAGCACACTAGAAGAAGAAAGCGCAATGAGTTTTTCCCAGACGTAGACGAAGAAGTAAGCGTGGCGAATTTTCGTGTTGTGGTGAGCAAGCAGCAACGACGACCAAAACAACCCGAAACGGCGGCAATTTGGGGATTCGGATTTTACGACGGGGATGACTCAACAAGCAGCGACGGCGGTGACTCGGTTTCTTCTTTCTTTCGATTTCAGGTTACCTCGGTTCTTTACAAATCAATTTCAGCCGCCGCACGGACTCTCAGACCACGGATCGATTGAACAGAGGTAAGAGTAAGGCACTTAATTTGTTTGTTCGTTGGATAGAGTGGTTAATTAGTGCGTAGATGGAGCGATAACGCAAGTGATAACTGATTTTAATTTTGCACGTGCTGGTTGTTTGTCGGTTGGAGAAGGGGAGTTTGTGGAGCACCACCCGTTTAAACCGAGTGGAAGGGTTTTCGTGGAATAAAGGTACTCAGGATTCCAGGATCTCTTTGTTTCTGATAGAGATTTTTTTTTTAAATTAAGTGTTGCTTTAGTGTTGAGGTTTTAACATTTAGTCGTTGCATTAAATGTTCAACGAAGGTCACATTTGTGTCGTAGTGAATTGATTGTTGTAGTTTGATGACCTTAGGCAATTTGGTTATATCTTGAAGATGTTTCTTTTGTTTTGTGGATTCAGTTGCGTTCAGGTTCTTGTTTTTGCGGGTCGTTATAGATACTATTTATGTTATCCATTCGATGTTTGCGATGTGCCCGCATCGCAACGTGCGCGGGTCTAATTACTAGTTTCAATATTAAACCATATATAGAGCTTATTTGTGTCTAAACATCAGGTAAATGATTCTAGAAACCTATATAATATATAAAAAATTACATAATCACCTTGCGCCTCTCATACAAAAAGCCCACCGCTTCTGCACTTTGCGCCTCGGTTTTAGATCTTGTCGCTTTTGTGCGCTTCGCGCTTTTTAAAACCAAGGGGCCGGGTCGGGTAATAAGCGAGAAAGTTGATATATGGGTAATTGACGTTGGACTTATGGGCTGGTCGGGTAACATGTTAAACATTGGTTCGGATTGAATCGGGGTGAGTTGACTCAGAAACATACTAACTATGAATTTTCATTTTATGCAATTCGTTGGATGTCTTCTCTTTCGCATATGTTATTTCATGTCTGCATTTGATGGAGGATTAAAGCTACAAGTTTGAATGGGAATTTGGATCCAGAATCCCCAAAGTAACAGATTTGAATAGGGGCATGGTGGGTTTGATTCCTTTGTTCCAGTGTGTTACATGACATATTGTTTTTTTAATTTTAAAAAAGATGTATTTTCATTCAAATTAAAATATATCTGATTAGGAATCATTGATAGTTAGGAAGTTTTTTATTGGATGCATGAGTTGCAACTGAGTTTATTTGGTATGACCTAATTAACTTGAAACCAAATATACTTTTAAATAAGAAAAAAAACAACAGTTAACCCACACCAATATATTAGATTGTCAAACTTTCATAGATAACAATTTTAGAAGAAAAAGATTAAAAAAACAAAATAATTAGTAGGTAATATTGTAATTGGAAGAAAAGAGAAGGAAATAACGAAAAAAAAGATCACAAAGACATGACGTGTAAGGCTAATGAGATAGGTATATCATACCAATATTATTCACATCCCACTTGTGATATCTCGGGTTTTTCGGATAACTTACACGTGACACATGCCGAATAATGTATATGCTAAGTATTAAACATGCACGAGTTAAATGAATACGTGTTGTGTGTTGTGTGATTGTTTTAGTTATAGAATAATTACAGTAGATATGTACATGAACTGAACCGAACTGCGACGCGAACCAACTTCGATTCATTGTGACTCTAGGAGTAACAAGTTTTAAACTTTAACTCAAGTCAAGTCCTCGGCCAAGATCAAATCCAAACCGAGAGCAAACCTAAACCCTAAACCAAAACACTCTCGGCCGAGATCAAGTTCAAAACCGCGGATTTATTGAGTTCAAACCCAAACCGAACTCACCCTAGTCCTTGGCCGCGAGGTCAAGTCCAAACCAAACTAACTCACCCTAGTTCCTCGGCCACGACTCTAGCCAAAACCGTGATCCTCATCTTGTTGCGCCTATATATACAACACCCATACATACTCTTTCACAATTCGAAAACCCTAACAAACAAGACAGCCGTCGGCTGCCTTACTCATGCTTTCTTCTCGGTCGCAGCAAGCAGCAGCCGAAGCCTTCATCATCTCAGTCGCAAAACAGCCCTTTTACTTGTTCCTTGGATCGCCAGTTCAGCCTTGATACACTTCATCTAGATCACAAACAGCTTAGTCTCATTCCTCGGTCGCGAAATCAGCTTTTCCTTCCTCCCGGTCGCAACAGTCCTCGCCATCTCAGTCTTCGGCAGCGATTTTTGTTGATCATCGGTTTCTTATCTAAATCACGGTTCATTTACTCTACCGTTAAAAGACTCGAATTTGTCATATCATCTTCGGAACACATGTGTTTGATTGTATTGTTTTCAGATTTTGTGAGTGTTAAGTAATCGGCTGTTTTGATTGTTGATTCATGTGCATGATTGTTTCTGGATATCATAAGTTTGCAAGTGTGTTTTGTTTGTAAAAACTAGAAGTAAGAACTAGGGTTTGCATGGATAAGTTGTTAGTAGTAAACTATGATTAAAAATCGGTTCTTGCTCGCTTAGGTTGATCAATAGGAACGGTTTATGTAAGTTGTAATAATAATATGCTGAAACAGGATGCTGATTAAAAGTTACAGCCGATTTCATCTGGCTGTAACTCGGTCGATAGTTGTCGAAAAACGGATTTTCTGATGTCTAGAACGTAGAGATTTGAATAAGGAATCTAATGGCGCTGGATTCATAATTTTCTAAAGTCGTTTGATATTTTTAAAGGGCTAAATAAGTTCAGTAACTAAAACTGTGAAAATCCTGAAATTTTGCTAGTTGTTTGTCAAGCCAGATTCTAAAATCAGTAGGGAGTTGAGTCATGATTTTTGTACAGCAGCTAGGTATAGAAATTTCCGGGCAACTCCAACTGGAATTTTGTTAATCGGACGATCAGTGATTTTTAAATAAATTCTTCCGTGGACTGCAGTCAGAAAGCGGTAAATCTGACTGCAGCTTAGTGAATTAATATTTATGGTTAATTGGTAAAGATTTAGGACTTGGGAAAATTATATAAATTTCTATGGTATAAATGTCACCTACTGTAAAAATATTGGAATTTTTGGAATGTTAGAACTATTTTATAAAAATCCTAGAAAACAGCTGAATAATTGAGTGTTAAGCAGAAAGTTGATAACTTGTGATTTTATGCATTAAAGTGTTGCATGGATTTGGAATATGTTCATGATAAGTTGTTTGATTACTATGATCACATGAGAATACTTGCATGCATGTTTGAGTGTTAGATATGTTGTTTGTGTGTATCACTTTGTGAGTAAATTGCGGGTGGAATTTGTATTGGTGTGATTTCACACTGACGTGTAATTAATTGGTTTGTTAGGACGCAACTAGCGGTCCCATCTCTTATAACATCTTTGCTACACTAACCGAGCAAATAAAGGTGAGTTCACGGCCCCTAACTTTATCCGGTTTTTAAACAACAGGGGAGAGAAACATGTATACACTCTCAAACTCAATCTCTTTACGTTATACGAATTTAACGTCACATAACTATACGGTAACTAAGTTAATGTTAATGTAATGTTATGGTCACTAAGCAGCTTTATCACTTAAGTCCTCGACAATCTCCTCGGATCGTTAGTATTTGGGTTAAATAGCGGGGGAATTATAAGTAGTACTACTGGGCCCGACAAGCCCCATCCGAGCTAGTCGCGCTAGCCGACCTGGTATGGTCAACGGGTGAATAATTGGCCTAACACCGCCATGGTCATGTGATAGGCCTGGCAAAACGGAGGCACAACAGTCAGCTTCGATCGCGAACTCTTACGTGACATGACTTTAGGCTAGCTACCTATATATATTAACATTGAACTTAATTACGAATCAACTTAATATTCCGGGATGGGAATATTGGAAGCAACAACTTATTATTCCGGGACTGGAATAATGGAACCGATACGTTATCCCGGGTTGGGGATAACGGAGTAATTAAACTATAACCGAACAAACGAATTTATGAAAACCTGTGAACTCACTCATCTTTAATGTTGACACTTGTTTCTTTACATGTTTCTCAGGACGCTAGGAGCTCTAGGTGCACGCACATGCATTGAACAAGACATCATTCTCGAGTCTTATTTATTAATATTGTTTTGGGATTTTTCATTTGTTTTGGCGTTTGTGTTGGCGCCCGCGTCACTACTTACTTATGCTTCCGCTCAAACTTTAAAACTAATGCTCTGCTAAATATTGGTAATTGATATAAATCTACAAAGAACGATTTTGGAAAACGTATAATCAGATCATGTAGAGTCGTTCGACGTACTAGTGTTTCAGATTCTGGTTTGTTCACACGCCTCGCGGTAAAACTCCGCAAGTGGAAATTGAGGGTGTGACACCACTCTTTATCTTTAGCTCTATAATGTATATAAAACATTTTTTTATCTAAGTTTTGTTTATTATTAAAATCTCTCACATCTCATTTGCTATCTCTACCTCAACCTCTACCTTACTTACAAATATTTATACTATTACTTTTTCTCTTTGTTATACACTCACAACATCTAATTTAAACATGTATAGTGAGCTATCAAATACAGAGATTGTGTTTCTACTATATAACTAAAAGATGAATAGCAAATAGAGAATGAGATCTAATTTAAACATGTATAGTGAGCTATCAAATATAGAGATTGTGTTTTACTCTCTACTACATAATTAAAAGATGAATAACAAATAGAGAATAAGATGTAAAATGTATTTAGACTCTTTTCTCAATATTATAGAGATAAGAGGGTAAAATAATGAATGGAATGTGAGTGCTATAATGCTACAAACTCGAAAAGATTAAGAAATATAGCACAATAAACGTAATATCATTTTTATTAATATTATACGAATAAAGAAAACTGAGGATTAATAACATATGTCATGAGCAGATTGATAAACTAATGAAAACGTGTGCCGCCTTGTAAATTGGTACCCCGCCGCATCGCGCGGGTTTCTTACTAGTGTGTGTGTGTGTATATAGTGTTAGGTTCATTTGTGAACAACCCCCTTGATAGTGAACTGTGTGAACGAATTCTAGCCCTTGATTATCAATACACAAATGTAAATCAATGACTAGGATTTGATCGGATTTGATGATGAAAATACACTAGTGTATTTTACGATTTGATGATGTAAATCAATGGCCAGGATTTATTCACTCAGTTCACAAATACACTAATGTTCACTCTAAAACTACCACAATAAAACAAAATGTTGCAAAACATTGCTAAAATCAAGCTAAAAATCTAATAATTATGTGAATATTTTTTGGATTCAATTCATTTTCGGTAACATGCGAATTATAATTGTAACTTTTTATTTCATATTAAATGTAAGGTAATACGCAAATACAATAATAAATATTATATAATATATTTAATTTTGTATTATTTTCAATGACAATTTAATTACATGCTTATTTGATGAATTTTATAATACTGACATACATCATCTTTATATTTTTATGTCAATTTGGTACATAAATGTCTTCGTCTTTGGTTTGCATTTACAAGAAATATTTATTATATAGTTTAAATTGTTAAACTTGGTGTAATACATGGGAAACTAACTTAGTTTATGCTTGATAATAAAATAACACAATTACCAAGATTGTTTATGCTTAGTGCTTAATAGTAAATTAACACGCATAACCCGACTCAAACAACCCAAAAACAAAAACCGATTGAAAAACCCAAAAACCACCCATAGATATATCATATGTTCGGAGCTTCCATGTTCCCCCCATATTACAGAAACAAAACTAGGGTTTAAGTTATCCCCAATTTGAATAATACCATCTTTCAATTTCTCGCATAGTAACCGGTATCCACCTGCAATTCAAGTTTTCAGCAAATCATCCCTCCCGAATCGCAATTTTCATTTTCCGAGCTTGATCCTCAATCCCCCATTACCTAATGGCTCAGCCCAACAGCGTAAGCTCCTCTTCTCCCCTTTTCCCTTCAACAACAATTAATAAAATTTCAATTTGTTAAACAATAATGCTGTTATGTAGACTGCTGGAGTTGACAACACTTTCAGAAGGAAATTTGATCCCGAAGAGTATTTACAACGCGCTCGTGAACGTGAAGAAAAGGTGTGTTACTATTTTGCTGATTACTGTTTTTGTTGTTATGAATATTGTTGATAAGTAATGTTTTTTTAATTCATATCAGGAGTTGGAAAAAAGTTCGAAATCGAAAGGTTAGTAAGATCTCAATTTCTGTCACATTTTTTCAGAGAAAATGAATTTTAACCAACTTATTAACCGTATTTACTTATGTATGCATAAACGAAGCTATTTTTGGTTACAGCGAAAGGACCGCCGGTGCAAAGGAAACCCTTGAAGCACAGGGATTATGAAGTGGATCTTGACTCGCGCCTTGGGAAGACTCAGGTTAGTTACCTTTTATTGATAATTTTATAAAAGTTGAGAGCAGTGGGGTTGTTTGGTACCAATTAGAGCTACAATTAGTTGCGTAAAATGTTGTTTTGGAATCGTCTCATCTAGTTAGCAATAAGAGTGTTGCCTTTGGTCTCATGTTAAATGTTTTATTTATACCCTTTTTACGCAGTTTACTGATTAGTATTTAAAAAGAATGTAATTGGCAAATCATCTGCTAACACATAAATGCTAAAGGTGTTCTCTTCCTTTTATACAGGTGTCAATTCAATTTTAACGTTATTTTATAATTCCGTGAAAATAACGTTAAAAGAGGGGGATGGTTAATCATGCATCATGTGGTGGCGTTGATAGCCGAAAGACAAGGGAGATAATGCACTAATCGGCCTTTGTCTTAATTGTTGAGTGTTATGTGCCTTATGTCCAAGGCTTGATGCAAAACTACTATCGAGCCGGGGTCTCACTAGAAGCAGCCTCTCTATTCCTACGGCTGTCTACATCTTACCCTGCCTAGACCCTACCTTAGCTTTGCTATTGGTGGGATTTACTGAGTATGATGATTATGATGATGATGATGATTTGGGCTCGAGTGAAATGTTTTAGTTAGAACATTTATCAGTTGTGACAAGTATGTAAAGCATGAACCATATTTAGGAAATATAAAATGGTTATTACCTGATCACCGAGTTACAAACTTTTAACAAGAATTCTGTTAATGATTTAGTTTTGCGCTCCTGGCAAATTTAGGCTTGTGCTATCTTACTTGCTGTGTGTATCTACTTTATTGCTACATATGTATTTGTTAACATGTCTATCTACGTTTTTATACAGTATCCTTGTGCAATCCATTTGAAAGTTCTCGCGACTGTTTATTTTTGTTCCAAAGGATTGTTGTTATGCTAAATACTTTTTTGTTCTGACTCCACGCCTCTCTTCTTTGATAGGTTGTCACTCCAATTGCACCGCTTAGCCAGCAGGTATGTATCATAATCATGTTTCTATGTAACTTTGAACCAATATGTGCAAATGCGATATATGGTGAATCTCTCTTACAAATGATCTACGAACTTTATACAGTTAAATTTCTTCCGAACTATTAAAAACATATAACATTCAAACTTCAAGAAAAATGTATAATAATGCATAGTTTAAAATTTTACTCGGTGTCCACTTAAGACGCTTTCACCATGCTGTTGCTGCCGTTGATAATACAGAACCAGTTGAAAGTCAAAAGTGAAAAATTTAACAGTTTAAACAGTCTACCTAAACATGAGAGTAAGTTACTCCATTGACAAAGCAGAATGGTTCACCTAACTTTATCAGTCAATGTTAAAGACGGAATTTTGCATTCACCTTGTCAATAACCTAATAATGTTAAAATGGTTAATCCATTAAAATACAATACAAATTACTGTTTTGTAAACAAATGAACATACCCAGTGTAATCTCACTTTAGCAAAGTGCTATTAGTAGGGGTTGGGGAGGGTGTGATGGTGGCAAACCTTACCCTATCTCAAGGGATATAGAGGCTGCTCCCACTAAGACCCCTGGCTCCGAAAAACCTTTTTCAAAATTTTGTTCTTTACATGGACAATATGGTACAGTATAAACTAGATAACATAAAAAATATAGCTAAAAGAATCACCACAAGCAACCATTCAAGAATATTAATAATGATAGTTGTAAACCACCACTAACCTATAGTGAGAAGTCAAGTATAGTAGCTATAGAAAGCAGGGCAAATATACAGGAAAAACCCTTGCTTAGTAATACTTGATTAGTAACTTCATTACTTGGATAATAGAGTTTTCCTTTGGGATATACATTTTGAATTTATTATTTATATATGTATGCTACGAATACGAATTTTGAGATTTATATAATTTTGATATTTTCAGATTTTAGATATTTCAAACATTTATGGTGACTGATATGTATGTAATTTATCATACTGTAATTTATTTAGATTTTTCGAAACATAAAATTATTGATGAAAAAAATGTATAATGTACTTGAAAGCCAAAAGGGTATACTTTTTAATCTAACACGTATATCCAATACCTGCGTGTATGCCCGATACCCAATAGGTAATCACCCGATGGGACTGGGATTAGCCATACCCGCCCATCGTTATCCATAATGTCCTCGGAGAGGTGCAAGTCTAGTAAATCATGTCCAATCCACACATCCCATGTCCGTTTGTGTTCCGTGATGTTAAGTCATCGAAGCTTTCAAGTTACAGTTTTGTAAATGTTTTTAAGTACATGCACCATCTTTATCTTCTTTTTTTTTCAAATCTTAACTGATCACCAGTGCAAATTAGAGCCTTAAAACTGTTGAACTTTAAAAAGTTTAAGTTGGTCAAGATGCCACAGTTCTCATGGGTATCAATTTGCTTCTCTTGGCATCCTTTAAGATATTACGGATAAAGTGTTTGTTCCATCATTTTAAGGGGCCTTAAAGTCACAGAACCGCTATGCCTGATGCATTTAGCAACTATTTTGGTTTCTTTGTGCTGAATAAGAACTTGTTCAACATTTAATCTGAGCAAAAAAATAATTGGTACCGATCTCCAACAAGAATTCATTTTCTTCAAGTTGCAAAAGGAATTCTTTTGTTGCTAGAGCAGAATTCGTCTTTGTGCAAATCTTATATCACTCTCGTATACTTTCCACTCCAGTAACCTTTTCTTCGCATTTCACAGTTCTACTAAAGCTTATTAAAGAGATAAGTTATAAAGGAACAGTCATACGTGCTTTAAGGGGCCTTAAAGTCTCCTCTTTCTGAGAAGCTGACATCTTCATGTAGTTGATATATTCTGTTATGCTAGAAAATACTTTGGATGCCATGCATTCCATCCTGAATCCTCAAATTCAAAATATGATCCCAACATCTAAAACCCACCAAATTAAGGACCAACTTCAAGTGCAAATCTTTTAACCGTCTTACCGTAGGGGCAATTTTAGGGGCTGTTTGTTTACCTCTTACTGGTTCAGCACTTAATCGTTCAGACTGTTTGTTTCACGAGCAAATGTGTGAATAGTTCAGACATTTGCCTTTGAATGGTTAAGCATTATACTGAGTCTGAATGGTTAAGACCTATAATATGAATTGGTCAGACACTTGCCTCTGAACGGTTAAGTATTATACTGACTCTTAATGGTTCAGACCTCTTACTGGTTTAGCACTTAATGGTTCAGACCTCTTACTCGTTCAGCACTTAACCATTCAGAAGTTGCCAAACAACCCCTTACTATTTTCATGTTCCTCGTTGGGTTTAGAATATTATAACTATATTTTCATGCCCACATAAAGTAATCAATTAATCTATAAATTATGGAATGTGCAGTAAGACAGTTAATCATGTAGTCTGATACGATTCCAAGTCCACCCTATGATGAATCGCTAGACATGTTAAGAAAGATATAATTTGTTACTATGCAGGCTGGATACTTTTGCTCTGTTTGTGAATGTGTAGTGAAAGATTCTGCTAACTATTTGGACCATATCAATGGAAAGAAGCGTAAGTAATCACTCTTATCTAAGAATTATTATTATTATTATTATTCTGCTCTCCTAAATATGATTATTGTTAATCCATCATCTGCTACAGATCAAAGAGCTTTGGGGATGTCTATGCGGGTAGAACGGGCATCTCTTGAACAGGTAGATATCCATACATGCATTGGATACTGAAATATGTTTCATAATTTCACTTGGTTAAAGATGTTCATTAGATAACTAATCACTAGGTCATTGAACATGTAAAAGCATCAAGTTTGATGAACCCCAAAGTAAAGTAAGCCTTGTTAATATCTTTACTTTTTTATGTGGGACAGGTTCAGCAACGATTTGAAAACGTCAAGAAGCGAAAAGAGACGGGAACATTTACTGAGCAAGGTATAGCCAGCTTAGAATTAATTGGACTAAGATTTTGTAATAAGAATTTGACAATCTTGATCAAAAGTGTTTATGATCAAACCAACTCAACCTGACCCGTGTTGAAAATAACCCACTTTGTTGCTTACGTTAGATCTTGATGAGCGAATCTTGAAGCAACAGCAAGAAGAGGAGGAAAGGAAGCGTCAGAAGCGAGAAAGGAAAAAAGAAAAGAAGGTGAGTTTTTATCTTTTGTGGGGCTTGACATTAATGCAGGATGTGAAAATAAACGAGTTGATATATTATGATGTTCCATTTTTGTTGTTTTTGATTGCTTAATTGTTTACAAAGGAGTCTGATTGATGTGTATGTTTATGTTTTTTTAACAGAAAGAGAAGGCAATAGAGGAGGAAGTTGAAGTGGACCCTGATGTTGCAGCTATGATGGGTTTTGGAGGTTTTGGCTCATCCAAAAAGTAAAAAAAAAATAGAAATTTTATTTTTGTTGTTTTGATCTTGATACATGAAAACTGCAACAGGAAGTTATTCTGTACATTAAGTCTACTCATTTTATCTAATGCCTTCTATGACAATGCTCTTGATTTTTTTTAGTGTTTTTGAGATATTGCTGTTACCCTACAATATAAATAAGACTATGTTGAAAGTTCTTTTAAAGGTTTTATGAGTTAAAAATATATACTTTATAAAATAACATTACAGCAATACAGCGTATAATTATGAAATTTTGTATCTAAAATAGTTAATACCTTTATTCTTCAATTAAAATCCTGCTGCATCATACTTGTTCTCTTCGTCGTCCTGATTAGAATTGGTCACCTTTCTTTTGCTGCTCGGCATTCGCACCTTGCATATTTGTCTCTTCCTCTTCAATTTGAGTCGTTCTTCCGCTAATTTCTTGGTGACACATTCCGTAATTTAAAGTAAACAACTATGAGATATACATCCGTACCCCAATCATAACCCAAATCATGGGCTGTCCTTCCCCATATTCGTCGTTTGGTAGTTTCTTTGAATCCTCCAAAGGTTTGAACAAACACACACGACTTGTCGTTTGGTAGTTTCTTGGATTGTTAATGAGTTGGGTATAAAGCCTATCCTTTTCCTTCATTGTTTCTTTTCATGTTCTTTGTTTCCTCTAAATCTAAAGTGACTTTGTAACAACTCCGCCTCAGTTTCCGTACTCATGCCAACATGTTCTTGATTTCTATCGGTTTCAAATGTTTTGGTTACATAACACAATGTTCCTTCGTATGTTATCTCAAATCCTTGTAACAACTGGTTCAAGACTAAGAACATTCTAATTAAGCGTAGGAACATAGTATACCATTCATATCTTAAATTCACAATCCAGTATACGTTGTTCACATACCCTCATTAAATGTCCAGGTTGTTTGCAGTAGTAGCAATCATAGTTCTTCCAACCTTTCTTGTTCTTTTTCGCTCTTCGAATTTTCTTTGACCGCTTTTGATCGACATCTTCTTCGATGCCTTCCTTGATCGGAATAGAAGAAAAATTTACAGGATCTTTTACAGTTATCGTGTCAACTCGTTCACATATGTCACTGATGAAACTTGCGTATCTTCTATGTCTTCTTTAACTAAACTTCAGAGAGACCTTTTGGTCAGGAGTGTACCGAATTATAAGGCTTATAATTACCAACACACTGCAGAGAAATGAGAGCATTTCACACACTTGATTACATTTGAATGATACAAGTATATGGGTATTTATACGTCTGCCAGCGTCTACAGTCGACCATTGCAACCCTTTTGTTTAGACGGCAATACAACTACCAACTTTCTTCCTAATTGGCGTCGTGACAAATGCTTATACACCCGATAAATATCATCACATGTGATTATTATTCATAGGACTTTAATTAATAATGTTTTGCTTTGATGCTAAGTTTAGATTAGATTCCAACATATTCTACCGTTTCAAAAAATTATCAATACTGACGTATCAAGAAAGGAGACATTAAAAAAATTAGACAGACCCAGAGGTTGACTTTTCTGTGCACAACTTTCTCCTGACTCGGTCTATATGGATGGGTTTGATTTTTTAAGTTTCTTTTTATGATCTTCTTACCATCTACTGTCCTCATCCACAACAAACCATGTCAATGTTCCCTGGAAAACTGCTCTTCTGCATCTCTCTGATTCACATTTATTTAATCAATACCATCTCTCTAGCTCAGCCCGATTTCGTTTTCAACCGCTGTGAGAATGCAGAAAACTACACCGCAAGTAGTGCCTACCAAAGGAATCTCGACACTACCCTCTCCAGCCTCCCCACCACCAACTCTGGCTTTGGTTTCTTCACCTTTTCCACCAGACAAGGCAACGATACAGCCAACTCTATCGCACTTTGTCGAGGCGATGTTAATCAAGATGAGTGTAGCAGTTGTCTGAATGACTCCATTGTTAACTTGCGAAAACTCTGCCCAAATCAAAAGGAAGCATTAGGATACTACGACCACTGTTTGTTGCAATATTCCAACAATGATTTATTGGTATACCCACAAAAAAAAGATTACTTTTTTCAGTTTAATCCACAGAATACAACGGATATTGATAAGTTCAACGGTGCTCTACGACCGTTAATGGACGAGCTTAGAGGTGCTGCGGCCGCTGGAGGTTCGCTACTAAAGTTTGCCTCTGGGAACAGGACCGGTCCGGGATTCGATAGGATTTACGCTCTTGTGCAGTGTGCTCCTTACTTAACGGAGCAGCAGTGTAGTGAGTGTTTGGAGGTTGAAGTCAGTAAGATAGGGATTCATGATAATGGGAAAATTGGAGGCAAAATAGTTCTACCTACTTGTTATTTTAGGTTCGAGATATATCTGTTTTTTAACCAGAGTTTTCGAGCCACTCCCTCACCGTCATTTCTGTAGGTCGGCGCCACCACCGCCACCAGGTATGATTGATAGTAATTTCTCGTAAGTTATAACCGTATGTAATAGCAGTGAGAACTGTCTGTATAATACTAATCTATGTGATGTAATGAACTGTTCATTTACGCCTAAATAAGTCGTTTCGACTAGCGGTTTGTGGTGGTATGATGCTTGCCCAAGTGGGCTCATATTGTTGAGTTTTTTCCTTCTTTTTTTTTAACAAAGTGTAAAATTAAGTGGTTATCTACTTTCTTTGAAAAGACAGTCTTCTTTTTTGCCCAATCACACAACATGCTAACAATATGACCACTTGGTTTTTGCGGATTGGCGATCCGCTAGAAGAGAAATGAATCCAGAATAGGTCCTTCACGCTTAAGGCATAAATAGGCTAGATGGAGCACCAAGATGATAACATCAGCCAGACAATTGTAAAGTGATAGCAGACAGTTAGAATATGCTCAAGACATTCATCCTTTCACCACAAAGAGGACATAGGAGTGAGGGAATGTTGATCCGTGTTCCGACTTAGAGCAAGACGAGTTGGCAACCTATTTAACAAGGCACACCATCCGAAAGTGTTCACTTTCCGTGGCAGCCAACTGTTCTCTTCGAACACATCACCTGACACGCCACCGTGATGATTTTTTGTGCTCCTAATTGAGAAACCCCCTTGTATCCCCAAGCCTAGGGGTATGCCTAGGTCGGTTTGGTTCGGTTTTTAGCATTAACCATAACCGAACATTGGTTACAGTTAATCGGTTATTAAGTCGGTTATGGTTCAGTTTCGGTTAACTAACCAAGCAAGGTTTGATTATAAATAGGGTTGCGCATTAGGGGCGGACTTAGCTTAGGCCGTTTTTTTTTATAAGATAACCAGACTAAATTTGTTAGTTAAACTATCGATGTGGAGCCATCCCCAATTGAACCCTTGTTAGATAAACCTCTAAAGAGGAATGCAGCTACTATTAAGGAACAATTTAGATTTAAGGATATTCTACAACACCCCACTTGTCTCAGCTTTCAAAGGCAGAAACTTAGTATGTCTAGGTAAGAAGTGTAATGTGGCTCTGTTTTGAATCTCTAGGCCCATTTAACTAATAGACTGATTTGCAGCTTTTGATGAACCCAAACCCGGATCCCTTTTTTTGGAGCTACCATGAGATCCCAACCAACGAAAGCCATGTTAGATTTTACTTCTGAATCCCCCTCCAAAAATGTTCCTGAACGGGCACACTTTATTTTATATTAATTATAATAAATATGCATCCATGTTATCACAAAACATACTACTGACTAGGTTTTATACATTGTGGGCTAATGAGAAAATAAGTTAATCAATAAAACATATACAAGTAAACTTAAAATCATGTTAGAATTGTTATTTGCAATTAATAATCAAAGTCTCTTGTGTTTTGTGGTCACGATAAAACAAAGAAAACAATAAATAATTTGGAAGTAATTAACTGAATTAATATTGCAAAATAAATACTAGTAATGGGATGATTAAGTTAATTGTTTACTTTGTTGTTACGTGTACAGGAGTAAAATTGGCTTTTATTCAACATGGTATAAAAGAAGATGAATTTAAGAGAAACTGTTGAAGAAGTAACTAAAAGATGATGGATGCACGTGACCGTGACCTGCATATCTATTTTGAATTCCAGTCAGAATATATTGGGTTGAATTTAGGGCATGTTTGAGATTGCTTTTTGAAACAATTCATTGAGTTATTAGATTGTTTCTATAGGTCGCGCGTTTGTGGCGGCGACACATTAGTTGTTTATAGGTAATGGCAGGCTATGTGATCCGTTAACTATATGAAAAGGCGTGTTTCAATGTATCTGGTCTAACTCAGTATAACCTATATAAGCATCGTAGCTACAAAAGAAACAGAATCGAACCTGAATTTGTTCGTTTATTGAGGATTCCAAATCCACCAAAAGCTAGAAGTTACCAGTCATCATATGTACAACAAGTTCTTGAGACACAAATCCACCACTACATGCACACCAAATTACATAAATCACTACCACCCCACATGATGCAGGTTAAAACCACACCAAACTTCCCAGCCCAAACCTTTCTGTTTAGATCTAGCCTTGACCCAGTTCAAACTTAAAGTCTTGACATCACCTGCAATCTTCTGGACCGACCATCTATTTTGATTAAATCCCGCCTCGTTACGTGCTTTCCAGATACACTATATTGCCGTGAGGCATACCGCGTGGACAACTTTCTTCGCCTTTGTCGATAAGTGAAAAGGAAAGGGAAAATTCATTTTGAAAGTTAGGAAATCATGACTTTTCAAAACTCCTTTTAACTTTTGAATAAATAATTACAAAAATGCCCTAACCTAATCCTTTTAGATGAATAAGCTAAGCCAAAAACCTTTTTATAATACAATTTATTGATTTATTGAGTTTTCCCATCACATAAGCTAATCCAAACACTTTTTTAAAAACTCGTTCTGGATAAGTCATAAGGACTTTGTCAAAAAGGTCATTTTTAAGTTAAATAAGCAAAATCCCAAACACCCCCTTGTATCATTGGAAGTTTAATGGGGAGATTCAAATCCGAAAAAGATAACTTGTGGGTGAAAGTCATAATTGTGAACTAATCAATCCATGCAAAGAAACTTGGGAAGCAAGGGAATTGATTAAAATAAGTTTATGGATATTAGTGGAAATTAGTGATCAGATAGGTATAAGTTTCTAAATTATTAGGAGTTTGAATCTAATTTTTATTGTTTAGCTTATTTGTCAAGTAATAGTCCTATATATATACAGCTAGGTTTTATTGAATGGTATTTGTTCATAATAAAATAGAGTTCGTAACTAGTGATTAGTTAAATAAATCTTCGTGTATGTGTTGTTTTCTGGACCTGATTGTTCTAATAATTGGTATCAGAGCATAGGTGATCTACGATCTGTTTAAGAGTTCAAGAAGCGACATGGGGTGTCTAACCATTGCTAGTGGAGATTCCGATAGTTGCAAGGTGTGCAACTCAGTTTTTCTGATCAAAGAACTTGAACCAAGATGGCTGACAGTGAAGGGCAGATTATTAATTAACCGGTTAGGGAGCCGAGTGCAACCTCTCTTCAATGTCCGAAGCTTACAAAAACAAACTACAACACGTGGGTAGTGATTATGGAATCGATACTTGATGCCTAAGTGAAAAAGCACCGGTTGAACTTAGTGATATCCGGGGATATATAAGTCGCAACCAGGGTGTCTCTGCATAAAAGGTTACCCTCTCACTTCACTCTTTGGGTTGTAAGCTCGCTCCGGCTGATCTGTAAAACTAGCAACGCCGTTAGTCTCGCCACGGGGAAAGGGGTGGTTTTCTCCGTGACCATACTCCGGCGGAAGAATAAGTATCTAGGATGGTAAGCGAATTATTGCAAGTATAAGCGAGAGCTTATGTGTGTGGTGTATAGTCCTGCCAGTGTGTAAGCGTGGTTTTACTTGGAGATCCGATACTTACTTAAAGCCGAAAAAAGGTATGTTCAGGAGAAATGCTGGTGGGCCTTGGGCCCGGCCCATACAGCCAGAGACATCCTTTTTGTCCCTCTACGTCAGACATTAAATGCTCCTTACAGGAGAATTAATGTCTACTGTCGGGAGGTATGCTCTGTCAGATGTTGAGTGCTGCCACGTGTAAAGGCAGCCTTTTCTGGTGTCAGGCCTGTTGCCAGCCTAAAGTGAAGAAGGTGGAACAGTCACTGGCGGAGATGTGGTTGGTGTATGGTCTGACACTTGCCTCACTGGTCATGAGCACTGTCACACGCAACCTGCCGAGTAACATTCGGTCACAGTTCTGCCATTTCATACCCTGAGGTATGGTCAACATCTCTTAGTGCTTACCCCTTCTGCGAGGCTGTTAAGGTTTTTCCCGCCAGCGCAGGGTGTCAGGGGTATATCCTTTTGTCCCAAGACTATGAGGCGCTTCTCATGTGTGTCTTGTCCTTGCAAGGTTTTGGGATTCACAACTCAGAGGAATGTTGTTGTGCGTAGGGTGTAGTGACCTGCGCTTGTGAGTCTAACTTGCCGTCGTGGCGAGTACACAAGGCTCGTTGTGTGACTAAATTGTATTGGTCTAATTCACCGTTGCACTGAGTGCGCAAGGCTCATTGTGTAACCTATAAATACTGGTCTAATTCACCGTTGTGCTGAGTGCGCAAGGTTCATTGGTGACCTATAAATGCTGGTCTAATTCACCGTTGCGCTGAGTGCACAAGGTTCATTGTGTGACCTATAAATGCTGGTCTAATTCACCGTTGCGTTGAGTGTGCAAGATTCAGTGTATGACCTATTGATCCAAGGAAGGCGCACCATTGCACATTGTGTGCAAGGTTATCCTTGTAGAAATGTGGTCAAGGGTATGGTCGTTTGGGACCATAGCTCCTCAAGTTTACCCAGTCCAGTGCTGCTCCTATGCGCATGTTGTAAGGTAGAAGGAGTGCTGGACTAGCAGAGTTGTTGCTTGCGTCGTTACTGTGGTGGCGAGTATTTTGCTAAGGGTTGAGAGGAAACGTTTGTGTGAAGGAAACGTTTTGTCTTCAACTCTTGGAATTTGAAAATCTGATCTTCTGACATTGCAGGTGGGTTGGTGAGAAAAAGTGGGAGTTGAAAAGACGTTTGACAGCTGTAGCATGCACTCAGCCGCTTCGTCTGCTATTCATTTAATGGATTGGCAGGGAGCGTGGTGGCCACGCACGCACGTAACCGTCACTACCCACTCGCTCGCCACGCGTCCTTCTATGACTGGGTGCTGTTACCACGTGTGAGACACGTTCTCGGAGCGCATTAAATGTGAGCGCTACAAATAGGGGTGCTCCGGTAGAGCTTTCTTCATTCATTCACATTTCTTCCAACTTTTTCTCTGATTCTTGTTGAATTCTTCAGTCCTTAAAAAAAATTCAAAAATTTTCTTTCTTTGTCTCCGATGGCATCTAGGGAGCCTGAGGCTGCCGCCGGTGCCGCTGCTCCGCCTCTTTTGCCGGCTTGCAAGTTGAGCCGGCAGGCGTTTGATGACATTCTATCCAGCTTCCGGTTTCCTCCCACTTGGGACGCCGGTTGCCGGCGGAGGGTGAGACGGCCACTGATGCTCCGGCGGGTTACATCACCATATTCTCTGATTTCTTTGGTGATGGGAACTTCCGGTTGCCCGCCACCAAGTTTTTCTTGGAAGTGCTACAGTATTATGGATTCCACCTTTCCCAGTTAAATCTGATGGGAATGGTGAGAATCAGGCACTTTGAGTTTCTTTGCCGGTCGTCTGGGTCTGTTCCCACCGGCGACCGGTTTAGTATTTTTTATCAACTCCAGTGCTCAATGTGGTTTTATTCTTTTCAGCACAGTGCACAGGCGCGGAAAAATTTGCTTTCTCCCCCAAGTCCTTCCATGATTGGAAGGCAAAATTCTTTTTTGTGAAGGCCGGTGTTATACCGGCGCCTATGGTGTTCCGGGGGCCGGAAGAGATTCCGGCGGAGACCCTTCCAGTACCAGTGCTTGACGCCTGGTATTGTGACTTGAAGGAGATTCCGGCAATTCGGTTGTCGGAGAGGATACTGGTGGCGGCATGGATGAGCCTGGTGTGGGGGCCCGACTGCCGGTCTCGACTAGTGTATGTTGAGGTCAATCGCAGTAAGCATTCTTATTCTCTTGTTTCTTCTTTGATTACGACTTGTGGATTTGTTCATCATGCATGTGTTGTGTTTGCAGGAGCCCCGTTGTTCTTGGCCGCCTTCCAGAGGAAGGAAGGGCGAATGGAGAAGCTTCCCTTGAAGCCAGATGAGCCTACCTGGTACGCGCAGGTCCTGGGCAATTTTGCCATGATCAAGGACGCATACCTAGAGGCACCTGCGCCACCAACTGGTGAGTCTTGATTGTTCACTTGCGTACCTTTGCAGGTGACTTATTTGTTGTCCTTGTTTAAATGCAGGTGCTCTGATGGATTTGGGCATTGGCCCAGATTACAAGAAAAAGAGACGCGCGGGGTCGAGCGCGGTGGTGGAGAGGGAGGCAGCTCAACCCGGGGCAGGCCCTCCCAAAGGTAAGCGCGTTATCATTGACAAGTGGAAAACTTATGTGGTCATCTCTGACTCATGGGAGGGTCTTGAACCTTTAGGTGCAAAGAGGGCTGCACCAAAGCAGGCGGTTATCCCAACCGCCATACCTGCTAGCCCGGAGGAGGCTGAGGAGGTCCCAGAAGTGCCTCTGAAGCGGAAGAGGCGCCCGAAGGAGAACCTCTCCGCGCAACCCCCTAAAAAGGTTGAGCGGAAACATTTTGGGAAGGTGGCGGATTTGGGATCACTAACCTCTAGAATATCCCTTTGTACCCCTTGATATTTCCTTCCAGTTTTTATGTTGTATGTGACTAACCCTTGTTGTTATGCAGAGGGGGATGAGCCGGTTTTTGTTGATTCCGGCACATGCGTTGGGGAAGCAGAATCCTCGATGACCTAGGCCGGTGGTCAAGGAGGAAGTTCTGCTGCAGGGGCAGAAGAACCGGTCGGCGTGAGGAGGGGCCTCACGTGGAGGTGGAAGGTACAGGTATGTGTAGTAATGTGGGTTCCCCGGTTTTTGGAAACTCCGGGTGTTCCATTGACGCAACCACAGTAGGATATTGAAGAACATGTGGTTGTTGTTGTTGAGGAATCACAGGTGGATCTTGGGGAACCCTCTGTGGAAGTGGAAGAATCGGGGTTCGTTGTGCAAGAACCCGTTGTGGTGGGGGCAGAACATGCACATCTGGGTGGTTCAGTTAATGCTGTTGAGGTGGGGCCATCGGGAGCGGCGTCCGCCAAAGAGGTTCAGACTGGTGCTCCACAAGGACATGTGGAGGAACCATTACCTGGGGGCAGCGCGGGATCTGCCGCCCTTGGTTTGTCTCCCATCCGCCCGGATGAGACTCCAGGGGATTATTATTACAGGTCATTTTCCTCTGCTCAAGCTGAAGAGATCCACACTCCTGTGTGGAAGTTGGAGAAAGGAGATGACTTTTCTCACTGGCCGGCGTGATGTGAGTTTTTTAAGGGAGCTTTCCCCCCGGCGGAGGTACGTTTGCTTTCTGATCGTGAAGAAGAAGAGACGTATCATACGTACCTCCAGACAGCTACCAGGTTCACCTCGGTGACCTACAAGATTGTTCGTGAATGGCGGGGCCTGGTGAAAGAAAAAAAAACCTTGAGGCTTCTCAAGAGACCCATGGTAGGGAGCAAGCCCAAGTGGTTGCGCGTGAAGCTGCGGTGTTGGCACGGGAGACTGTCTTCGCCGATAATTAGCGACTTGAAGGGTGGTCTGCGCCGGGGTGGAAGAATCGGGCCGAAGCCTCGATGCCAAACTTGCTGAGGAGTGCAAGTTGTGGAAAGAGGCTTGTGAGAGGGATAACAGGGAGAAGAAATCCCTAAGGGATGAATTGGCCCAGTTGCGCGCTGATGTGGTACGCGAGAGAAAGGAGAAGGAGGCGGTGGCTGCCTCGGCTGGACAAGCCAGTGTGCAATGGGAGCACAACGAGCAGAAAGAGGTACCCCCTTTTCTTTGTTTCATTCTTTATTGATATGTCTAAGTTATGATGCTAACCTTGTTACAATCAAACAGGTCGAAGCTTGCGCTGCTTTAGCGAGCGCTAAGAAAGATCTCCAAGCAGCCTCGGTGAAGAATGCTGATCTCGTGCGTAAGCTGCAGTTGGCGGAGGCGAAGGTGAAACGGGAGAGAAAAAGTTGGAGGATTCTGAAAACTCCCGCGCCATCTCCGAATCGTTGGTGGAATCGCTCACCAACAACATGTTGTGGCTTCAACAGCATGGGATTGGCCATGTAAGTGTCTTCACTTGTTATTTTTCTGACCTTTATGGAATGGCTCTGATCTCTCCTTTGTATTTGCAGATTGCCAATTCCATTGTCAACTCCGTGGAGTTGGATGGTGCAGTAGCTAAGCTGGTGGTTGTTGCGCGCCATGATGGGCATGCGCAAGGCTATGCTGAGTGTGCGCAACAAGTCACTCATGCCTTGGATACTCCATGGGATTCTAGCCATGCCTCCACTCACGGAGTTAATACTGGAGCTGTCTTCGAGAGGGCGCAACAGGGGTATGACCGTCTTGAAATCCTGGCCTTGGAGTCGGTAAGCGAGGCGCTTACCCATGATAACTTCGTCGACCGCTTGAAGGATATCTTTCCGGAAGACACTGAGGTTGCTGCTGAAGAAGAAGACTAGTGTAGGATCCTTGAAGTAATAGTCTTGTAGGATCATTGTTTGCGCTGCGCTTTGACGTGGTTATGTACATATTTTTCTATCCTTTAATGAAATGTTTCTTTTCTGTTACAATAATTGCGTATGGACTACTTTGTGTAAGAATAGCGAATGAAACTGGTAATGAACTCGTGCGCGGATATCAGCTCCTATGGGTGCTACATAGGTAATGACTTATGTTTTACGAGTCATTGTGCACCAAGGTGTTTTTGTGTATACTCAAAGTGGTTCCGCGCATTTGTAACGAAACATTAAGGCACAATATGAAGTAATTCTTATCTTTATTACATAATTGGGCGCAAGGGCCGCATTTTTGAATAGACAAGAGACTATGAACGTGGAGGTTTACACGTAGCACCGTCTTAGTTGCTGCACATTCCATGTCCTAGGGATACTTGTTCCATCTAAGCGCTTAAGGGTGTATGCGCCTTTTCCCAAGACTTCATGAATAACATAAGGACCTTCCCATTTGGGTGCCAGTTTTCCAGGACGTTCGGCGTAGGATGCCTCATTGTCGTGTAGAACAAAGTCACTCGGTAGAAAGGTGCATATGCGGACTCGCGCGTTGTAATATTTCTCTAGCTTGGACTTGTATTTTGCTTCATTGATGGCAACATTTTCGCGCCTTTCTTCTAGTAAGTCCAAGTCTAGTCTGCGCTCCTCCTCATTTTTTTGTTTTTGCGCAGCTAATATGCATGGTGATGGGAGGTCTATTTCTTCAGGAATCACTGCCTCCGTCCCATACACAAGGCTAAAGGTAGTTTTGCCTGTGCTGGTTTTAGGCATGGTTCGATGAGCCCATAAGATGCTTGGCAACTCATCTACCCAACCTCTGCGCGCTGTTCCCAACCTTGTCTTGATTCCCTCGACTATACTTTTGTTAATCCTTTCCACTTGGCCGTTCCCTTGAGGATGCGCGGCCGAAGTGAAAACGTGTTCGATATGCATCTCTTTCATCCATTGTTGTAGTTCTTCGGCTGCGAAATTGGGGCCGTTATCGCTGACTATGAGCAGGGGTAACCCGAAACGGCATATGATGTGTTTCCAAATGAACTTTCGCACTAGTTGCTGTGGTGGATGCGAGAGGTTTGGCTTCTACCCATTTGGTGAAATAATCAACTGCAATGATTATGAATTTCACCGCTCCTGGAGCATCTGGGAATGGTCCCACCATATCGATTGCCCATTGTTAGAAAGACCAAGTTAACCGGAACCAAGGGATTCTTGGGGCGCAGTGTCTTTGGAGCATGGCGCTGGCATGATGCACATTTGCGCAATGTTTCAACCGCATCAAGGTGCATGCCAGGCCAATAATATCCGACGTTCATGATCTTTGCTACGACCATGCGTGGGGCGGCGTGAATTCCGCATAACCCTTCGTGTATTTTGCGGATCAAGTACTTGGCGTCTTGCGCATCAACGCAACAAAGGAGTGGTCCAAGGTATGACTTCGTCCTTGGGTTATCTTGAAATGTTGGAATTTGGTTATTAAGGCTAGCGCCTGTTCTAGATACAAGTCCATGACCTCGCCCTTTGCATCATACAGGCCGTTGACCTGTCCGGCGACTAAGAGTGAGTCGACATGGGCTTCCAAATTCTGCGCACCCATCTTGATTGCTAACCGAAGACCTGCCAGGAACGCGTCGTACTCAGCTTCATTATTTGTGCTTTTAAAATCCAACCTGATGGCATAGGTGAATTCTTGATTATCGGGCTTATTAGGCGAAGACCTGACCCTGCGCCAACGTCGTTGGACGCGCCATCAGTGTGAAGTATCCATGCGCTGTTATCCGTAACTGGCGCTGGATTCTGTATTTCTTCACACTCCTGCGCTTTATTCTGCAGGACTTCCGCGATAATATCGACCAATATCTGGCCCTTTATTGCCGGTCATGGTTTATACATAACGTTGTATCTGCCAAGCTCGATCGCCCATTTTGCTAGGCGACCGGAAATATACGGCTTTGGCAAAATTTGGCCTAGATGGTAGTTCGAGAGAACTGTTATTCGTGGCCTGAAAAATATCAGTGCAACCACCGGGATGCATGGACTATAGCTAGAGCTAGCTTTTCCATCATCGGATATCGAGTCTATGGGTCGGTAAGCATTTTACTGACGTAGAAGATCAGAGTTTGAACTCCTACGCGTTCTACTAGCAGAACTGCTCCCAGAGCGACATCTGATGCGGAAATGTAGAGTATCAGTGGCTCCTTCTTCTGCGGTGCGGTGAGCGTTGGTATCTGAATCAAGCATTCCTTCATTTGGGTGAAGGCCTTCTCCGCATCTGGAGTCCACTGAAACTTGTTCTTCTTCACACAATTTCGCAAAGTGCTGGAATGGGAAGGACTTCATCGCGTGGTTTGCCAGGAACCTGTTCAGTGCAGCCAGTCGCCCCACCAACTGTTGCATCTCTTTGATAGTTGAGGGTGATTGCATACGCTGAATCGCTTCCACTTTGTGGGATTGACTTTAAAGCCATCACGCGTAACGATGAATCCCAAAAATTTGCCTTCCTCCGTTCCAAAAGAGCACTTGCTGGGGTTCAGCTTCAGATTTGCCTTGCGCAAGGAGGCAAACGTTATTTTTGGATGTTTGCCAACATCTTCTCCTCATCCAAGCTCATGATGACTAGGTCATCAATGTATACTTCCACGGTTTCACCAATGTCATCCCAAAAGACATGGTCCATTAAGGGTTGATAGGTGGCTCCTACGTTGCACAGTCCGAAGGGCATTTTTATGTAGCAATAAATGCCCTTGTCTGTCGGAAAGCGGTCTTGTCTTCCTCCTGTTTCTTCATCTGGATCTGGTGGTAGCCCTTGTAGCAATCAAGGAAACATTTCCACCTGCATGAAGCCAAAGAGTCCACCTTTTTGTCGATTTCCGACAAGGCGTAGCAGTCCTTGGGACATGCCTTGTTGAGATCTTTGAAATCGACGCACATGCACCAACCGCCGTTGGACTTTTGGACCATGACTGGGTTGGCTACCCATGTCTGATAACGCACTTCTCGGATAATTCCTGCTTGGAGAAGCTCTGTGACTTGCTCGTTCAGGGCGCAGGTCTTTTCAGGCCTAAAGCTGCGCTTCTTTTGAATGATAGGCTGAACTGAAGGGAAAGTGTGTAGTGCAGGCTCAGCTATTTCCCTTGGCACCCCTGTCATGTCCGCCGGTGACTATGCGTAAATATAAGAATTTCGGAACAACAACTCTTTCAACCGCGCCTTGACTGCGGGGGTCATGGCGGGTCCAAGGAGCACGGTTTATTCCGGGTACTTGTTGTTAAGTACCCATTTCTCTGGCTCGTCGGAAGATGGCTTAGGTTGCTTTATTGGTGGTTCCTCGTCAACAAACATGATTTCCTTCCTTGAATACATGATAGCCACCCCGGTTTCTGTTGGAAAACCGCAAGCGGCGTGGGGGATGCAAGTAATCATGCTGAAATCTCATTGGGCGCGCCGTCCTAATAGTACGTCATGGCGCGAGGTTGCGGGCATGACCATGAAATTGACCTGGACGCTACGAGTGTGGCGCCCATTGGAGAGAATGACTGGAAAATAAATCTGTCCCAAAGGCAAAACAGCCTCATTGCAGAAACCAGTGAGTGGGAAATCCACCGGTTCCAGGCGTGCTTTGTCCCCCAGGTCAAGTTGCTGGAAGCACTGTTCATATATAATGTCCATAGAGCTTCCAGGGTCTATGAACATGTAGTCAGTGCGATAGTGACCGAAGATACCGGTTATCACTACCGGTCGGTCTTCTTGTGGACCCCGGGGACGACGGGGAAGATGACCTGCTGCTCCCGCCAGTGAGACGTGCAGCTCTTCTGGTGGTTTCGCTTGCGCGAAAGACCACCCTGAATCATATGAACAACTTTCATTTTCTTATTACTCGGGCCCTCGCCGCCTCGAGTAATTTGGTGCACCTCCTTGAGCACGTTTTGTAATAAGTGAGTGAGCTTCCCACTTTTGAGTGCCTTCTCATTCTCCATGCGCAGGGAGATGCAATTGTCGGTTGTGTGCCCCTTGTCTTTGTGATAATCGCAGAAGAGGTTGGGGTCTTGACCTTTCCTGTTGTGCGTCGGCGGTGGTTGTTTGAATTGGTGGTCTTCTGTGTTGAGAACCTCCGTCGGAGTCTTCGTCAGTGGGGTCCATTGGCGATCGCGATTATCTTGTTTTATTGCTTGCTGGGAGGCGAGCTTATTAATGGTCGCGCGAGCGTCGACCGGTGTGTGGGGAGGGTTTTGGTTGTGGTCCCTCCACCCTTTATTCTTTTTCCCGAAACTCCTGCTCAAGTCTTGGGGGCGGTGATGAGGTAGGGGAGGTCTACTGTTGTTGAGATTGCGCTCTGTTTGCGTGTAGACCTTTTCCACCGCCATAAATTTCTCCCAGCTCTTGGGGAGACCTGTAGTCCCTGACAAGACTTTGATCATCTCGTCACAGCGTACGGCGTACTTGAACTGTGCACGAATCAGGTCTTCATGCACATCCCCTATCTCCGACACCTCTTTGTTGTGGCGGGTGATGAAGTCTTCGAGACTTTCATCATCCCGTCGCCAAATATTCATTACGTTAGAGTAGTCTCTGACGTAACGCCTTTGCTGACTGAAATGCGCCAGGAACTTGTCCTTCAAGTCATTCCAAGACGCAAGTTTGGCCATGGGCAAGTTATCAAACTACAAGCGTGCATCACCTGTGAGGGTTTGAACGAACAGGTGACACCACATTGGTAGTGTCCATCCTCTAATCAGGCCTGCGCTAGTAAAAAGACGCAGGTGGTCATCCGGGTCAGTCAACCCGTTGTATTTTCTGATGTTGGAGGGCAACTTTGCACGCTCCAACGGTGCGAGAGCTATCTCCTTGATGAACATGGAGTGCTCGGCTGCGTCCACCGGCCGGTAAATCAAGTTGTAATCATGCTCGGCCTCCTGGTTGTAACCGCCGCGTGGAGCGGATCTGTAGGCCGCATGATTCTTGGGTATCCGGTGATAAACACTAGTGCTATCACCTTCACCCTAGGTTTTGTCTTCCTCACGCTGGGTGTACTGCTGACCTTGAGGACGCGGGCCCAGCCGTGAGTGGACAGATGCTCGTCTGAGAGAGCGAGACTCCGGTTTAGGCGGATGTTGTGTGTACTCCGTCTCCTGTGGGTGGTGACTATATGGTACTCTCGCCCCTGCCGGCGAATCATAACTCAGAATCCTTGGTGTAGGCGAAGGATGCACCTGAACGGCGGGTTGTAGTGGGACAGGAGGAGTGTTTGTCTGCGCACAGAGTTGCGCATAGACGGCGTTCAGGGCCGTCTGAGACTTTATGAACCATGACATCGGTGTCTCACCCTGAGGCAAAACCGGCGTGATTGGAACAAAGGGAGTCTCTACCTGTGCTCCATGGGTGATCGGGATGTTTATTCGGCCAGAGCCGTGTTGAGCTCCGGTATCCTCGGAAGAGTCTTCCCTCACTTTCCGTCGATACGAGAGGTTTGAACCGGGTTCTTGCCTCTGCCTCGAGGGCCTCGTGGGGTGGTTGATGGAAAATCAGCCATAAGGAGATGAGGCTTGGAAAGGTGAAAATGGGAGGGAGAAAACTGGAAATAGTGAGAAAAATAGCGGATAGCGCCAATGAAGAAGCACCGGTTGAACCTAGTGATATCCGGGGATATATAAGTCGCAACCAGGGTGTCTCTGCATAAAAGGTTACCCTCTCACTTCACTCTTTGGGTTGTAAGCTCGCTTTGGCTGATCTGCAAAACTAGCAACGCCGTTAGTCTCGCCACGGGGAAATGGGTGGTTTTCTCCGTGATCACACTCCGGCGGAAGAATAAGTATCTGGGATAGTAAGCGAATTATTGCAAGTATAAGCGAGAGCTAATGTGTGTGGTGTATAGTCCTGCCAGTGTGTAAGCGTGGTTTTACTTGGAGATCCGATACTTACTTATAACCAAAAAAAGGTATGTTCAGGAGAAATGCTGGTGGGCCTTGGGCCCGGCCCATACAGCCAGAGACATCCTTTTTGTCCCTCTACGTCAGACATTAAATGCTCCTTACAGGAGAATTAATGTCTACTGTCGGGAGGTATTCTCTGTCAGATGTTGAGTGGTGCCACGTGTAAAGGCAGCCGTTTTTGGTGTCAGGCCTGTTGCCAGCCGAAAGTGAAGAAGGTGAAACAGTCACTTGCGGAGATGTGGTTGGTGTATGGTCTAACACTTGCCTCACTGGTCATGAGCACTGTCACACGCAACCTGCCGAGTAACCTTCGGTCACAGTTCTGCCATTTCGTACCCTGAGGTATGGTCAACATCTCTTAGTGCTTACCCCTTCTGCGAGGCTGTTAAGGTTTTTCCCGCCAGCGCAAGGTGTCAGGGGTATATCCTTTTGTCCCAAGACTATGAGGCGCTTCTCATGTGTGTCTTGTCCTTGCAAGGTTTTGGGATTCGCAGCTCAGAGGAATGTTGTTATGCGTAGGGTCTAGTGACCTGCGCGCGTGAGTCTAACTTGCCGTTGTGGCGAGTACACATGGCTCGTTGTGTGACTAAATTGTATTGGTCTAATTCACCGTTGCGCTGAGTGCGCAAGGCTCATTGCGTGACCTATAAATGCTGGTCTAATTTACCGTTGCGCTGAGTGCGCAAGATTCATTGTGTGACCTATGACCTATAAATGCTGATCTAATTCACCGTTGCGCTGAGTGCGCAAGATTCATTGTGTGACCTATAAATGCTGATCTAATTCACCGTTGCGCTGAGTGCGCAAGATTCGTTGTATGACCTATTGATTCCAAGGAAGGCGCACCATTGCACATTGCGCGCAAGGTTATCCTTGTAGAAATTTGGTCAAGGGTATGGTTGTTTGGGACCATACCTCCTCAAGGTTTGTGGTTTGTGGGAAGCAGTAGATCCGGTGACCGGTGATGCTGTAGATGAGAAAAAAAAAACAAGCTAGCTAGAGCCATAATCTACCAAGCTTTACCGGAAAGTGTACTTATGCAAGTCGCGAGAAGTCGGAGTGCGAGTGAAATTTGTGAATCCCTTCGGGTGAGATTTCTAGGAGCCGATCCAGTACAACAAGCTCGTTTACAATCCTTGAAAAGAGAACTCAATCAATTGAAGATGGGAGAAAAGGAAACTATCGAAGAATTCACCGGAAAGATATCTGAATTCTCCACGAAGTTCAACAGCCTTGGCACCGATCTTGAAGATGTGGATCTAGTCAAGAAACTTCTTGATAGGGTTCCTGATCGTTTCATAGCAATTGTGGCAACCATAGAACAATGGGCGGATCTTAACACAATGAGTTTTGAAGATTGTATTGCAAGGCTCAAAGTGTTCAAAGAACAGATTAAAGGGAAAGAAAGTGCAGCCGAGATGGGTAAACTCCTATTCTCTAAAACAGAGAATCATGGTAAGAAAGACTCCGCTCAAGACCAAAGCAACTATGGATGAGGTCGTGGATCTTCAAACCATGATCAACGTGGTCGTGGGAGAGGACGAGGCCATGGTTATGGTAGAGGGCGAGGCCGAAACCAACAAAATAATGATAATCGAAACCGTAATCAAAATTGTGAAAATCAAACCCGTGACAACAATAATAACCGAGGACGAGACAATAGCAACAATGGCAGTGGAAGAGACAAAAGTAATGTTCGATGTTACAATTGTAACGAAAACGGACACTATGCATGGGAATGCACTAAGCAAGTTGAAGGTGAAGTAAATTTGACTCAAACTAAGGTACGTGGTCCAACACTTATGATGGCAGTAACCGAATTCCATGATAAAATCATGCTTAATGAAAAAAAAAGTTCATCCCAAAATGTACTCTAGTGATGGTGATGATGACTTGATATGGTACTTGGACAATGGAGCTTCAAATCATATGATGGGTACCAAGTCCCACTTCACCGAGTTGAACAACGACATCACGAATTTGGTTAGGTTTGACGGGTTCAAAGGTTGAGATTAAAGGAAAGGGTTCAATTGTATTTACTTGCAAAAACGGTGAACATCAGGTAGTAAGTGATGTGTATTTCATCCCTGATTTGCGAAATAATATTTTAAGTCTCGGGCAACTTACCAAGAACGGGTGCAAGGTATGGATGGAAGATAATCAGTTGTGGTTATATGAAGAAGGTAATCGTGTCTTAATGAATGTTCCAAGAAGTCCCAACCGCCTCTATAAAATTGCACTTAAAATCGGTACACCGGTATGTTTTCTTAACTCTATAGATGACCGAGCATGGCTATGGCATGCTAGACTCGGTCACTTGAATTTTCAATCTATTCGTTACATGAAAAATAAGAATATGGTACGAGGTAAGATGCAAATAAAAGCTGGCGAACATGTTTGCGAGGCTTGTATGTTAAGCAAACAAGCACGCGAAACATTCCCAAAGCAAACTTCTTTTCGTGCGAGCAAGCCCTTAGAATTAATCCATACCAATTTGTGTGGGCCTATCAATCCTCCCACACTTGGAGGAAATCGGTATTTCGTTTTATTTGTTGACGATCATTCACGATATATGTGGGTTTATACTACCAAAAATAAGCTTGATGTTTTAGATATATTTAAGAGCTTTAAACAGGAAGTAGAACTTCAATTGGGTCTAAAGATCAAATCCATTCGTAGTGACCGTGGCAGTGAATTTTTAAATAAAGTATTTCTAAATTATTGTGAAGAGACAGGCATACGAAGATACTTTACAGCACCGTACACGCCACAACAAAATGGCTTCGTTGAATGGCAAAAGCGCATGGTGATGAACATGACTCGAAGCATGATGAAAGCAATGAAGTTACCACAAAATTTATGGGGTGAAGCAGCTCGTCATGCAGTATACGTGCTAAACCGAGTACCAACTAAAGCTCTAAAGGATGTCACCCCGTATCAAGCGTTGTTCGGAAGAAAACCAAATATAAAACATTTACGTGTATTCGGGTGTAAGGCTTATATGAAGATTCCATCGGTAAACACGACCAAGCTTGATGACCGGAGACTGCCATTAGTATATTTCGGAAGTGAACCGGGGTCAAAAGCATATCGTTTGTTCGATCCTAACTAGCGGAAAATTTACGTAAGTCGAGATGTAAATTTAATGAAAGGATGGGTTTTGATTGGTTAAATTACGAGGATATTTTGGGCATTGGAAAAGGTCCAAAATGGATTGAATTCCGCGTGCAAATTGAAAAAGGAGGTCAACAAAACTTAAATAATCCTATTGGTGAGAACTAATACACTTACACGGAATGTGAAGCCGAAGTTTCAGATCGACAAGTCGAAACAATGAGGCTGACACACCAACTTATGATGCCGACGCACTAGCTTCAACTCATCTCCAAAAGAAGCTACTGTTGAAGATGATCCAGTTCAGGGGGTGCGGCGTACATCTAGACGAACCGGGAAACAAATAAGATATAACGATTATGTAATGTTACAAGATGAAGAATTATTGTTCCTTAATGATGAACCGAAAAATGTAGTTGAAGCCAAAGGTTGCAAAGAATGGCGTGATGCGATGCGGAATGAGTTAATCTCCATTGAAGAAAACAATACATGGGAATTATACTCGTTACCAACCGGGCACAAAGCCATTAGTTTAAAATGGGTTTACAAGATAAAAAGGAACGTGGATGGGTCGGTTTCAAAATACAAAGCGAGGTTAGTCACTAAAGGTTATGTGTAAGAACATGGTGTAGATTTCGATGAAGTATTTGCTCCAGTAGCAAGAATGGAAACAATCCGTTTGATACTGGCGTTAGCAGCTCGCAATGAATGGTTTGTTTACCATTTAGACGTTAAGTCAGCTTTTCGAAATGGAGATTTGAAGGAACTTGTTTATGTAAAACAACCTGAGGGGTATATAGTTCCGGGAAAAGAGCAATTTGTCTATAAATTAAATAAAGCGTTATGTGGCCTTAGACAAGTGCCTTGGGCATGGAATGAAAAATTGGATAAGACCCTCAAAATGTTAGAATTTGTTAAGGGTCCAAGAGAATCGGCAGTTTATAGAAGATATGGAAGGGGTGAACTAATTATAGTAACGGGTCAAGTGTTAGTGAAATCAACAACTTCAAAGAACAAATGAAAAAGGAATTTGAGATGCAAGATCTTGGCTTGTTAAGTTACTATCTTGGTTTGGAGGTGGAACAGGAACCAGACTGCATAAAAATTAAACAAGAAAGTTATGCAAAAAAAAAAAATCTAACAATTGGTGGTATGCTCGAATGTAATTCAAGTAAATATCCGATGGAGCCGCGTTTACAACTAGCAAGAGATGACAATAGCCAACTAGTAAATCCGACGGTAAATAGAAGGCTCATTGCTAGTTTGAGGTATTTGACACATATGACCCGACATAAGTTTTTCGGTCAGAATGATTAGTAGATTTATGCAAGAACCACGACAATCACACATACAAGCTTTGAAGCATGTGTTGCGATACATAAAGGGAACCGGGGATATGGGTTGCGCTATGAGCGAGATGGTAACCCATTATTAACTTGTTACTGTGACAGTAGTCACGGAGCAGACCAACCGGAAGGAAGAGGTACCACGGGAATGACGTTTTATTTTGGTAATGCACTAGTGTCGTGGAGTTCGCAAAAAAAAAAAAAAAAACAAACTGTAACTCTCTCCTCGTGTGAATCGGAGTGCATGGCAACATCGGCATTTACATGCCAAGCTATATGGTTAAGAGGACTTCTCAGTGAGTTAACGTGCAGTAAAGAAGAGGTGGTTGAACTACATGTAGACAACAAATCTGCTATAGCTCTTATGAAGAATCCAGTATTTCATGGCCAGAGTAAACACATAAATACAAGGTATCATTTTATACGTGAAAGTATTGAAAGAGGAGAAGTTCGAGTGGAACATATTCGGGGAGAAGAACAACAACAAATCTGCTATAGCTCTTATGAAGAATCCAGTATTTCATGGCCGGAGTAAACACATAAATACAAGGTATCATTTTATACGTGAAAGTATTGAAAGAGGAGAAGTTCGAGTGGAACACATTCAGGGAGAAGAACAACGAGTTGATATTTTAACCAAAGCTTTGCCAAGATTGAAATTTGAAGAGATGCGCAATTTGCTCGGAGTGGTAGATTGGATGGAACAAATGCAAGGATTAAGGGGGTGAATGTGAATTAATTAATCCATGCAAAGAAACTTGGGAAGCAAGGAAATTGATTAAAATAAGTTTATGGATATTAGTGGAAATTAGTGATCAGATAAGTATAAGTTTCCAAATTATTAGGAGTCCTAGTTTGAATATAATTTTTATTGGTTAGCTTATTTGTCAAGTAATAGTCCTATATATATACAGACAGGTTTTATTGTAATTGTTAAGAGTGGTATTTGTTCATAATAAAACAGAGTTCGTAACTAGTGATTAGTTACATAAATCTTCGTGTTTGTGTTGTTTTCTGGATCCGATTGTTCCAACAATAATGTCTCTTCACTTACATAGACGAACGTGGGAATTCCTCCCGGCTAAGGCATCTCTAAACGGGGTATGGAGTAAGAGTGTGAATGTAGTCACTAGAACGGTTGCAGAGAACCTTATTCTTAGAAATTGTATGAAAAGGGAGGTGGAGGATGGGAAGGATATATTCTTCTGGTTAGACCCATGAAGATGGAGCCGCTCAAAGACAGTTTTCCTAATTTGTTTAAATTGGAAAGTGACAAGAGATGCAAGGTGATCAATAGGGTAGTTCGACAGGTCTCGAACCTGAATGGGCAGTGGTGTTGGAGTTCGGTTCCGGAGTCCAACGTTGGAAGAATCGGTAAGCCTTTACCACTTGATGAACTCGGTTTTGTTATCTAATGCGAGGGATGGCTGGAAATGGCTTGGTGAAACAACTGGTGATTTTAGTGTGGGTTCCGTTAAGCAGATTGATCGACAGTCGGTTGGATTATAATGACCGATATGTTTGGAACCGGTGTCCGTGGATCCCTCTCAAGTGCAACCTTTTTGCTTGGCGTGCCGAGTTGGATAGGTTGCCTACGAAAGACGCTCTTCGTAAACGTAATGTTCCGATTGATGATGAAGGGTTGCGAGTCAGGCCCCGAGTCAGTTGAGCATGATTTTACTGCTTGTAGGGTTATAACAGTGTTGTGGCAGAAAATCAGCGTGTGGTGTAAAACCCTATTTAATTTTGCTTTTTCGTTCGGAGATATTCTTGAGGCGCAGCGCACCATCACTACCGTCACTGTGGCCTCAAAGGAAAGGAAAAAGAGGTTTATCAAAGAATTATGATGATCGTGTGTTGGTGTGTATGGAAAGCTATGAATGATCTTATGTTTTCTGGTAAAGCCGTCAATATAATATAAATGCATGGTAATAAATATAATACTTAATCGATTTTTATGTTCCGCGAGTTATGAAAAAATATGTTAAAATTATCCATTTATATTAAATAAGAGATAAAATATGTTTAATGTTAGATCGGCTTATTTTATATTTAATGTTTTAAAACTCACGATTTATTTGATTTATGTATTTTGGTTTCAAGGTAAAACAATCAATGCAAGGATATATTCATGTTCACATCTGAGATGGATGCAGCAAATGGCTGATCAAGTGTCGAAGTAAAATAATTGTCAAAGGGAAGTTAATGTGCCATCAAATTACTTAACCACCTGGGCTTGTGGTAATGAAAAATGTGATGCGGGTTTAGGTGGACTATGGCCCATAAGAAGAATAGAGGTCGGTGGGTTTGAGCTCAATTGATATACATGGCAATTTTTTTTTTTGGAGGGGATTGGACGGCTGGAGATTGTTTATTTGGAAGCAAGGTTCGCAAGTTTTAGAAGGGAGAAAAAGGGTTCTAATAATTCGTTGGACAACAGCTTCTTGGGGATGACACGCACTACAATTTTTAATGGCAGACTTCAAGACAACAAGATGACAATATATACGACTAAAACACTTCTTGCTTTTGCCCGTATGAATGATAACCTTAGTGAAATATCTTGTTTTCTGATTCTTATTAACAGGTAATTTTAATCATTTATGTTTATCTTTGTGAAACATTTATTATATATGAATTGTTTGTCGTTTATCAAGCGTATTGGCGATTTCCTTGCATCATTAGCGGGTTGGTAAATTGGTGGATAATTTGTATAATCAAACGAGTTATTAGGTTGTTATAGTTAGTCTTAAAAACTATCCCTAATAATTAATCATGATCATTAATTCCAAAGTCATGTCTATGTGGTATTATGAATTGGTAAACGACTTTTTGTGTTAACACGAATAATCGGGATTCCGGTTAGAGGTTACTTTTTCTCATCTTGATAACAACTTTCTTAATTAGTTTTCATGTCTTTTAAATCAATCAATCAAACACCCAATTAGATAATTTTAGTTTTTAGTTAAAGTCTTTTACACTGACCATAAACTCTCAGTGGATACGATACCCTACTTCCACTATTTACTTAGTTTAATTAGGTTTTGGCATGACCCTAACGACAGTCATAACTCAACAATTTCAGCGTCCTTGCCAGTCAAGTCTCTATCTTTAGAGACAACCTGATGCCTTAACTCTTCTTACGCACATAATTTGGCAGTTAGCTTTTGTATTTCAATATCTTGCTTAAGGCAAGTTGCAGTTGTACACCTGTCTCTGCTCAACGCATTCGTGATGTGACCGCGCCTCCTCCACTTGAGCTTGCAACTCAGTATTCGACTTGGCCAACGTTTCTTTTTGAACTTGGAGGTCAGCAATGGTCTTAGAAGTGGTCTCAGCCTGCGCTTTCAGGTTCACAATTTCTTCTCGAGCTCTATGCATTTTGTTATTGTCGCGCCCGCAGGCTTCAACCCACTTCTGTGGCACTTCAGCAAGTGTGTCTTCAGCCACCTTAAACTTCTTCTTGAGGCCCAGTATACCCCAATCTTCATTTTTCTTCTTAGCATCGAGCGTAGCTTGCTTTTCGGCTAATTCAGCCTTAGCTTTTTCAAAGACCTTGGTGTCAGTAGCCAAGCGGCTTCTCAAATCTTCCCATGCAGCTCGTTCACGATGCATGGTACGCCATTCTCTCATAATTTGGTTACTTGTTGAAATTTGATGGGCCTGCGCCATGATGTGAGAATGATATAGTTGGTCATGCGAGCGCCTTTTCTGAGGATTAACCTCGGCCAGAGGGAAGGCGCCCATAACCATCGCGACAAGGGGGAAGGTGCCGAAAGTATCTCCTTGTTTCAGCATCCAGACAGGAGCATGCACCTCTCCCACCGGCTATCGTCATAAGAGCGATGGTAGTAGTCCCCGTGCGTATCCTCAGGCCGGTCGGGAGAAGGTTCTTTGTGTTGCGAGCCGAAAGAACTAACCTCCTCAGCATCAGCGCTGGTTCCCGCAGTTTGTTGCATGTTGGCCCAATTACCTCATCGGCCACGTCTTGATTCTTATCCGCCTCCTCAAAAGGCTTATCAACCTCAGCTTCAACAGGTTTCTCCATGCCTTCGATGTTTTCAGCAAATCTAACAGGTCCACTGCTAAGAGTGGCACCTTTAACAATCAGACTTCAATAGAGGTAATCACCTCAACTTCTTCTTCCATTACTTTCTCATGACTCGTTGTAGGCGCGACCTCCACCTTTTGGTAGCATCAGTGAGAGGAGGTGGAGGTGGCGGGGGCGCGGATTTGGAATGTATGATCTACCCTCGGTTCTGCATAACAAAAGGTGTTTGAGAATAAAGAATGCAATACAAGCATAAAGCGCGTACAAAGTTTGTGCAGTGACTCACTAGGGGAGATTTTCAACATAAGGGATCCTAAATTTTCCTTTTTCCCAATTAATGGATTTTGGAAAGAAACCCTCTTCCCTGTCGGCGTAGGGTTTGTGTTCGCCTACTCGCGCTCGCGTTTAGATGAATTCTTACGCGTCGGTTCTACCATGCGGTCAGCTTCTCGCTCTTCATTAGTAGGCGCAGACGTCGGAGTGGCACCAGATTGTTGTTCTTTTGAACTCGCGCTACCAGAGCTCCTTGTCCCACTAACCCCGCCTGTATTAAACTTACCACCTAGCATTTCAATTCTTCCATGGAGTCAGCAACAACAATGTAATCGTCTAATCTACTTTGACGAGGGCGAGTAATACCTTTGCACGATGCGACATCCGACACCGCAGCACTCGCCTCTGCTTTCTTTGCTTTTGACCCTCCCACGATCGAGGCAGTTTTCTTCCTTGTGCCTTCTTGGTTTTTTGGCCTTCTAGATCTACGCCTAGGTCGCGCAAGGCACTTGCATAAAACATAGCAAGGGAAAATTAACCCTTGATCTGATGAAGCTATAGACTCCTCGTTGGAAAGCATAACAATTTCCTCTCCAACAAAAGCTATGGCCCTACATGACCTAGGTTCAAGTAACGTGCACCTTCGAATACAGTCGGCGGTGCCGCAAACGCATCTACGCACGGGTACATGAAATTTACCCGAATCTGGTCGTACCAGAATTGTTCACCCTCGTGTAGGGGCCTCATGCCCATTGTCCTAGAGCCGTTAGGAAAGGCTCGGTGGTATAGATTGATCTCTTCACAAACAGAGTTAGAAGTTAGCGACCGAGACAAAAGAAAGGACAAATAAAGATAATAAATGCAAGAAACTTACCAACACCGTCTTGGAGAAAAACATGAACCTCTAAACCCTCACGCGGCCACTTGTCCCTCATACCAGCAGCGACAAGGGTATTCTCACCAAGGCTTGATCCAGCAACTCCTTCCGATTATTACACCACCCCCGCGCTCTTGTGCACGGTAAGCGTCTCCTTATCGGTCGCCCTGGGCGCGCAGAACTCCATCGCCACAGGAACCACTTCCTCACGGATGAAGAAGGACTTGCCCTTCCAATCATGGTAGCTCTTATGTGGGTTGATCAAGATCCTCTTGGCTATGCCGCGCATGGCAAAATAGTAGAACCCAAGGTTGCACTTCAACTGTAGAAAACCCTAAAACGGTTGACAGTCGGGTCTAGGCGTTGAGAACGGTAGGCGAACTCGAAATGTTTTACCCTCACCATCGTAAGAGGGCTAAGTTGAGAAATGTTTTACCCTCACCATCATGAGAGGTTTCCACGACGAAGTTCATCGTCAGCAGCCGGAAATTCCCCTCTTGAAAAAAATCTACATAAAGTGAGATATAGCCGGCCGGTGCGTCGGATGCAACCTAGCCTACCGCCGGGTAGCGCGCATCCCATTCGTCAGAAAACTAGTGCCCTCTCACAATCTGCTCGAATAGAGCCTCTTACCATTTTAACAGAGGCATCCCTCCGCCAACCTCCTCCACCTCTATGATGTCGTCTTCGTGGTCAGCCATGAGTATAATCTGGGTTTCTTGAAGTATTTGTAGATACTCAAGAACACACTTGAAGATCTTTAAATTTTTGGAAGAAAGCTTGAATATTAGAGAGAAGGAAAGAGAAGAATTTGAGGGAAGTGACTTCTCATCATCCATCGTCGACTATTTATACTCATCGCATTTAATGCGTTGGGTAATTGTGCCCACAACTTGCGGCGCAAGCCCAATAGCAAGACGACACGTCAGCGCAGGAAAAATGGGTGACGGTTACCACGTGCGCGGGTGGACCTTACTCTACTGACAACAGATGAAACGGCGTGCCTGGCACTGTGAGGACATGTTTGTCACAGTTTCAGTGGTCACATCAGCTGTCGCTTTCGCCACCAACCTGTCAAATGATGCTCTTTTCAAATTTTCAAGAGATACGACGCGCGACATGAATCTCATCGTATAGAATAAGCTTCATAGTCGCGCCTCATGGAAAGACTAATAACACATGCGCGCGATAACAAGTTCGAGACACGACATAGCTTCTAAACATACCAACATGCAACGCCGATACTCTTACTTTTCTAGTCCAGCGTTTCAACCACTTGCGTTTGCGCATGGAAGAAGCACTGGACTGAGGGGACTTGAAGGGGTACGGTCCCTAATCCTGCACCGACCAAACAACGCAAGCATAGGTCGCACGCAGCGAGTGATACCCAAGATAGATAAATCCAAACACTTTGTCCATTTTACAAGAAACTGGCGCAAGCTTCTCAGCGCTAGCTGGACAACCTTAGTTAGTACAACTGTTACAAATGGCAGAGTAGATAGTCTATGGGCGCATGACAGGTTGTGTCCAATTGCTGCATGATGAGCAATCGTGCAGGGAACAAGAAGTACACAAGGACACCCACGTGTCACCAATTTTCGTGCGTCGACCACTGCTCCATGATCTCAATTAAATTGTTGATGGCAGACCAGACAACAAGGAAAACTTCCCGGCCACGTGGATCCATTTAACGTGCGCCAACTCCTCTTTCGCCTGCAAACACTAACGATCGTGCTCGAGGAGGCAAAGAGGATATTCCTTGTTGTCGACGTTAAGCCGAAGGCCCATCAGCCCACCTCCTTCACAACCCTCTTCGACTATAAATAAAGAACTTCAACTCCAGGTTTAAGGATCTCTCTTTCGCTCCCTCACTTAATACACACTCTTTTATCCTCAAAACAAGTTCTTATTGTTACACCGAAGGGTGGTTACAAGGAGAACCCCATATTCTCCTCTTTATAACGAGCTTCACAATGTTGTGATTGTTTTAAAGGATATTTGCAGTAATCAGTAAAGGAAGAAAGAAGATTAACCTTATTTGAATGAGACATAAACCATAAATTAACCATCAGATTAACTTGGTGTTTCTTCGGTTACAATCTATACCAACTTATCTATAATTGACTGCTTTTAACATAACAATAATACATTTCATTTGTGTAATATACCTATTTTATAAGATTGTTTGTTCCTGTAATCATATGTCTTTTGTTTGCTTCCCTCTCTAGTCGGGACATTTTGACTTTAGTGGGTAAGTTTTTGTTTCGTTCTTCATCTAATGTTTTCATCCACTAGTTAATTGGTTAATTTGTATGTTCTATCTCTTGGAGTCTTGGGTCCTTGTCTTTCCAACTCCTGCTTATAGCAGTTGAACTTTTCATAAATATATTCCACCGTTTACCAAATATATATATGGATACTGACATGTTATAATAAGAAGGAAAATTCAGGCCGGCAATTTTGTGAGGTGGACATGAATACTCCTAATAGCTTGGTCAAAATATACGTGTTTAAGAACCTTTTTACTATCAAACTCTTCTAGCATCCCTACCACCTCCTCCGTCCTCCTCATCCACAACAAACCATGTTCATACTCGCCAGAAACCTTCTCTTCTGGTTCTCTTTACTTTACATTTATCTAATCAATACCATTACCCTTGCACAACCCATTTTCGTTTACAATCGTTGTCAAAACAAAGAAAACTTTACCATAAATAGTACGTACCAAATGAATCTAGACGCGACCCTCTCCGCCCTCCCCACCACCAACTCCGGCTTAGGTTTCTTCAACTTTTCCACTGGAGAAGGCAACAATACAGTTAACTCTATCGCGCTTTGTCGAGGCGATGTCAATCCAGATGCGTGCAGCATTTGTCTAAATGAGTCCATAGTTAACTTGCGGAAACTCTGCCCAAACCAAAAGGAAGCAATAGCAGGCTACGACATATGTTTGTTGCAATACTCCAACAATGATTTATTGGTTTACCCACAAGAAAAAGATTATTTTGTTCAGTTTAATCCACAGATTGCAACGGATATTAGCGGGTTCAACGCTGCGCTGCGGCCATTAATGGACGAGATGAGGGGTACCGCAGCCGCTGGAGGTCCGCTACTAAAGTTTGCAGCGGGGAACAGGACCGGTCCGGGTTTCGATAGGATTTATGGTCTTGTGCAGTGTTCTCCATACTTAACGGAGCAGCAGTGTAGTGAATGTTTGGAGGATCAAGTGAGTAGGATAGGGCTTCATGATAATGGGAAAATTGGAGGAAAAATTTTTCTACCTACTTGCAATTTTAGGCGTTTGTTGGACTGAAATCTTGATTATGATCAAACGATTCAAATTCTAGAATCGGTCATTTTAACTTTTTTTTTTAATAATATCTTGTTTCATATAATAAGCGTATAATTAAATATAACGAGTAGAAACCTTATAGTTAATTAATGTCCGAAAGACTTCTATAACAAGAATTCTAAATATACAATAATGAATTGGTCGTCAAACAAAGAATATATACTTTTGACAAACAATGTGACTTGCCATGATGATAAAAAACGATTAATAAAATGTAGGGGAGTTTTTAGACTTAACTAATTGAATTGCTTAAAACTTTTACTTTGCGGATTTTAAATATAATAGTTCACAACACACATGCATTATTAAGGACGTGTTTTGGGAAAGATTTCTTTTATTTAACGGATTTTGATTTAGGGTTTTCGACTTTTGAACAATTTAAGCTTAGATCTGTTGATTTATACAGTTTGGGTTCTGGATTGGTGAAGAATAAAAAACAAACATCTATTTTAGAGTGTTAGGTTAATTTTTGTGGACTGTTATTCTTGGATTTGGTTTGGATGTTAGTTGTTGTTTTGTTGTGTGGTCAAGAAAACAACATAAAAATTAGAAGCCAACTGTCCAAAATATGACACTAAGAAAAACCAACAAAGAATAATCAGCTTATGCCTTATGGTCTTACGTGTCATGTATTTTAATGTAGTTGGTTACATGGTGTAAGAAGGTAACAGGGTCAATGTCATCTTAGGGAAAATCATCTATGGTGTCGTGTTCAACAATGTTTTCGAGACCCAATCGGATATTAAATCGGACGTCGTGGTTGAATCGGATTTAATAACCGGATATTATTCTAAACATTTTAAAAATGATACATACAATGAAACAACATATTGGATAGTATTCTAATCGTGTAAAATATAACTAATATGTGAAAATAAAAAAAAAGTAAAAATTAATAAGGATACACAAAACATCTATACAAATACGTTGAGTTTAAAAATTAATTTAAGAGAAAAAATACTACACATTGCACAAGGCAAATGTTTAATATATTTTATTAATAAAAACCTTCACGCTTTCACCATTTCTATAAGCAATTAAGCACCTTCATCTATAATCATTTAAACTGTCTTTTCCTTCTGCATAAAAGTACAGCAAACTTTCACCATCTCTATAAGCAATTAAGCACCATCACCTACCACCATTTAAACCGCCTAGCAAGATAATGAAACGTCGCTCTAGCATCTATTGAACACCTCATCTAACAAAACTTCAATTTAGCTATTCATGAGTCAATAGATGGGGACCAGGGGTACTGAGTAGCCAGAGGCGTTCAGAATAGTATAAAACCACCGTTGAAATTAATTACTACAATCAGGTCGACCGTTGAACCGGTCCGACCAGTCAACCGCCAAACCGTTACGACCGCGCGGTTTTTTTAGGTACTAAGGATTCATTTGCAACAGGATCGCTCCTATGACCGAATCCCGGTCGGACCGGCTGGTCCGATCCGGTCACAAAAACATTCGTGTTCAACAACAACTATAATAATAAATAACCAAAATGTTTATTTTTTAAGTATTAAAGAGTAAGTTGGGTGATTTTTAGAAGAAAACGAGAACAAATTAATGATAAGGGTTTAACACCTCGCGCATTCTACGGTATTGTTGGGCTAGACGGATTAAAACAATCAGATCGAACACAAACACAAGATAGTTCGAGAGAAGAACTAGTGACTCTTTCTATTCAATGAAACGAAATTAAAAACTTACAAAGAAAATAGACAAATAAAACAATAACATGGATCCCTATTTATACTAGAGTCACTATATTAATCCTACTCACATAATTCTATCAATTATAATCTAATACTAACTCATATCATTATCTATACTAATTAATCAATCTAGATAATCCTAAACATTCAAATAAAAACTAATTAAATCAATCTTTCACTTTGAGCCTTCAACTTTCAACTAATACGAGTTTTATGATTAACTTTCAACATTCCCCTTTAATCCTAAAACTCAACTCAAACTTTCTTGACCTTGTACCGCCATACCTCCTTAGCATTCATGAGTATGCCTATTTGTACTAGTATGTTTTTTGGTAGGGTTTGACCAAAGTAGTGTATGTCTTTCTGTCATCTACTACTACGTCGACTGTAGGTTTGATAACGTCCCAAAAGCCATAGTCTTTCATAAATCCCTCCATCTTGGTCGACCATACTTTGTAGTTCGATTTCGTCAATACTGGTTGTCTCCCAATCACCCCGTGTCTTTTCTATTTCTAGTTTCTTTTCTGGTTTGCTGTTTTCAGTTGGAATTGATTCCGGTCCCGAAACCAATCTCTAATAAATAACCAAACACTACAAACTTTTCTTCTCTTTCTTTCTTTTCTTTGCGAACAAACCCGGATCAGAAAACACCCAAACCCTTGCTTGCGATAAGGTTTCTTGAACCCAAAACAAGCTTATTGCCTTGCAAAACTGGAATACTTGCTTCACGCTTGTTAGAACATAAACATAACTAGCATTCCTTACTTGCTACCAAAGTTTTTCAACTTAATATCAATATTTCGACTAAACACTAATATTAACTATTTGCTTCAATATTAGTTCCACCAACTTATTCACATCGAGTTCCACTTTGAATATCAAAATTCAAAAGTAGTATTTTGGACTTGCGTATCAATAAAAAAAAAACAAGTTTCCTTCCCCTTGTTATTTCCTTGATGAATGTGCCACCACCAAAAAAGAAGAAATTCTTACATATCACACAAAATCAAAAACAACAAACAAAATAAGTTGTTTACTCTTTCTCTTTGTTTAGCATGCTTCACAAAGAAAACACCTTATGTTAACGTTGCCGCTACATAAAATAATTTGTATTTCCAAGAAGATCACCGACTTGCTGGCTTATTTTCTTTTATTTTATACCTTCTGTCTCAAACACAGATCTTTACCGATCACACTACAGCGTGATCACAAACTCTTCCTCAACAACCTTCGATTCCAAACAACAATATGGTTTTACACAAACGAATTTGGTGGCTTCGATTACTTCTTCGCTGATCTTATACCAATTGTTGGCCGAGACAGATCAAAACAATCAAATTGATCGAACACAACAAAAAAATATTTGGAGAGACAACTCCGCGACTCTTTCTAGTCCATCAAACAAACTTACAAAGAAAATGGACAAACAAAACAATAACCTAGACCCTTGTTTATACTAGACTCGCTGTACTGATCCTACTCAAATTATACTTCTATCAATTATAATCTAATACTAACTCATCACTATCTCTACTAATTAATCAATCTAGATAATCCTAAACATTCAAATAAAAAATAATTAGACTTTGACCCTTCCACTTTCAATAGTTTTAAGATTAACTTTCAACGTGTATACCATAATATAAACATTTTTTGTCCACAAGAATCTAGCGATTTCATCTTTTACACCGAGAATTGACTAATGAACCAAGCTGTCACATGGTTATTTACACGATTGAGGCCTTGAGATTATTACACCCGAGTACAACACAACAATAAAAGGAAAAAGAACTAATGGCAAATATTTGTGCTCCTGGGAGTGTAGTTCGAAATCAAGGAAGTTAGGCCGAGAATGAAAGCAACCCATAGAATCTTGAATGTCGGAAATACTACATACAATTCCTCTTAATGTTCAAAATATCAACACGATGATATCAAGCAACACCGGTAAATCATGAAACGCGAAACGAATGGTTGTATCTTCAATCTTCAAGCCTCTACACCTCTGGATCTTCAATTATGCTCCTAAGCGCCCTTCTAAGCCTCCAAATTGTGATCCTTACGGTTTCCGGTCGTCATGGGCTTAAATAGGCCAAAGCAGGTTTCAGCGACCAAGGTACGACCCGCGCCCACTTCAAAATCCCATACTCGGATTCTATTATAGAAACCCAAAATTCATATATTGTGGGCCATGTATCTCCTTTTCTAGCCCATGATATGCCCAAATGAAGTTTTCACTCTTTCTGTCGCATTATTATGGTCAGTAGATGCCGCGTTTCTTCATGTTCTAATCCAAACTCTTCATGATCACCATGCAAACCTCTAAATCCACAATATATAAATGAATAAGTACAATAAACTTATAAAGTTTGCTTATAAACCTTTTTAAATGTGTATGTAAAACACGTATAATTAATAGCAAATCAATCTGTCATTATAACTAGACATTACTTTGTAGGTTTCCTTTCTCCTGTTAACTCTTTAATCACATTCCAAACTTGAGTCGGCTTCTTCAATAAATCACTTTACACACATAACTAGCACCGAATAAGCACAATCAAAGTGCTTTGAATGTAATTAGCACACACCCCAATCTAAAACTAGCACAAACATGTAATGCAGTTTTAGAAACAATGCAGTAAAGTACAAACTGGCTTGGATAAATAAGAACAATGAAGCAAAACAGAATTGGACGATTTTGCAGAACTCTTGTGGCTCTTTTTCTTTTTTCTTTTTGTAATAAACAAACGATTACAAAGAAAGACTCTATGATAATATGAAAAACATTAACCCCTATAATGCCATAATTTGCAACCTAAGTTACAATCATATCGGGTAATGGAATGCACGAGGGAATGGAATGAATGAGGTGATGAAATGGACAAAGAAATGAAATGGATCATTTATCGTGTAGAAATGGATGAATCATTACTTTTGGTTGTTTGGTAGGCAGAAAAAGAATACGAAGAAATAATATCAGCGGTGAGTGGTGGTGGTGGGTGATGATGGTAGCGGCGGTGGGTGGATGGAGATGGCGGGTGGTGCCGATAGCAGTGGGTGTTGGTGGTGATGGTTGGGGTGGTTGTGCGCGGTGGTGGGTAGATAACGATAATGGTGTTGTCGGTAATGGTGATGGGTGGTGGCGATTGTGGGTGGGTGGTGATGTAGGGTGTTCGTGGTGGGTGGTGGAGGTGGTGTGTGGTTGCGGTAGGTGGTGGTAGTGGTGGCGGGTGTTGGCCGGTGTTGGTGATGAAGGATGAAAGAAGGAATGGAATGAAAAACAAACATGAGGGAGGATGAAATGAATTTAGGGTGTTTAAAGGGAATGAGATTCCCTGTGTAATGGGTGATTCCATTCTATTGACCAATCAATCACCTTTTTTCATTCCTTGACAATGGTTTATTCCATTCCATCTCATATTCCTGCATACCAAACACTACCTAAATTAGTAATTTAAACTTGAAGTAAATATTAAATTACTTAAGTTGCTTTATCCACAAGTGTTGTATATTAATAGAAATCAAACAACTAAGCAAGGTTGCTTCTAAACGAATTTTCCAGCCGCTAGTGAGTTTGATCGGAGAGATATAAGCGTGCAAGGACACACCAAAATTATTTTTTTCATAAGAGAAAAGGAAAACAATAGCGATTTATTTGAATGTTCCATAAAAGTGGTAATCTAAGACCAGACAATAACGAGGAAAGAAAGATCAATTATTTAAATCAAGTATGCATTAAACATATCAAGAAGGAAGATGGGAAGAACGAAGACCCCCCAAAAGACTCATTGAATAGTGAAGAAAGAAGAAGACAATCATAGTTGTGTGAACGATTAAGAAGAATAAACAATTTTAGCTATGTGATTCATTGTGACTTTATCATTGCGAAAGATCAAGACGAAACATTGTTAATTTGCATGATCTATTATGATCATATTTGTGTGAACGATCAAGAAGAAGAACAAAGTTAATATATGTGATTCGTTGGAAGAGGAATACTCAACGTCAATTAGTGTGTGATTCGTTGAAAGAAGCAGAAGCAACGTCAATTTGTTTGATTCCATGTGATCGTGTATGTGTGAGCGATTGAGGAGGATGGTTGGTGTGACGTCAAGAAGGTTCTATGTGAACTAAACAATGTGAAGTAACATGGGAAAAAAAGCAAGTCATGATTGCTTGATTTTTGGACGTCAAAATCGGTAAAGAACAGAAGGAGTGGAGGTATGGAGTAGTCGCAAATAAAAAGAAGAGAATTATTGAAGAAACAAAAGTATGGAGAATGATCGACGTGATAATACGTTTTGATGGGGCCCGATATCTAAGTGACAAAATAAGGAGTTCAAGCCGAGATAGGCATGAGCTTACATGAAAAACAAGTAATTGTTAAATGTTAAAAGACTAAATTGGTTAATACCCAATAATGCGTTAGAATATATAGAGAACGTAATGTAAACCCTAGACACCTTATGGGTCCGTGGGCTCATAGTAATAAACCTAATATCCAATACAATCTACTACAAGTAAGTCGTCAACCGGCAACAGTAGTCATGTGGCGGTGTGTCGAGCCTAGCAGGCGTCGATCTCTTGGATCCATAGCTCAAGAGATGAGATCAATAGATCCAAAAAGACAAGGCCGGTGACCGTGGTCAGGCGCGGTGTCATGAATTCTTGGATCAAGAGGTGAAAGAAGCGGTCGCTGCAATTTAAAAGTTGTAACCCGTGAACGAATATGAAACCAAAATCGAACCAGATGAAGATGTGTGAAATTCTAAGGACAACTAATCGGAAATACCCAACACAAAAACTTTTCGAATGAACACGTGATAGTTTTCTTCCACCTTCGAATTGCTTTATGCTTGGGTTTATGTATTTAATGCAGTAAACAAAAAAATGTTTTCTGCTTCAATCTCTATGCACCAAAAAATACTAGAGCAGCCAACTTGACCTCTATTGATTTTTGTCTTGTTATACATGCCCAATTTCAATTCTTTTGTGCCCAGAAGCAATTCTTTTAACCGATCACATTGTTATATATGCTTTCGATCTCTACAACTATGTGTCGAGCAGCTACGGTCAGATGTATGGATCGATAAACAATATTTAGGGTAAGTTGCTTAAGTCTTCAATGGATAACGAAGCTATATTTCACAAAAAAAAACCTAGAAAAAAAAGTGAAACAGAAGAACAAGGAGGTGGAACAGGGCTGATGTGGCGGCTCACTACCCTGTCTAGGGTTTTAACTCAAATGCAACGTCTAGGTTTTGTATTTTTGTGGTGATGCATCGGAGAAGAAAAGTAAGATCCCTAAGGCACTGATACCAAAAGACTGAATTGATTAATACTCATAATGTGTTATAATATATAGAGTATCGAATGTAAACTCTAGATACTAATCGCCCTTGCGCTCCTAATAATGGACCTAATATCCAATGATAATGATTCATGTTGTCAGGTGCAAAAAGTTTAAATATGTTAACAGGTAGGTGGATCAAAGTCGAGTGTTACTTGGGATTCAAAATTTAAAGGTAGAAATTAGGATTAAGAGGGAGAATGAAGAATTTTATCCTAATTAAGGGGTTAAGTTGGTCAAACCAAAAACAAAAGAAATGGATAATTCGGCAGTGGTTTGAAAAAATAAAATGGAGTTTTTATGTTTAGATAGAGATAATGGTTAGAGATTTATTTATTATTTGATTCCTTATTATAGTTGGGTCGAAATCCTAGAGATGTTAGGGCATTGTATTTTGTGTGGTTTTCGGTCTAAAAAATAGAGAAAAGAGTCATTAGTTGGCTGACTCCAAAATTCATGTGTGTGTTTAAGCCAACCATTTTACATGACTTGCACTTGTGGAATTGTTACTTTTTACATGAAAAAAGAAAAACACAACACGGACGGCGACAATAGTAATTGTTATTGTGACAATCATTATTGTCATAATAGTTGCTTCACTTTGTCTTCTTGAGATCCTCCACATCCACTCATGGAGAGGATTCAGAGTAAGCTACATATTTTTAATAAACTCAAAGCTAATTTAGAGCTAATAAAAACCTAAGTATCAATGGTTTGTATTATAATGAAAACACTCAACTGCTAAGGCATTTTCTAAGTCTCTTTCTCTCTACCAGCTGAAACTATTGACATCAGAACTCCTGAATCTTTGCAATATAACTTTAGCACAATGAAAGCTGCAACGAATGATTTTTCTCAAGAAAATAAGCTTGGAGTAGGTGGATTTGGAGCTGTGTACAGGGTAACAACTCACTCTTCATATTATGTGACAAAGAGTTAATAATCTTCAACGATACATGATATACAGGGTAAGCTTGAAGATGGTCACCAAATAGCAGTAAAAAGGTTATCAAAAAATTATGGACAAGGTGATTTAGAATTCAAGAACGAGGTTTTGCTCGTTGCAAAGCTTCAACATCGTAATTTGGTTAGGCTGTTGGGTTTCAGCATAGAAGGAAATGAGCGACTTCTCATATACGAGTACATGCCAAATGCAAGTCTTGATAACTTTTTATTTGGTAAATTCCTAGAGCCTTCCTCTTCTCCATTACACAAGCTACATAATACATACATTACAACTTCTGGTAGTTTTTTTTAGTGGCAAATTTCTTTTAATTACTGTGTTACTGACTTGAATCCAAGACCTTCCCTTCCCGAACCCAAGTATTTAAAGGTTTTACCTTTGTTAATGGACCACCACCGCATTGGTTGTTCATTATGGATGTACATAGTAGTATAGCAAATAACAACTTTCATTGGTTTACATTTTCCACGTACGTCCTTCCAAGGGAAATATACAAAATCAAGAATAACATCATTAAATGTAATAATGTTTGAGCAATTTAACATGGGTTGACACCATGAAGGGTTTTTTTAATAATGGTACCGATATGCCACCATTTCATCTTCATGGTGTGTTTGTAGATCCGACAAAGCGTATATTTCTTGATTGGGAAAAGCGATACAATATCATTAGTGGCGTTGCAAAGGGGCTTTTATATCTTCATGAAGATTCCCGTCTAAAGATAATTCATCGTGATTTGAAAGCTAGTAACGTGCTATTAGATGAAAAATTGAATGCTAAAATTGCAGATTTTGGCATCGCAAAATTGTTTAAACTTGATGAAACCCAAGGCAACACAAATCGAATCGTCGGAACCTAGTAAGTTTCATTTCTTTGAATATATATATCATTATGACAAGATTAACAAATTTGGTTTTCTTAAACTTCATGAACGGATTTGAATGGTCTTTTGTAACACGATATCTTAAATAAATAACACTTCCCCTTAAATTATAGTTTGACGTCACTACCAATTTGGTAATTACCTTTTTCTGTACTGAGAGTGTATGTTATTCTCTTAGATTTAATGTAGTTTTCATTACCACAACTTATATACATGAATATATATGAAGTGTGATATGCGCTAAAAAAGATAACACTTGAGGTATACTATATACCATGTCTGCATGAGAATCACTACTAATGATGCCTTTCTAAGAAACATCATATGATTCTTATATTTTAATCATTACAAGGTTTTCTCTGCGATTGACTAAGATTTTGTTACATGTTATGAAGCAAGTGCTAACCTTTTCGCATTATATGCCTTCTTATAGTGGTTATATGGCACCAGAATATGCCATGCATGGCCAATTCTCCGTAATGTCAGATGTCTTTAGCTTTGGGGTGTTGGTTTTAGAGATAACAACAGGTCAAAAGAATCAACATTTTCGGAATGGAGAGAACATTGAAGATCTTCTTAGCTTGTAAGCATCCACGTCATTTACTTAATAATTCCCTTGCAAATGTCAATGTTCATTTCTATACTATTTTTGAATCCCCTTATAGGCATGGGAAAGTTGGAATAAAGGGACGGGGACAGACAAGATTGATCCCACATTAAAGACAAGACCAGGTTCGCTGCGCAACATCATTAGAAGTATTCACATTGGGTTATTATGCGTTCAGGAAAATGTTACTAATAGACCCACCATGGCAACGATAGTCCTTATGCTTAACAGTTTGTCTATCACGCTTCCAGTACCCTCAGAACCTGCATTTTTCATGCGAATTAACACTAATCCTGAAAAGCTACTCCTTCAAGAGTATAGTTCTTCGGCAGGGAGTAGTAGTTTTGGAAACCCTAATGTATTAATAACAAAGCCAACTTCACGTGATCAAATGTCAATAAATGACGTTTCAATATCTGAGATTGATCCTAGATAAGGATTTGAATGCACTTATATTTTGTTGGTGTGATTTTATAAAGTTTATATTAATTTACCATGTGACTTTCTGTTGAATCTAAACATGAAATTTGTAAACTAATAAGAACCCTTATAGTTATACCTGTAAATACTTTTTTTTGTTTTATAATAAAAGATGAATGCCCTGAAAATTTTATATAAACAATATAATAGGATAGCAACAAGTTCATCCCAAGGACATTTCCTTGGGAGGGGATGCAGCAAATGACGGGAACAAACGATGTCATGCTAGACAATTAAATAAATCATGATAATAAGAGGCTGAACAATGACAATTAACTCAATAAGCAATCATATAAGTAGCTATACCATCAGCATGCCTCAAATGTACCAGTATCAACCAACCGATAACACGTCATTCTCACTCGCATCAAATGTACCATATAACAAGTATAAATATTGCAACAGATTGACCTATTATTCATATTAAACTACAATAATATCTCTTGGGGACACTTTTCCTAGTTTTAATGAAACCAAGTACCAACCGACTTTCTCTATCCTACAAATGAGACATTTCATGCCATTCGTATTGGTACCATGCTCATCAAGTAAAGTGATTTGAAACATGAACACAAGTTTTATTATTTTATGTTAGTGGATGCACAAAAGTATTGTTTGGGGTAGACTAAGAGGAAGATTGCTTCAGTTCCAACCTAATCCCCATTTACACATGTTGTGTAGGTCTTGAAAATTTGTATCCTTTTAAGGCTTTATCCTCATTTGAGTCTGAGTCTGAATGTAACCTTTATTCGGCTTTGGATACAACTACTCCTTTTGGACCTTACTACCTCTAATCAAGTCATAAGCAAAAGATGAATGGCAGTCTTGAGGAATTTGCTTAGGTTTATCCAAATAAGAATTTGTAGGATGCCCAAATACCAAACAATGTAACTATGAAGGTTTCCATTTACATTTAAGAAACAAAGAGAATAAGACAACACGATAATTGTAATGGATGAAAATTGAACCTTTGTGTGGTCCAACATATCATCCTTAGCTAAAATTTCCATCAAAACCCTAGCATACATAATGGGCATGCCAAGTTGGCCTCTATTTACCTAATACCATCACCTTCCCATAAACTAATTAAATGGAACATTCAATATCGAGTTCCAAATGGTAACGGCTTAAGAAGGTTTTAGCTTAGTTAAAGGTCCACATTGGTTACAATTAAAAGGACATTATTTATACTTGAGCCACACAAGATGTCACAAAAAGTTGTATTTGTGATTGTATTCCAAACTAGGGCATTACAAGAGGTACATATACATTTGTATATTTGCATAATCTAACCTCAACTGTTGACTAATTTTAATGTGATCTTATATTCCCCCAAGGACGGGAAACGACCTCTAGCTTGGAGCACAAAAACATAATTCTATGATGTCTGCAATTTTACCCTCTATAAAAATGAATTTTACGCCAAGTTTTCCTTGTGCACATTTTTCTCGGACAAAAAGAAACTCAATTTCAACATGCTTTAACACAGGATTAACAACAAGATAGGTTGTGCCAAAGTTGTCTCACCAAAGAGTGGGAGTGTAGGCAATGTCAATCCCAAGCTCTTAAAGAAGAGCTTCTAACCTTGTCAATTCAACAACAATGTCGGCCAAGCCTTTGTATTCGGATTTATGACAAAGAAATTGTTTTATGTTTTCATGTGATCCAATAAATAAGATTGGAGCCCAAGTAGATAACAAATCCTCCTGTAGACATCTAGGGGGAAATTGTTAGGAAACTTTTTGTAAGTGTTGAAGAAGATCTGATCATTCTGATCAAATGTGAAGTTGGCAAAGTCAACAAGTCCTCTAAGAAAGAAGATACAAGAGAACAGAACAACAAAAAGATAAGCTTCATCTTCAAACAAACATCAAAAAGATATCACAATCAAGAAATGATGATCAGAATAGACCAATTTGATGCATCTGATGATAAATTTGATGTTTATCATCAGAATATGGTAAATCATGATCATCAAATATCTAATGATGAAGAAACATCATATTTCTGATGAGTAGTTCATCAGAATTCTAATGAGTAGGCTCTACTCGAACTCCTAAGTAGCCAGTGGACTTGTACGGATTTAATGAATATGCCAAAAAGCTACTTTGCATGGTCAAGTGCATGAATAAACAAATGTTTATTCATGCCATACACTCTCTATATATGGAGAACATAACTTCAAAGGAAATGGGAGTCAACCTTAGAATTTATCACATACTACAAAACTCCACTGCCCTTCATCACATAATTTTTTAAGTATTTGTTGGTAATAGTGAATAACCTCACAATCACCTTGTAAGCTTTTCAAAGTGATATAAGCTTGAAAATTTTGTAGTTGTGTTTCTTGAAAGTTTGATTTCTATTCCCGCACATTATTTTCATACTTGTTGAAATCACTTGCCAACTTTAGATAAAGCATTGCTATCTGGCTCAACATACATAAACTATTATAATGTCAGAATTAGAGTTTTGATACTTAGAAGTTCATTTGTCGTAATTTGCAAAAATTTGGGTTTTTTTCTTTTATTTTATACATGTTTGACTCGTCATTTCACCTACTAAACGTGATAGTCAGATGGTGTAATCACTAGGGATTAACACCTTCATTGTTACGATCACGTTGCAAAGTTCAATCTAAACTTTGACTTGACCAAAACGATCAGAATCGAAAGTCAAAGCAAAAGTCAATTTGCTTAACTTTCGGCTAATAACTAGCCAAACAATTGAAAAGAACTGAAAAAAATACTTACTAGTTTTAGAAGAGAAGCTTAGAACTTCAGGAGAGGAGGCCTCTTAGTTCATTCAATCTGAACTTTGACTTGACCAAAACGGTCTGAACCGAAAGTCAAAGCAAAAGTCAATTTGCTTAACTTTCGGTTAATAACTAGCCAAACAATTGAAAAGAATTGAAGAAAACTATTGGTGCACTTTATGTCTGTCACTGTACGAATAGGCTAGATAGAGCGTGTGTTGAATATTGTATAGATTAGTTATAAACACACGACCTATGTGCGAACGTGAGAGATGTGTAAAGTTCACTTCGTACGAAGAGAAGCTCACTTCGTATGAAGTGAAGTCACTATATATAGGTGTTGTGTGTTCATTGTTTTGTAAGTTTTGGAGTTCTTAAAGGGGAACGCTGGCGAAATTTCTCCAGGATTTCGCAAGCTTGTAAAGAGAATTCGCCAGCTTGTAAAGATGTATACTCTTTCGGTATGAATGAAAACATTAGACTTCCGCTGCTTCTACTCCTTTCTTTATAACATTCTACCAAATTAGTTCTATCTCTACCCAAACTTCCGTCTAGAACCGCCGGATCTTGGAATCTCAATTGGTATCAAAGTTACGGTACTGATTTAATCAATCTAACAGTTGATGAATCATCTACGCTCATGAATTACGGACTTAGGAGAGTATTAGACGTAAATCATCAAATAAACGAACAATCCATGGACAAAAGTAAAATTGAAATCATAGGATTGTTAGAAAATGATTTTCGACTAGATCTATGCCAGAATCATCATGAAATTCGAAGAAATAAAGATTCTGGATCGAAAAGTATGAAAAAGAGTCACTTCGCACGAAGTGAAATTCAGCTCGTGCGACGTGAACCTAAAATGCCTAAAAAAGTCATTCAAAAATTTTGTTTATCGTATTGATGAGACGAGTGTGCAGAAAAAATGGTGAAAGAATTGTTTTTGAGATTTTATTGATGAATACGGGATGTTCAGGGGCAATGTCTTGAGAGAATAGATTTGATGATAAGATTACAAAATATTGAAGATATTGAGGTAGTCACTGATACATATGCAGAATAATGATCATTTGGTATAGTGACTATTAATAGGCCTTAACGTAAAATACGCATTGATAAAAAACTGAATTTCAAGATTTGAGGGGGAAATTCAGTGCTACGGTCAAAATGAGGAGGAATAAAAATTTCATGTATATATTAAGATTCCGACAGTTTTAAAATTCATGACTATGCAATAGTATTCGGGCGGTTCCGACTTCAGTTTGTCTAGAGATGCATTGGATCTAGCTATATTAGTTTGTGATCACATGAGGTTCAGAATTTTCAGAGCGTGATACAGATTGATGCTTAAGGGTTAGAGTCCTGATCTTTGATGAAGGGCTGGTTAGCAGGATTAGCAATTTTGTTGATACCCAGAGGATATGAGGATGTTCAAGTTATATTGCATACACGAATGTTCGGAGATGGTCTTAGGTGTTAGCAGGATTAGCTTAGTTGTATCACAAATTACCGAGGAGATCTGAGATCATTCAAGTTATAGTACATACACAAATGCTCGATGATGATCTTAGGTGCCATGATTTTTAGTTTTCAAGTAGATGAATTATTCTTCTTGGACTAACCGCCGTTGAATGATGATGTTTGTTGATTAAGTTGCGTCTTTCTATCGGAGGTAGCTATATATATGTTATTGTGGCTGAAGAGGAAGAATGTGATTTTGATCGCGGAAGAATGTTTCTCATATCTGAATGTGTTACTAGATGATTTGATTCCGATGAACATTTGCTGATTGAGAAGATTACCGTTTTGTTGATCTATCTTTCAGGAGTATGCTTAAAAGTGATTACGTAAAACGGGATTTCAGATTTTCACGGGTATTCATTGATTTGAAATTTACCGGTGTGGTAATTCAAAGTTTCTATCAATTGTCAGTTGGGTTTTTGAAGATCAGAGGATTGAGCAGAGGAGTGCGCTAAAACCGAACACGAATGTGGTTAAAGTTGAAACGGAGAAGCTGCATTGATTAGTTTCAAGTTGGTGGTTATTCAAGAAAATTTGTCGATTAAGTAAATCAGAGGAAGTCGGGAACCGTACCTAAAGATTTATTACAGGGGGAATGTATTGAAGAAATTGCAAACCCGAATCATCAATCAAGGAGGAATTTGTTGATGCGTTCTACGACATCTACAAATACCTGATTGAAGTTGCAGAATATTTGAACACAACTCTCATATTTCAAGATCAAGATCAAGCTTTGACAATGACGTTCAAGGAGGAAATTGTTGGTGCATTTTAAGTTCATCACTGTACGAATAGACTAGATAGAGCGTGTGTTGAATATTGTATAGATTAGTTACGAACACACGACTAAATGCGAATGTGAGAGGTGTGTAAAGTTCACTTCGTACGAAGAGAAGCTCACTTTGTACGAAGAGAAGCTCACTTTGAACAAAGAGAAGCTCACTGAAGTCACTTCGTACGAAGTCAATTACTCACTTCGCACGAGGTGAGCAAGTCTATATATAGGTGTTGTGTGTTCATTGTTATGTAAGTATTAGAGTTCCTAGAGGGGAAACGCTGGCGAAATTTATTTCGCCAGCTTGTAAAGATCTATACTCTTTCGGTATGAATGAAAACATTGGACTTCCGCTGCTTCTACTCCTTTTTTAATAACATTCTACCGAATTAGTTCTATCTCTATCCAAACTTCTGTCTAGAACCGTCGGATCCTGGAATCTCAAAAACACTTACTAGTATTAGAAGAGAAGCTTAGAACTTCAGGAGAGGATGCCTCTTAGTCCAGAAGCACTCCAAAACAGTTTAGAGAGAAAGAAAAGAATGGTGTGCTTGAAATGGTTCAAGAACACACCTATTTTTAGTTGATCTTGAAAAAGGTGGTAATGTCACATGTCCCATGAGCGCTCTGTTGTTGATTAGTGGTAGGAAGCATGCTTGAAGGAGGTTTAAGGTGGCACAAAATGAAGATAGGTGGCATAAGAGCAAGGCTGCAGCTGCAAGTTGTAGCTTGCTGTCAGCGTACCACTTACGGACCGTAAGGGTGGTCCCTTGCGGTCCATAAGGACCTCTGGCGCCTAAAATAGTTTGAACCCCTTACGGCTGTAAGCGTTATGGCTTACGGTCCGTAAGGACCTTCACAATGCAGTCATTGCATTTTCAGTCCCTTGACTTTGTTCAATATCCCATTTCAACAAATTTGTCCATCTCCTCCAACAAATTTCGAATATTCGGAGAGTTTTCGAACATGTGTTGCTTTATGATTCGATAAAAAAATATCTGAGGTGTTACAGGTTATAACAACCCAAGGAGATAAAAAGACTCGAATTAACTCCCTAACAAAAAGGGAAACCCCCAACAACTCAATAGTGTTACAAATCATCAAACAAGAAGAAAACTCCTAGAAAAGACCTCACAACACATCATCCTGGAAAGTTGCAAAAAAAAAAAGCAAAGCAAACATACATATATATTTAACTGGCTAAGACAAAGCCGGTAAAAAAAGCAGTAATGTTCATGTTCTGGACCCCAACACAAAGGTCAACATTCCAAAAGGAGAAAGTTAAGTAAGAGTGTACTACTAGAAAACTACTACTATTCCCACGTCAATTTTGTGGGAAATCCGTTGGTAAACTTTTTTTAATTTTACTCGTGGGTAATTTTTCTGACGCATTTCCTACAAATTCTCCTACCCGTTTCCTACACAAATGTTTCGTTATAATTCTCCTACTCATTTCTCATATAATTAATTTTCTTAACTTTCCAACGCATTTCTCACGAAACATTAATTGATTAAAATTTTGTGTTTAAATCATTTATATTTATTTTTTTTATATATTTTAATTTTCTTACACAATTCCTACAGAATTTTTTTTTTCCTTCCTACACAATTCCAACCGAATGTACTCGGTTTTCCATGATAATTCCTATGAAAATATTTTTTTCCTACACAGTTCCAATAGAATGCATTCTTTTTTCCTACGCATTTTTTACGAAATTTGTAGCTTTTTGTCACAAAACTAAAACCCTTTCTTGTTCGTCGGAATTTCGTAAGAAAAGTGTGGGCGTTTTCGTTTATAGGAAATGCGCAAGAAATTTTAGTAGGAATAATAACAGTTTTCTAGTAGTGTGTTAAAGATTACAACCACACAGAGAATGTTTGAAACCAAAAACAAATAATACTAGACCAAATCATGGAAGGGGGCTGCCTTGGAGGTTCTAGATCCACATAAGTCAGCATAGCTTCGACGTTAGAAAGGGGCATGTTGGGAACCAAGGTCTCAGAGACCTTAGAAAGCTCAGCCTACAAAAAAGAAGAGCGGGAGGGGGAGGAAGAAAGGAAACCAAAATACGAAATGTAAGATGACACGCGACAAAACAACAAGAAACCTACAATACAATGAAAAAGAGACAGAAAAAATTTGCATCCGTGCAAGATAAGCCCTTTCGGTGTTCACAACTTTGGCCTGTAGGGAACCAACAAGAGATTGGGAGACGTTCAAGCGCTGAAGAAGATCCCTCTTTCTCCTTCTTAGAACCAATGAACGGGAGTACACCTTGGCACCCTTTTCAAAGTTTTTGCATAACAACAAGCACAACTGATCACCTACCACCTGGGAGTCTAGGGAAGTATTAACATACTTCATCTGAGATATGAACTCCCTGGCCAGATTAAAGGAATTATTGATGGTCGAGGATGTAAAAACCCCACTTGGGAACAAAGGGTGCCGAAGAAGAATCCTAGAATAGAGGAGTCAAAGGAGAAGCGCTAGAAATAGGGACATTCAAAGTTGCCTTTCCCTTATTAACAAGCCCGAAGGGAGGGGAATCAGGGGCAAAGTTAGCAAAACCCTGGCCTTTGTGGCGACTCTTCATGGTGGCAGAAAGGGAGGACTTATGAACTGCGGCGGGAACTTTGAAAATCCCCTCCTTCGTTTTGTAAAAGAAAAAGGTAGAAGGACAAAGTCAACACAAGAAACAAATAAACCACAAAGGATAGTAATGGTACAACAAATAGATTGTTACTTACAGAGGTGGTCTCCAAAACATTGGTAGAAGTTATAACTTAAGGGCTAGAAGATCCAAGCTTAAAGCTCTTCAGATGACTAGATAAAGAATATTTGGTGGGGACAGGAGGGGCACAAGATACAGACTTGACAGGGGCATGGTCCTTCTGAGCGCTAGCGCTTCAGATGTGTTTACGGGTGTTCCTACCCTCAACCACTGTTTTCTTACCCCCATCACCAAAGACAACACGATTGTCTTTTCGTTTATTGTTAAGGAGACGTACAACCTCTTCGTCACCACAGGAAAATTATGAGAACCTTAGAGGTCTGCCAAACCAAAGGGTTGGATTCCGGAATTTTGGTACCACCAGTAGCATTGACATCCGGCTGATCATCATGAGCCACTTCTTTCACTGAGAAGGTAATCTTCCGGCCATCCCTATGGAGGATCTCTAACAAAGACAGTTCTGCCAAAAAGAAAAAAAATGCATAACCAGGAAAAAACACATGAAGGGAAAATAAAATCACACATGCAAACCAGGGAAGAAAATCAAACTATGGAGGAAGCGCAAACAAAATTCCAGAAAAAGCACCTGCCAACACCATCTATAAGAACCACTTGGCGGTGGTATAGAAGGGAAGTGATCCGACCCAGAACATGAATCTCCTTTGGATACTGTATCAATGGATTAGGATTGTCACATAAGGCATGGAACAGGGCAGACTCACCAGAAAGAACATCAGGGGATCATCTTCAATATGAGAGGAAGGAAAGTTATTTCGGCAATAAACGAGGAGACACAAAAATATAACGGTATTTCCATTCTTTGGGATAGGTGGAAGTAGACATATAACTATATTAAGAGGGCACCCTATCCCTTTTTCGTTTCTCAAAGGTAAACTAATCATCGTCTCGTAAGTGGTAACTGACAAAATAAGTGAATAGACGAGACAACACCAAGAGCGGTACAGAGAATTTCAAAGTGAACCATCATAAGAAACCTCAAGGGATGAACTTGGGACAAGTGCATGTTGTAATGCTTCAACAAAGAATTCTGGAAGACAAACAAGGGGTACCGAACATCGGAGATGGTGAATGTCGGTGTATACAAGACGATGCTATTATGGGAAAAAAAACTACCTCATTCAATTTTTGAAGACAATGAGATAAATCGGATGGGATTATAAAACGATCAACAAAGGCCTCTAGATCCTCATAAGTAACAATAAAAAAGGTCGATTGTTGTGACTCATAATGACGGAAGAAAAAAAGGAACTAACCTAAAAACAATCCCATGAAAGATGAAAAGGTTTCCAATCGGCGAAGGAAACTCTGTGGAAGTTAAAACCCCTTTCCATTTACAAGGATGACCATAAATATAAAGGGAAAAGGGGGTAGAAAATTGTTCCATCAATTTTGAAAGCTGGAAATACCAATTGTTGCCACGTGAAAGAGGGAAACTCCGTGGCCCTTGGACATCCATCCCTACAGATGGAATCATTACCAGGGGAGACGTAACAGTTAGAGGCAATGGGGCTTACTGGATCTCCTGAGACTTAAATGAGTCATGTGCCTTATCCATAAATGAATGGAACAGGACAAGGGATGACTTGATGATGGATATCCCGGTATGGGCCCATTTCAGTACATTAGTCAAGCAAGCCTAGGCCAAACTCTATCCTTGTAATAACTTAAATGCTAGTCAAAGCCCAAGTAAGGGATTATCAACCAAATATCTTTCCCACTCTTGCAGCTCAAGAAATCACTGTTCCAACCATAAGGATAAGGAAGCCCAATCAAGTGTGACTAAACCAAAGCGTTTAATGCTTCTACCACCGACATCTGAGCATGGGCTTTATAGAAGACAAGTTAGAGGTAAAAAAACGTGAAGGAAAAGAAACTATTTAACGTTTGGATCTCACACGATCCTGTAGAGGTGACAGGATTAAAGCCTTTATCCGGGTAAACCTTTTGTCTTGAAGATGATCCATTTTGCCCTCTTGCAAAAGGATATGAAAGATCACCTAAACCTAGGATCTCACTCAAAGACATAATCACAATGTGTGTGGAATCCACCTAGTGATCACCACTGTAGATATATATGATCAAGAACAAGAAGAATGAGAATGATCTAAGAATACATAGAGTATTCTCAGATGAAGATGATGAATGACATCACACACATAGTAGCCGCCAGAGAAAACACACATTAAATTAGGGTTTTCTTGGCACACAAACTTTCCACAAAAGAAAACTGCTGTCTTGTCCTTATCACTAAAGGATCATATACAAGACATATCCAGACACACATGTCCGTATACAAAACAAAGGTCCAAGGCCCAATAACTAGCAAACTCGAATTGTGCTACTAATGCACAAATACGGACTATCCTATCAAACATAAATTCGGATATAGAGGACAGATCCTTGTCCAGATTACACATCAATCAGTAAACTCGGACACATATACATATGTAAATTTGGACTCATATGTGTAAGTACGGACAAACTTAAGTTTAGACAAATTACATTAAAGACCTTTATAGTTGTGGAGAGCCTACACTAATCACACAAGTGCATTTACAGTCTCCCCCTTGATCAGTGCAAGATCTTCAATGCTGAACTTGTAACCTTCATCCAAGCTTCGAGTACTCACTGCCTTCACATACTTGGTTCTTCACACGGAATTGCACAACCTTGATGTACTGATGAGCCAATGGTCGATCTTCTTCAAGGTAGTGCAATGGCAGACGTCTCAGTTTCTTTAGGTCTTCCATTCTCAAGTTTATGAGCCACACTGGATGAATCCAGACTATCTCTTCAAGCACCTTCATTTCCATGATAACCGCTTCACTAGTCTTACCATCCACATACCAGTACCCGATTCCCTGAATTTTATCCAGTTCAAACTTACGCATAGGAATCTTTTGCAGACATCTAGCCAGCCTATAAACCATCTATAAAAATTCTTTACCGATGAACTTGTTTATAGACTTGACAGCACGATCAACGGCAGGCTTGAACTTTTTCCATTTACTATTGCGGCTTTCGGCTTCCAAATGAGGAATTAAGCCTCTGATGCTACCAACATTGGTACTATTGTTTAGGTTCAACTATGCTAGATGAAGCAGATCACAAGTAGGAAGGGTCTACAGGTGCTTAACCCTCGGCCTGAAGTACTGAACCCCATCCATACGCTTGATCAGTACCAAATTATTTTGCTCATCAAAATCCCAACTCCTAATTTGACCTTTGTACTCCCCTCTAGTATTAACATATTTCTTCCTTTGAGTTTGATCGGGATGAAGAGGCTTGAACCACCTACAAGGCGCTACATGAACCTCTTTAGGAACCCGTTCAGGATTCGGCATTTCCTCAGGAAGAGCATCTCCGAAAGCATAGTTTCTGAGATTATTAATATCTCCAGTGTACAACTAACATTTTCTGTAACATCCGTCAAAATGGGCTTCGAAAATCCGACCCGTTTTGAATCAAACTTTCAATGAATGAATGTGGATTTTTTTATTATTATACGCATACGCACATATATACGCTATCTCCATAATGAATAACAAAATGACAACGTGTAGTAACAAAAATATAACTTTAATGTAGAGGGACCATTCGTGCATTAATTGAAACTTGGAGCCTTTCATATAAATAACTTAAAGAATAAATAAAAAAGAGAGAGAAAACAGAGACCGCAGGACTCGAACCCGGGTCTCAGCATTCAACATATAACGAACCAACCACTACACCACTTTAATATTGGGTACACACTTCAGGTTCACATAAATTATATACACACTCTGCAGTTAATCCTTTTCTCTTAAATCAAGTTTGTCGCCCAACTGTTGACGGCCAATGCATAGCTGTGTTTCCTTTTTCTTGATGATTCAATCATGGTGGAATCTCCATAGATAGGGATTAAGAACCTGGACGCCATTCCAAATGAATTCGGTGTACACTCCAACTATACTTGTTTCTTAAAATCAGAAATTATAAAGATTTCTAAAACAAGAATCAAGAGATTATAACTCGAATATTAGACTTACACAATCCCTGATATGACATCAACACTTCAAAAAAAAAAACTCTCCCCCGGTTTACCTGCACCCTCGCCGGAGTTCGAAGCTCCCGTTGAAAAACTCACCGGAGATCAAGGAACCAATCGGAAACCCGCATATCTGGGTTCGGTATACTTTTTTTCATATCAATTCATTTCGTTTTATTGTTTTATACATATCCAAGCAACTGCAGAAGTGTCCTATAAATGAAAATGTTAATTTGTGAGTGGGTTTCTTTTTCGGTTTAGAATGAAGAAGATGATACAGTCAAGCTTGTTTCAAATAAAATAAAAACCCAAACCATCACAGATCTGAGGTTATAGCACAATGGGTTTGAAAGTTTACAAATCACTAAGGGGCGCGGGTTCGAGTCCTGGCCCCGACACACTCGCTGCACTTATTCTTTTTATTAATAGAACCCCTATATGACAAACACTAGTTACAGATTAAGTAAAATAAAAAGGCTGATATTTAACAAGTTAGAAGCACAATCCAGTGGGTTGGTGTGTATGTAAACGAACCGGAGATCACGTGTTCGAAACCCGGCCTCCTGTTCTTGTCGCTGCATTTTTTCTTCTTTTAAATAAACCAAAATACGGAGCAAAGCAGTTTAATATAAGTGAATTAAAATCACAATACAAAATGGGTTAGACACGCAACCTAGTGGAAGGGTTGTGTGCACGTAAACGGAAGATCTTGAGTTCGAACCGGGCAGGGGCAGGTTTTGGACGATTTTTTTGGCTAAATTCTTAAAATTCATTTTTTAAGAAGACCTTTAAATCTTATCAATATTTAACAGTTTTTGTTAGTTCTTTTTATTATCTTATTTTCTTAATTAAACCATTAAAAATTTAAGTTAAATAATAGATAACTCATTACAATTCTTTTAAGTAATACTCATTAACACTAACATAAATAAATAATTAAATATCTAAATAATTAATTTGCAACCATAGATAATAGGAATATTATTTAACTTATTTTATTTAACAAGGTCGTTATGTGGTATTTGAATATCTAGGATAATCGATTCGTTCGTTTGGTTTCTTGACTTTTACTCGTGCGCTTTTTACAAGAAATCGAAGTGCAACCTCTGTGAGTGAATCTTACAACTCCCATTTTTTATTTCACATTTTTGGGGTGTATCATGTGTCGCATTTAGTTATTTCATTTTACCAGATTTAAATACGTGAAATAACCATTATGTGAAGTATATATGTTATGTATTGATTGTCGTTATCACTTGGTACATTTCATTCACATTGGATATTACATCATCATAGGCTCGTCTGTTCTCCATTACCTATAAGCGGAATGTGGCGTTGCCAACATACGAGGCCAGCTCCGTTTGATTGAGCTTAGACCTTGCAGCACACCATAGTAACGTGCAACATGCATACATTCATTGTAATCATTTACATTTGATTGGTTTATTGTTGAGGTTGCTTTATGAGGTTTGACATATGACATACAACATATTTATTTACATTGATTAACGCACGCTTTCTCAATAAACCAAATTTAAACATACTATTTTTCTAAAAACAATAAAGGTTCACTCGCCAACTTTTGTTGACCCGAAATTTTCTTTTTACACATTATACAGGTGAACAGGTTTGAAGAATGGATCACTTAGGATTGGGTCTTAGAAGAATAAACAAGTTATTTGAATTTATTGCGAATTATGTAGTTGATTTGTTTGGATATTGTGTTTATGGGATTTTATTTAAATTGAAATAATAAATATCGAAACTTTTAATAGTATGTCATAAGCTTTAATGAAAACCCAATCATGCCTCGGTTACCTTATCCGCTGCGGGTCGGGGTGTGATAGATTGGTATCAGAGCCGATGACTATAGGGATATAGGATAAGTTATTAGACCCCTTAGAGCCTATACTATAGTCAACTAGGACTTGTTTTCTTACATGCTAAATTGGTTATGTTCGAACTTACGGCATTCATTTATATATATATATATATATATATAGAGAGAGAGAGAGAGTATAGGCTCTAAGGGGTCTAATAACTTATCCTATATATATAGGGATATAGGATAAGTTATTAGACCCCTTAGAGCCTATACTATAGTCAACTAGGACTTGTTTTCTTACATGCTAAATTGGTTATGTTCGAACTTATGGCATTCATTTATATATATATATATATATATATATATATATATATATATGTATGTATATATATATGTATATACTATCCTTATAATGCAAGTTCCTGTTTCCATTTACTTGTACATTTTTTCCTTTCTTATTAAAAAAGTTGTGATGTTTTGTCCTCAAATCTCATCAAAGTGAGTTCTTACGACGGACATGTAGTAACTGGAAGGGTTCAAGTACCGGTAGTCGGAACGTCTTGTCTAGGATTGACATTCGTATAAATCCAAAGTAACGGAGTAGTTTTCCTACCTGGGGACTAACAATGAGAGTATGAAGGACCTATTAGGCAAAGCATGCCACACCAAACATCGTGTGAACTAACCTCACTTTGAGTTGTCACCGTGTCCATACCAGGATACTTTCCGACTTTATACATCCCAACCATGTTTCTCGATTTTCATTCGGGTTGTGCGTATGTTAACAAGCTGAACTAATGTGAACCCTACAAAGCCCAGTAGTCATGCGGGCCCACATGATTACATAGGTGAAGTATAGGGGACATATGGGGCCCAAACATGAGCAAAGCCCAAGGCATCCTATTGATGCAATGATTTATATTTCTCTTTCATTCTAGGGATGCTTAATTTTTTTAGAATTCCAATTTTATACAACACCCATTACTCCTACTCACCAAACTCACAACTTTGTTTAATTTATTTTCAACCGGGTGCAAAAGCGTGATTTGAAACTAAGAGTGAAACGTTACGTTAGGAAAAGAATTATAAATTGATTGGAATATTTCCTGTAGATGTCTTCTAGGCACCTTCGCGGAGGAAAGAGGTCCGGAAACTCTGGCGAACGCATGGCTGCCCAGATAGCCAAGCAAATGGCCGTCGTGATTCCAAACATTATGATCTAGGTTCAACAAGCTCTCGCTACTAACCCAGTTAACCAAGTCAACTAAGATGAATCGAATGTTATCAACACCCTTGCAAACTCAATCAATGCACTTATAAGCACTTCAACTCTTGCGACCCTCCAAAATATGAGGGAACCAAAGGGGTCACTGCACTCCTTCGATGATTAGAGGAAATGGAAAGCACCTTCCTAAATTGTGACTGTCCTAATGACCGTAAGGTTCACTATGCTACTGGTCGTCTCTTTGGGGTAGTTTAACTTGGTGGAACGCCGAAAAGGGCAGAAGAGGAGCCGAAGCCGCGGTAGCTCTAACGTGGGAACAACTTAGGGAGCTTATGACAAAGCGATTTTGCCCAAGGAGTTAAATCAAGAAGTTGGAAGATGATTCTACTTCTTGAAGCAAAATAATGGGGATCATGTGGCATATAACAAAAGGTTTCTCGAGCTAAACCAGATGGTCCCGAATCTGTTCACCCCCCTTTATCGCCTTATTGAACATTACATCCGGGGTCTTCCTTCTAGTATTCAAGATTGTGTGATGAGCACTGTACCTTGAACCTTAGATACTGCAATGGAACTAGCCACCGAATCACTGAGAACCACATTCGAAATAGAGACTTTGATGAAGAAAAGAAAAAGAGTGCAAGTAGCAAAACATCGGCCGAACCCCCCAAACCAACCCAGACTGGATCTTCCTCTCGTTTCAATGCCAAGATGAAGCGAAACGGGAAAAACTATGCTGTCACTCAAGCCAACCAGCCAAACCCACCTAACCAAAACATCCAGGCAGCCCCAATTACCCAAGTTGATCCTCCTACCGCACCACATAAAAAGCAGTATTCTAGAACCTACCCAAAGTGCAACCGATGCCAGTATCACCATCAAGTTGAGAACCCATGCCCACACTGCACAGGGTGTGGCCGAGGAGGCTATACAGTTCAAACCTATCATACTCTCCAAAGGCAAGCCCGAAATCAAAACCAAGCCCAGCCCAATAACAAAATTGTGGGCCAAGCCCCTTACCAACCACCTCCACTCATGTTACCACCTGCCCAGGTCGTAGTCCAACCTTTTTACCAACCCAACTACCCTGTGATGCCTCAAATGAGGGCTTGCTATAATTGCGGTGATCCAACTCATTTCCGCAACACATGCCCCCGATTAGTGAACATAATTAACGCTCATGCTCAAGCTAACCCTGTGAATCAAGCAAACCAAGCCAACCCGCCCGCCAGGGGCAAAGCATTCAACATCAATGCCAACCAAGCGAGAGCAGATAGCAATGTGGTTAACGCTACGTTTCTCGCCAATGGTAACTATGCATCTATTTAATTTGACACGGGTGCGGATAAGAGTTTTATGTCTCAAGAGTTCGAGTCTATTCTTAGTTTACCTCATGTTGGTTTAGCCGAATCGTTCACAGTAGAAGTAGCAGATGGAGAACCTATTACGTTGGATTCTATTATTCGTTACTGCACTCTTACTCTCAACGAGCATAATTTTTCAATCGATCTCATCCCTATGAAATTGCGAAGCTTTGACGTCATCATTGGCATGGACTGGCTCAGTCAACACCATGCCGAAGTGGTATGTTATGAAAAATATATTCGAATTCCCCTCGCCAATGGCCAAACCCTTCGCATATTCGGTGCAACCTCATCCAAAGGGCTTAGGGTGATGTCGTGCTTACAAGCCCGAAAGTACCTCCGCAAAGATTGTGTGACTTTTCTAGCCCATATTGTCAAGAAGGGAGGCAAGGAGAAGAAGCTCAAAGATATTCCTATTGTTAGAGATTTCCCCCAAGTTTTCCCAGACAACGTCTCGGGACTCCCTCCCATGCAAGAAATCAAATTTCGAATTGATCTCATACCTGGTGCCACCCCAGTTGCAGAATCCCCATATCGATTGGCTCCATCCGAAATGCAAGAATTGGCTAGTCAATTGCAAGAACTGACGGACAAAGGGTCCATTCGCCCCAGTTCATCACCTTGGGGTGCGCCTGTCCTTTTTGTCAAGAAGAAGGATGGAACTTTCGGAATGTGTATAGACTATTGAGAGCTCAACAAACTAACCACTAAGAACCGTTACCCTTTACCTCGCATCGATGACCTCTTAGATCAACTTCAGGGTGCGACATGTTTCTCAAAAATTGATCTTCGTTCCGGCTACCATCAGCTTAGAGTACGTGAAGAAGACATCCCAAAGACCGCATTCCGAACCCGCTACGGTCACTACGAGTTCATGGTTATGCCCTTTGGTTTCACCAATGCTCCAGTTGTCTTCATGGATTTAATGAATATAGTGTGCAAGCCCTATCTCGATCGTTTTGTTATTGTATTATTGATGACATCCTTATCTATTCGAAGACCAAGTCGGATCACGAGCAACATCTTTGGCTTATTCTAACGCTCTTGAATACTGAAAAGCTTTACGCTAAGTTTTCCAAATGTGAATTCTGGTTAAAGGAAGTCTAATTCCTTGGTCATGTTGTCAATGGCAAGGGAATTCACGTTGATCCAGCAAAAATCAGAGTCGTGCAAGAGTGGCAGGCTCCACGCACCTCTACCGAAGTCAAGTCTTTCCTCGGCTTAGCAAGCTGCTATCGGCGTTTCATCACCAAGGAAACTTTGAAGCACTCACAGCTTTGACACACAAGGGTAAACCCTTCGATTGGGGGCCCAAACAGAAGGAGGTTTTCCAAACTTTGAAGCAGAAACTTTGTGATGCACCTATCCTTACCCTCCTAGACAGTTGTAATGACTTTGTAGTTTTTTTTGTGACGCGTCGGGACAAGGGTTAGGGTGTGTCTTAATGCAAAGAGGCAAGGTGATAGCCTACGCTTCGAGACAACTCAAACTCCATGAAAGAAATTACACAACTCACGACCTCGAACTCGGGGCAGTCGTGTTCGGTCTGAAGGTATGGAGACATTATCTCTATGGCACGAAGTGTGAGATCTACACTGACCATAAGAGTCTCCAACACATCTTCAATCAAAAAGAGCTAAACATGAGGCAACGATGATGGGTCGAACTTCTGAACGATTATGACTGCGAGTTCCGTTATCACCCAGGCAAAGCCAATGTCATAGCAGATGTTTTTAGCCGAAGAGAGTATGCAAATTCCATCCATCTTCTGTGTTCTCAAATTGTAACCGACATTAAAAGACGTATTCGTGAAGCCCAACATACCTCGGTGACAGAGAACGATTTACGCGACGAGTTATCCTGTAGAGCTGAAACCAAATTAGAATCAAAATCCGATGGCACCCTTCACTATCTAAATCGTATTTGGGTGCCTGATCATGATAATCTCCGCATTTTTCTTATGAACGAGGCACACAAAACACGATATTCCATACACCCAGGAGCTGATAAGATGTATCAGGATCTTTGATACTCTTATTGGTGGCCTGGAATGAAAAAGGATATTGCGGTTTTTGTTTCCAAATGCCTCACACGTTCGAAGGTTAAAGAAGAACATTAAAGACCCTCAGGCCTACTCGTTCAACCCGAAATTCCCATTTGGAAGTGGGAAATTATAACCATGGATTTCATTACTGGGTTACCTCACACCTCCAGTGGGCATGATATGATATGGGTTATTGTCGATCGCTTACTAAACCCGCTCATTTCATTCCAATTCGTGAAGATTACAAAAACGAGAAGTTGGCTCGTATTTACATAGATGAGATTGTCAGTCGACATGGTGTGCCCTTGAGCATTATTTCGGATCGGGATGGACGCTTTACTTCACGCACATGGCAAGCCGTACAGTCAGCGTTAGGTACTCGACTAGATCTCAGCACCGCCTTTCATCCCCAAACTGATGGTCAGTCCGAGCACACCGTACAGACCTTTGAAGACATGTTGCGATCATACGTCATCCATTTCAAAGGCGACTGGGATACTCATCTACCACTAATCGAATTCTCTTACAATATCAGCTACCACTCCAACATCGGGATGGCTCCATTTGAAGCTCTATACGGCCGTAAGTGCCGATCACCAGTATGTTGGCACGAACTCGGTGAAGCTCAAATCACCGGACCAGAACTAATAAAAGAGACAACTGACAAGATCCTCCAAATTTGCAATAATCTTCTAGCGGCCCAGAGTCGTCAAAAGAGCTACTCAGACAAACGGCGAAAGCTGCTCGAATTTAGCGTTGGTGATCAAGTGCTTTTGAAGGTATCGGCATGGAAGGGAGTTATTCGATTTGGACAAAAAGGCAAGCTGGCACCACGCTATGTTGGCCTTTTTAAAATACTCGAGAGAGTTGGTCCTATAGCATACAAGCTTGAACTACCCGAGGAACTCAACAGGATCCATCCAACCTTCCATGTTTCCAATCTAAAGAAGTGCCTTACTGACGAAAATCTTCATATACCATTGGAGGATATACAGATCGATGAGTCGATTCACTTTGTAGAATGACCGGTCAAAATCATGGACTTCGGTGAAAAACGCTTGAGATGAAGTTGAATCCCTATAGTCAGGGTTTGTTGGGAGTCAAAACGTGGACCCGAACTTACTTGGGAATGAGAAGGCTCGATGCATGAAAAGTACCCTCGCCTCTTTCAGGCAAACCGTACTTCCTCTTAATTTCGGGATAAATTCCTAGAAGTAAGGGAGAATGTAACATCCGTCAAAATGGGCTTCCAAAATCCGACCCGTTTTGAATCAAACTTTCAATGAATGGATGTGGATTTTTTTATTATTATACGCATACGCACATATATACGCTATTTCCATAATGAATAACAAAATGACAACGTGTAGTAACAAAAATATAACTTTAATGTAGAGGGACCATTCGTGCATTACTTGAAACTTGGAGCCTTTTATATAAATAACTCAAAGAATAAATAGAAAAGAGAGAGAGAGAAAACAGAGACCGCGGGACTCGAACCCGGGTCTCAGCGTTCAACACATAACGAACCAACCACTGCACCACTTTAATATTTGGTACACACTTCAGGTTCACATAAATTATATACACACTCTGCAGTTAATCCTTTTCTCTTAAATCAAGTTTGCTGCCCAACTGTTGACAGCTAATGCATAGTTGTGTTTCCTTTTTCTCGATGATTCAATCATGGTGGAATCTCCATAGATACGGATTAAGAACCTGGACGCCATTCCAAATGAATTCGGTGTACACTCCAACTATACTTGTTTCTTAAAATCGGAAATTATAAAGATCTCTAAAACAAGAATCAAGAGATTATAACTCGAATATTAGACTTACACAAGCCCTGATATGACATCAGCACTTCAAAAAAAACTCTCCCCTGGTTTACCTGCACCGTCGCCAGAGTTCAAAGCTCCCGTCGGAAAACTCGCCCAGTGGAAGGGTTGCGTGTAGATAAACGGAAGGTCTTGAGTTCGAACCGGGCAGGGGCCAGTTTTGGACGGTTTTTTGGCTAAATTCTTAAAATCCATTTTTAAGAAGACCTTTAAATCTTATCTATAAATATTTAACATTTTTTTAGTTTTTTTAATATCTTATTTTCTTAATTAACCCATTAAAAATTTAAGTTAAATAATATATAACTAATTACAACTCTTTTAAGTAGTAACTCATTGACGCTAAAATAAATAAATAATTAAATATCTAAATAATTAACTTGCAACCATAGATAATAGGAATATTATTTAACTTATTTTATTTAACAAGGTCGTTATGTGGTATTTGAATAATTAGGATAATTGTTTCGTTCGTTCGGTTTCTCGACTTTTACTCGTGCATTTTTTACAAGAAATCGCAAACGCAACCACTGTGAGTGAATCTTACAACTCCCCTTTTTATTTCACGTTTTTTGGGTGTATCATGTGTCGCATTTAGTTATTTCATTTTACTAGATTTAAATACGTGCAACTACCATTCATTTTACTAGTTTGATCCCGATTAATAAGAATACCCAATTACATAGCCTGATTCTTATACTGTTTGAACAAGTGAGTGATCTGTTGATCCTTCATAACATCTTTCTTTTTTGAGATAATCTGTTTCTAACTGTTGCTTTTTTATTTGTGCTTGACGTTCTTTCATTACTTTGGCAACATCCATAAACTGAGTTCGAACAAACTTAGGAAAGTTTTGCCCTTCACCAACGCTCATTGTGCCTTGAGATACTGGAACAGAAGTGGTTGCAGTAGGTCGTGAACCAGAAGGACTAGGAGTAGACGGTCGTGGAGCAGACGCTCTAGGAACACTTTGCTTCTGTTGTAAAGGTGGAAGAGGTCCGAAGGCAACCTTCGGGTGAACACCATGAGATTTAACTCCCCCGGTCTTTGTAGTAGTCAACTTAATCATTCTAGGTCCAGAAGAACCTTGAACAACCGGAGAACTCGGTCGCACAAAACTTTGAGTAGCACCCAGCAGCATACCTAAAAAGACAGAAGGCATAGGAGGCATAACAATACTTTCTGATGTGGCAAACAAATTACCTGAACTCGGCGAAGTAGAAAGCGATCCAAACAACGGTGTAGTGGGAATAGAAGACGATAAAATTGGAGTTGATGTAGCCACAAATGTGGTAGCACTGATGGACTCCGCATATGAAACAAATGGAAACATAGCGGTCATCAACAGAAGAGAAACAAATCTTCCCAAGATAGTGAGGCCACTTGAAATGGAAGTAATGACAGCACCCAAAGAAGCTTCAACTATAGTAGATTCAATACTTGAAGCTTGAAGACCCAAACTTACGGCAACTCTTCTTCGTTTGTAATCCTGTTTGGTTGCGAGATACGAATCGCTCGAGTATCAGGGGGACGACGGTCATCGTCGTCTGAGGAAGAGTTAAAAGTGATAGACGTAAGATCACCTAACTTATTGTTCCATCTTGCTAAACGTACACCCCATTCAGAAGAGGGACCGAAAGAGGCTACTTTAGCTCAGAATAGATCAAGCTTCTCTTTGTCATCTAGCGAGATCCTGTTTTGCAAATCCTTGCGCACCAACTTAAAATATTCCTTTTTTGACAACATTCCAACATCTGAATCATCAACAATCCTTTTTCCTTTATCTAAAACACTAGACGATGGTCCTGCTTCGAGAGCCACATCAAGCTCTTAAATAACAGGAACAGTCTCTACAGCAACACTCGGTGCAGAAGTAGCAACACTAAAATGGGTTGCTCAATTCTTACAATATCAATTGGCCCAACATCAATCGGAGCATCAACCAACGGTTCACTAGTCCTAACATTCTCAACAATCGGCAAATCTTTTATCTATTCTTCCACAACTGGCTCTTGAACAGCTACAAGTTTGGCTAAAGGTTCATTTGGCGGTGGTTGTTGAACATCAACCTATCGTTGAACAACCATCGTATTCTGAACTTGCGGAGGAGCACCATCATCATCCCCAGCTCCAAAAATCTCTTCAATGCCATTTCAGATTCTAACCCAAGTTGGACCAGTATTGGGATTGTAGTTATTTTCTTGAATGATTGCACCAAGCAAAGGATGAGGGACAGGAAGAGCATTTTCATAAACTGACTCACTTGCAGCTTTACAATCTTTAAAAATACGCGGATGCATGGGAGTCTGAGCATAGGCTGGCAAGTGTATACCGAGTGGTAAGTTCGGTATCAAGTGAAGAAAGATTAGTGTAAGAAACCTCGGATAAGGAAGCATCAGGCTCTTATCCCCAGCACGATATGCAAGATGAGACTGAAGGACTCAAAGAATCATAAGAGAAAAGTTGTATGGTTAATTGAAGGTTAAAGCAATCATAGCAGAAAGAAGGTTGTATCCTATTCTATCCATACCAGACTCGAGGAGCCATACACTGCATCAACACATGATAGAAGTACCTCCATTGTTCGATAAGCATTCCCTTGTACAATTATCTAGACGGAAAAACCAAAGGCTCGAGCACCCCTTTCATGATTACGCTTAGCATAACACGTTTCTCCATGATCTAATGCACCGAAATGTAAAACCGCACGAATAACATCTTCTGTAATCACAATTTGGATACCAATTATCATAGCTTCAATTGTGTTATTCACCGATCGAGCTGTTCGCCAAAAGTCATCAATGTAAGCAATAACTTGACGCTCATTTTCAAAAATTGCAAAAGCTATCCTTGAGCGCCTTAGAAATCCCATAATCTTAGCATAATTTGCCGCTCCTCTATCTGTCTTATCAAGAATTGCAACCAGACTGTTTTGGCACGAAATGTCTCACCGGAACAGGCGGGGTCGCTGCAGCAGCAGGTTGAGCTCCTTGTTGTTCTCCCTATTGTTTAGCCATAGTGCATCAGACAAATTAAACAATATGCAATAGTCACAAAGACAACTGCTACTATTACTGTGAAAATTATCTACCAAACAACCCACCACTAAGGCAGTTGTGAATCTGGAGAGAACAGATTAACTATTAAGTCCAGACAGCAAGTCATTCCGGAGTAAAGCTGGTGTTTATTTATTAAATCCGGAAAACAATATCTGGTAAAATAAAACATTGGAAAACACTGTTCGGTAACTTAACTCCAGAAACAGTTTTAGGGCAAACTAAAACCTTGAACTACTTTCTTTTCATTAGTGTATAAACTCGGACACATGTTAAGCGCGGACAAGTTATAATAAATTTCGACAGATTTTAAATTTGAACGAACCCGGACATGTATCTGTTAACCCAGAATAGTTTAAGTCCGGAAAAGACACTCAGTTCTTAAATTCGAAACATTCATACCCGGACACTAGTTTGTTAAACACGAACTTGTGATTCCAAGAATAAATTCGGAATGATATATCCAGATTAAACTCTAATCCGGAATTAGTTTGAAACCCATCATTAAGCCTAAGTTGAGAACCCTCCGAACTTACGCAAGGGAAACTTAGACTCTCCGAGTTTCAAACACAAACAACTAAGGTGAAACACTTTAACTGATCAAAAAGTAAATTTTTCAAAAAGTTATTCTTTTCACAAAGATATCTAAAGACAACTTCAAAAATTTGACAATCATCAAGAACATCATCTTTACAATCAATCGAACCAATCCCACATATATTAACCAAACACCAATTCTCAACAACTTCAACATTCAATAACAACATCCGAAAAACACAAAAAGTTTATAATATATATGTATATATATATATATATATATATATATATATATATATAAACCAAAACCCATTGAGCAAAACCCTTTTAAAAAAGAAACCCCCAAAAATCACACTTACCGATGAACCAGAAGATTCTTGAGGAAAGATGATTCAAGAAAACATACATGTGTTCTTGTTATGCTAAGTTGAAATCACAATGAACTTCAAGAAAAGACATAATGGTTCTGATTTGCAGAGAACAGGGGTTTTATAAAGTGGGTCCTAAAAAGATTTGAGAGGGAAGATGTGGGTGAATGAAGGTGATGAACAGTTGGGATCTTTATATATTAACTCATCTCCATACAAACCTTAGGTAAACTCAGAAATAGTTGTTTAGAACATAAATCTGGAGAAACAAAACCCTAGGTAAACCCGGACGAGCTGCACTTTATGATTGGGAAACATGGAGCAAGATCTCCAAAAATACAAACATAAAAACCCGAACACTCTAGCCTAAGAAGAAACCACGAAACCTAAAATACAGAAATATTTGAGTGTAAATTCGGAGAAACTTCTAAATCTGGAATCCAAACTCCCTTTCGTATAAACCCGGAGTACTTCAGCCCTAAATTCAAAGCCCAAAAGTCTAAAACCAAAACTAATATCTTAACTCCGGAACCGGCCCAAACCCCGGAGGCCAACATCCTATAACCCAGAGCCCAAATGAATGAAACGACCTTAACATATAAAACTTTAATTTTGAATTACCAAAAATTATCTAACCTAAAAAATCCCTCAAATCCCGTAGTAACTCATACCTTGGAAAAAATTTACAACTTATCTTGGAACAGAATTTTACAAAACACAATGAAAAGACGAAATTCCACACACTTAGATGGACTTTTCACGACTAATTTTTATAGAAAAATACTTATTTTAAGATTACCTAACCTGATGTAAAACACCTGATTAAAGAACGTTCACAACCCCTAAGAGTATATTTAAATTGATGAACTCGCACATAGAAACAAGAGCGAAAACTATTTTTGTTGTTTTTCCATTTAGGATAATTTACTGAAGATAAAACTAAGAACATATTCACACTATCTATCTCTTTTTGTGAAGTCGGAGCAAAGAGATCATATCAGTTTTTTTTTGTCAGTATCAAACACAAGAACATAGATTTCAGTTTAAGCTCCTAGAAAGATATTAACAATTCAAGAAGTTCAACGGTATTGTGGTCCACTTAAGCTTTAGCACACTTTCAAACACTGTTTTCAAGATATGCGATTAAGTGTGTTAATAACTAATAGTAACTATGTTTACCCACCTCAGAATGTACTCCGTATCAATACTACCAAACATTGCATCTTACAGGTGAGTATACATGAAAAATCTCTGTATCCGGCTAAATGCAATGCTTTGAGAGCTCAGGTTAGTGCCACCGCACAGACAAAGAGATGAAGACTCGACTTAAAGGAGGTGTACCAACATTTGGTATCTTTTTCTTCAAAACTTTGGCAGTTTATACTATGTACCCGGTGGTAACATAGAAATGCAATTTGTGAATCCGGTGATGACAATTTTAAATAGATTATCCGGAGATGATAGTTATTGTAGAAAAGAAATCCACCAAGGGGGAGGGGTTACGCACAAACGAAGCGCTTAGCAAAGCATTATACGAGGTGTAGGCCATTGCTTATGCAAAATCAGAAGACCAAGTATAATACCCCAGAGTAACAAACATAAGGACCTAGTATCTCAGAAGTTTGGCAATCAGTCAAACGAGATTACAGTACCAAGACCATATATCTGAGATATGTACCACACAAGTTACGCAGGTCATTATGTTTATATACCAAAAATAGGTTCTTATTAACGCGTAAAACCTATCAAAGCAACGTATAATGAAGCTGTTACAGTTAACGAATAAATTTATGAATTGCTACACTCCTGTATCAGATACGATAAACTGATGTACTATCATTTCCCCTTTTCCTCATCACGACTTCATTTTTACTTTTTTATTTTATTTTCTAAAAATATAATCCAACAACTAAGTAAAATATTTTTGAGTTTCTAATTTTTGTAAAGCAGTAAGAACTGTACATTAAAACATAAATAAAGTTTCTATGCGAGTTTCTAAAAGCATTTTACTCAGGGTTGATCATGCCGATCATTCGGACCAGATCCTCAAATAAAGCCCGATCGAATGTCTTAGTAAACAGGTCGGTAAGAATATCCAACGTGTCTACCCTAACCAGCTCGATTAAACCATTTTCAACACAGACATGAATAAAATGATGCCTAATATCTATGTGCTTAGTACGTGAATGGTTAACCAGATTATTAGTAATGGAAATGGCAGAGTTATTATCGACAAGAATTGGAGTTTGAGTAAAATTCGAACCGTATTCTCTCATTTGTTGTTAAATCCACAAGACCTAAGCACAATAGCTCGAAGCTGCAATGTACTCAGCCTCACACGTGGATAAAGACACAGTGATTTACTTTTTGCATTGCCAAGACACGAGACGGTTTCCAAGCAGTTGTGCGCCGCCAGAGGTTGACTTTTTATTTACTGGGCACCCTCCGAAATATGCATAAGCATATGCTATCAAATCTAGACCTCCTTCAGCTGGACAACACAATCCAAGCTTAGGTTTCCCTTTCAGGTATCTGAAGATTCGTTTGACAGCCTTCATATGAGACTCCTTTGGAGTTGATTGGTACCTAGCACACAAACAAACAGAAAACATAATACGGGACGCGAAGCTGTAAGATACATAAGTGAACCTATCATAGCTCGATACAGAGTTGGATCCACTTTAGGATCTGTCTCTTTATTGGTCGTCAGCTTGTGATTCGTCAGCAATGGCATGTCATATGGTAAGCTGTCTTCCAACCCGAACCTTTTGAGAATCTCATAGACATACTTTGTTCGATGCACGTATGTCCCTTCTTTCTCTTGACTCACCTAAAAACCAAGGAAGAACGATAACTCTCCCATCGCACTCATTTCAAATTTCGACTTCATCACTTTCTCGAACTCGCGACGCAATTCTTCATTTGAAGAACCGAAAATTATGTCATCAACATCAATCTGCACAATCAGAAAGTCTCCCCCTTTCTTCAAAATGAACAGTATGGAGTCGATCGCACCACGCGAGAACCCGTGCTCCAAGAGATGCTTTGACAGAATCTCGTACCAGGCACGAGGGGCCTGATGGAGACCATAGCGAGCTTTGTCTAACAAATAGACTTTGTTTTCAGACGTAGAGCTGTGAACCCTGGTGGTTGGGACACATACACAGTTTCCTGTAGTTTTCCGTAAAGGAACGCGCTTTTCACGTCTAACTGATATACTTTAATACGCATATGAGCAGCGAAGGCTAGAAACAAGCGAATGGCTTCCAATCTTGCCACAGGTGCATAGACTTCTATATAATCAATCCCTTCCTCTTGATTGAAACCCTGAACAACCATGCTTTATTTTTGATAACTACACCCTTATCGTCCTTCTTGCACTTGAAGACCCACTTTGTGTGGATTGCATGTTGACCCTTCGGAAGATCGACCAAATTCCACACCTTTAACTTGTCGAACTGAGCTGATTCCTCTTGCATCACTTCATACCAAGAATTATCCTTCAAGGCCATCTGATAATTCTTCGTAACTATCTGAGAGATAAAACATTCGTGTAGGCGAAGATTGTATATCTCTTCCTGCTTGATTTTAGAAAACAAGCACTGCATCTCTGAAATACTTCTTCGCTTTTGCACTCCTGCATTAGGATTCCCAATAATATTATCAATAGGATGATAAATATTTGTTCTTGGGACTTGGATTGCTGGAGCTTGAAGATTGTTTCCCAAATTAGATTGAATCTCCCCCTCAACACTTACATTACTACTAGCTTCAGAATTATCAGGACCAACTTCATTAGGAATTGCACGGTAAAAACATTGTTTACTAACGAAGGCTCAACGATTGGACCTCCCGATGTAACACTTGGGGTCACGTTTGTCGGAATACTTGCTCTCCAGCTAGCATCCACCTCATCTTTATCTACCAGATGCATGTAGACAACCTCCAAATCTTCTTCTGAAACATCAGGAAGATCAAATGAATCAAATAATTTCTCATAATCCTATCCATTTTTAGGACCAAATTCGGACGATGGAGGATTTTGACTCAAAGGAGTTATATCATACACAAACTCCACAGTTTGTTTTTTAATGTCATAAACGCGTTTGTTCGGAGCTCCATTAGCGTAACCCAGAAAGAACCCTATTGCTCCAAGTTCACCCATCTTAGGAGTATCCTTGGTGCGTATTATAACACACTTGATCCCAAAAGGTTGAAACCCAGATAAAATCGGTTTCTTATTTTCAAGTAATTCATAGCAAGTTTTATCTCTTCTTTTCACAGTAAGCACATGGTTAAGCACATAGCATGTAAGATTTACTACCTCAGCCCAAAAGAAAATTGGTAACTTAGATTCAGAAAGCATAGTTCGGCTCGCCTCTATCAGGGTACAGTTCTTCCATTTTGCAACTCCATGATGTTGAGGAACATAAGGAACGCTAAACTGATGAACTATTCCCATTTCCCGACATAACTCGTCCATATTTTGATTTTTAAATTAAGTGTTGTTGTCACTTATGATCTTCTTAATAGGAAGTGAATAATTTTTCTCAAGTTGCTTAATAAATCTCTACGAATCCCAAAAGTTTGGTCCTTAGTTTAAAAAAAAAATACCCACAAATATTGTGAGAAATCGTTAGTGACAACGAGGCAAAAAGACATTCCACCAATGCTAGCAACATGGACCGGGCTGAAAAGATCCATGTGAAGAAATTCAAGTGGTTTTTGGATCGAGTTAACAATTTTCGGTTTGTGAGGCTTTCGTTTGATTTTTCCTTTTTCACACAATTCACACTTGTTGTGCATGTTAAAACTACGTAATGGAACCCCCAACACTAAGTTGTTTTTCACTAAGTGGTTCATTTTTCACAGATGCACATGTCCCATTCTTCTATGCCAAAGGTAAGATTGATCTTCAGTCGCCTTCGAGAGCAAACATGTCACTAGAACAGATGAGTTAACCATGGGCGCATATCCATGACATAGGTGTTATTCACCCGTGGAGCCCTCATTACGATATAATCCTCGAGAACAACCAATCCCGGACGCAATACGAAGCAAGCTTTATCAGTGAACAACATTGTGTACTTGTTATCGCAGATTTGAGATACCAACATCAAGTTCAGTTCTTCAACATAGTTCACTTTGTGCAGCGTTATATTTCCATTCATCACCGATCCTTCACCGGTGATATAACCACCTTTCTCACCAGCAAAATTAACATAACCATAATTTCAGCTATAAAAGCTTATGAAATAATAGCTCCCAAAGTGTTTTCCAAGGCACAACTCCAGTCACGCGGCTCAGTTTTTTCTTGTAGAGGCTGAGCTACCAAGGCATTGTTTGCTGAGGAAGTAAGATTATCCGAAGCATTTGAACGGGAATTTGACATTGAGGCATTAGCTGAATTTGTATGAGATCTTGAGTTGTTTCCATTTTGGTAACTATTTCTCTGTTAGACCTTTCCATCTTAGGCTTTCGATAATCTCATGCATAATGCCCATAGATACTACAGTTGTAGCACTTCACTTTTGTCATATCAATGCCCATACGAGTCTTAGTATTACCACCTATAAATTTCTTTCCCGTTTTTATGAGAAACTTCTTTGCTCTTTGGACCAACAACGCCATATTAAGTTGAAGGTCAAGTTCTTCCATTTCATCTTGGCGTATTTGGTCAAAATCTTCGTCGAGACTCGATTGTTCTACAAGCTTCCCAAGACAAAAGTTTTATAAGCCGTCATGAAAGATGCCAAGAGACTCATGTTATCTTCTATTAGTTCTAAACAGTTCGGATCCAACTTTGGAATGTTAACGCTTGTTGCTTGAGATTTATGACTTCCACCAGATGAATGCATTCCGACTCGAAATAGCGGTCCCACTCGAACCATTTGTATTATTGCTTATAAAAGCATGATGACTTTCAGGAGCATCATTCTCTGAATATAAAGCAACATCGGCTCCGCCATTACTGCCATTTTCAATTGTTTTTGAAGCTTTATATAGCTAAGGATCTTGAATCTTTTCAAAGTCAGATGCTTAATCTTCCATGTTCCAAGCATATCCCTTGAGCTTCTGCACATCATCTTCCAACGAAAGCTCGTCATAGAGAACACCTTCTCTAATTAATGTCGTATACATATTCCATTCTCTAGGAAGGCAGTTTAAGAACTTCTCAACTTTCTCAAACTCTGTGTAAAGATCCTCCTCACTTCGGTCAAACTATCTTAACAGGTGATAATACCTATTCACGGTGTCTTCAAAGGACTCATTCTTTATAGTTTAATCACAACAAATTGAGTCTTCAGTCATTCTAAGCATCTTTTTTTATGTATCACATTTCCTTCGTAGCATTCAATCATTTTATCCCATAACTCCTTTGAAGTATTTCTTTTACGAAAGGTATGGAGTATGGATTGCGTAAGAGCCCTTGTTATCATGGACATGGCTTTTTCTTCACATTCATATAACTTTTTCTACTCATCCATCAGTGCCAGGTAAGTGTCGATCATTAAAGTTTTATTTAGTGTAGCTTCACACCCTTTTGCAATACATAACCAAATCTTGATATCCTTAGCTCTCACATATCTCTCAAAACGTTCCTTCTCTTGTAAAAATCCAATTCGTTTATAAAGAGATGAGGTTTATCGTTACTACCCACTTCAGCATTGTATTTGAGGTTTTGACCATTATGGTCAGAATGCTTGCCATATGAAAAGGATTTGAAAGAAACAGAAACTTCACAGTGGGTTTAAACACTAGGTTTTGCTTGAAAAAACTTCTGAGTCTAGAAAATCCGGAGACAAAAGTTAACCTGAAAACACGGAGTGAAAAGTCCGAAGAATTATCAGAGTGGTAAAAACCCGGATCACAACCTGTTATAGACTACAAATTCGGACAAAGGATTAGCAAACTCGAAAACTCAAAATAATCTATTAAGTTCGGAAATAAAAACAATATGTTGACTTGGATTGAAATAAACTCGGAATAGGATAAACTCAGATCAATGTTAGACTTTAACCTCGAACAAGTTTTGAAAGACACAAAACTCGGAGAGATATTGAAGCTATAAAATCGGACTAGTTAATAAAACTTTAAACTCGGATAGGTTTGAGAGGTATAACCCCCGGATAAACTCAAAACTGATAATTTGAAAACCTACAAATCCGAAAAGAATAAACAAATCCCGAATTACTATGGAACTAGTAAACCAGACCAGTTAATCCAGATAAGAAGGTAACTCGCTTCCGGATATCTACCTAGGTGATTTCACACTAGATCACCAATAGTCCGGAAACGCAAACAATGAAATAAGCTTGGAGCAAATTTTGAAAGGATCAAACAGGGAATATTTCACCGACCTTCAAAAACACAGCAAGATCTTCAAAAACTCTGTAAAACCCCAGATGATGATCTAACCAAAAAGCTTTATCCTAATTAATGTCCATCATCAAAACTCAATAAACTCAAGAATAAATGATGAAAACAAACAAAACACAGCAAGCAACACTAAAACCCATTCAAAATGTGATTTTTCTCACTCTAAACCTTCAAACCCAAGAACCTACAGTAGTATGAGCACAATGCTCTTATGCCACTTGAAAAATCACCTAAACCTAGGATCTCACTCAAAGATACAATCACAAGGTGTATGGAATCCACCTAGTGATCACCACTATAGATATATATGATCAAGATCAAGAAGAATGAGAATGATCTGAGAATACACAAGAGTATTCTCAGATGAAGATGATGAATGACGTCACACACACAGTAGCCGCCAGACAAAATACACACTAATGATTAGGGTTTTCTTGGCACACAAACTTTCGACAAAAGAAAACTGTTGTCTTGTCATTATCACTAAAGGATTATATACAAGACATATCCAGACACACATGTCCGGATACAAAACAAAAGCCCAAGGCCCAATAACTAGCAAACTCGGATTGTGCTACTAATGCACAAATCCGGATTATCCTATCAAACATAAATTCAGATATAGGGGACAAATCCTTGTCCGGATTATATATCAATCAGTAAACTCGAACTCATATGTGTAAGTACGGACGGAATTAAGTTTAGACAAATTACATTAAAGACCCTTATAGCTGTGGAGAGCCTGCACTTATCACACAAGTGCATTTACAGGATATCTCCAGATAAAGAGCCCATACCATATAAGTAAGAGAGGGGATTAAGATAAGGTATCTTCTCCACGTTTTAAAAACCTAGCGCAAATTGAAATCACTCTCATGACATAGTGAATACACCTGAAATATTACTATCATTGAATTGTCGTAATTAATTGGTTCTTTTGATCAGAAAACAGTCGCTTATTCTCATACCCGAGGTTGGTCACGGACACACCCCTTGGGTTATCCATGACGAGGCTAACGGTGTTTGTTTTATAGGTTTTCTTTGTGAGTGGAGACACGTCGGAGTGGATCCAATTCGTTAGCCATGTCAGACTGTTGATTTTGGCTTCAACATCCATTCAAAACTTATCCAACCCATTACACGTCGGGGTTAGTAACACGTGTTCCCAATGCCAATGGCGGCTTATTTGACAAATTACCAAAACATGTCCTGACAATGGTATCGAAGTCGGATTATCAATAAGCAGATTATACAAAGAAGCATCACATGAATTTTTTTAGGTAACTTTGTGTCTAAAGTAAATAACAAATCACGTCATTTCATGCTCTTCGGTAAGCACCAATCATCTAAAACAATAAGCCGATCCTCCCATTCTTTTTACACTACTAGTTATTGACGTATAACACATCTTACAGTCCCAACAATATTTAAATGTATACCATTCACCATGGTGATTAAGAGGATGTTTGGGATTGAATTTGGAAATGACTAATTAACTTATTGCTTTTTCAAAAGGAATAATGGATTTTAATAATCTTAACTATAAGCCATTGGCCAGCAACGATCCCAACTTAAAAAATAACTAGTGGTGGTCCCACCTTTCCACATATTGTAAACCAATGGACCTTTACTAACATAACCTTAATTTCTTTTTGTTCACTTTTCCTTTTCTATTAACAAAGGTCCATTGGTTTACAATATGTGAAAATGTGGGACCATCACTGGTTATTTTTAAAGCTGGACCGTTGCCGGACAACAGCTAATAGTTGAGATTATTAAAATCCATTTATTTCTTTTCAAAAAGCCAATAAGTTAAAAAAATATTTGTATTTATAAAAGTTCTTTTTATTTTAGCTTTCTAGAAAGGGTGAAAAGTTGTTTTCCAAAAGCCACAAAACCTGGCTTTTGAAATGACTTTGGCTTTTTGAACATAAAATTAACAATCTAACCCTATCCTTTAAAAGATCAACCAAATATAGAAACTTACCTCACTCTTTTTGTTAATTTACTTTTAATACCACAAACACTAATTCAAACACTTTTTTAAAAACTCTTTTTCAAAAAAAAGCTATAAGTAAATAAGCACTTTTGGAGTTAAATACGCAATCCCAAAACACCCTCTAAGTTTATAAAATTCCTAAAATAAAACACATCCAAATCCGAAACCCTTTCACATGCACGACAAGATATTTGAAAATGAGACATTTTAGCTAACCCTAAGGATTACACTAAGAAATATGCACTTTATGAAATCTCAAAATATTCATCAAGAAACGAGAAAACGGAACACAAGTTTGACTAAGGAAGTTTTTTTCGTATACAAACAAAAGGTACTAGGATGATAAAAGGGATACACGGGCTTTTCTGGATCTTGTTAAGAGGGGTTTAAATATCTAGGAACTCCATAATGATTTACAGCTCGATCTAACTCTCATTAATCCACTACAGAATGCATAATACATGTCGCATTTATTAGTCATCTTCTATAGTACAAACAACACGTACTTGTGTTTTTCGGACGTAGCAAGTAACATGGGGAGTTGAAGCTTTCTCTTCAAGCATTATTCCATGTGCTTAGGATCCTTTGTTTTTCAATTCCTAGCATGTGAACATTTCATTTAACCTAAGTTATGACCCTGTTACCTTAATGTTGTATATCAAGTTCCTAATCAATTGAATTTGGTGAGTCAAAAGTCAATTTGTTGACTCGGGGTTCTTTATGGATCGTAAACCATAACCCATTTGGACTCACGACCAGTATTAGGATTTCAATTTGATTTTATAATTGGGTTACGAACCGCAAAGGCCGAATCCATCTGAGCTTCACGGTCCATAAGAGGTCACTGTTGACCAGGTTATCCTACTTTGGTTTGCGAGCCATAAGACATACATTGTTTTACCCACACGGTCCATAAGAGCCTATTGTGGTCTATCATACTCAACCTTTAATTTAATGAACGTGTTTTTAAACCCGGTTACTTATGAGCAATTTAAATGACAATTTCTCACCAGCTTCTTGGACTAGTATTTTACATCGTTTCAGGCAAATTAGGCCTACCGGTGGGGCTTACCTTAACCATAAGGGTTTTTACGAAAGGCCTCATTACAAAAGTCGAAGTCTCAGAAGTACTAGCTGGTCCTCTTTGCATAATGCCCGCAGGCTTGGATTTGGTGGGTAATTTTAGCGGTTGCGAAAAATGTCTTTAACATGTCGCCTGATGCATGGCATGAAAGATGGGCCCAACTCTAGAAAACTAGGCCGAAGCCATGATCCCGTAGAGGACGTCGTCCTTCCTCGGGAAGACGACAAGTAGACTAGAAAATCTAAGAGAAATAATTCTAAATCCTATTAAATTTATAAGATAGAAATGTAAAGTCCTTCCTATGAGAGTGAAGCAACAAGGGCTAGAAGTAAGAACTCTAAAACTTCTCTTTAGATATCCCCCTTCCATACCCTGTGTGAATGAGCTGTAGAATCGGTCCTGGCTATCTAGAAGCAGCTAGGATCACAAAGAGTAGCCAATAGAACTCCTAGTTCTAGAGCTGATTGGATTGATTCTTTTGAACAGCTACCGTATCAAACTTTTGGCTTGACATTATTTATGATCTACTTTGTAACCAAAAACCAAGATAACAATATGCCCTTTCTACCTTTTTCATCAGTTGAATACACATAGAATCGAATAAGATAATGAACAGTCTAAAAATCCACCCACGTAGAAGTTAAACCGAAGAAGATGATGAACAATCCCATGTACGACATGATTGACATAAACAACTCATTCAAGGATGATTTCATTTTGGTGAAATACTATGTAATTTTAGTTTTTATATGGGATATCCAGACCAAACTTCATATAAATAACAATGTATTCAAATCTTGATCCATCCTTCTAGATATCTCAAAGTGTTAGACCTAAACCAAAACCATCCAACCATTTACATAAATTTCTTTTTATATTTTTTTCTGGAAGCTATTACATATCTTGAAAAGAAAGATATTGACCAATAAAAAAAGTCAAAAGTGAATTTGGATCCAACCAAAACCTTAACGTAGAGGAGACTCAGTCTAGCCCACGCTCACTTTAAATCCATACGATCTAAACCCTTCTCTCCACATTTCATTTCAGCAAATAATCATATCATCATGTCGAGATCACTGATCTGGCTCACGTTAGCAGCAACCCTAGCTCTCGTCTTCTTCCTCTCGCCGGCCGCCGCCGACGTCGTCGTTTTGACGGAAGATAACTTCGAGAAGGAAGTCGGTCAAGATCGCGGCACTCTCGTTGAGTTCTACGCGCCTTGGTAATTTAACTCATCTTGTTTTGTCGATCTGATTAATTGAGTTGTTTATTATTGATGAGATTTAGGATAGATCGATTCACGGTATAACTGATTTTGTTTCTGTTCAGTTTCTAGTGTTTGAAGTGATTGCATCTTGTTAAATGTGTTTTTAATCGATTTGATTAGCTGAATTGTTTATTATTTTTTAAATTTAGGATAGATCGATTCACCGGCCAGCTGCGTTGTGATTCAGTTTTTAGTGCTTAACTGATTTTGTTTTTGGTGTATTAGGTTTGTGATTCAGTTTCTAGTGTTTATATGGCGGTTTGTAGTGATTTCATCTTATTGACTGTTTTGTCGATCTGATTGGTTGAATTGTTCATTATTGTTGAAATTTGGGATAGATCAATTTTCTGGCTAGGGGTGTTGTTTTCGTGGTGTAATGATTTTGTTTTCGGTGAGTTAGGTTTTTGATTAAGTTTCTATTGTTTATATGGCTGTTTGAAGTGATCTGATGCTATGTTGTCAAAAGTGCATCGGGCGCGCCTAGGCACTCAGGCGCAGCGAGGCGGGGCTATAGCGCCTCGTGGTAGCTTAGGCGAGATTCTGAGTTTTTTTTGCAAAAAACGCTGCTCATTTGTATACACGAATCACGATTCCTTCCTGGCTTAAAACTATTGTTTTGATATAATTTATTATTGCTACCTTTTATATTTTGACTTGTTCAGATTGTATAATTTTTATTTTTTTAACATCTTTCTATTTTCTTATACATGATTATATTTATAAAACAATATTAATGTAATAATTGATGATACTTAATATTACACTAGGTCTAAACAAGTCTAAAACACATCTTAAACCCCTAAAAATAATATACTTTTACTATGCGCCTCGCTTAAAAAAAAACCCTCGCTTTTTAAGCGCCTTGCGCCTAGGCTCCGGGCGAGGCCTATGCGCCTTGCGCCTCTGACAACATAGATCTGATGTTATTAACTGTTTATTTTGTCGGTCTGGTTAATTGAATTGTTTATTGTTGTTGAAATTTAGGATAGATCGTTTTACAGGCTAGCATCATTGTTTTGGTGTTGTGCTGATTTTGTTTCTGGTGAATTAGGTTTGAGATTCAGTTTCTAGTGTTTATACGGCTTTTTGAAGTGATTACATTTTATTAACTGTTTATGTTGTCGATCTGATTAGTTAAAATGTTTCTTATTGTTGAATTTAGGATAGATTGAATCACAGGCTAGCGGCGTTGTTTTCTTGTTTTACTGATTTTGTTTCTGGTGAAATAGGTTTGTGATTCGGTTTCAATTGTTTATATGCTGTTTGAAGTGTTTTTGATGATGAAATGTTTGCATATACTGTTTAGGAGAATAATTTGTGTTCTGTGTTTTGGATGTGGTTGATCTATATCCGTGTTAGGTTGAGTGATCTGGGGTGACAGGTGGTGTTGTTGGTTAGGCTAGCTATCCATGTTAGTTGTTTGATTTGTTCTAGCAAGCTACCTAACTTGTCTATGAGGAAGTTTAAATGAAAGTGGTACGAAACAATAATTAGGTAACTTTAGTATGTTGTTGTGACAGTTATGCATTTAATTTAGTTATGTTTGTTCTGTCTTTCTCTGTTTCACCACAAGAAAGTGCTACAAAACAATAATTAGGTAACTTTAGGATGTTGTTGTGAGAGTTATTCATTTAATTTAGTTATCTTTGTTCTGTCTTTCTTTGTTTCACCATAAGCATGTTAAAGATGTGCCATCTCTTGATATATAGATTTTATTTATTTTACTTTACATACATGTGGTTTGTTTTGTATGCCTTGCTAAAGTTAGTAAGGAACTCCTGAATTTAACTTCATTGGTAGCGGGTCATATAGCTAAATTGACTGTTTGGGTATATAGGGTTATATGGTTTTTTTCATAAGTGAAATGTACTGTATTTTTTGTAATATCTTCTTTGTATCTTCATTATGTGTTGTATAATCTTGAACAACTTTGGAACATCTCATTAATCTTAAATACCGAGTGAAGCTTAAGTCATATGTGTGGACAAGATGTCTGTCAAGATTTTAGGTTACCTTTCTTGAAATGTTTGCTAAGATTTTTCTATCATGGTATGTGAATATAACAGTGAATTTCAAGTTTTTAACTCGTTTTATTTTTGTGGCAGGTGTGGGCACTGTAAGAAGCTTGCCCCTGAATATGAAAAACTCGGCGCAAGCTTCAAAAAATCCAAATCCGTTTTGATTGGAAAGGTAACACTTTGAGGTTCTTGTGTATGTTTGGGTGATAAGTTTTCCATGATGTTAATTTTCACACAGCAAGAATTTGCTGTTTCATTGCTTTCTTTTCCTGTTCGAAATTTACAACCTATGATTGCTGTATACTTCTTGGCTATCGGTATTTTAAAGATCTAGTCCTATGTAAACCACTAATGATGTTGCATATTGATTTTTTCTCTTCAAATAATTGCTTTAGAATGCTTTTCTTAACTTGTGGAATTGCGTCACAGTCAAGTATGACTCACTGTGTGCACCGAGTTACATGAATTTGTGACTTTTTTTTATCCAAAAAGACATTCAATTCATTATACAAAAATGAAATAGAGAAATTTGATGTTGAAACATATATTTCTATCAGCCTTTTGTGGTTCTTGTCTTTTAGAGTGGAACCATTTCTATTGTTATAATAAGCTTGCTTTTTTAGCAAGATTTTACACTATGTAGATACCATAATTAGTTAACATTAGGAACTGGATGACTAGGTTTTTTATTGTTCTTTAATCTAGATGGTCCTTCTTATGACTGTTGATGGTATTGTATCTTTACCTCGTCTGTTTTGGCAGGTGGACTGTGATGAGCATAAGAGTATTTGTACTAAATATGGTGTTTCTGGTTACCCTACCATCCAGTGGTTTCCTAAGGGATCTTTGGAACCCAAAAAGTAAGTGTTATATTTACATTTTTTATTTGTGTTCTTATCCTTAAAATATCTAATTTGCATTGCGTTGCATTGTTCACTACTAAATACTAATTAGTTACCATCAATTATGATGCACTCATCATCTCTCCTATATATCTAACACAAATGTCAAATCTTTCCTTAGGTATGAGGGCGCCCGTACAGCTGAAGCACTTGTTGAGTTTGTAAATCTTGAAGGAGGTAATGAGTTACCGTAGTTATTTTATTGTTGATTTTCTTTCTTTCCTCTTGTTTTTACTTTGTAAATTTGTCTAGGATGTAAAGTAGATTGTAAAAGAATGACTTGCGCATATAATATATACTACTTACAACGAAACTGCACACATACACACCTTATATTTTTCCCTCTTTCTTGGTTTCTTTTACATATCAAGTAATCATTATCCATAAACATATCCACACCTTATCCATTTGTTGTAGTAAAACTTTGAACTTTTCATTTGTACATTTGAAGTTAGTTGTGTTTAACATCACGATATTGTTAATTATCAGGGACAAATGTAAAGATAGCTACAGTTCCCTCAAGTGTGGTGGTGCTAAATTCTGACAACTTTGATGAAGTTGTATTGGATGGCAAAAAGGATGTCTTGGTTGAGTTCTATGCACCCTGGTCAGTCATTTTGGTTTAGTTACAGTTTTCACGGTCTCTGTTATCCTTTAATTGTATTAATTTCTAACTAGTGGGTTACCACCCGCGCTCTGTAGCGGGTTCAAAACGTAGATAGAAATAAGCAAATCGCAAGAGTTAAAGCTGTTTATTAATAAAGTTGAGGGGCTAAAGTTGTTTGATGTAGTTAAGCGGCTAAACATGTCAGTATTGTATTGAGGGGCTAAACATGTTATTATTAAAGTTGAGGGGCTAAAGTTGCTTTAATTACGAGGGTAAACTTGTATTTACCACAGTTGAGGGGCTAAAGTTGGTTAATGCCAAAGTTGAGGGGCCAAAATTGGTTGATGTGACAAAATAGCATATTTATAGCATATGTAGTTTATTCCTGACAAGTAACCGGTTGGTACTGACTTACATTTTGAAATTTGGTGTCCTGTTACAGGTGTGGACATTGCAAGAGCCTCGCTCCTGTATGAATCTGAGCTCCTAATATTAATTTGTTTACTGGACCCTAATTATACAAAAAACAGTACACTAATTGTCTTTTTATTTTAAACAGACTTATGAAAGTCTTGCAGCTGCATTCAAAAATGAGGAAGATGTAGTTATCGCCAACCTTGATGCTGATAATTATAAGGATATTGGAGAGAAGTAACTAGATAATTTTGGCTCTTTGTAGACATGGAACTATTGCTATATGACTAAAAACAAGAACCATAGAATATAAGGTTTTTGGGTTAAATTTTTGTCACTTATAGTATTAATTGGATCTTGTAGGTATGGCGTGAGCGGTTTCCCAACCATAAAGTTCTTCCCAAAGAATAACAAAGACGGTGAAGACTATGAAGGCGGACGTGATATTGATAGTTTTGTGACTTTTATTAATGAAAAGTGTGGTACTAGTCGTGATGCAAAGGGGCAACTCACTTCCAACGTTAGTGCCCTATCTTAGCTTTAACCGAAAACCGAAAAGTATACATACCCCTTAAAATTTGCGATGAGAAGTTGAAGTTAGTTATACCCAATTATTAAAATTAGAAGTTAATAAATTGAATATATCTTTTACAAAACTTAGTATTTCATATTTACTCATTCCATTATATACATTATATATAACATGACCATCATACCCTTTGTTTTCACACTTGAAACTCTCATAACTAAACTCCTCACATAAAAGACGGGCATTCATGTCAAATATATGAAAATGGGTGTATTTGGTAGGGGTGTGCACGGTACAGTTCGGTTTTATGGACCGTACCCGAAATGCTCAATTTTGGTTTTTTTGGTTCCGGGTATTTCGGTTTTAGGAACGGTTTGGTTCGGCTTTTGGAACAAAGTTACGTAGGATTCAAAATTAAAAAGGCATAATCCAAAATTTGAAAATATTTCTTAGATGTTTACATTTAAGTTATTATATTTAACCTTTTTAATTAATATTGTTCACATAAACTTAACCTTCTAATCTATTTTTATGTTTCTCCAAAGTCTTCGTTAAGACAGTTTCTTTTTATAAATACTTTGAAAAATGATTTTTTAGGTTATTCAGTTCAGTTTTGTTTGTTTCGGTTTTCATAAAATGCAAAACCGTAACCGAACTGTAAATTCCGATTCGGTTTTTGTGCTGTTCCTTTTTTTGGGTTCGGTTTTTTGGTTTTCTGCTGACCCCTAGTATTTGGTATTATGATTTATTAGTTAAACATGATATTGTTCACGTTATGAATCTAATATTTGTTCTTTTTTTTTTATTTTTGTCAATGTAGGCTGGTTTAGTCAAAGAATTGGATAGCTTAGTGAAGGAGTTTGTAACCGCTGGTGATGACGAAAAGAAAGCATTATATGCTAAGATTGAGGAGGAAGCCGGAAAGCTAACGGGCTCTGCTGCTAGGTTATCTTTTTATTCAGCTTGTCGGAAACATTCTTCTGATTATTTTTCATAATTTGTGTTTTTTTTAAATGCTTGTGGTATACATTTTCACGCTTGCCTTTGAATGTGCATCTTAGATATGGCAAGATTTACGTGAAGGCCGCCAAGAGTAGTCTGAGCAAAGGCGGCGATTACGCAAAGAATGAGATCCAACGTCTAGAACGTATGCTCGCTAAGGTAAAAGTCGATGCTTCTTCCTTCAGTTATTTAACATCTGATTATTACTTTTAAAGCATATTTTATTTGTATCTTTTTTGCTTATTACCGGAACTTACCACAATAATAGTCATCATTGATATAGCTGCCTATGACGATATTTGATGGTTTAAATTTATTAAAATGTTGTGTGTTTTATAAAAGTAATCCAACTGGGTTTGTAACTCTGCGTATATAGTTCCTTTGAAATCTGTATTGCCTCTTCGAAACATTTGACAGTCACCACTTGTTTTTCTTTCTTTTTTACAAACATTTCATATGTAATTTAATTTTTCTCTAAAAATCTTTAATATTTAATATAAATAAAAATACGCAGTTTTCTTTTGCTTTGTCGTCTCAACATTTTGATAAATTTCATTAAAAGCCAAATTGCATTCAACATAAAGTACCAATTTCTCCTGATATATTTCTTTGATTGGTTTGATAGTAGATTTTCCGATCTGAATTATATATATAAAATCAAATTAAATATATTAGGTTTTGGTTTACACATTTCATCTTCATAGCAGGTTTAGTTTGTATAGTTTAGTTCGTATCAGGTTCGGGTTGTGTTTTGTGTCAATCCGTTATTTTTATATACTCGTATGTATATGAATATGCATATATGTGTATGTATGCATATACATACAAGTATAAATACAGATCTATATTTATGCGTGTATGTATATATATTTCCAACATCAACCATCAAAATTATAGCTGAACTTTGAAATGAAGCATTTTTTACGTGTAAAATATCTGATAGTTTTTTTTTGTTGCAGTCGATTAGCCCTGTGAAGGCTGATGAGTTCACCCTCAAGAAGAACATCTTGTCTGCTTTTGCATGATGAGCGACGCGAATCCGTGTTTACTACGAGTTCACAGAGATTTTAGTTTTTTTTTTATTTGGCTTTTGGAACATGGTAACTGTAGGGGGAGACATGGCCGTTTTGTAGTACCACCAGCAATGTTAGAATTTAAACTTTTTCTCTAGACCTTACAGAGACAAAACACTTGGTGCTATTTGACGACTGTTATTGTATTTTGCACTTTAAATTTTAATATTAAATAGTTCATTAACGTTGGCATGGTCATATCTTCCTGGTTTGGGCCATAGGTATGATCATCAAACGTTGGTGGTATTGATTTCAAGGTCTTATAGTTTTAATAAAGCTATAGTAAGAGTAAATATGTTGATGAAAATTTAATAAAGCTATATAAGAGTAAATATCTTAATGAAAATTTTAATTATAAGAACCTGTAAAAGATTTTTAAAAAATGATTATTTTGTGAATGATATAAATTGCTAGAAATGACATTGAAAATTTAAGACATTAAATGTATTTTTGGTCTTATATTCGGTATGAAAATTAAGAATGATCAAGAAAATTGTATTTGGTTTAAAAATATCTTTATTCGTTGTAGTTATACGTGATGAACAAATATATATTGATTGTAAACTTGTAATTTACAATAATTGCACAAATAAACATTTATTTTTAGAATTGTTGTCAAAAACATATCCATTACATAGGAGATATATTTTTGGAGATTTGTTTGACATCACTTGGACCACCACCCGGCTACCCCTTTGCTTTGTCAAACCCACCTGGAAACACATGTTGCCACCACGAACATGATTCTGACAAGATATGAAAACGTTTTTCTAACCAACTCTGAACCACCGCAACCCTATGTTTCCCTTCATCAATTTTGATTGCCGGTGGTTAAAAGACGATGTTGATGGATGGGAGGTTAAAGATCCCCTCAACTAGTGGTGGAGTCAAAGAAGAGAAAGAAAGAGACTGAACTTAAGAGGGAGAGAGTCAGGGAATGATCGATGCTGGTAGTATAGACATGGATGGATATGAATATAGATTATGCCCTACATTTATTTATTTAAAAGTAATGAATTTTAAAGTCCAAAAGTCACAATCCCCCAAACCATCTTAATTTTAGCTTTAAAAATATTGTTATATTATTACATTGCCGTATGATCATAAATAATTTAGGCCAGAAGTTACACCCTTCACCCTAAATTCGTAACATCTTCAAACCCTCAACCATCATCGTCATCCACTTGCTTCCAACTGAACCACTTTCTACACACTTAATAGGGTTTCAATACCTTTTTGATTAATCTATTCAACTTCACCTCAGGTAGAAGTATCTGTTTCACCTTAGGTAGAAGTATCTGTAAGATTATATATATATATATTATGTATTAATCAGATGGTCATCATTATCATTTATATAATGTTGGATCAAAATGTAATTATACCTTAATAATATTAGTTGTGTTAATTGTTGATTGACTGATTTTTACTTATTAACCTGAATAAAGGTTTCCCTTTGTGTATTTAATAAGATGACAAATGAGGGTTTTAAGTTAGACATTAATCATAACATCACTTATATTCGACCTCTTCTCTCTCTCACCTAATATCGAATTCTTAACCCTAGAATTCGTAATCGCCATCAGTAACATACATCCTAAACAGGAACTAGATCAAGCTGTCTGACATGTCAAACTCCATGGCTACATCTTTTAGATTCTCTGTCGGCCTCAACGTTGTAACATATATCACATTTACATGTTTTCCATTACATATTCATAGAATTGATTTACATGTGGTATCAGAGCATGTGATGCTCAAATCAATTCTGTTAGTTTTCCCTAAATCTAGAAAACTAGAACTTTGAAGAAAAACTATTTTAAAGATGATTTTCATGTTTTTTAGCAAGAATTCTGGAAAATAATGAGTTTTAATCGGGTTAAACTTTAATGAAAATCCAAATTATTGTTAAAATTAAATCTCCATACAAAAATTCGTTTAAGGTTTCGATTCCAGATGAAAAATTCTTCGATGATGTTTTTTCGTGTTCGTCATAAAATTCAAAGAATTCTTACATATTATGGATGAATTGTTTAAAAGTTATGTTTTTCCTAGTTTGATTAACTTTTATCCATAACAATTTCAAAATCATGATATGGATTATCAATAACAAGATTTCGAAATCTTGGATAATCATAAACAAACATAATTTTAGAAAACTAAATATATCTTTTAAAATTTTGAATTATATAGGGTGGAGTTCGGCTACAAAGTCCAAATTTGCTAAAAAGTGTAAAAAGTCATAGAACACTATAATTTGAGCCATAAAACACACCTAAAACCCATAAATAACAAAGTGAAGATTACTAAAACACCATATTTAAACCCTAACAGTGCTCAAAAACTTCAAACACATCATCGTAGAATTCTGAATATAACACACAACATGCTAATCAACATAAAATACAATAATGTTTGTCATACCATAATCAGAGCTTCAGCATCTAAAACACAACACAAAACCCACATATATGGTGTTTTAGTAATCTTCATTATATTATTTATGGGTTTTTTGTGTGTTTAATGGTTGTCATTATAGTGTTTTATGACTTTTTACACTTTTTAGGAAATTTGGACTTTGTAGCCAACTCCTAGCATATATATATATATATAATTAGTTAGTAGTCCAATGTTAGGTTAGTCATGTATGTTCATGTAAAGGTAGGATTAAAATCCCTTAACCTTGTGAATTCACCAATGTACAAAACATCACAAGGATGATTTCGGATGACCATGAATCTAAGAGCAAGAATAAAATCCTCTAATTTGTAACATTTGTCAAAAACGGGTTTTCAAAACCCGCTCCGTTTTGTAATCGAATATCAAGTTATAAAAATCACGTTGAATATTTATGATTATTTTGACTTAAAATGATACATAATTAATAGATAAACTAAACTATAAAAAGTATATTTGATAAAAGGTTAAAACAAAATAAATAAAAAAAATATGATGCTGCCGGGACTCGAACCCGGGTCAGCCAGAATCAACTTCAGCGACTTAACACACACTCACAAGACCACTCCGCCACATTGTGTTTTCTGTTATCTCTAGGAAACAAATGAGATTTATACACAAACCCGGTTAAACCGGTTGCGCCAACTGAAAAACGGTAATCGGCAAATCAATCGTCAATTCGCTTGTTTACTCGCACATTCAGTTTATAACCGATGCACCGACGATTTTTAATCAAGTCGGAATTGATTAAACATAAAGTCTCATCATTATCGGTTTTTATAACCGAAAAATCATCAAGTCCAGATTACTTCAACTTCAGACCACTCTCGCGACTCAGAAATATCATACCAATACTCCATTTCATTTTCGTCACATTTTCAGACCATCAGAACGCCTAAATCAGCTCGCCGGAATTTTCTGCAAAAGTCGCCGGAAAACCGTATTCAACTCAAACCGGTAAAATACCTCGACTTTACTGTTTCAATCAATTGTTAGAACCTTACTAACACTAACCCATCGCTCATAATCAACCACAGACGACATTGCTGGACTTTCTGTTTTCACCGGAAAACTCCTGGAATTGTCGGAAACTCGCTGATTACCGGTATGCTCATTCAAACGTGCTGATAATCAATACTCATTAGTTCAATTTCACATCTAATTCCTTAAACCTGTTAATTGATTCTCACAGCCGAAGGTTCCAAAACAGAGCCGACGAGCTTCGCCGGATTCTCTGAAGAAGACGATCTGTTCGGTATTTTCTTTCCCCAAACTTTTCGGTTCAATGCTTTCAAATTGTTCATCTTGTTCATTAACTAAATTATTAACTAAATTAATCGCGTATCAGTTGCTTTGATTGATGTTTGTGTTTGAAATGAAGAAGACGAGTTCAGAGATGACATAAGATTAATTAAAATCGGAATTATAAACGGGTTAGACACACAGTCCAGCGGTGGACTATGTGCAAACAAAAAACATACACGTCCCGAGTTCGATCCCTGCTACACGCACTCCTTAAGTAATAAAATGCCTTTTTGTTTAAAAACTAAACCGGGTTAACTCAGTTAGTTGTTAAGTATAATAAAAACCGAGATAATAACCAGGTTAGACACACAGTCCAGCGGTGGACTGTGTGCAACACTGAATCGCACGTCACAAGTTCGAAACCCGTCACTGGCACCGGTCCGTTGAATTAAAATGTTTTTGCAACTAAAAGAATTTCGGTTAAACTGAATAAGTATATAAATATAATTAAAAACAAGATTATTTCGGGTTAGACACGTAGCTCAGTTGGTAGAGCTGCGTGCACGCGTACGGGAGGTCTCGGTTTCGAGCCTCACCCGGCGCAAACTAATTCGCTGACCGAACCGGTCAACAGGTCAACAGTCAACGGTCAACGCTAAATAAACAATTTTTTTATATTTTTATTTATTTAATTTAATTTAAAAATCAATTAAAAATACTTAAAAATAACATTTTTAAAGATAGAAAATAGCCTTGAACTCACAAAAATATATCTAAAAATTTCATTAAAATCCTTAATAAAATCCACTCATTTAATATATTTTTCCGTTATTATTTAGGTTAGTATTTCTCGTTGTTCCGCTTATCTAATTCGTGCGCATCTCACCATCTCCAATCCAACGCACCCAATGTGAGTGAATCTTTACAAATTCCCCGTTTTAATCACGTTTTGGGGTGTATCATGTGTCTTGTTATATATATATATTATAATTAAACCATTGTGCATACATCATATCATGAACATGTGTATTTAGTTTGTTTCAACTATTGTGTAGTTATTGTTGGATGCAATTAATTATTTTCAGTACATGCAATTTCATAGGCCGCCGCTCCCCATTACATTATGAGCGTTGAGCATGTTCCCCATTTCATTATGAGGTTGAACCTGGCGTGCCCACATACGATCGGCTCCGTTTGATTGAGCCTTGATCGCACAGACATTTTACATTTTCAGTACATGCAATACGATCGGCTCCGTTTGATTGAGCCTTGATCGCACAAACAATTTACATTTTCAGTACATGCAATACGATCGGCTCCGTTTGATTGAGCCTTGATCGCACAGTTCATTTATGTTATTTATCGTATGTTGTTGGTATGTTAATGTATGCTATCATATGTTGTTGTATGTTATAGTTGTGTTTGCTAATTGCCACTGCTTGATTATTTACATTTGCTCATTTATGATTATGCACATTTTTTCATTGATAAACTAACAAGTAATTCATTAATAAATGTTTATCTAATAAGGTTCACTCGCCAACTTATGTTGACCCAAAAACCCCCATTTTTACACATGATACAGGTGAACCAGCAGCAGCTAGGAACACATAGGATTGGACTAGAAGAATAAAATGATTTAGAGTTGGGATTGTTATGTTTGGTTTATTTTCCTTGTGAACATGTTTGAATATATGGAAATGTAACTTTGACTTTATTAAATATGAAACATATTAGTAAATGTCATGAGCTTTGGTGATAACCCAATTATGCCCCGACTCTTATTCCGCTGCGGGTCGGGGTGTGACAGATTGGTATCAGAGCCATGACTATAGGGATATAGGATAGGTTATTAGACCCTTAGAGCCTATACTATAGTCGATTAGAAATTATAAGATTTTTGTGTGTTACATGCCAAATTTCATGATGTTTATATGTTTTATGTTAAATGTTACATTCAATATTATGCAAGCATGTTCATAAGTATGTATTATCATATAATGCCTATTATGAATCATATACTCATAACATATCATATCCATGAAAGCACACACCACATCATGATTGTTTTTTTTTTACAATGATTTTTGTGTTTTCAAATCTCATCAAAGTGAGTTCTCATGACGGGCATGTAGTAACTGGAAGGGTACCAGTACCGGTAGTCGGAACGTCCTGTCTAGGCTGGCATTCGTATAAATCCAAAATAAAGGACCAGTTTGCCTACCTGGGGACTAACAATGAGAGTACGAAGTACCTATTAGGCCAAAGCATGCTATACCAAACGTCGTGTGAGCTAACCCCACTTTGAGTTGTCATTGTGTCTACACCTGGACACGTTCCGACCAAACATCTCATGAACATATTTTGTGGTTTGCATTCGGGTGATGCGAGTGTTAAATTGCCAATACTAATGTGAATCCTACCAAGCCAATAGCCATGGGGGCCCACATGACTATATAGGTGAAGGTATGGGGGACATTTGAGGCCCAACATGAGCAAACCCAAGACATACTATGGATGTAGTTGCATTATTGATATTTATGTTATTTTCATTTTCTTAAAGACACATGACACCTTAAAAGACTCCATAAACTCACAATCTTCTTATGTACGTTCCTGTAGATGTCGTCTAGACAACAACGAAGGGGTAAAAGATCAGGAAGGTCTCAGGAACGCTTGGCCACCCAAATCGCGAAACAAATGGCCACGATACTGCCTGACATTGTGGTCCAAGTACAACAAGCCCTCGCTACAAATCCTACTAATCCTCCCCAACAACATGACCAGGACATCGACAACCCTCCTACCAGCAAGTGCTCATACAAACATTTCAAGTATTGTGATCCTCCTAAATTCGAAGGGACCGAGGGTGTCACTACTCTCCTACATTGGTTTGAGGAAATGGAGAACACCTTCCTCAACTGCGATTGTCCTGATGATCGCAAGGTTTGATACGCCACCGGGAGACTATTTGGGGTAGCTCTCACTTGGTGGAATACTGAAAAGGGGAAGAGGGGAATTGACGATGCAATGGCCTTAACTTGGGAGGAGTTAAGGGAAATCATGACTAGGCGTTTCTGTCCTAGGAGGGAGATTAAAAAGTTGGAGGACGAATTTCATTCTTTGAAGCAGAAGGAGGGAGATCATACCTCCTACAACAAGAGATTCTTAGAGTTGAACCAAATGGTCCCTAACCTGTTCACCCCAACTTATCGCTTGGTCGAGCATTATATTCGAGGTCTTCCCTCGAAAATTCAAGATTCAGTTCTCAGCACTTCACCAGCAACACTTGAAGCTGCTATGGAACTAGCCACTGAACTAACCGAAAATCGCATTCGAAACGGTAAATTCAAAGAGGAGAAGAAGAAAGCCCCCATTGAGGCTCAAACTTCAAACCATTCTGGTTCCTCCTCGAAGTTTACTGGTAAAAGGAATCGAAGCACAAGAAACTTCGCCGTCACACAAACCAATTACCCTATTCCTGCTGCACCCATTACCCAAGTCGCCCCTTCACCTGCACCATACAAAAGACCATACTCTGGCCCATTACCAAAATGCAACCGTTGCCAATACCACCATTCTCCTGATCATCCCTGCCAATATTGCACCGGCTGTGGTCGCGCAGGTCATACTATTCAAACCTGTCGCATACCTCAGCGAACGAACCGTCACCAGCCTTCAACCCAAACCCACCAACAAATAATGGGTCAAGCCCAACAACCCCTACTACTACCACCTACCCAACATTTAGCCCAAACATACTATCAACCCAACTATCCCATGGTACAACCTATGCGGGCTTGCTACAATTGTGGAGATCCAAGCCATTTTAGAAACACTTGTCCACGTTTGGTGAACATCATTCATGCCCAAGCTCAAGAAAATCCGGTGAATCAAGCTAACCAAGCTCCACCACCTGCAAGAGGAAGAGCTTATAACATCAACACCAATACTGTTGAAAATAATAACGGCCCAAACGAACCACACAACTAATTTCTCCTCGCCAAGAATCAAGACTCGACTCTAATCGTCTAGTTTTAATGTTTTTCTTTATGTTATCTCCATCTTTCCGTATTCCAGTTGTAAAATTTGGAAATTATGTATCCAAGAATTTTAATGCGATTTGATATTACAGTTTTGTTCTATACTCATTGATTTAACATTTATATCATCATACATCTCGACGTATCTCAATCTCATCATTTAAAGAAGTTGGGTTGTGTCACACTTTTACATAGACTGACCCCTTCATCAAAACCAACGAGAGAGGTACTGTCAACATTTAGTCATGTATCATTTCAGAATTGAGACTCAAGTTTTGTTTGTTGTGTTGTTTATGTTTTAGAGTCACATAGAACTGATCATGATTTACTGATAAAGCCAATGAAAATTTGACAAGGATATGGTGGATACGCCGCTGGTACTTCCTATATATAAGTATTCTTGGCAAAGAATCAAAAGCATTATCAGGAGGTTATGAAAAGTTCCGTGTAGGTTTAAATATTGCCATGGTTGAAGTTTTTGTTTATGATACATACTATATCATTACAAATGTATCAGTTCCCTCAAAACAATTATACATAAAATCGCAAGCAATCAAAGATCAAAATCCGAGAAGCTCAGCATGTTTCAGTAACAGAAAGGAGACATACGTAAGGAGCTGTCTCGTAGAGCTGAACTTAAAATTGAAACTAAATCCGACGGTATTCTATACTGTCTAGATCGCATATGGATTCCTGACCACAATAACCTTCGTGATTTTTTTTCTTATGAATGAGGCGCACAAAACACGATATTCTATACACCCAGGAGCCGACAAGATGTATCAAGACCTTTGATACACCTACTGGTGGCCTGGAATGAAAAAGGATATTGTTGATTTTGTTTCCAAGTGCTTTTCATGTTCCAAAATAAAAGCTGAACATCAAAGACCCTCAGGACTTCTGATCCAACCGGAAATACCTATATGGAAGTGGAAAAAAATATAACCATGGATTTCATTACCAGGTTACCTCGCACTTCTGGTGGGTATGACACTATATGGATAGTAACTGATCGACTTACAAAATCAGCTCACTTTATTCCTATTCGCGAAGATTTCAAAAATCGAAAAGCTAGCTCGTATTTGTATCAGCAAAATCGTATGCCGATTTGGTGTACCGTTAAGCATTATTTCTGATCGTGGTGGTCGTTTCACTTCACGAACATGGCAAGCAGTACAAGCCGGCACACGATTAGATCTCAGTACCGCCTATCACCCTCAAACTGATGGTCAATCTGAACGCACCATACAAACTCTTGAAGATATGCTTCGAGCATGTGTCATAGATTTCAAGGGAAATTGGGACGCTCATCTCCCATTAGTTGAATTTTCGTGCAACAGCAGCTATCATTCAAGCATCGGCATGGCACCTTTTGAAGCCTTATATGGTCGTAAGTGCCGATCTCCTGTATCTAGGCACGAAATTGAGGAAGCTCAAATCACTGGTCCAGAATTGATCCAAGAAACCGCAGACAAGATCCATCAAATCCGAAACAATCTTTTCGCGACCCAAAGTTGTCAAAAGAGTTATGCAGACAAACGACGGAAGCCTTTAGAGTTTTAACATTGGTGATCATGTACTTCTAAAAGTATCATCATGGAAGGGAGTAGTTCGTTTTGGTAAAAAAGGGCAAGCTAGCACCACGTTACGTAGGACCTTTCAAGATACTCGAAAGAGTAGGTCCTGTAGCATACAAGCTTGATCTACCAGAAGAACTCAACAGGATTCATCCCACATTCCACGTATCAAACTTGAAGAAGTGTCACGAAAACCTCCACATCCCTCTGGAAGATATTCAGATTGATGAATCTATGCATATTATTGAAAGACCTGTAGAGGATCATGTACTTCGGGGAAAAACGTCTGCGATAAAGTCGCATTCCAATTGTTAGGGTACGCTGGGAGTCGAAACGGGGGCCTGAGTTTACTTGGGGACGTGAAGACTCAATGCGCGAACAATACCCGCACCTTTTTCTTACTACTATTACTTAAATTTCGGGACGAAATTTCTAAAAGTAGGGGATACTGTAACATTTGTCAAAAACGGGTTTCCAAAACCCGCTTTGTAATCGAATATCAAGTTATACAATCACGTTGAATATTTATGATTATTTTGACTTAAAATGATACATAATTAATAGATAAACTAAACTATAAAAAGTATATTTGATAAAAGGTTAAAACAAAATAAATAAAAAAAATATGATGCTGCCGGGACTCGAACCCGGGTCAGCCAGAATCAACTTCAGCGACTTAACACACACTCACAAGACCACTCCGCCACATTGTGTTTTCTGTTATCTCTAGGAAACAAATGAGATTTATACACAAACCCGGTTAAACCGGTTGCGCCAACTGAAAAACGGTAATCGGCAAATCAATCGTCAATTCGCTTGTTTACTCGCACATTCAGTTTATAACCGATGCACCGACGATTTTTAATCAAGTCGGAATTGATTAAACATAAAGTCTCATCATTATCGGTTTTTATAACCGAAAAATCATCAAGTCCAGATTACTTCAACTTCAGACCACTCTCGCGACTCAGAAATATCATACCAATACTCCATTTCATTTTCGTCACATTTTCAGACCATCAGAACGCCTAAATCAGCTCGCCGGAATTTTCTGCAAAAGTCGCCGGAAAACCGTATTCAACTCAAACCGGTAAAATACCTCGACTTTACTGTTTCAATCAATTGTTAGAACCTTACTAACACTAACCCATCGCTCATAATCAACCACAGACGACATTGCTGGACTTTCTGTTTTCACCGGAAAACTCCTGGAATTGTCGGAAACTCGCTGATTACCGGTATGCTCATTCAAACGTGCTGATAATCAATACTCATTAGTTCAATTTCACATCTAATTCCTTAAACCTGTTAATTGATTCTCACAGCCGAAGGTTCCAAAACAGAGCCGACGAGCTTCGCCGGATTCTCTGAAGAAGACGATCTGTTCGGTATTTTCTTTCCCCAAACTTTTCGGTTCAATGCTTTCAAATTGTTCATCTTGTTCATTAACTAAATTATTAACTAAATTAATCGCGTATCAGTTGCTTTGATTGATGTCTGTGTTTGAAATGAAGAAGACGAGTTCAGAGATGACATAAGATTAATTAAAATCGGAATTATAAACGGGTTAGACACACAGTCCAGCGGTGGACTGTGTGCAAACAAAAAACATACACGTCCCGAGTTTGATCACTGCTACACGCACTCCTTAAGTAATAAAATGCCTTTTTGTTTAAAAACTAAACCGGGTTAACTCAGTTAGTTGTTAAGTATAATAAAAACCGAGATAATAACCAGGTTAGACACACAGTCCAGCGGTGGACTGTGTGCAACACTGAATCGCACGTCACAAGTTCGAAACCCGTCACTGGCACCGGTCCGTCGAATTAAAATGTTTTTGCAATTAAAAGAATTTCGGTTAAACTGAATAAGTATATAAATATAATTAAAAACAAGATTATTTCGGGTTAGACACGTAGCTCAGTTGGTAGAGCTGCGTGCACGCGTACGGGAGGTCTCGGGTTCGAGCCTCACCCGGCGCAAACTAATTCGCTGACCGAACCGGTCAACAGGTCAACAGGTCAACGGTCAACGGTCAACAGTCAACGCTAAATAAACAAATTTTTTTATATTTTTATTTATTTAATTTAATTTAAAAATCAATTAAAAATACTTAAAAATAACATTTTTAAAGATAGAAAATAGCCTTGAACTCACAAAAATATATCTAAAAATTTCATTAAAATCCTTAATAAAATCCACTCATTTAATATATTTTTCCGTTATTATTTAGGTTAGTATTTCTCGTTGTTCCGCTCATCTAATTCGTGCGCATCTCACCATCTCCAATCCAACGCACCCAATGTGAGTGAATCTTTACAAATTCCCCGTTTTAATCATGTTTTGGGGTGTATCATGTGTCTTGTTATATATATATTATAATTAAACCATTGTGCATACATCATATCATGAACATGTGTATTTAGTTTGTTTCAACTATTGTGTAGTTATTGTTGGATGCAATTTATTATTTTCAGTACATGCAATTTCATAGGCCGCCGCTCCCCATTACATTATGAGCGTTGAGCATGTTCCCCATTTCATTATGAGGTTGAACCTGGCGTGCCCACATACGATCGGCTCCGTTTGATTGAGCCTTGATCGCACAGACATTTTACATTTTCAGTACATGCAATACGATCGGCTCCGTTTGATTGAGCCTTGATCGCACAGACAATTTACATTTTTAGTACATGCAATACGATCGGCTCCGTTTGATTGAGCCTTGATCGCACAGTTCATTTATGTTATTTATCGTATGTTGTTGGTATGTTAATGTATGCTATCATATGTTGTTGTATGTTATAGTTGTGTTTGCTAATTGCCACTGCTTGATTATTTACATTTGCTCATTTATGATTATGCACATTTTTTCATTGATAAACTAACAAGTAATTCATTAATAAATGTTTATCTAATAAGGTTCACTCGCCAACTTATGTTGACCCAAAACCCCCATTTTTACACATGATACAGGTGAACCAGCAGCAGCTAGGAACACATAGGATTGGACTAGAAGAATAAAATGATTTAGAGTTGGGATTGTTATGTTTGGTTTATTTTCCTTGTGAACATGTTTGAATATATGGAAATGTAACTTTGACTTTATTAAATATGAAACATATTAGTAAATGTCATGAGCTTTGGTGATAACCCAATTATGCCCCGACTCTTATTCCGCTGCGGGTCGGGGTGTGACAGATTGGTATCAGAGCCATGACTATAGGGATATAGGATAGGTTATTAGACCCTTAGAGCCTATACTATAGTCGATTAGAAATTATAAGATTTTTGTGTGTTACATGCCAAATTTCATGATGTTTGTATGTTTTATGTTAAATGTTACATTCAATATTATGCAAGCATGTTCATAAGTATGTATTATCATATAATGCCTATTATGAATCATATACTCATAACATATCATATCCATGAAAGCACACACCACATCATGATTGTTTTTTTTTACAATGATTTTGTGTTTTCAAATCTCATCAAAGTGAGTTCTCATGACGGGCATGTAGTAACTGGAAGGGTACCAGTACCGGTAGTCGGAACGTCCTGTCTAGGCTGGCATTCGTATAAATCCAAAATAAAGGACCAGTTTGCCTACCTGGGGACTAACAATGAGAGTACGAAGTACCTATTAGGCCAAAGCATGCTATACCAAACGTCGTGTGAGCTAACCCCACTTTGAGTTGTCATTGTGTCTACACCTGGACACGTTCCGACCAAACATCTCATGAACATATTTTGTGGTTTGCATTCGGGTGATGCGAGTGTTAAATTGCCAATACTAATGTGAATCCTACCAAGCCAATAGCCATGGGGGCCCACATGACTATATAGGTGAAGGTATGGGGGACATTTGAGGCCCAACATGAGCAAACCCAAGACATACTATGGTTGTAGTTGCATTATTGATATTTATGTTATTTTCATTTTCTTAAAGACACATGACACCTAAAAAGACTCCATAAACTCACAATCTCTTATGTACGTTCCTGTAGATGTCGTCTAGACAACAACGAAGGGGTAAAAGATCAGGAAGGTCTCAGGAACGCTTGGCCACCCAAATCGCGAAACAAATGGCCACGATACTGCCTGACATTGTGGTCCAAGTACAACAAGCCCTCGCTACAAATCCTACTAATCCTCCCCAACAACATGACCAGGACATCGACAACCCTCCTACCAGCAAGTGCTCATACAAACATTTCAAGTCTTGTGATCCTCCTAAATTCGAAGGGACCGAGGGTGTCACTACTCTCCTACATTGGTTTGAGGAAATGGAGAACACCTTCCTCAACTGCGATTGTCCTGATGATCGCAAGGTTCGATACGCCACCGAGAGACTATTTGGGGTAGCTCTCACTTGGTGGAATACTTAAAAGGGGAAGAGGGGAATTGACGATGCAATGGCCTTAACTTGGGAGGAGTTAAGGGAAATCATGACTAGGCGTTTCTGTCCTAGGAGGGAGATTAAAAAGTTGGAGGACGAATTTCATTCTTTGAAGCAGAAGGAGGGAGATCATACCTCCTACAACAAGAGATTCTTAGAGTTGAACCAAATGGTCCCTAACCTGTTCACCCCAACTTATCGCTTGGTCGAGCATTATATTCGAGGTCTTCCCTCGAAAATTCAAGATTCAGTTCTCAGCACTTCACCAGCAACACTTGAAGCTGCTATGGAACTAGCCACTGAACTAACCGAAAATCGCATTCGAAATGGTAAATTCAAAGAGGAGAAGAAGAAAGCCCCCATTGAGGCTCAAACTTCAAACCATTCTGGTTCCTCCTCGAAGTTTACTGGTAAAAGGAATCGAAGAACAAGAAACGTCGCCGTCACACAAACCAATTACCCTATTCCTGCTGCACCCATTACCCAAGTCGCCCCTTCACCTGCACCATACAAAAGACCATACTCTGGCCCATTACCAAAATGCAACCGTTGCCAATACCACCATTCTCCTGATCATCCCTGCCAATATTGCACCGGCTGTGGTCGCGCAGGTCATACTATTCAAACCTGTCGCATACCTCAGCGAACGAACCGTCACCAGCCTTCAACCCAAACCCACCAACAAATAATGGGTCAAGCCCAACAACCCCTACTACTACCACCTACCCAACATTTAGCCCAAACATACTATCAACCCAACTATCCCATGGTACAACCTATGCGGGCTTGCTACAATTGTGGAGATCCAAGCCATTTTAGAAACACTTGTCCACGTTTGGTGAACATCATTAATGCCCAAGCTCAAGCAAATCCGGTGAATCAAGCTAACCAAGCTCCACCACCTGCAAGAGGAAGAGCTTATAACATCAACACCAATACTGTTGAAAATAATAACGGCCCAAACGAACCACCCAACTAATTTCTCCTCGCCAAGAATCAAGACTCGACTCTAATCGTCTAGTTTTAATGTTTTCTTTATGTTATCTCCATCTTTCCGTATTCCAGTTGTAAAATTTGGAAATTATGTATCCAAGAATTTTAATGCGATTTGATATTACAGTTTTGTTCTATACTCATTGATTTAACATTTATATCATCATACATCTCGACGTATCTCAATCTCATCATTTAAAGAAGTTAGGTTGTGTCACACTTTTACATAGACTGACCCCTTCATCAAAACCAACGAGAGAGGTACTGTCAACATTTAGTCATGTATCATTTCAGAATTGAGACTCAAGTTTTGTTTGTTGTGTTGTTTATGTTTTAGAGTCACATAGAACTGATCATGATTTACTGATAAAGCCAATGAAAATTTGACAAGGATATGGTGGATACGTCGCTGGTACTTCCTATATATAAGTATTCTTGGCAAAATTCACTGTTGCTACCTAGGTTTTGATGACTATTTACTAAAGTTTGGATATTTATTGATTATTTAATGTGTTAATGGGATTTCTAATAAAGTAGTGAACTTTGATTATTTGATTTGGTGTATTTGCATGTTTTGATCTAATTATTGATTAGTTAATTGTTTTACATGAATCTAGTTGGATGCCTTCTATATAATCGGTTGTCTTGATTGATGGGTCTCAACGGGTTCGAATAATCGTTCGGTAAAATTGGCCAATAAACCGTAAAAACAATTAAGTAAAATATATAATTAAATCTTAACAATATACTTAATTTAATTATTGAGAAATATAAATAATTTATTAACTGAATTAAATAGGTAAATTGCTAGAGTTAGGTTTTGAGAAAAACCCGGTTTTGGTTTACTTACCATATTCAAGTCGGTTAAACCAAATGAAGAGTCATAGTTAGTCTAGGCTTCCTATTGAGAGATAGTTAGCTAACTTAGACACTTTATTAAATATTAGATAACCATAAGGAAGTCTCATAAACCGGTAAACATATCTATCTTTAGGATATCATAGGTGTCTTCCGAGAAGGGTCGGGAGTCCTGTTCGATATTCCTTAGGATTTAGTAATTTAAGATCCCGATTCCCTACCACATTATAAATCAATTAAAAAACATCCAATAGTAATAAAGAATCTAACCTAGGTAGCCATTCCATCATCCTTGAATTAAATCTCCGATTCGAAAGTCCATCTTAAATTCGTCTTATTTAAGTTAATATTAGTTTAATTATAAATTTAGGATTTTTAGTAACCCCTCCCCCCAAAAAAAAAACACATATAAGTGTGTCAATTTAGTCTAGATAGAGTCGTCAACGTAATTAAAGAGTCTTGTGGGTTCGATATCCAGACTTACTTAAGCTTTTCTACAATTGATCTGCCCACTTGCCGGTTAGTAGTTTAGTCGAGTTTAGGAGTCTAGAGTATAATTTTGAGTCTAGAATTAGGTTCATTTCCATTGTTTTTATTACACTACTTTTAGGACATCAAGTTTTTGGCGCCATTGCCGGGGACTCTCTTTGGCAATTGCGTTGATTACTTAGTTTAGGCTTAATTGTTTCATACGTGTTTTCTATTTTTGTTTGCGTCGTAGGAGTAAACAATTTAGTTAATTTAATTTTTAGTTAATATATATTTGTTAAGTGTCTTTTCTGAATTTTCTTACTTGTCTCGTTTCCGGTTTTTAGTAGATGCCCCATACGCGTTCGCAAGGACCTCCGCCGAAGCCGCCAACAAACACGTCTCTTTCTCCCGCGCAAAAGGTTAGTACATGATATACGTTAAATTAAACACATTTAAGTCCCCTATTTTACTCCCGTTTTATGCATTTTTTTTACTAAAACTTCGTTGTTATTTTTTTTTTACTAAAACTTCGTTCTTTAGGTACTTAATCTGACGCATTTATATTTTCAGGTCTTAAAGGCGTGCCACAGACAAAGTTGGAGAAAAAGTGGGATTTACGAACATTTCGGATGGATTCTGCAGAAACTGTTGAAGTTACAGCTCATGCACGGCTATGCAAACCTTCAGCACGACTGTGCGTGACTCACAATCTCGAGAGCACTAGCAGTGCACAAGGCAGTGCAGTTGATTTCTCGGCACGCACGACCATACGACCCAGGTGCACTCCCGTTCACTACCTGAACACTGATCAACAGACTGTTTGAAGACTATGCATGACCGTGCGACCCATGTGCACGACCGTGCAGATCTGATGTTTTGCTGCCCAATCGTCTACTTGTCTGGCCCATACCCTGCAGCTGACGTCACGCTGATGATTGCACGAGCGTGCACTTTATGTGCACGGCCGTGCGGATATGATTTTCTCTATAAAACAGGGCAGACGCTACTGATCAAATTATTGGGTAATTTTCCAAGCTTCTGTGCGATTTCTGGGGTCTGAGAGCTACCTGGTTGGGACGATTTCAAGCCTCAAAGTTGCAAGAAGCTCATCCATCATCCAATCCTTGCTTGTTTATTGTTTGATTTCTTGTTCTTAACATACATTTTGAGCACATTTGCAAGCACTGATCTGATGTTTATGTATTATTGTAATGGTATTAAGATACTTATTTTATGAACAATCTTTAGTTTATAATCTTGTTTGAATATAGCTCTGGCAACTTTTTCATGTTTAAATGTTGATGATCATATGGCAAACTTAGTTCATTGATGTTGGATTCTTTATTGTGGTTGTTTATCTTGGATGATTAATGAATGGTTAGTTAGGATATGTTGACAAAACCCCTTAATTAATCATTTGTTAGTAAACTGGTAACTTGTTAATGTGTTTACACCATGAACTAGAAATAGGTATTGGTTTAATAAAAGATAAATCTGATTCTGATCAAGAATGCTTTCTTACACGTAAGGGCTCGAGCGGGTTAGATGGTGTTATTGTGAGTTCTTGACATGATTCATAATCTTTGTTTAGTATTTTTGGTTAAAAAGGATAACTTAGTAGATTTGTGTTCAAGACTTGAAAAATGGATAGGTTTGTGATATGATCTACTTTATGCTTGTGTCGGTGGTTGTATTGTGTTGTCGGTATTACTTTCCTTGATTAAGCGAGGTTAGAAAACTCTTAACGGATGACTAACTTATTTTCAAAAAGATTCGCATGAAAATATATCAATAACTCGTTAATGAATAATTTTAGGTGGTTAAAGTGTGTTTATCGCTTTAACTTTCCGAAGAAGTATCATGTTAGGATTCCCGAAGGGATACTAATTGTCTTTATAATTGGAAGATTGATCAAGTGCCTTTGTGACATTTCTGATTTAGTTAACACGCTTAGGTTGTTTTTAAAACAAGACAAAAGAAAAAAAAATGATATTTTTGGATTTGGAGTCTTTAATGTTTTAGAATACATTTTTAGATAACTTTTAGTTAAATACTCATTCACATATCTTTTTACCAGTACACTAATGACAACGGTTTTAGTACATAAGGGTTCACCCGCGTCCATGGATCGACATCTGGTTCTTACCCATACTCTACTACATATATGATAGGGTACCCATGTCCTTTTGTGTGTGTTTTAATGTTAAGGTATAAATCATTTTTATAAATATTAAAATCGAGTTCGTGTGTAATTAATTGTAAAAATATGTATATATACGCACACGTCAAGTTTTTGGCCCCGTTGCCGGGGACTGCGGCGAGCTTTTGGAATGACCCGAGTTATTCTTCTACCGGTGTACATGCTTGTGAATATTTGTTCATACTTGTTTATTTGTTCATTTATTTGTGTATATATAGTTAAAAGATTATTTATTTGTTTGAATTCGAATTAACTGATTGACAATTTATTTAAAAAATCTAATAAATAAAATTTTTTAATATTATACTATATTGTATGTACTTGTTTCGGGACGTGCTTATCCCTTCCTTACAGGTTGATATCCTCAACCCCCGCGCCCGCTGCTGCTGAGTCGTCTGACGAACAAGAACGTGACCTTAGGAGGAGTAGGAGACTTCGAGAAAGGTCCCGCGTTGTTGCCAACAAATCTCAGCTGCAGTTGATGAGCCGGAGATACCTACTGAGAGTGAGAACTTAGAGGTCGAGGGGGGAAACACCATGGCAGACGATGACCGGCCGTTGAATGAGACCGGCCGTCCAGGAGGCAAAGGCTTGCAGCCTAGCATCGCCCGACCTACTATGGTGGCACTAAATTTCGAGATCAAATCCATCATCATCATCAACATGTTGCAAAATTTGGTGCAGTTTGATGGAAAGGATCACGAGGACCCTGGTCGACACATTGCTGTATTTCTTGAGGTGTGCTCTACTTTCAAGAGACAAGACGTTTCTGACGACGAGATCCGGTTGCGAATCTTCCCATTCTCATTGTGAGACAAAGCCAGAGCTTGGCTTTTATCACTTCCCGCAGGATCCATTACCACTTGGAATGAGATGGCAGAGCTATTTATGCAGAAGTACTTTCCTCCAGAAAAAACAGCCAAGTTAAAGAACTGTATCATGACATTCCGACAGGATGATGGAGATTCCTTAAACGCGGCTTGGGAAAGGTTTAGAGATCTTCTTATTGACGTCCCACACCATGGGTTATCCAAAAGACAGTTGGTATTGACTTTCTACCAAGGACTCAACTGTGATTCGTAGGAGCGTTTGGACGTGTATGCAGGGGGTGATCTTGGAACAAAGACACCGAATGAAGCCTATGCGATTATTGAGAAAGCTGCTTTTAATTCGAGTTCTCGTCAAGCCGGAGAGAGAGTTAGGATATCATCTCGTTCAGGGGTGCATGCTGTTGATACATATACGACTCTTACTGCGCAGATTGGAGCCCTTGCTGCAAAAATTGATCAATCCCATAATGTTTCACGAGTTCAATCTTCATGTGAGCAATGTGGGATTTCACACGAGCTAGGTGCATGTGAGCAGGGTGTTAGTTTACAGGCCACGAGGAGGTGGATTACCTGGGAAACCAAACTAGACCCATTAATAACCCTTATAGTAACACGTACAATCCGGGATGGAGGAATCACCCAAACTTTGGGTGGAAGGCTCGTTCAGGTAACCAAAACCCCCTCGGATACGCTCTACGCGCTCCCGCACCACAACAATCCTATGGTCAGTCTTTTCAGTCTCATAGTCACTCCTACCAGCCGCATTCGAATATGTACCATAATCAGGGTGCCGGGAGCAGTTGCCAGCAGCAAGCCCCTCAAAATAACTCTAAGCTGGAGGAAATGATGGCACAACTTTTAAGAAACTCTAACAATGCAAATCAGTTAGCTGAAAAGCACTATCAGCAACACAAGGAGCGTTTCATGGCCCAATAAGGGGAGATGAGAAGTCAGAAAGCCTCCATTAAGGCCATTGAGAATCAGGTTGGCAAGTTGGCTAAGATGTTATCTGAGCGGCCTCAAGGCGGTCTTCTAGGTAATACAGAGCCAAATCCAAGAGGGCATGTTGATGTAGTGATGACGAGGAGTGGTAAAGCCATGGGATCTGACATATTGGACTCACCACCGAACACTGAGACGGTCCATGCCGATGCTTTGGACGAGGTGCATGCTAAGCGAGTCCCAGCAAGTACAACACAGCTCCAGAAGCTATTACAGACTATACTCCTCCAGTTCCGTACCCGGGCAGGCTGAAGAAGCAAAGGAATGAAGAACAATATGGTAAGCTTCTTGAGATGTTCAAGCAATTTCATATAAACATACTGTTTGTTGAAGCATTGGCTCAAATGCCTAAGTACGCAAAGTTTCTGAAGGACATCCTTACAAACAAACAAAAGCGCGAGGACATGTCTTGTGTATTGATGAACGAAAACTGCTCAGCTATTCTCCATAACCGTTTACTTGAGAAGATGGGAGATCCATGCAGTTTTACCCTTCAGTGTCTTATTGGCAGCATGTCTGTCAGCCACTCATTGGATGATTTGGGAGCAAGCATAAACCTTATGCCGTGTAAGGTTTTTGCTAAATTGGACCTATGTGAGCCGTCACCCACGAGGATGAGCATTCAACCTGTTGATTGTTCAATCAAATATTCGCGCGGGTTCGTTGAAAATATGCTTGTTAAGATCGACAAATTCGTATTTCTCGTGGATTTTGTTATTCTGGATATGGATGAAGACGCAAAAGTGCCTTTGATACTCGGACGCCCGTTTCTCAACACTGCAAGGACGATTGTTGATGTGGCCGCTGGCCAAATCACGCTTCGGGTTAATGACGAGCATGTGACCTTCGACATTAAACGGTCGATGCAGCATCCGCAAAGTCAGGGCGATACGCTCTATTATGTCGACAGGGTTGATACTTTTGTGAGCTCCCATTTCCAAGGCACAATTGAGGAGATTGTTCGGATACACACGTATTGTGTGGGAACCTAGATGGCATTACGCAGGAGGGCCATGGAGTTGAGCAGCCGGTTTATCAAATCGGTGACGATGGTTCCCAGAGTCCGGGGATAGATTTGTGGAGATTGATCATGAGGTAGAAGAAACGTCAAAGCCTTCAGTTGAGGATCCACCGTCATTGGAGTTGAAAGAGCTCCCACCGCATCTCGAGTATGCATTCCTAGACGAGGAGTGTCGCCTTCCGGTCATCATTTCATCATCCTTGGAGGAAGAGGAAAACAGAAAACTTCTCGAGGTTCTAAAACTTCATAAGAAAGCCATGACGTGGAAGATTATGGATATCAAGGGCATCAATCCTTCCTTTTGCACTCACAAAATTCTGATGGAGGACGACTACAAGCCGTGTGCGCAGCCTCAGAGGCGGTTGAACCCGCATATGCAAGACGTTGTGAAGAAAGAGGTGATTAAGTTGCTAGATGCAAGGTTAATATATCCTATCTCTGATTCGGTTTGGGCGAGCCCTGTGCAAGTGGTACCCAAGAAAGGAGGCATGGCTGTAGTCTCAAACGATAGGAATGAGCTTATTCCGACCTGTACCGTCACCGGATGGTGAGTTTGTATTGACTACCACAAACTAAATGACGCCACCCGCAAGGACCACTTCCCGCTTCCATTCATCGATCAGATGTTGGAACATCTATCAGGGAAGTCGTTTTATTGTTTTCTGGATGGGTTCTCGGGTTACTTTCAAATTCCGATCGCTCATTTGGATCAGGAAAAGACTTCTTTTACCTGCCCCTGTAACACCCTGTAAAATCGTGTCAAATAGTATAGTGACACGTGTTGTATTTTAAATATAGTCTATTAAATACCAATAAGGACTAAGGGCGTCAACATGGTCAAATAGAGCCTCTGAGTGACGGTCCGATGTCAACATGCATAAATAACAGCCTCTGAGTGACTGACATGTCAAGATGCTTAAATCATTAGCCTCTGAGTGACTGATATGTAAACATGCCCAGCCTCTGAGTGACATGGGAGTCAACATGCTTATAATAACCCTCTGAGTGATCCTTTACGAAGTCCTAACTCTCATATGTGCCATTTGTTAGACGAGAGGGTTCAATTTTGTAAATGTGTGAAAGTTGGATAATGGAGGGATTAAAAGTGTCAACATGTTAATTCTTACCACTAAGTGACCTTTTAACGAACCTAGAGCTCGACAATGTCCGGGCATAATCCCGGATATGCCAAGTATTGGCTACGGAAGGCTAAAAGTGCCAAAAAGGTGTTTTAAAAGGTCCTTAGAAGCTTTTTAAAGTTAAGGGGCTAAAGTGTCAAACTTTGGAACTGGCCAAGGGGCGGTCGCGGGCCGCGAGAGACCAGGCCTAGGTCTCTCGCGGGGCGCGAGAAAGGCTCTGCAGCAGAAAGTTTTTCTTGGCTGCCACACAAAGTTCCCAAAACCATGGCTTCCCAAACTGCTATGCCACGTTTTAGGACACTTGTAAGCTTCCTCTTACACCCCTAAACACCTGGCTTCACCTCCTTTGAGCTCTCCAACTATAAATAGGTGCTTAAGTTCAGCATTTCAACTTGCACCTTTCTCATTCATTCACTCTTCTCCCTCCTCTGGAAGTTCCTAGCTAAAAGGAGCATCCAACATAGTTCTTTTGCACCCTAGGAATCACTGGTAAGTGTTCCTTCTTTGTGCATTTTCGTTTATAGGCTTTTATAGCCAAAAGTCAAGCGTTTTTTCGGAAAACGCTTTGCCTTTCGGTTAAGACCATTATGGTCCAGCCATTGTTCGAAATGAACATGGCTAAGTGATCGTAATAAGGTAGGTGTTAATCCCTATAAAGGTCACCTCCTTAAGATCACGTTTGCTAGACCAATTGACGGGTCAAAGTTACGATATTAAAAAGTCAAACAGGCCATTTTTCGGAAAAATCATAAATTTATCTTTTATATGTTATGAAACCTGTTTTGACACTTAAACAAGTTGGTAATAATTATTAGAACATGTATGAACATGTTCGGCTCATCAATTTCAGTTCTAGAGTCGGTTCGCAACCGAAAGTCGCAAAGTTTGACTTCTACTTTGACTTTCAATTCTGACCCGATTTAGATCAGTTAGATACTGATCTAAAGTTGCATTATGATCATAATATAATGTAGCATAACCCTCTGAAGTTATATTACATGATCATAATCAGATTCCAAGTTTATGTGCAAGTTCCATAATTATGCCATCTTTGACCAAAATGCCCTTTTTACATAAAACAAGGTTTTAAATAATAATGAGCTTGAAATTGAGTTTCCTACTGATGTAATATTATGTAGGATTATTTGGGATGTTAAACCAAGTTATAAACTGAGTTTTCAAGCAGGTCCTTAAACTATGTCGATAAATGACGATTTTAGCCCTTGTGGCTCATAAAATAGTTTTAATCAAAGCTTTTCAAGGTGAATCATTTACCTACTGATATTTTATATTAAATAACATATTTAAAACATTTTAAACCGAACTTAACATCAGTTTTCATAAACATCGCATAAAAACGCTATTTTACGACATAAGTGTCGTTTCGGCGCATAGTATGGTTTTAAACCATATTATTGACCAACACTTGATACCTACTGATTTTAAAACTTATTTTAAATATATTTACAATAGGTACATGTTATAAACTCAGAATCCCAAATAATTTATAAACTATGTGTAAAATGACCAAAATGCCCCTTTCGGTGCATAGTTTGGTCATAAAAGGTAAATTACACATATAATTGATATCCTACTGATATTATATCATAAATAAAATATTTTCTTGAATACTCATGGTTATAAACTTAAAATATGTTCAAGTTCCTTTTATACGGTATATAATTACCGAAATGCCCTTATGAGGCATAGTTTCGTTTTAAAACCATAACGGGCATACAAGTTGATATCCTACCGATATCTTAACTTATTTAAAATATAATGGTATATATAACTTCTCCATGATTTATCCGGTTACCCGATATCGCTAATATGCGCTCGGTTAAGTATATGTAACTATTTTACAAAAATTGATCGAAATGGGTTTAACCTTGTCATTTAAGTCTCAAAATCCAGAATGTGTATAGTTTACCCATATTATACAAGTCAAGGTACTTGTTGGGATTAAAATACATTCTATCCAATCATTGTTTAATCTAGCGTCATACGTTTTGATCAAGTACGCTAGTCGGTCTAAGTCAATGACTTAAATAAGACCGTTAGTATTTAATTGGTTAGTTTTATGCCATAATCCAGACTAGAGACTTGCCGGTAAATGCTATCCGCACTTAGTACTTTTGTGTACGGCTGAGTTATAAAAATTAAAAGAAGACTAGCTCAGGTAAATACTCTCGACCTATTTCCCCTATACGGGCTTGGGTTACGGTAAATTATTACCGCTTGGTCAGAAATGGGATCAATCGAACGCCGGTTCGGGATTAGTAAATCCACATATTCTATTTTAATCAGTTTTGTTTGATAATTTAAACATCGGGGATTAACTACTGTGTCTTAGATATCCTCGGCTCATTACAATAGAAATGGCCACGACCTCGGGTGTAGGCATACACCCGATAGACGCTCAATTATGCATTCCCACAAGGTTGGGAGGAATTGACTCCTTCGTGAGTCCAAAGTGGTGTGTACGTTAATTGTGTCTCGGTCTCCGTACCAGGCCCCGTATGTATGGACAAACATGTAAATCTGTTAACAAGGTTGGACGGTCAATTAACCCAAGTTATAAAAAGATTTCGTGCTGATAGCACTTAAAACATTTTTGAAATGTTTTCAAATGATTCAGTTGGGTGTATTTACCAGCGAAAGCTGACGTATTTTCAAAAGACTAAACTGCAGGTACAATACAAAAATAGGCCGGAAGTGCTGGTAGTGATAGAGGATCTTGCAAATCCTAAATCTGCCCAAAGTTTGTTTTATATTCTTTTCAATGTACAATTTATTATCCCGCATGTGGATCTTCTATTACGAGCCTGTATATTATTTTGTATTTTCGAACATTCGGTTTGTAATAGTAATTTTACTCCAAGACTTCCACTGTGCCGTGTTTAATTGACTATGATGATTATCAAATGACGTCACGATACTCCTCACCCGGGCCCATCGGTGTATGGATTTTGGGTTGGAAATCCGGGGTGTGATGTAACGCTTCGCATTTGTATCTTTCGGTTTTTGGCAAGATTGCTTCATGTTTCTATTTTTGGAGAGTCCAAACCTTGTAATCGTATTTCTAATTATGGAAACTTGTATTCGTATCGCATTCGTATTTCATTCCCAACTTTGCAATCTGAGACTTTGATCGTAATAAAAAAATTCATACTTAATACATACTTGTCTTACATGTATATGATCATTAATTACGTGTTTACATTCAAACCGATACTTGTTATATGTTCAAATACTCATACCCACATACTCGATACTCAAAATATGCTTACATACATGTTTTACACTTAAAAATATGCCAAAATACCAAGTTTTAGCTTAAAATGAAGGAAAAACCAAGTTCAGGGGCCAATTTGCAAAATCTGCCAAAATAGGCCTCTGGCGGGGGGCGAGAGGATAAGCTAAATCCTCTCGCGGGGCGCGAGAGACCACAATCCGCAGAAAGTTGTTTCTTGCTTACGGGTTGGCCCATTTTTCACACTTCTTTTACACCCAATCACCTCTAAACCTCATTTAACTCAAAACCCTATTAAACCACTATATAAGCAAGCTTCCTAACACTCATTTTCACTTTCCAAACTCCTTTACACTCTCAAAACACTCCCAAATCAGTTGTAAACTCAAGAACAAGGCAGAAAACTTTAAGTACAAAAGTGAGTCCAAACTCACTTTTCTTCATCAAATCTTCCTCTACAAAGCTTGGAACACCTCTAGGATTGTTTCCACAGGTTTTCCATGGAAAACCAAGGTGGAACATCACCATTTTGAGGTCCAAGCTTTCTGTTTTGGAAGATGAACTTGTAAACTTTATTTAAACATACTTTTTATAAGACAAACTTGTGCTATTTGTGCATTTAATCAAACCCATGGTTAGTGAGCTAAGCCAAGGTTGTTTCATACAAATTAGGAAGTGTAAAATACCTCCAAACTTTCTGTTTTTAAAGGATTTCAAACCCACAAGTGTTGAGCCATCCGAGCTTTCAAGCTTGTGATGGTGTAGGTGTGATTACATGAAGGCCTTGGCCATTCAACTATTCAATCTACCCCTCACTCGAGGATTTCTATAATTCTTGACCATCCGGATTGTCCTCGTGTCAATCTTGTGTACTGGTGAATCTATGAGAGGTTTAGGATGGTTAATCCTCCTACCTCCATGCATGACTTACATGACTTCCATGAAATAAATAAACTATATGATTTATTAGTAGTAATATAACTATATGTAGATACTTAATATAACCGAAACTTAGACCATGACCAAATGGTTAGTTGTCTTAAAAGGTAGGTTATTTTTATCTTACACATAACTATCGTTACGATTCTATTGGGCATGACCCATAAAAACACAAATACCCTTTGGGGCTTATTAGTGTCAAAAAACGAGCGTTAAATGTCTAGATAAATACTTTCGTATATATACTTTCTCGTACATTTTAAATTCCTAAACTCATTAAACTCCCCGTCAATCTAATACCCATACACCTACGTTTGCCTTGTGTAGGATAAACTTGGTGTTCCAACCCCTAAATCAATCTAATTCTCTCACAGACAATACCTTGCAAAACCGTGAGTACACTCGAACCCTTTTTATGCTTTACACTTTTGGGTGCAATATGTTAGTTTATCAAACTACACTAAATCACACTTTTATTCCACGAAATCACACAAACAATCCATCAAACATGCTTTAGTTATGTGCTACTTGACTTGTTACTTGGTCTATTCTTATTTGATCTAAATATCATTAACTTCGATCAAGCCTCCCTTAACATGTATAGTGCTATAGGAGTAACGCACCACCCGTATTCTTGTGGTCAATGTTAAGTTTTAATCTATTATGCGGTACACTAGAGGATTGAATTGTAGTTCAAATGCCTCGTTTACAATTATCTCGTATGCTAGCTATTCATGTGGATTTGTTTAATCGGATTTTATACTTATGTTATGATATTAAACTTGTGTACTCGCCAATACTTTGTTATTGAACTATACTTTTTAACATGTTGCAGGTTGATGAAGTTGTATGATGAAACTTAGTAGGAATGGCATAGAAACACGCGTAGAATACTAAGTTAAATATTATGTTATTATTGAACTTATTTCGTTGATGTTACTCTTATTTGGATTTTGTTGTAATATGACATTTGATGTTTTGAATGAAATGAAATTTGGTTGATTTAAATATTGTCACAAATAGTGTTATGATGCAATGAGCAATCTATTCGTCTCACTCCGATGTTTCCACCATCGGTTGGGGTGTGACAGATTGGTATCAGAGCCATAACTATAGGGAATTAGGTAGAATTGCCATGATTCGACCTAGTCTATAGTTTAAGTAACCAACTTGACCATTCTTGCTTCATGATTAAAATGTTAATTCTTCCTAATTGTTTCTTCCTATTTCTTTTGTCTTAAATATATGCATGTGTTTTTCCTAAAACACTTACACAATTTACACACTTGAAGACTTGAAGACACTCAAACTATAATCGAGACGATCTCACCAAAATAGGGGTGAAACCCGCACTTTGGTGATAGCGAATTTGATTTTTGCACGAAATGACACCATCAAGTTAGGAGTGAAATCCACATCTTGATGGGAAATTTTCGTTTCATACCCTAGTGGACCCTTGCCAACGAGTCGGAATACGCTCCTTGTTCCGTAAGTACCAACCACATCTAGGGTACAATGTTGTCAAGATAGGGGTGAAACCCGCACCTTGTCAACTAGTCCCATTCCTTGATTTTTAATCTCGCCAAAGTTTTGATTTTTCAGTAACTGGAAGGGTAAAGTGCCGTTAATCGCTTCTCGACGAGAGCACTTTACCAATAGGCCAAAGCATGTTTCTCTAGTTTGAAAGGATCTCGATTCACTTTGAAATAGTCAAACGTTTCTCAACCCGCAACACTCCAATGTTTTATTGAGCCTATCTTTTATGCTATCTCAATTTCTATGTGTTTTAATACTTGTTACCTCGTTCATTTCGAACCCGATGCACGATTCGCACGCCCTTCATAACCAAAAACAATAATAATAATTCTCGTGAACAAACTACATTTATATTCCTTTACGCAAATCATACGTGTTTATGCTTATGAATGCCAACATGCTTATGCTATCTATGTGAAGTTAGACGTGTTACATGATACTTATGTGCTCAAAACGGATACTTTTCTTTATAACAAAACTTTACGATCAAAGCCTAAATCTATCTTTTGTTGTCAAACCCTTTTAGATGTCTATCTCACAAAGCGTTATGGGACGAAGAAGGTCAAAATCCAAGTCAAGGTCCCAATCCGACTCCATGTCGAAAAAGGACTGCATGAAATTTATGGCCGAGCAAATGGCTGAACACATGGCTAAGGTTATCCCGGAGATAGTCGGCAAGGTCCAGCCCCCACCTAACGCCGAATCACCTCATACCTCCGTCGACTCCAAAGCCGAACCACCCAAGACCGCTTCACCCACAAGCAATTCTGCTCCTGCAATCCCTTACCCTTCACCGGCGAGGGGGATGCCACGAAACTGCTGCAATGGTTCGACGACATTGAACTCACCTTCCTCCAAAGTGGTTGTCCCGACCACTTGCGCACCTTAAACGCCATGGGAGTATTCTGATCAAGAGCCCTCGATTGGTGGACTTTAGAGCGTAGCGCGCGTGGCAACGAGGTCGCCCACGCCCTCCCTTGGGCCGAGCTCAAAAAGCTAATGGAAGGTGAATTATGCCCCCCGCATGAGCGCCAACGACTCGAGGTTGAGTTTTGGAACTTCAAACAAGTAGGTAACAACAACGCTGGCCTCACAGCCCGTTTCAAGCAACTGAGCTCGATCTGCCCAAGTCAGGTCGACACTACTGAGAAAGCAATCGCTAAATACATACGTTGCCTTCCTCCTAACCTCGGCGATCTAGTCGATACCACCTCCCCTAGCACCCTCAAAGAAACCTTTCGGCTGGCTGCTCGCTTGAACAACCGCCAAGTCCTTCGTGAAGCCGCCAAGGCTCCACCGAGGAAAGCCCACCAAGTAACCACCGAACCCGTTACCGAACCTGCCTCACCCAAACCCCCGAAAAACAACATCGAAGGCAAGAAGCAGAAGGTTTCGAGCCCAATTTGCGCAGTAGTCACTCCGCTAAACCCCCACCAGCCAGTTTTGCCCGCACCCGAACCCACCAAGAAAGCATACACTGGACCCCATACCAAGTGCAATACCTGTCCCTTCCATCACCTGGTTACCGCCCCATGCTGCCTATGCACGATCTGCAATAGGTATGGGCACTATGCTCAGCAATGTCGGAATGCTCCTCAAGCCCCCATCAACCAAGCCCGAGCCGTGACCACCGCACCTCCTCAAAACCCTGCTGGCAATCAAAACCGACCCCTAGCTCCTGCCGCTCGTGCCTGGTTCAGATGCGGAGACCCGAATCACTTCGCCAACAACTGCCCGCAATGTAACAACAACAATCAGCAGCAGCAACAGCAAGCTGCGGTCGAGCCTTTGTCATCACGGCTGCTCAAGATCAGAACTCAAACGACGTCATATCGGGTACGTTCCTTGTTAGCAATGTTTACACTACGTGTTTATTTGATACTGGTGCAGATAAAAGTTTTGTATCTTTTGAATTGGAACCTTTGCTTATGTGTAGTCGTTCTATGTTGCCTAAACCCTTTGAAATTGAAGTCGTCGACGGAAAATCCGTCATCGTCGATTCTGTCCTTTCTAATTGTTCTTTGAACCTTAATGATCACACGTTTTCTATTGACCTCATACCCATGCAAATGGGTAGTTTTGATATCATAGTAGGCATGGATTGGCTAAGGCGAGTCCGTGTTGAAGTTGTTTGTTCGGAGAAGTGCATTCGCCTTCCCCTTCCTAATGATGATTCCTTGCACGTCTATGGTGAGAAACCTTCCAAAGGTCTCAAGCTTATGTCGTGTATTCAAGCGAACAAGTACTTGCATAATGAATACTTCGCCTTTCTTTCCCACATTGTGGAAAAGAAGGAGAAGGGTCTAAGCGTGAGTAAAGTTCCCGTTGTGCGCGATTTCCCTGATGTCTTTCCCGAGGATCTTCCTGGTCCTCCTCCTGCTCGTTCTGTTGATTTTCGCATTGACCTCATCCCTGGTGCAACCCCGGTCGCAAAATCCCCCTATCGTCTAGCACCCTCGGAGATGCAAGAGCTGTCTAGTGAACTTCAAGAGCTTCTTGAGAAGGGCTTCATACGCCCTAGCACATCCCCTTAGGGCGCTCCCGTTCTTTTCTTAAAAAAGAAAGACGGGTCCTTTCACATGTGCATTGACTATCGTGAGCTCAACAAGCTTACAGTCAAGAATCGTTACCCTCTTCCTCGCATCGACGACCTTTTCGATCAGCTTCAAGGCGCAACTTGTTTCTCTAAGATCGATCTTCGTTCTGGTTATCATCAACTTCGAGTCCTCGAAGAAGATATACCCAAGACTGCATTCCACACACGTTATGAACACTACGAGTTCGTAGTCATGCCATTTGGTCTGACCAACGCACCCGCCGTGTTTATGGATTTGATGAATCACGTGTGTAATCCTTATCTTGACCGATTCGTGATCGTCTTTATTGACGATATCCTGATCTATTCTAAGACGCGAGACGAGAATGAGCGACACTTGCGTCTTATCCTTCAGATGTTGCGAACCCAACGTCTCTACGCCAAGTTCTCCAAGTGTGAATTTTGGTTAAAAGAGGTTCAATTTCTTGGTCATGTTGTCAACGAACTTGGTATTCACGCTGACCCCGCGAAAATCAAGGCGGTGAAAAATTGGATTGCTCCTAAGACTCCGTCCGAAATTCGTTCGTTTCTCGGCTTAGCCGGTTATTACCGTCGTTTCATTTCGAACTTTTCAAAAATTGCCGTGCCTCTCACTTCCTTGACTTAGAAGGATAAACCTTTTGTTTGGGGTTCCGAACAAGAGGAATCTTTTCAAACACTCAAGGACATGCTTTGCAATGCTCCTATCCTAACCCTTCCCGATGGTAACGACGATTTTGTCGTGTATTACGATTCCTCAAGACTAGGTCTTGGTTGCGTTCTGATGCAACGAGATAAGTTTATCGCTTACGCATCACGTCAACTCAAAATTCATGAGAAAAATTATACTACCCACGACCTTGAACTTGGTGCAGTTGTTTTTGCATTAAAGATATGGCAACACTACCTTTATGGTACAAAGTGTACGGTCTTCACCGACCATAAGAGCCTTCAGCACATCTTTAATAAAAAAGAACTCAACATGCGTCAGCGTCGTTGGGTAGAGTTGTTGAACGACTATGACTAAGACATCCGCTACCACCCTGGTAAAGCGAATGTCGTGGCCGACGCACTTAGTCGGAAAACTCATGTTAAGAGTGTACGTTGCTACAAAACTTCGGGAAAGCTTCAAGAGATGATTCGTGAGGCACAATACTCGACCGTTAATGAGGGCAACCTCGATAATGAGTTGAAGTGTGGTGCTGAAACCCAACTCGTGACCAAATCCGACGGCATCATGTGCTATCTCGACCGTATTTGGATTCCTAATCGTGATAATCTTCATGATCTCTTGATGAGTGAAGCTCATAAATCTCGGTATTCTATTCATCCTGGCGCCGACAAAATGTATCATGACCTTCGTGCGTTATACTGGTGGCCTGGAATGAAGAGATATCGCCTGCTATGTTTCGAAGTGCCTTACTTGTTCCAAGGTAAAGGCCGAGCATCAAAGACCCTCTGGCTTACTCGAACAACCAGAAATTCCTGTTTGGAAATGCGAGAGTATTGCTATGGATTTCATAACCAAGCTCCCTCGTACATCGTCTGGTCATGATAGTATTTGGGTAATCATCGACCGTTTGACTAAGTCTGCTCATTTCCTCCCCATACGTGAAGACTACCGAGTTGAGAAGTTAGCTCGTATCTACACAGATGAAATCATCTGTCGTCACGGTGTTCCCGTTGACATTATCTCCGACCGTGATGGTCGTTTCACTTCTCGCCTTTGGCAAACGTTTCAAAAAGCCCTTGGCACTCAGCTCAATCTTAGTACTGCCTTCCATCCTCAGTCTGATGGTCAAACCGAGCGTACTATTCAAACTCTGGAGGACATGCTTCGTTCTTGCGTAATTGATTTTGGTGGCAACTGGGACATGCACTTGCCTTTGGTCGAATTCTCGTACAATAACAGTTACCACGCGAGTATTCAAATGGCACCATTCGAGGCATTGTATGGACGTAAGTGCCGATCGCCTATTTGTTGGCACGAGATCGGGAAGCCCAAATCACCGGTCCCGAGCTTATACAACAGACGACGGACAAGATTTTGCAGATTCGGGACAACTTGCTGAAAGCTAGAAGCCGACAAAAGAGTTACGCAGATAAAAGACGCAAGCCCTTGGAATTCCACGTTGGTGACTTTGTACTTATCAAGGTATCCCCTTGGAAGGGTGTGGTTCGTTTCGGGAAAAAGGGAAAGCTCGCTCCTCGCTATGTAGGTCCTTTCAAGATTCTCGAAAGGATTGGTAAGGTGGCCTACCGATTGGAACTACCACAAGAGCTCAACAATGTTCATCCTACCTTCCACGTCTCAAACTAAAAAAGATGTCTCGCTGAAGAAGGGCTCCAAGTTCCGCTTGAAGATCTTCAAATCAATGAGACTTTGCATTTCGTGGAAAAACCAGTCGAAATCATGGATCGAGGTACTAAGCAGCTAAGGCGCAGTCGAATTCCTATCGTGAAGGTTCGATGGGAAAGAAAACGTGGCGCTGAATTTACTTGGGAACCTGAAAGCGACATGAAGTCTAAGCATCCGCATTTGTTCGTTGCATCTTCCTAAATTTCGGGACCAATTCCCTAAAGGAGGGGAGACTGTAACGCTTCGCATTTGTATCTTTCCGTTTTTAGCAAGATTGCTTCATGTTTCTATTTTTGGAGAGTCCAAACCTTGTAATCGTATTTCTAATTATGGAAACTTGTATTCGTATCGCATTCGTATTTCATTCCCAACCTTGCAATCTAAGACTTTGATCGTAATAAAAAAAAATTCATACTTAATACATACTTGTCTTACATGCATATGATCATTAATTACGTGTTTACATTCAAACGATACTTGTTATATGTTCAAATACTCATACCCACATACTCGATACTCAAAATATGCTTACATACATGTTTTACACTTAAAAATATGCCAAAATACCAAGTTTTAGCTTAAAATGAAGGAAAAACCAAGTTCAGGGGCCAATTTGCAAAATCTGCCAAAATAGGCCTCTGGCGGGGGGCGAGAGGATAAGCTAAATCCTCTCGCGGGGCGCGAGAGACCACAATCCGCAGAAAGTTGTTTCTTGCTTACGGGTTGGCCCATTTTTCACACTTCTTTTACACCCAATCACCTCTAAACCTCATTTAACTCAAAACCCTATTAAACCACTATATAAGCAAGCTTCCTAACACTCATTTTCACTTTCCAAACTCCTTTACACTCTCAAAACACTCCCAAATCAGTTGTAAACTCAAGAACAAGGCAGAAAACTTTAAGTACAAAAGTGAGTCCAAACTCACTTTTCTTCATCAAATCTTCCTCTACAAAGCTTGGAACACCTCTAGGATTGTTTCCACAGGTTTTCCATGGAAAACCAAGGTGGAACATCACCATTTTGAGGTCCAAGCTTTCTGTTTTGGAAGATGAACTTGTAAACTTTATTTAAACATACTTTTTCTAAGACAAACTTGTGCTATTTGTGCCTTTAATCAAACCCATGGTTAGTGAGCTAAATACCTCCAATCTTTCTGTTTTGTAAAGGGTTTCAAATCCACAAGTGTTGAGCCATCCGAGCTTTTAAGCTTGTGGTGTAGGTGTGATTACATGAAGGGCTTGGCCATTCAACAATTCAATCCACCCCTCACTCGATGATTTCTATAATTCTTGACCATCCGGATTGTCCTCGTGTCAATCTTGTGTAATGGTGAATCTATGAAAGAGGTTTAGGATGGTTAATCCTCCTACCTCCATGCATGACTTACATGACTTACATGACTTCCATGAAATACATGAACTATATGATTTATTAGTAGTAATATAACTATATGTAGATACTTAATATAACCGAAACTTAGACCATGACCAAATGGTTAGTTGTCTTACAAAGTAGGTTATTTTATCTTAGACATAACAATCGTTACGATTCTATTGGGCATGACTCATAAAAACACAAACACCCTTCGGGGCTTATTAGTGTAAAAAAACGAGCGTTAAATGTCTAGATAAATACGTTCATATATATACTTTCTCGTACATTTTAAATTCCTAAACTCATTAAACTCCCCGTCAATCTAATACCCATACACCTACGTTTGCCTTGTGTAAGATAAACTTGGTGTTCCAACCCCTAAATCAATCTAACTCTCTCACGGAGAATACCTTGCAAAACCGTGAGTACACTCGAACCCTTTTTATGCTTTACACTTTTTGGGTGCAATATGTTAGTTTATCAAACTACACTAAATCACATTTTATTCTACGAAATCACACAAACAATCCATCAAACATGCTTTAGTTATGTGCTACTTGACTTGTTACTTGGTCTATTCTTATGTAATCTAAATGTCATTAACTTTGATCAAGCCTCCCTTAACATGTATAGCGCTATAGGAGTAACGTACCGCCGGTATTCTTGTGGTCAATGTTAAGTTTTAATCTATTATGCGGTACACTAGAGGATTGACTGGTAGTTCACATGCCTCGTTTACAATTATCTCGTGTGCTAGCTATTCATGTGGATTTGTTTAGTCGGATTTTATACTTATGCTATGATATTAAACTTGTGTACTCACCAATACTTTGTTATTGAACTATACTTTTTAACATGTTGCAGGTTGATGAAGTTGTATGATGAAACTTAGTAGGAATGGCATAGAAACACGCGTAGAATACTAAGTTAAATATTATGTTATTGTTGAACTTATTTCATCGATGTTACTCTTATTTGGATTTTGTTGTAATATGACAATTGATGTTTTGAATGAAATGAAATTTGGTTGATTTAAATATTATCGCAAATAGTGTTATGATGCAATGAGCAATCTATTCGTCTCACTCTGATGTTCCCGCCATCGGTTGGGGTGTGACATGTGATAGGTTGGTATCAGAGCCAACGTTTGAGAGAATTAAACACTAGCCTTTTGTGTTTAATCTCAAACTTACACCAGCACATTCCTTAGACTTCCGAGTCTAGGCATTAACCTAGGATTACTCATTTTATTATTAAGTTATTATGATTGTTTTGAATTTATTTCTAACAGGAAATGCCGCTACGTGTCCGCGGACAAAGTGGAAGAGGAAAAGATCCAATGAGGGGAGGACCATCGGGGCGCATTCCCCCTCAACCTCCCAACCCAGATGCCTACCAAGAATCAGGAGATTCGTCTCCTTGGCAACCAGCGAGACATTCTGTCTCTAATAGACACTCACCCTCACATTCCCAAAATTCTTACCACTCTCACCACTCCTACCATTCACACCATTCTCATCATTCTCATTCTCATCACTCTTACCATGAAGAATTTAACCCTAACCATTACTTTAACACGCCTCCAGCCCATCAAAATAAGTTGGACCAACCAAACCCTATGGACGAGGACTCCGACCCGGAGATGCCATCGTCAGGATCGAACGTGCATCCCATAGAAATTTCTAGTGATTCGAACTTCTATGCCGGATCACCCTACCAAGGTCCTAATGAGTGGGATCAATATTGGAACCAATTCACCTTCACCCACACACCTTCCCATCACTCTCAACCGCCTCCTGTTCAAGAAGATGTCCGCATGGAACGGTGGACCAACCTCAACCGCCACCTGAACCACCAAGGAGGAAGCGTGGAACACGTATGTCGGTACATGCCAGACAAAGGTCAGGATCGCTGCCACCTTTGCCAAAATCCTACCCCACGATTCAAGAGGACCCACAAATGGGTGGGCCCTTTAACACCTCACCTGTGGTTGAACCAACACCAACACCCACACCTACAGTTCAACCACCACCATCGGGTTATAATAACCCAATCCCCACATATCCAGATATGTCTGGATATAATCCTTTTAACCCGTCTACACCAGTAGACTATCAAGCATGGTCGCAAGACCCCTATATGCAAGTAGTTATGCACAATGCACTTTACTTGTCTCCTTTCCCACCTATTTATCCACCGACTGGATATCCAACTTTTGGGTACCAGTATCCGGTTATGCCACAACCTCAACCACAACCTCCACCACCACTTGAGGCCATTAATGAGGCCTTAGAAAGAATGAAAGAAATGCAGCAGCAGGCAGAGAAAACGGAGAAGAAGACAAACAAGTTCTTCAAGAAACTCTCCAAGTTGGTCAAGGGAAAGAAGGACGAGTGAAATCTCTTCTAATTATATGTAGTCCCTGTGTGGACATTATTATTTCTCTAGTCCCTGTGTGGACATTTTTATTTCTTTAAAGTCCTTGCATGGACAGTTTATTTCAATTTCTAGTATTGTAATTTCTATTGAAAATTTAATGAAGTATTTTGGAATTATATATATATGTATTCATCCTCTTGAAAATGAACGTCTCGATTTTACTCGAAATTTATGTTCTGCTATATAATTCCAAAAGACCTTAATAGATTTGATTATGCCAAGTGGCGTAGACCACATATTGTCCAAGAAATGATAGTTAAGTACGAAGGGGTCTTCTATCATGATAGTTAAGGGAAGTTATCCTTCTATCCAGAGGTAAGGGACTAGGTCCAAACCTCCAAGGTTGTTAAGGTCGAAGTTGACTGGGACCATTAATCAATCATTAAGGTACTTTTATGTAACATTAAAGAAATGTTCATACTCCTGGTAGTGTGGCTTGAGGAACCACACTAGCCGTCAGGCCAATGTGCCAGGCTGATATGCCATATACATCTGATATGATGTAGGCCAATGTGCCCAATTTATGTCCAACGGGACATGCTGATATGCCATATACATCTGATATGATGTAGGCCAATGTTCCCAATTTATGTCCAACGAGACAGGCTGATATGCCATATACATCTTATATGATGTAGGCCAATGTGCCCAATTTATGTCCAACGGGACAGGCTGATATGCCATATACATCTGATATGATGTAGGCCAATGTGCCCAATTTATGTCCAACAGGACAGGTGCCCAATTTATGTCCAATGAGACAGGCTGATATACCTTGTACATCTGATATAATGTAGGCCAATGTGCCTAATTTATGTCCAATGGGACAGGCTGTTATGCCATATGTATTATGTCCTAAATGACAGGCTGAAATGCCATATATATAAATGTCCAATGTGACCGACCAATGTGCCCAGTTATATTATCCAATAGGGATAAGTCTATGAACTATATAATTGTCAATCATGACAATGACAGTTGTGAAAATCCGATCCACTGTCCAATGATATATGGACTATGTCCAAATTGTAATTTGCCTATGATGGTCCTATTAAGACCTAGGCCAAATATAGATATGTTAAGCCTAAGAGTTGTGATGTTATTCACACTAGTATAGGCAATGGATTGTCATATCCAATGATTGAAAGCCAATATGGTTGATATACCATGGCTAAATGAAGTTTTATTGGTATATAGAACCCAAGACTTAAAGATGGCTAATTCAAATGAAGCACAAAGTAGCCACAGGAATGTTGAATCTAATAAAGCTGAAAACAAAAATATTGATGATGAAAATTTTCAAGCTCGCATTGATGCGGCTGTCGAAAAGGCCATGGAAAGACTAAGAGAGTCGAGTGCCACTCGCTCTAGACCCTTATCTATTCCACCATCTTCAGCTCATAAGGAGAGCTCTGTTCACTCTTTAAATGCGAAGAGTGAACCAAAGAAATTAGATTTTGCAGAAAGGTCGCGTTCTGCTAAGGACGGATGCACCTATAAGTATTTCGTCTCATGTAAGCCTCGAGACTTTAATGGGGAAAAAGGAGATGTGGAAGCTCTAAAGTGGCTAGATGAGATGGAAACGATTGTAGATATCAGCAACTGTGCTGATAAGGATGTGGTCAAGTATGTATCACAGTCCTTTAAGGGCGATTCCCTAATATGGTGGAAAACCATGATACAGTCTACAAGTAAAGTACACATGTATAATTTAGGATGGTCCAAGTTTGTGGACCTTGTTAAGGAAACTTACTGCCCAACCCATGAGGTGGAGAAATTAGAGACAGACTTTTTGTCTCTTTTGATGAAAAAACCTAGATTATCGGAACTACGTCTCCAATTTCAATTCCCTATCTAGGTTAGTTTCCTATCTAATCACTCCCGAATCTAAACGCATTACGCGTTTCATAAATGGATTGTCGCCCGAAATAAAGGGCATGGTAAAGGCTGCTCAACCTAATACCTATAGGTCCGCTGTAGACCTATCTCTTTCCCTCACCCTTTATTTAGTAAGACAAAGGTCAGTTAGGACTGAAACTGACAGAAAGAGGAAACGGGAGGATAATAACTCCCAAAGATTTAAAAAGAAAGGAAATTTCGGGTTTAAGAAGAACCAGCACGAGTCTAATGACAAACCCCTGTGCAAGAATTGTAAATATAGGCATTGGGGACAATGTAGTATAAATCCAAACCAAACCCTGTGTTATCTGCAAAAGAAGAGGGCATAAGACCTTAGATTGCAAGGATCTTAAGGATGCAGTTTGCCGTAACTACAATGAAAAAGGGCATATAACATACAATTGCCCCAAGAAACCCAAAAGTAATGATGCAAAGCCTGGAGAGGCCAAGAAGGGGAATGCCCATGCCTTTTAAATGAATGCCAGGGAGGCCGTTAATGACAACAACGTCATAACAGGTACATTCCTCATTAACAATAATTACGCTAGAGTTCTTTTCGATTCGGGTGCGGATAAATCATTTGTTGACCATAAGTTTAGTAAACTATTAAACCTGCCCATAAGAACTCTAGATAAAACCTATGAGATAGAACTTGCTGATGGAACGATAGAATCTACAACTTCCATTTTGATGGATGCTCTATATCCATTAAGAATCATTCCATCCCTATCTCTCTCCTGCCAATGAAATTGGCGGGGTTCGATGTAGTCTTAGGCATGGATTGGTTATCTCATAACCAAGCCCGCATTGCCTGCGATAAAAAGCTCATCGAAATTAAAACCCCATCTGGTGAAATGATCACCATCCCCAGAGACTCACACTATGGACTGCCAGACAAGGTGTCGTTATTTAAGGCATCCAAGTGTTTGAGAAGATGCTGTGTTTTCTACATGGCACAAGTAACCACCAATGAACCTAAACCGAACCTTGAAGATCAACCAGTTATCTCAGAATATCCCGATGTTTTCCCTGAGGAATTACCAGGCCTACCTCCAAACAGACAAGTGGAATTCAGAATTGACATTATACCAGGATCAGCACCCGCAGCTAAAGCTCCATATAGACTAGCACCAACCAAAATGAATGAGTTAAGAGTTCAATTGGATGAACTCTTAGAGAAAGGATTTATCCAACCTAGTTCCTCTCTTTGGGGAGCTCCTATCCTCTTTGTAAAGAAGAAAGACGGTTAGATGCGAATGTGCATTGATTACCGAGAGCTAAACAAGTTAACAATCAAGAATAGATATCCTCTGCCCAGGATCGACGATTTATTCGACCAACTCCAAGGGGCTAGTTATTTTTCTAAAATTGATTTGAGATTAGGATATCATCAACTGAAGGTTAGAAGTGAAGATGCTCCCAAGACAGCCTTCAGGACCCGCTATGGTCATTTTGAATTTTTAGTGATGCCTTTTGGGCTCACAAATGCACCAGCAACATTCATGGATCTCATGAGTAGAGTCTCCAAACCGTATTTAGATAAGTTTGTCATTGTCTTCATAGACGACATACTTATCTATTCTCGTAATCAAGCTGATCACGAGAAACATCTTCGGTGCATCCTTGAATTATTAAGACAAGAGAAACTTGATGCAAAATTCTCTAAGTGCGAATTTTGGCTTAGAGAAGTCCAATTCCTTGGACATGTTGTAAGTGAACGTGGTGTCCAAGTGGATCCCACTAAGATAGAAGCCATAATGAATTGGGAAGTTCCCAAGACTTCATTTGAAATTCGTAGTTTTTTAGGACTGGCTGGTTATTATAGAAGGTTCATAGAGAACTTCTCAAGAATAGCCATTCCTTTGACTACCCTGACCCGTAAAAATGTTAAGTTCGTTTTGGGTCCAAAACAACAAGAATCTTTTGAGATTCTAAAACATAAGTTAAGCAATGCTCCTGTGTTATCTCTACCTGAGGGTATTGAGAACTTTATTGTTTATTGTGATGCTTCGCATAATGGCATGGGCTGTGTGCTAATGCAAAATGGCAAAGTAATTGCCTATGCATCACGACAATTAAAGGTGTATGAAAGGAATTACACCACCCACGATTTAGAATTGGGTGCCGTTGTATTTGCACTAAAGCTATGGAGACATTACTTGTATGGTACAAAGTGTGTTATATACACAGACCATAAAAGTCTTCAACATTTGTTCAATTAGAAAGAATTGAACATGCGACAACACCGTTGGATGGAAACTCTTAACGATTATGATTGCGAGATCCGCTACCATCCAGGCAAGGAAAATGTAGTTGCCGACGCCTTAAGTCGCAAGGAACAGGTTAAACCTATAAGGATTAACGCTAAGAGCATTGAGCTCAGAAATAGCTTAAGTGAGAAGCTAATAGATGCGCAGAAGCAAGCCCTATTAGAGGCTAATATCCCTAATGAGGGATTAGGCAGAACTGTTGACCAGTTAACTCCGGGAAAAGATGAAATCCTTCGATTTAATGATAGAATCTGGGTTCCAGTCTTTGGAGGACTTAGAGATCTAATCCTCCAAGAAGCGTATAGTTCGAGATACTCAGTTCACCTGGGATGTGACAAGATGTATCAAGATTTGAAGAATAATTATTGGTGGATGGGTTTGAAGAAATCCATAGCCACTTATGTAGCTAAGTGTGACGTGTTCGCAAGTTAAGGCCGAACATTAAAAGCCATCAGACTTCTACAACAGCTTGAAATTCCCACTTGGAAATGGGAAATGGTAACTATGGACTTGATTACCAAGTTACCTAAGACCAAAAGTGGAAATGACACTATTTGGGTCATTGTACACAGACTGACTAAGTCAGCACATTTCTTGCCAATTAAGGAAACGTATAATTCATACTAATTGGCTAAATTATATGTGGACAAGATTGTGTCCCTACACAGTGTGCCAGTATCTATTGTATCTGATAGAGATATTAGATACACATCTCACGTTTGGAAAAGTTTCCAACAATCGTTAGGCACACGATTAAACTTTAGTACGACTTACCATCCGCAGACTGATGGTCAAAGTGAGCATACTATCCAGACACTGGAAGACATGCTTAGGGCATGTGTGATTGATTTAGGTGGAAGTTGGGATGACCACTTACCCCTAATATAATTCTCCTATAATAACAGTTATCATACTAGCATTAAGGCTGCTCCTTTTGAGGCCTTATATGGGAGAAAATGTCGAACGCCCGTGTGCTAGGCAGAAGTTGGGGAAGCCCAACTATCAGGACCAGAGATTGTCCTAGAGACCACGGAAAAGATTGTGCAAATCCGTGATCGTCTCAAAGTTGCCAAGGACAGGCAGAAGAGCTATGCTGACAAGAGGCGTAAACATCTTCAGTTCCAAGTAGGGGACAAGGTCATGCTGAAGGTATCACCCTGGAAAGGTGTGATGCGTTTTGGAAAGAAGGGCAAATTGAGCCCAAGATATATAATCGAATGTGTCAGCATTGTAGCTTATAAGCTCAGTTTGCTATAGGAGCTTAGTGGAATCCATGATGTATTCCACATATCTAACCATAAGAAATGCCTAGCCGATGAGTCACTAGCAATATCGCACGAAGATGTATAGATAGATGAAAACCTGCGGTTCATTGAGAAACCCATTTTGATCGAGGATCGACAGGTTAAGAAGTTCCGAAGGAAAAAGATACCTATAGTAAAGGTTAAGTGGGACGCTTTTAGAGGTCCTGAGTATACACGGGAGGTTGAGTCCACTATGCGACAAAAGTACGCCCATCTTTTTGAATAAAATCTCGAGGTCGAGATTTCTTTTAAGGGGGTGATGATGTAACACCCTGTAAAATCGTGTTTAATAGTATAGTGACACGTGTTGTATTTTAAATATAGTCTATTAAAGACCAATAAGGACTAAGGGCGTCAACATGCTCAAATAGAGCCTCTGAGTGACGGTCTGATGTCAACATGCATAAATAACAGCCTCTGAGTGACTGACATGTCAACATGTTTAAATCATTAGCCTCTGAGTGACTGACATGTCAACATGCTTAAAACTTGGCCTCTGAGTGACTGATATGTCAACATGCTTAAAACTTGGCCTCTGAGTGACTGATATGTCAACATGCCCAGCCTCTGAGTGGCATCGGAGTCAACATGCTTATAATAAGCCTCTGAGTGATCCTTTACGAAGTCCTAACTCTCATACGTGCCATTTGTTGGACGAGAGGGTTCAATTTTGTAAATATGTGAAAGTTGGATAATGGAGGGATTAAAAGTGTCAACATGTTAATTCTTACCTCTGAGTGACCTTTTAACGAACCTAGAGCTCGACAACGTCCGGGCATAATCCCAGATATGCCAAGTATTGGCTATGGAAGGCTAAAAGTGCCAAAAAGGTGTTTTAAAAGGTTTTTAGAAGCTTTTTAAAGTTAAGGGGCTAAAGTGTCAAACTTTGGAACTGGCCAAGGGGCGGTCGCAGGCCGCGAGAGACTAGGCCTAGGTCTCTCGCGGGGCGCGAGAAAGGCTCTGCAGTAGAAAGTTTTTCTTGGCTGCCACACAAAGTTCCAAAAACCATTTACTCAAAACCATGGCTTCCCAAACTACTATGCCACGTTTTGGGACACTTGTAAGCTTCCTCTCACACCCTTAAACACCTGGCTTCACCTCCTTTGAGCTCTGCATCTATAAATAGGTGCTTAAGTTCACCATTTCAACTTGCACCTTTCTCATTCATTCACTCTTCTCCCTCCTCTGGAAGTTCCTAGCTAAAAGGAGCATCCAACATAGTTCTTTTGCACCATAGGAATACCTGGTAAGTGTTCCTTCTTTGTGCAATTTCGTTTATAAGCTTTTATAGCCAAAAGTCAAGTGTTTTTTGGAAAACGCTTTGACTTTCGGTTAAGACCATTATGGTCCAGCATTGTTCGAAATGAACTGGCTAAGTGATCGTAATAAGGTAGGTGTTAATCCCTATAAAGGACATCTCCTGAAGATCACGTTTGCTAGACCAATTGACGAGTCAAAGTTACGATATTAAAAAGTCAAACATGCCATTTTTCAGAAAAGTCATAAATTTGTATTTTATATGTTATGAAACCTATTTTGACACTTAAACAAGTTGGTAATAATTATTAGAACATGTATGAACATGTTCGGCTCGTCAATTTCAGTTCTAGAGTCGGTTCGCAACCGAAAGTCGCAAAGTTTGACTTCTACTTTGACTTTCAATTCTGACCCGATTTAGATTAGTTAGATACTGATCTGAAGTTGCATTATGATCATAATATAATATAGCACAACCATCTGAAGTTATATTACATAATCATAATCAGATTCCAAGTTTATGCGCAAGTTCCATAATTATGCCATCTTTGACCAAAATGCCCTTTTTACATAAAAGAAGGTTTTAAATAATAATGAGCTTGAAATTGAGTTTCCTACTGATGTAATATTATAAGTAGGATTATTTGGGATGTTAAACCAAGTTATAAACTGAGTTTTCAAGCAGCTTCTTAAACTATGTCGATAAATGACGATTTTAGCCCTTGTGGCTCATAAAATAGTTTTAAACAAATCTTTTCAAGGCAAATCATTTACCTACTGATCTGTTATATTAAATAACATATTTAGAACGTTTTGAACTGAACTTAACATCAGTTTTCATAAACATCGCATAAAAACAGTCATTTTACGACATAAGCGCCATTTCGGCACAAAGAGTGGTTTTAAACCATATTATTGACCAAGACTAGATACCTAGTGATTTTAAAACTTATTTTAAACATATTTACAGTAGGTACATGTTATAAACTCAGAATCCCAAATAATTTATAAACTATGTGTAAAATGACCAAAATGCCCCTTTCGGTGCATAGTTTGGTCATAAAAGGTAAATTACACATATAATTGATATCCTACTGATATTATATCATAAATAAAATATTTTTCCAGAATACTCATGATTATAACTTAAAATATGTTCAAGTTCCTTTTATACGGTATATAATTACCGAAATGCCCTTATGAGGCATAGTTTCGTTTTAAAACCATAACGAGCATAAAACTTGATATCCTACTGATATCTTAACTTATGTAAAAGATAATGGAATATAGAACTTGTCCATGACTTATCTGGTTACCCGATATCGCTAATATGCGCTCGGTTAAGTATATGTAACTATTTTACGAAAATTGACCGAAACGGGTTTAACCTTGTCATTTAAGTCTCAAAATCCAGAATTTGTATAGTTTACCCATATTATACAAGTCAAGGTACTTGTTGGGATTAAACTACATTCTATCCAATCATCGTTTAATCTAGTGTCATACGTTTTGATCAAGTACGCTAGTCGGTCTAAGTCAATGACTTAAATAAGACCGTTAGTATTTAATTGGTTAGTTTATGCCATTGTCCAGACTAGAGACTTGCCGGTAAATGCTATCTGCACTTAGACCTTTTGTGTACGACTGAGTTATAAAAATTAAAAGAAGACTAGCTCAGGTAAATACTCTCGACCTATTTCCCCTATACGGGCTTGGGTTATGGTAAATTATTACCGCTTGGTCGGAAATGGGATCAATCGAACGCTGGTTCGAGATTAGTAAATTCGCATATTCTATTTTAATCAGTTTTGTTTGATAATTTAAACATCGGGGGTTAACTACCGTGTCCTAGATATCCTCGGCTCATTACAATAGAAATGGCCACGACCTTAGCGCGGGTGTAGGCATAGACGCTCAATTATGCATTCCCACAAGGTTGGGAGGAATTGACTCCTTCGTGAATCCAAAGTGGTGTGTACGTTAATTGTATCTCGGTCTCCGTACCGGGCCCTGTATGTATGGACAAACATGTAAATCTGTTAACAAGTTTGGACGGTCAATTAACCAAGTTATAAAAAGATTTCATGCTGATACGCACTTAAAACATTTTTGAAATGTTTTCAAATGAGTCAGTTGGGTGTATTTACCAGCGAAAGCTGACGTATTTTCCAAAGACTAAACTGCAGACACAATATGAAAATAGGCCAGAAGTGCTCGGTAGTGATAGAGGATCTTGCAAATCCTAAATCTGCCCAAAGTCTTTTTATATTCTTTTCAATGTACAATTTATGATCCGCATGTGGATCTTCTATTACGAGCCTGTATATTATTTTGTATTTTTGAACATTCGGTTTGTAATAGTAATTTTACTCCAAGACTTCTGCTGTGCCGTGTTTAATTGACTATGATGATTATCAACTAACGTCACGATACTCCCCACCCGGGCCCACCGGTGTATGGATTTTGGGTTGGAAATTCGGGGTGTGACAGCCCCTATGGAAAATTCTCCTACCGGCGTATGCCCTTCGGGTTGTGCAATGCACCGACGACGTTTCGGCGCTGCATGGTTGCTATTTTCCATGACATGATTGAAGACTCCATGGAGGTGTTCATAGATGATTTTTCTGTTTTTGGGAGTTCCTTTGATCATTGTCTTAAAAATCTAAAAAAGATGTTAATGAGGTGTGAAGAGACCAATCTTGTGCTCAACTGGGAGAAATGCCACTTCATGGTGAAAGAAGGGGTAGTTCTCGGGCTCAAAATCTCGCAAGCAAGGTTAGAGGTTGATCCAGCCAAATTGGACATCATTTCTAAACTTCCATCCCCAACCTCAGTTAGGGCAATCCGGAGTTTTCTTGGTCATGCCGGGTTTTACAGGAGATTCATTAAAGATTTTTCAAAAATCGCGATACCCATGATCCGTTTGTTGGAGAAGGACGCTTCATTTGTGTTTTCGGACGAATGCTTGGAGGCATTCAACCTTTTGAAGCAAAGGCTTATCAAAGCCCCTATTTTGGTAGCACCAGACTGGGCGTTGCCATTTGAGATTATGTGCGACGCGAGCGATTTCGCGATAGGGGCAGTCTTGGGAAAGAGGAAGGACAAGCACTTCCACCCGATATACTACGCTAGAAAGACCTTCCATGATGCTCAAGAGAATTACACTACCACAGAGAAGGAGCTTTTGGCTGTAGTTTTTGCGTTTAACAAGTTTAGATCATATCTCGTGTTGTCCAAGACGATTGTATATACAGATCACGCGGCTATTAGATATCTTTTCAGCATGCAGGACACGAAACCACGTCTAATTAGGTGGCAACTGTTGCTATAAGAGTTTGATATCGTGATCCAAGACAGGAATGGTGCGTTGAATGTTGCAGCCAATCATCTCTCGAGGCTGAGCTTGGAGATTCTGAGGATGTGCGGGAGGAACCAATAAATGACAATTTCCCCCACGAGTTCCTCATGAGTGTGGAAGTGAGTGATAAGTCGCCTTGGTTTGCTGACTTTGCGAACTACCTCGCCTGTGGAATCCTTGTCAAAGGATTGACGCATCAGCAAAAGAGGAAGTTCTTCGCAGATCTTATGAATTATATTTGGGACGACCCGTTCTTGTTTTGAGTTGGAGCGGATCAAGTGATTCGTAGGTGTGTGTTCGAAGCGGAGGCAGCCGACATTTTGCACCAATGTCATGAAGGGCCTACTGGAGGTCATCACGGAGCCAACTACATTGCGAAAAAGGTGTTAGACGCCGGTTTTTATTATGCGCAGAAATGGGTGAGAGCGTGTGATGCGTGCCCGAGGGCAGCAAATATATCCATGCATAATGAGATGCCTCATAATTCAATTCAGGTTTATGAAGTATTCGATATATGGGGTATCGACTTCATGGGCCCGTTTCCATCCTCACGCGGCAACAAATATATCCTAGTGGCGGTTGACTACGTATCGAAGTGGGCCGAGGCACAAGCCTTACCCACTAATGATGCCAGGGTGGTCTTCAGGTTTCTTAAAAGTTTGTTTGCCTGGTTTGGTGCTCCAAAGGCACTCATTAGTGACCAAGGAACGCATTTTTGCAATGCGCAGCTTGAAAAAGCCCTGTCTTGCTATGGTGTTCATCATAGGTTATCCACGCCATACCATCATCAAACAAGCGGAAGGTAGAGGTCACGAACCAGAGATTGAAAAGAATCCTTAAGCGGTCGGTAAGTCAGAACCGCAAGGATTGGTCAGAGAAATTAGATGACGCACTTTGGGCTTTCCGGACTGCATATAAGACACCTATAGGGACTACTCCGTTTAGGCTAGTTTATGGAAAGGCATGTCATCTGCCGGTGGAGTTGGAACATAAGACATTGTTGGCTTTGAAGACATCGAATTTGGATTTAAAGAGCGGCAGTGAGGCTCGATTCTTACAAATCCATGAGCTTGAAGAATTAAGGAATCATGCCTATGAGAGCTCTAGCTTATATAAGGAACGCGTCAAAAGGTTGCATGACACGCGTTTGAGAGATCACAAGGAATTTCAAGCGGGAGATCTCATCTTATTGTTCAACTCGCGGCTTCGTTTATTCACCGGTAAGCTAAAATCCCTATGGACGGACCGTACACTGTTAAAGAGGTATTCCTGTATGGAACTGTTGTTATCGAGGACTCCAACGGGGTAACTTTTAAAGTCAACGATCACAGGTTGAAGCTCTATATCAATGGACCAGTTGATTTGGCGGTGGAGGTAATCGAACTCCATGCCCCACACGCGTAACAAGTGTGGGGAAGGGAGTCTAGCTATCGACTCGTTGAAAAAAATTTAGCGGGCGTGTTTAGCACGCTAGGGGTAATTTGAAAATATTTAAATTTTTAGTGTTACTTCCATGTTTTACTTTTTTTCGGTAATGTGTAGGTTTGTACTATTTTGATTCATACCTTGTGAAGTTCCGAAGTTAAAATACTGCACAAACAGGTAAAAACTTGAAAAAATGGTGAATTGTGTTGAAAAAACGGAGTTGGGAGCATTCTGTGAAATCTGTCTGCAGAATGTCCAGATGCAGCACGGCCATGCACATGTTCCGCACGGCCGTGCAACTCACAATTACATCTGTAACATACAACCGTGCGACCTGTTTTCTCGGACACGCACTCTCGTGCGGCCAATATGCACGTCCGTGCGAGCCAAGAAAACTAAACCAAATCGTTGCATTTTTGAAACCGCACGACCGTGCACATCGGCGCACGCCCGTGCACATCTTTTTCTGAACAGTAAAATTAAATAGTATAAATACGACTTTTCAGTAAAAGTTATTCTCAAACTGCAACCCTAACCGCACTGTTGTTCATGTTACACCCTCTCCCAAAACTAGCCATTCTTTGCAAGAAATGCTTTCTAATCTTCAAACAAGGTATGGATTCTTACGTATTTTATACTTTTAATCTTGTTTTAGGAGTAAATTAGGATTCTTGTTCAAGAAACTTTGGGGTTTTCTTCATAAAAGCAAATCAACCATAATTCTTGACACATTGGACGAATCGCAAGCCACAATCACGAACCCTTGGTGCATTCACTGAGAAAATACCTTGATTTGAGATAAAACAGCTGAAATCAATGAACGGAGCCATTTTTTAATCTGTAGTCGATACACGACCATGCGCCCAATCTGCACGACAGTGCAGTTCTGATTCGATGCAGTGAACCCGGGCACCAGATCAGAAACTTCGATCCGCACGACCGTGCACTTGGCTCGTACGGCCGTGCGCCCTCTGAGACAGGAATAAAATGCTTTAAAAACACTGTTCTGGTGCCAGGATTGAAAATATTTAAGTCTGGTCTTATATTGTTGCATGCCTGCGTGTAGGTAGATCATCCCTTCATCCAATTTGAACCCAAAAAACAAAAGGAACAACCATGCGTCAACAGACTGCAAACGCTATGGAATCAAAGAGGTCAGATCGGGGAGCCTAGGAGGCTGATTTGGGCGGAAATGCAAGCCCTAAATCAATCCAAGAGACTTCAAGATATGATTTCTAACCCAATGGCTAGATTGTTTAACATGGAATGACCCATCTACCTAGAGCTTACATTAGTGTTTTTCGATTTTAATCATATGATAAACCAAGAAGTGAAAACCCGTCTTTAAAAATGCAAAGAGTATACAGTTTAGGTATCTACAATGAAGAAGATGGCACAAATGGTCAGTGGCAAAGCTCGGCAAAAAATTAGGTATCTACAATGAAGAAGAAATAGATTCCGAGCTTTTTACCAATGTTTACAAATTCGACAGTGATGAGGAAAGAACAGATTTCTGGTCTCATGTGGTAGTCGGGCCACCCTATGAGGCTAGAAGAGCAAAAGCGTCGAGACTGAAGGACCCGCTCCTTAGGGTTCTTCATCAGGTTAGGAGCCACACCATTTGTGGTCGCATGGACAGTTCCGGGACTGTCCCACACCAGACTTGCTCTTTTTGTATTCCATAGTGAATGGGGTATACGTTAACTTTGCCGCCCGAATTGCTGAATTTTTTATAAACAGTGCATGGAGGTCAACGAGTAGTGATATCTGTGGTGGGGAATATGTGACCCAACTCGTATACGCCATCGGGATAATGACAGATGATGTAGTCAACAATCTGACGATAGTTCACACGGGGGGTGATGTGGATCTTCGTTCTCAGAGGGCAATGGGTTTGATAGTGGATACCAGAAATGACCCAAGGTTGAGGGGCCTAAATGGGGATATTTGGGGCCCACTCCCACCGCTACCAGAGGACGAGGTAGAAGAGGATGTAGACATGGAGCATGCCCATGAGGCACATGCTCACGAGGAAGCATTCTTAGGACCACACCAAGTCAGCGCATCAGTATCAGCACCAACACCAGCACGAGTATCAAGCACAGCAGGATTGGCCACCTGGCATCCCTTCTTATCCAGAGTTCTACCAGCAATTTCAACAGATGCAGGTGAACCAAAACACAATGCGAGACGAGATGCACGCTGGATTCTCGTATATCTTCGGAGGGCTCCACAACGCCTTTCCAAACTACTTTGGCGATCCTCCGCAATTCCCATTTGGGAATCCAGGATATGATGGGGCGGGCTCATCTAGAGCACGCCAAAACGATAAGGAGGATTAGTAGGAGTAATGAGTGTACCATCTGAAGCTGCTGGTGTAATTGTATATTTTCGTAGTTTCCTTTGTTTCTTTTGGGGGTTTTCATTTTGACCGCATTTTCTTTAAAAACCCCACGGATATGTATTGTTTTTATAAACACTTTATTATTGCTTGTTTTATTTAATTTTTAACTGATGGATGAACCTTTATTTATCTAATCTTTTAATCATTTGCGTTGCCTGTGTTGTGGTTAGTATGACGAGCTTTGCAGGTATATGGAGATGCACACAGAGTTGGGAAGAAAGACGGTCAAGTCAAATTTCTGCAAGTCTTATTCAACTCTAGGGGAGTATTATTCTCCTTTTTCACACTTTAGTTTAGCTATCGATAGCTGCTTAACTAATTTTTGGTTCACATTAGGGACAATGTGAAGTTCAAGTGTGGGGAGGGTAATTTTCCAAGCTTTTGTGCAATTTCTGGGGTCTGAGAGCTACCTGGTTGGGACGATTTCAAGCCTCAAAGTTGCAAGAAGCTCATCCATCACCCAATCCATCAAATCCTTACTTGTTTATGGTTTGATTTCTTGTTCTTAACATACATTTTGAGCAAATTTGCAAGCACTGATCTGATATTTATGTATTATTGTAATGGTATTAAGATACTTATTTTATGAACAATCTTTAGTTTATAATCTTGTTTGAATGTAGCTCTGGCAACTTTTTCATGTTTGAATCTTGATGATCATATGGCAAACTTAGTTCATTGATGTTGGATTCTTTATTGTGGTTGTTTATCTTGGATGATTAATAAATGGTTAGTTAGGATATGTTGACAAAACCCCTTAATTAATCATTTGTTAGTAAACTGTTAACTTGTTAATGTGTTTACACCATGAACTAGAAATAGGTATTGGTTTAATAGAAGATAAATCTGATCTGATCAAGAATGTTTTCTTACACGTAAGGGCTCTAGCGGGTTAATTGGTGTTATTGCGAGTTCTTGACATGATTCATAATCTTTGTTTAGTATTTTTGGTTAAAATGGATAACTTAGTAGATTTGTGTTCAAGACTTGCAAAATGGATAGGTTTGTGATATGATCTACTTTATGCTTGTCTCGGTGGTTGTATTGTGTTGTCGGTATTACTTTTCTTGATTAAATGAGGTTAGAAAACTCTTAACGGATGACTAACTTATTTTCAAAAAGATTCGCATGAAAATATATCAATAGCTCGTTAATGAATAATTTTAAGTGGTTAAAGTGTGTTTATCGCGTTAACTTTTCGAAGAATTATCATGTTAGGATTCCCAAAAGGGGTACTAATTGTCTTTATAATTGGAATATTGATCAAGTGCCTTTATGACATTTCTGATTTAGTTAACACGCTTAGGTTGTGTTTAAAACAAGACAAAAGAAAAAAAAATATTTTTTGTATTTGGAGTCTTTAATGTTTTAGAATACATTTTTAGATAATTTTTAGTTAAAAACTCATTCACATATCTTTTTACCGGTAGACTAATGACAAAGGTTTTAGTACATGAGCGTTCGCCCATGTCTATGGATCGACATCTGGTTCTTACCCATACTTTGCTACATATATGATAAGGTACACTTGTCCTTTTGTGTGTGTTTTAATGTTAAGGTGTAAATCATTTTTATAAATATTAAAACCGAGTTCATGTGTAAAATTCATTGTAAAAATATGTATATATACGCACACGTCAGTACTTCTTCATCCTCATCTTCTGGTTTTTCCAATTCTTCCCGCCCGTTTATACCACCAAACTTTGACTTTACACCAAAGCCCTCACTGCACAATTCCCCACCTCCCCGTATAACTCATCGAAACGCAAGTCCACCACCTGTTTTCCACATGGCTCAGAATCAAACCATTTACCAACAAGCCACCACCGGTTTCACCGGTGCGAACTCGCCTTTCACTCTTCCCCCAATGCATAATGACAAAACTTGGCAAATCCCATCTTACATCATGACCGCTATGACCAACTCATGCCAATTCCACGATCGTGATGGCGAGGATGCGCCCGCCCACATTAACCGCCTTACCCGCCTCTGTCACACCTTTAACATGGAAGGTGCGGGCAACGATGCCCGTTTCCTTGAAGTATTTCCCTTCTCTCTTGGAGGTCGAGCCGCCGTCTGGCTTGACTCTCAACCGCCTGGTACCTTTACTACTTGGGCCGCCCTACGAGATGCTTTCCTTAAAAAATATTTTCCACCCGCAAAAGCATCTCATCTTCGTGACTAGACCCATCTGTTCCAGATGGAACCTGGCGAGCCTTATTATTTTACATGGGAGCGTTTACAAACCTTAGTATCTCGTTGTTCTCAACACGGTCTATCTGATTGGGCACTTGTAGAGAAATTCTACAACAGTCTCACTCATGAAACCCGAGCCCAGTTTAACACTTCTGCTGGCCGGCACCTAATGGGAAAGAAAACGGTTATTGAGTGTAACGACCTCTTCGAGAGTTTTGCGCATTAAGGCATAGACTACAACACTACCAGCAGGAATTCAATCTCTGTTTCTCGTACTACTCCGGACAACCGGGGGTTACACCAAGTTAGCTTGGAAACTACGTTAGCTGTTGTATTAGATAGCTTTAAGCGTGAGGTCACTTAGGAGATTCAAGAGTTGAAAAAGAAGGTAGATAGATGTGAGGTGTGTCGAGGAGGTCATGATACGATTGAGTGTCCTACGCTCACTATCGAGCATGTAGAGTTCATTACAGGTCAGAGTAGAGGCCAAACGAACCCCTATAATAATAATTCTAATTATAACCCTAACTGGCGTAGTAATAATAATAACTTCCATTCTTCCGGTAACCCCCTGGTTTCCAATCAGGTCAATATCAAAACAGGGGGCAGGGTCATTACTCTAGTGGAGGTTTAGTTCATCCAGGTCGGTTTAGTGGTGGGGGTTCAAACCAAGAAGGTTAAAACAGGAGTGGAGGTTCGGGAGGTAGTTTGGATAGGATAAAGGAACTTCTGTCTCAGCTAGTGGTTAAGGCTCAAGCTACTCAGAAAAACGTTAGCGGAACATGATCTTCTTTTAAAGAATCAACAATCCGCACTCTTAGATCTTCAAAGGTCCATAGATAATATCGCCAAGCAACTGCAAGAGCAACCACACGGTCAGTTCTCGGGTAACACTCAACCTAACCTGGCGAACCAACAAGCAAAAGCGATAACCACCCGTAGCAGTAAGAGTCTAAGAGAGGTGGTTAGAGAGCGAGTAGAGCTTGAGGATAAGGATGAGGAGATAGAGAGGGAGGCTCCACTAGGGTGCAAAATAGGCTAGACCGAGCAAGTACCACACCAAACAGTGGACCTTCAGTCGAGAGTCAAGCAGAAAAGAAACCGGTAGAGGTTCGGCCATCACCATACGTAGATCCTTCACGCTTACCCTACCCTGCCCACCTTAAGCAACAAAAATATGCTAGGGAATACGGGAATTTTCTGGATATGTTAACCCAGTTGAAAATCAATCTTCCTTTCATTGAGGCCCTCCAGCATATGCAAAAATATGCTAAGTTTTTGAAAGACCTTCTTAAACGAAAATATAGGCTGGGGGAGCTTTCAAATGTTCCTTTAACTGGAGGATGTTCCGCCGTAGTTCTAAATAAGTTACCAGAAAAGTTACTGATCCGGGTATCTTTACTATTCCATGCCTATTCGGTGGTTCCATCGCTCCAGCTCATGCGTTAGCCGACCTAGGTGCTAGCATCAATCTGATGCCCTACTCGCTCTATGAGAAATTAGGTCTAGGGGATCTTACTCCTACTCGTACATCACTGTCTTTAGCTGATCGATCAGTTAAGTATCCGCGGGGAATCATAGAGAACTTGTTAGTTAAGGTTGATAAATTCATTTTCCCCGTGGATTTGTTATCTTAGATATAGAGGCTGATGAGAAAGTGCCCATCATCTTAGGTCGTCCATTCATCTATACTGCGAAAGAGATTATCGATGTTCATGATGGTAAAATCACACTTCGCATTCGGGATGAGAATATCACTTTCGAAATCTCTATGTCAATGCAACACCCTAGCGGTGGAGATAGCGATAGTGGCCCATGTCATTCCGTCTATTTTCTCAATTCATTCATGTCGTGCGTAGATCATTGTCTCGAGTATATTAGTGGAGCCGATTTAGTGAATGAGAGGGTAGTAGATGAGGAGAGTGAGGAAGAGGACATAGAGGATGACCCACTTTGGGTTGCTGAAATGTTAGAGTTTTGTGAGGTCAGTGCAGCGAGTGAGAGCACACCTATAGATACTCCGGCCCCTTTAGAGCTTAAGGCTTTCCCTCCCACCTGGAGTATGCTTTCCTAGGTGAAAATTCGAGCTTACCCGTTATAATTTCTTCGAAATTAACAACGGAGGAGAAGGTGAAACTGATATATGTTCTGAAAGAGAATAGAGAAGCCATCGCGTGGAAGTTATCCGATATCAAGGGAATAAGCCCAACTTTTTGTATTCACCGAATGGAGGATGTCTATAAGCCGATGGTACAACCTCAACGACGCCTCAATCCGAATATGCAAGAAGTTGTCAAGAAAGAGGTGCTCAAATTGATGGAAGTCGGCCTAATCTATCCTATATCTGATTCTGCTTGCGTTAGTCCTACTCAGGTTGTTCCCAAGAAGGGGGGAATGACGATGGTTATGAATGAGAAAAATGAACTCATCCCATCGTGTACGGTCACTGGTTGGTGGGTGTGCATCGATTACCCAAAATTAAATGACGCCACCCAAAAAGACCACTTTCATTGATCAGATGCTATAGCATCTAGCGGGTGAACAATTCTATTGTTTTCTCGACGGGTTTTCAGGTTACTTCCAGATCCCCATCGCTTCGGAGGATCAAGAGAAGACGACCTTTACATGTCCTTATGGCACATACGCCTACCGCCGCATGCCCTTTGGATTATGTAACGCTCCAGCGACATTTTAGCGGTGCATGGTCGCCATTTTCCAAGATATGATCAAGAACTCGATGGAAGTTTTCATGGATGACTTTTCTATCTATGGAAATTCCTTCGATCAGTGACTTCGTAATCTTAAAGCGATGATGAAGTAGTGTGTGGAGACTAGGTTGATGTTGAACTGGGAGAAGTGTCACTTCATGGTGACAGAGGGAAACGTCTTAGGTCACAAGATATCTCGAGCAGGTATAAAGGTAGACAGAGCTAAGATAGATACCATTAGTAGACTCCCTCCGCCGACGAGTGTGAAATCCATCCGCAGTTTCCTTGGTCATACGGGTTTTTATAGGCGATTTATTAGGAATTTCTCTAAGATTACACTTCCCATGACCCGACTCCTAGAGAAGGATGTTCCCTTCATCTTCGACGATGAATGCTTAAGGCCTTTGCTATCTTGAAAGAGAAACTCGTGAGTGCCCCCATTCTCGTATTACCCGATTGGAGCTTGCCTTTTGAGCTCATGTGTGATGCAAGCGACTATGCAGTCGGTGCAGTTTTGGGCCAAAGACGAGATAAGCACTTCCACCCTATCTATTATGCTAGCAAAACCCTTAACGACACCCAAGAGAATTATACCACTACCGAGAAGAAACTCCTATTTGTAGTTTTTGCATTCGATAAGTTCCGCTCATATCTCGTCCTTTCCATGACCATAGTCTTTACCGATCATGTAGTTTTGCGTTAGCTCTTCCAAAAAAGGACGTTAAGCCTCGTATTATTCGGTGGATTCTCCTACTCTCTGAGTTCGATACAGAAATTAAGGATAAGAAGGGAGAGGAGAATGTAGCCGCTGATCATCTATCTCGATTTGAATATCCGAGTAGAGAAGAAATTTGTGAGGAGGAAATCGGTGATAGATTCCCTCATGAATCGGTGGAGTTTGTGGTGGCGGAGAAGGAGGGTATGTCATGGTTTTCGTATTTTGCAAACTACCTCGCAAATGGAGTAGTTCTGAAGGGTATGACCACTCAGCAGAAGAAGAAATTCTTCCGTTACGTTAAGCGATACATCTGGGATGACCCGTTTCTATTTAGGGTAGGAGGCGATAGAATTCTTCAATGATGTGTGAGTTGAGAAGATGGGGTAGAGATCCTTAGGCATGTGCATGAGGGGTTGACAGGAGGTCACCATGGTCCACATGTCACCGCACAAAAGTCTTCGATTGTGGTTTTTATTGGCCTTCGGTAGTAAAAGATGCTTTAGAGTTCGTTAGGAAGTGCGATCGTTGCCAACGCACCGTCAATATCTCATCTAAGGACGAGATGCCCCAAAACCCGATCCAAATTCTTGAAATCCTTGATATTTGGGGGATCGACTTCATGGGACCGTTTCCCGTCTCTAGCGGGAATCGGTACATCCTCGTGACAATTGATTACGTCTCCAAGTGGGTGGAAGCTCAAGCTTTGCCTACAAATGACGCCCGAGTGATGGTGAGATTTCTAAAGAAGTTATTCACTCGATTTGGTACACCTCGAGCAATTATTAGTGACCGTGGTACTCACTTCTGTAATGCCATCATGGAAAAGGCATTAGCACGCTACAGTGTCACTCATCGTTTTTCTACCGATTATCACCCTCAAGAAAGCGGTCAAGTTGAGAATGCGAATCGAGGGGTGAAGACGATTTTAGAGAAAACGGTAGGCAAGAGTAGGAAGGATTGGTTCGATAAGCTTGACGATGCATTATGGGCGTTTAGAACCGCCAATAAAACACCTTTAGGTACCATTCCATTCATGATTGTCTGTGGTAAAGCTTGCCATCTTTCGGTAGAGCTCGAGCACCGAGCATTATGGGCCCTCAAACCATGAACTTAGACCATACCGAAGCGGCTAAGAAACGCTACTTCCAAATTCATGAATTAGAGGCGCTTCGAGATGCAGTCTATGAGTGATCATGGAGTATCAAAGAGAAAACAAAGGCTTTGCATGATAGAAAGTTAAAAGGAGTGAAAGAGTTTAAAGTCAACGGTAAAGTGCTTCTATACAATTCACGTTGAAATTGTTCACCGGGAAGCTGAAGTCCTAGTGGACGGGTCCTTATGTGGTGAATGACGCATTTCCATACGAGACAGTAGAGTTGAGAGATGAAGCCGATGGAGGCACTTGGAAAGTCAATGGCCATAGGTTGAAACATTATCTAGGAGGGCCGATTGATTCTACCGAGATGGAGGAAACTCCTCTCGAAGTTCCACCTGGCACCACCGCATAGGATCTTGAGTGAAGACTCAAGTGTAGAGTTTGTAATATTTAGGAGTAGTTTACGTTTCATGTTTTTATAGTGCTATTGCTTGTTTCTCGTAGTTTGTGTTTTGTTTGTTTTGTGTCGCTTACTCATTTGCAGGTTATATCACCAACATGGAGCCACAACCGGTGAAGAATTGGCGTTGTAGTTAAGTTCTCGTACATAATCGGGTGTCAAGAGGATTTTCACAAAGTTACATTGGAATTAAAAAAATCATAAGGCACAAGACCTGGCCAAATTGCAAAACTTTCTATGAAAACACCCTTCTCGCGGGCCGCGAGACACATACACAAGCCGGTCGTGGCCCATGAGAAACCAACAACTTCGGCCACATTTCCACACGGTCGTGGCCCGCGAGAGGTTTCATTGACTCTCTCGCGTCCCGCGAGAGGCACCAACGTCAGCTCTGCAACCCTAAATCCCCAAATATTCATCTTTCACCCTAGTTTCTTCACTTCTCAACATATGGCTACCACTCCAACTACCACCATAATCCGCTTACATTCACCTCTATTCACTTTAATCTTCCACCACCACTTCCCCACATCATCCCTGACTGTTTTCCCAAGTAAAGTTTCAACCTTTTAACATTTAAACAAGCTTTTCAAGGGATTTGCAACTTACACTTTGTTTCTTAGTTTTTTCTTCTAAATCGACACTAAGTTATGTATTTTTGCAACTTTTGAACTTTAATTTAGTATTCTTAATTAGTTGCTTCATATGTTCTAGTAACGGGTCTTGTTAGGTTGCATGTTAGTTTCCTTAAGGGTTTGGGGTGAATGTGGTTTGGGTTGAGTTTTAGATGTAGGGGTTGAATACGGTTCTGGTTGGGATGGTTTGGGTGCAAATGGATACATTTGTGAGTGGATTGGTTTGGTAGGGTTCCACATTGAGTGTGGGGATTCGGGTTAGTATTGCTTGCTATAAAAATCATATTTTTAACAAAAATTTTAGCCCGTTTTTCTGCGTTGGCTATAAAGTTTTATCTTATGTTTGGAACTCAATGTTGGGTTGGTTGTTGGCACTTGGGTATTAATTAAGGATAATTAAAGTGCCGGAAGGGGGTGGAGTCGTGTTTTTCGATATGTTTGGGATATGGGTTGGCAATTTGGACATTCATGCATATAAGATCTCTCGCCCGTACTCTATCTCCATTTGGGCGAGATTTGGTCCATTAAATTAGTATTTTTGCTAACACCCAATAAAATATATCTAATAATATTTGGTAAACAGTTTTTCTGGTCGTGACCGTGAATGTAATGCTATACGGTCGTTGCTCAAACATGGTTTATTTGTTCTGATGGTCTACTTGTTTTGCTTGTGAATTAAACGTTTTTGCAGATGTCTGGTGAAGGCAGTTCGAACAGACCAGGTAAAAAGAAGAGAGGGCCTGCAGCCCTGCCCAGAGGAGATCCATCAAAAACCCAACCGCTGCCCCCGAATTTTAGGCAAAGAAGGAGCGGACGGTGTTCCCCATGAGCAGAGATTGCGGTTACGGGATAGACCTTTGCTACAGTTCGATCTACACTCACATGAGAGTGAGCAACTGGCCAATCTAATCATAGTAGACTTATTGCCGTATCGACGGATAGATTGGGATATGCTAGACCATCTGGGTCAACGGTTTGGAGATAAATTCAGGAGAGTACTAGATTGTGACAAGCAGAAATACAAGGAAATCACTCTTGAATTTCATTCAACCTTTGAGTACCAGCAAGGGAAGTTTTCTGAAAGCGATGTTGTGTCTTTTGCCTTGGGAAGGCATGTCTACGAGATGACCATCCCGCAGTTTTCCGTAGCTACTCAGTTTTATACGGTGGACGAGGTTATGTCGGCGCAGTTCTTTACTAGCCTGCAGGGGGTATTCAAGAGAAGGCACCCACACAACGTTCAAACGGATGAGTTTGTTAGGTTATGGGGTACATTTTCAGCCGCGCCGTACTCCAACAATATGGTTGCTAACGACATTATCGATCGGGTTTACCGATTTATACACAAGATTTTGGCGGCCACACTAGTTGCTAGGGGGCAGGGGGATAATAAAGTGAACCAGGTCAGCTTATTCTATTTAATGTGTATGGTTGAGCATTGACCCGCGAACTTGACCACTATTTTCGCATGGTCGATGAAGCGGTTATGGAGAGGAGGCCCGGGGGCTAGGATATACTGTGGGCCCTTGATTACATGGTTAGCAAAAGTCTTGGGGTGTTCGATTGGTACCCACAAGACATGATGAGAGAGGGCCCATCTCCGTGCTTTATGGGGGTACGGGATCTTCAGGCGACTTCTCATGAGCCTATCACCTGGGAGGCTATTAGACACGGTCCTCAGGTTTAGCCTCCTCCTGGTTCTGAGGCTGCTTCGTCCATGTAATCCGGCATTCCTACACGATATCAAAGACCGATGACCCATCAAGAGCTTCCAGCAGGCTGTATCCTCATAGACAGCCATGTCCTGACCCACTTACATTAGATTCTGTTGATGCACATTATATCCGTCATTGTGTGAATAGGCAAGAAAGAGTGTGTATTGAATATTGTATAGATTAGATACGAACACACAACCCAAGTGCAAAGAGAACTGGATCGTACGAGTGAAAATGTCACTCGTATGAGTGACAATGTGTCGTGTACGAGTGATAAACATCTCACTCGTACGAGTGAGCTTATGTGGTTCGTACTCGTACGAGCAACCATTTGCACGAGCTGCCATGTCTATATATAGTGTCGTGTGTTCATCGTTTATAAAGTTTTGGAAGTTCCCTGAGGGGAAACGCTGGCGGATTCTCTCCAGGAACTCCGCCAGCCAGACAAGATGTATACTCTTTTGGTATGAATGAATGAAAAGCTTCCGCTGATTCTGTTCCTACTCCCTGTTTATATCGTTCTACCGAATCGGTATTATCATTCGCCCAAGCTTCCGTCTAGAACCGCCGCCCACGGGACCACAACTGATTCTTTGCATGATAGGATGGAGACTGGGTTCGGAGATTTGAGAGGTTATGTGGACGAGCAGTTCGGTGGACTTCGCCAGGTGATGATGGAAAGCAGGAGGATGCACGAGGAATGCCAGTGGAGGTTGGAAGATGGAATGAGATATATGATGGAGAACCTGCACATGGGGGTCCCATCTTACTTTCAGCATCGAGGGCAGCCAGGTCAGTCAAGCGGTATGGAGGATGTGCAACCATACCAGGTGTTTGAGCAATCATTGGAAGAAGAGGAGGATGACTAGTCAGTAGCAGCGGTTTTTTTAATGATTTCTATCTTTTTGTTTTATGTTGTTTTCACCCTTCTATGGGTCTGTATTTTTAAACACTTTATATTAGGACTATTTGGGTTGGTTTGGGTATGGTGGTGGTAAACTTCTTTGAACAAGTTATTTATTTATTATTTTATGTTGGAAGTTATCTACTGTGCATCCGTGTAATTCGGATTTCAAAACTCGCCCCTTTTAATAATGAGTATTTTGCCTTGTTTTGTTTTTGTAAGCTTATGGTCATTAAAAATAAAAATTATGTTATAATAATAATAATAACCACTAAAACTTGTATATATATATAATATATATATATATATATATATATATATATATATATATATATATATATTATATAAAAAATAGGGGAATCAGCTAGAGTCGAACCCGGGTCTAAAGGGGAGACACACACACCAAACACCACTCTGCTACACGCACACTTGTGCATTGAAAGGAAAACAAATATGTATTATGTTGTAGCACCCGAAAAAATAACCTGCAACAACTCCTGCGAAAGAATGGGTAACCGCTCAGATTTAAACATAACATCTTTATGATCTTTGAAACTGTTAAATCAGTTTCAAAAATTAAGCAATCAAGCATCAATCAAATCCGTTTTCAGTTATAAACATTACCCCATAATTTAAGTTTTAACCGACACCTTTCCTGACTATAAGAACCACTATATAATCGACCCTTTCACTCATCAGAACTTGCTCCCACCTTTTTACTTTCTCTCTAACCTCTATGCCCCATATCGTTGTCGCCGGAAAAACCTTCGCCGGAGTTGATCACCGGAATTAAGTAAGTCTCGATTGTCTGTTGGTATGAATTCTAAACTTTTTCTATTGTTCTATTTAAATCGCTCATTTAATCTAACGCAGCGAAACTGTAAAAAAACCTTGATTCTCCAAAACTGGTTCAGTGATGATATAAATGAAAAAGATGACTCCCAGTCAGTAAACAAATGAATTGTTAATTGGATTTTTAAACAGGTTAGACACACAGTCCAGTGGTGGACTGTGTGCATAAATATCACGTACTACCCAAGTTCGAATCCCCACTCACCACCGTCTTTCTGAATAAGATGCTTATTTTTCTAAATTAAACTAAAGCAGTTTTTAGTAAGTGAGTAAATACAATATAACTTTAGTCTATAAAGGGTTAGACACCCAGCCCAGTTGGTTGGGGCTGGGTGCAAGATAGCATGGTGAATGCGGGTTCGATCCTCCGTGTGTGTGGCGGGTTGTTTGATTTAAAACCTTTTTAAATATATTAATTTCTGAATAGGACTAACAAGAGTATAAATTTAATTAAAATCTTAATTCTAACGGGTTAGACACATAGCTTAGTTGGAAGAGCTGCGTGCATGTGAACGGAAGGTCTCAGGTTCAAATCCCACCCCACGCTTATAAATTCACATCAAACCGGCCGGCTTCTTCCCTCTGTCAGTCATGATAGAATATTGTTTCTACTATTTTATTTTAATTCATTTTTTTTCTTTTTATCAGCACTGTTTATATATATACTTTTAGTTTAAAAAAAATTAATTAAAAATTATACAAGTTCGAAGGATATAGAATCTCCAAAAAAACCACCAAAATAACCTTAAAATTTAACAAAAATGGATAAAAATATAATAATAATAAAATAAAATATATTAGTTGGTTTATATTTATCGTATTATTATTTTATGTTAGTATTTCGTTCGTCGTTCAAAATCCTCAATTCGTTCGCATCTTTCACCAATCAAGAAAACGCACCCACTATGAGTGAATCTTTACAAATTCCTTTTTATTCATGTTTTGGGGTGTATCATGTGTCGTACATGTTTTATTTATTTAAACACTTGTGCTAACATCATTTCGTGATCAAAGGTGTGTATTTGTTTGTGTGGTTATGTGTGATTACATTTTATCATTTCAGTGCAATCATTCATTAGGCCCATCAGTTCCTCATGGGATACGAGTTGAGCATCAGGTGCCTCATTAGATCGGCTCCGTTTGATTGAGCCTTGATCTCAAGTTTCATCATTCATCATGTCATGTGTTCATTATGGATATTATTTGGTTTGTGATGGTTTAGATATACCCATGCTCACTTATGATTCATGCACAAATTTTTATTTAAACAACTAATATAACGAATGTTTAAATGTTTTACTTAGATTCACTCGCCAACTTTTGTTGACCCAAAACTTTTGTTTTACGCATGGTACAGGTGAACAAGCTTAAGAAAGAAACACATAGGGATGGCCTTAGAAGATTAAAGAAAACTATTATGTTCTGAACAATGTTTTGGTTTTATTTGTGCTTGTATGACTCAACGTGTTTGAATATTTGAAGTTTTAATTCAATTTAATAAATATGAAACTTATTAGTAAATGTCATGAGCTTTGGTGATAACCCAATTATGCCCCGACTTTTATTTCCGCTGCGGGTAGGGGTGTGACAGATTGGTATCAGAGCTTGTGACTATAGGGATATATGACAGGTTATTAACCCTTAGAGCCTATACTATAGTTAATTAGATTTTAATTGTTTATGTGTTACATGCAAAACTCATGATGTTTATATGTTTCATGATTTTCACACATTAATCCATACTAATATGTGATGTTCATATTTTGTTAACCCACCCTACATACGCAAGCACACACATCACGATTTCACAATTTTCATGATTTCTTCTCAAAAATTTTGCAATGTTTTCATGTTTTTCTTTTTAATCACATCAAAGTGAGTTCTACGACGGGCATGTAGTAACTGGAAGGGTACGAGTACCGGTAGTCGGAACGTCCAGTCTAGGCTTGGCATTCGTATAAATCCAAATAATGGACCAGTTTGCCTACCAGGGACTAATGATGAGAGTACGAAGGACCTATTAGGCCAAACATGCCACACCAAACCCCACTTTGAGTTGTCATTGTGTCTGTACCAGGACACATTCGGACCTTATACCTTACAATTATGTTTTATGATTTTCATTCAGGTGATGCTGGCATTAGCAGGCCAACACCAATATGAACCCTACCAAGCCCAGTAGTCATGGGGGCCACGTGACTACCAAGGCTGAAGTACGGGAGACAGTTGGAGGCCCAACCTTAAGCAAGCCCAAGACATCCTATGGATGTAGTTAAATTCATGTTTCATTTATTTATTGTTGTTTTCATTTTTTTTAAGACACATGACACCTAAGAGGGTTCAAATCATAACCTCGCTTCGTATTTCCTGTAGATGTCTGCTAGACACTCTCGAGGCGATAGAAGGTCACGAAGATCCAGTGAGCATATAGCCACTCACATTGCTCAAAAGATGGCTGCCGTACTTCCTGATATTGTTGTGCAAGTTCAACAAGCACTTGCCGCCAATCCCACTAACCCCACCAACCAAGACGGGCAAAATATCACCAACCCTCCTCCCAACACCATCAAATGTACCTACAAGCATTTCAAATCCTCCGGTCCCCCAAAATATGAAGGGACTGAAGGTGTCACTGCTCTCCTCCGTTGGTTTGAGGAGATGGAAAGCACTTTTCTCAATTGTGATTGTCCCGATGATCGCATGCTGCGTTATGCTACTAGTCGGTTGTTTGGAGTAGCACTTACCTAGTGGAACACTGAAAAGGGTAAGCGAGGTGCTGAAGCTGCTATGGCCTTGATTTAGGAGGAGTTGAGGGAAATTATGACGAGACGCTTGTCACACCCTCAATTTCCACTTGCGGAGTTTTACCGCGAGACGTGTGAACAAACCAGAATCTGAAACACTAGTACGTCGAACGACTCTATATGATTTGATAATACGTTTTCCAAAAATCATTTGATTAACCAATTATCGTAGATTTTAGATTGTCTTAGTTAGTTACCAAAGTTTAGCGGAAGCATTAGTTTAAGTGGTTGAGCGGAAGCATAAAATAAGTAGAGAAACGGGCGCCAACACAAACGCCAAAAACAAATGAAAAACCCAAAACAACGTTTGTAAATGAGACTCGATAAAAGATGTCTTGTTCAATGCATGTGAGTGCACCTAGAGCTCCTAGCGTCCTGAGAAACATGTAAAGAAACAAGTGTCAACATTAAAGATGAGTAAGTTCACAGGTTTTCATAAATTCGTTTGTTCGGTTATGAGTTTGTTTCCCCCGTTATCCCTAACCCGGGATAACGGTTTAGTTCCATTATTCCCAACCCGGAATAATACCGATAGTTCCATTATTCCTTAACCGGAATAATAATGATGTTGGTTCCATTATTCCAAACCCGGAATAATATAGTTGTTGTTTCCATTATCCTCAACCCGGGATAATATAGTTGATTCGTAATTAAGTTCAATGTTAACATATATAGGTAGCTAGCCTAAAGTTATGTCACGTAAGTGTTCGCGATCGAAGCTGACTGTTGTGCCTCCGTGTTGCCAGGCCTATCACTGACCATGGCGAAGTTAGGCCAAATTATTCACCCGTTGACCATACCCGGTCGGCTAGCGCGACTAGCTCGGATGGGGCTTGTCGGGCCCAGTAGTACTACTTATAATTCCCCCGCTATTATAACCCAATACTAACGATCCGAGAGATTGACGAGGACTTAAGTGACATAGCTGCTTAGTGACCATAACATTACATTAACATCAACTTAGTTACCGAATAGTTATGTGACGTTAATTTCGTATAACGTAAAGAGATTGAGTTTGAAGAGTGTATACATGTTTCTCCCCCTGTTGTTTAAAAACCGGATAAAGTTAGGGGCCGTGAACTCACCTTTAGTTGCTCGGTTAGTGTAGCAAAGAAGTTGTAAGGGATGGGACCGCTAATTGCGTCCTAACAAACCAATTGATTTCAAGTCAGTGTGTGAACACACCAATACAAATTCTACACGTAATTTACGCGCAAAGTGATACACACAACAAAATACCTAACACTCAAACATGCATGCAAGTATCCTCATGGAATCATAGTAATCAAAACAATTTATTATGAACATAATCCAATCCATGCAACACTTTGGTGCACACAATCACAAGTTATCAAATTTCAGCTTACATACTCATAATTCAGCTGTTTTCTAGGATTTTTATAAAATAGTTCCAACGTTCCAAAAATTCCAATTATTTTACAGCAGGTGAAATTTATAATGTAGAAATTTATATAATTTTTCCAAGTCCTAAATCTTTACCAATTAACCATAAATATTAATATACTAGGCTGCAGTCAGATTCGTCACTTTCTGACTGCAGTCCACGGAAGAATTTATTTAAAAATCACTGATCGTCCAATTAACAAAATTCCAGTGGGAGTTGCCCGGAAATTTCCATACCTAGTTGCTGTACAAAATTCATGACTCGACTCCCTACTGATTATAAATCCAACTCGATAAACAACTAACAAAATTTCAGGATTTTCACAGCTTTAGTTACTGAACTTATTTGGCCACTTAAAAATATCAAACGACTTCAGAAAAATATGAATCCAGCGCTATTAGATTCGTTATTCAAATCTCTACGTTTTAGAATTCAGAAAATCCGTTTTTCGACAACTAATCACCGAGTTACAGCCAGATGAAGTCGGCTGTAACTATTACTCAGCAACCTGTTTCAGCATATTGTTACCATTAATTCGCCTAAACCGTCAATATAATTAACCTAGGCGATCAAGAACTGATTTTTCTAATCATAGATCAATACCAATATCACATCCATGCAAACCCTAATCCATACCTCTAGTTTTTTTATAAACAAAACATACTTGCAAACTTATAAGTTCCGAAAACAATCATACATGCAAACAATGATCAATCAGCCGATTACATTTAAACACATATGATCCGAATACGATCTTGCAAACGATTATAAATCCTAACCTTTAATAATGGTGAATAACGAGTAGAGACTTGGATGAGAATGGATTCGGCTGTTCAAGCAAGATCACGACCGAAAGAATGAGATGAGCAATTCAATTGTCGCGACCGAGAGATGATGATGAAGTAGGCTGTTTGTGATCGAGGAAGTGAACAAATGGGCTGATCTCGCGACCTAATGGAGGTGAACAAGGGGCTGCCGTCGGCTTCTTTCTCACTAGGGTTTTGTGTTTTGAAGGGGCATGCATGGTTAGTATATATAGGCGCAAAGAGATGAGGGAATGGGTTGCGGTTTGGGTTTGATCTCGCAATGGGTTTGCGGTTTGGGCTTGTTCTCGGCCGAGAGTGGTTTGAGTTTAAAGTTTAAAACTTGGTTAACTCCTAGAGTCACAAGGAATCGAGGTTGGTTCGTGTCGCGGTTCGGTTCGGTTCGTCTACATATTTACTATAAATATTTTATAATTAAAACAATCACATAATCGCACATTACGTATTCACTAACTCGTACACGTTTACTACGTAGCATATAATTTATTCGACAAGTATTGCGTTTAAGTTATCCGAAAAACCGGGATGTCACATTATCCCCATGTTGAAAGAATTTTCGTCCCGAAAATTGAGTAAACGCGGTTTAGAATGTAGCGTACATGTTTAGAGTGCCACGCACAAAGAGTTAGTTCGTTTATGATGGTACGCGAAGTTACAAGAAGTTCCCAAGTGCCATGCACAAAGATTCCCAAGTGCCATGCACAAGGATTTAGTTAACAATGGTACGCGAAAGTATGAGAAATTTCCAGGTTGTCACATCATCCCCATGTTGAAAGAATTTTCGTCCCGTTACTGGCATCGTTAGTTTGCTGCTCCGTTGCGAAGAGGTGTGGGCATTTGCTTTTCATTTGTCCTCTCTTTCCCACATGAACTCCGGTCCATGCTTAGAGTCCCGACGAACCTTAACGATCGGAATCTTGCTGTGCCTTCGAGTCTTGATCTCACGATCCATGATCTCGATAGGCTGTTCCACAAAGTGTAGTTGTTCATCCACTTGGATCTCATCCAATGGAATGACTAGAGTTTCATCTGATAGACACTTCTTCAGATTAGACACGTGAAAAACGTTGTGAACTCCACTGAGTTCGGCATGAAGGTCTAATTGATAAGCTACGGGTCCGATACGTTTCAAGATTACAAACGGGCCTACGTACCGTGGGTTAAGTTTGCCCCGTTTTCCAAAGCGGATTACACCCTTCCAGGGTGACACCTTCAGTAGGACGCGGTCGCCTACTTGAAATTCGAGCGGTTTGCGTCGTTGATCAGCGTAGCTTTTCTGTCGATCCCGTGCCGCCGCCATGCGGTTTCTGATTTGTACAATCTTTTCAGTAGCCTCAAGTATTAACTCAGGGCCTGTAAGTTGACTGTCACCGATTTCTGCCCAACAGACCGGTGATCTACATTTACGACCGTATAGTGCCTCAAACGGTGCTGCCGAAATACTCGTATGATAACTGTTGTTATATGAGAATTCCACTAAGGGCAGGTGGATTTCCCAACTATTTCCAAAGTCTACTACGCATGCCCTAAGCATGTCTTCCAAGGTCTGTATGGTCCTTTCACTTTGACCGTCAGTCTGAGGGTGATAGGCTGTGCTCATATCTAAGCGTGTTCCCAACGCTTTCTGGAGTGACTGCCAGAAGTTGGACGTGAAGCGAGCATCTCTGTCTGAGATGATGGATGTTGGCACTCCGTGCCGAGAAACTACTTCCTTAATGTAGATGCGAGTCAACTTCTCCATCTTATCTGTCTCTTTAATAGCTAGGAAGTGTGCGGACTTAGTTAAACTATCCACAATCACCCAGATTGTATCGCAACCACCCAAAGTTCGCGGGAGTTTAGTGATGAAATCCATCGAGATCTGATCCCATTTCCACACTGGGATCTCAGGTTGTTGAAGTAGCCCCGATGGCTTTTGAATCTCTACCTTGACTTTTGCACAAGTCAAACATTTACTCACGTAGGTGGCTATATCGGCTTTCATGTTGGGCCACCAATACGCAGCTTTAAGGTCTTGATACATCTTATCCGAACCCGGATGGACAGAGTATCGGGATTTGTGAGCTTCGTCCATGACTAGCTCTCTGAGGTTTCCGTAGAGAGGTACCCATATGCGATTCATTAAATACCGGGCTCCATTGGGTTTTACTTCCCAATCGCGTTCCATTTTTCCCATCGATTCGGCCTTGATGTTTTCCTCCTTAACTGCTTCTAACTGGGCGTCGCGTATTTGTTCGGGTAGCCCCGAATGAATAGTGAGTTGTAATGCTCGTACACGGCGAGGTTTCAAGTGTTCCTTCCTACTGAGGGCATCAGCTACCACGTTCGCTTTACCCGGGTGATACCGAATGGCACACTCATAATCGTTCAAGAGTTCGACCCAGCGACGCTGTCGCATGTTCAACTCCTTATGATCAAAGATGTGTTGGAGGCTCTTGTGGTCTGTAAAGATTGTGCACTTCGTTCCATAGAGGTAGTGTCTCCAAATCTTAAGTGCAAATACTACTGCTCCCAATTCCAGGTCATGCGTCGTGTAGTTTTTCTCGTGAACCTTCAGTTGTCGCGACGCATACGCGATGACCTTATCGCGTTGCATGAGTACGCATCCCAATCCCTGAATGGAAGCATCACAATATACTACAAAGTCATCTGTCCCTTCCGGCAAGGACAGAATGGTTGCACTGCAAAGTTTCTGTTTCAGCAATTGAAATGCTGCTTCTTGCTTGTCACCCCAAGCATACTTGATGCCTTTCTGGGTGAGGGTAGTAAGCGGTTGTGCGATCTTTGAAAATCCCTTGATGAAACGTCTGTAGTAACCAGCCAAACCCAAAAATTGGCGGATCTCCGTCGGTGTCCTGGGTGCTTCCCAGTTTTTGATGGCTTCAATCTTGGCAGGGTCTACGTGGATACCCTTTTCATTTACGATATGCCCAAGAAACTGAACTTCCGAATCCAGAAGTCACACTTTGAAAGCTTGGCATATAGTTTCTCCTGTTGAAGTAATCCTAGCAGTAATCGTAGATGTTCAGCATGTTCTTCTTCACTTTTGGAATAGATGAATATGTCATCGATGAACACAATGACAAACTTGTCGAGGTATGGTTTACACACACGGTTCATGAGGTCCATGAATACCGCGGGCGCGTTGGTGAGACCGAAGGGCATGACCAAGAACTCATAATGGCCATACCGAGTACGAAATGCCGTCTTAGCGATATCCTCCTCCCTGACGCGTAGCTGATGGTAACCAGACCGTAGATCAATCTTGGAATAGTAGCTTGACCCTTGAAGTTGGTCGAAAAGATCGTCGATGCGAGGTAACGGGTATCGGTTCTTGACAGTAACCTTGTTGAGTTCCCTGTAGTCGATGCACATGCGGAAAGTCCCGTCCTTCTTCTTGACAAAAAGGACTGGAGCTCCCCATGGCGAAACGCTTGGTCGGATAAATCCTTTTTCTAATAGCTCCTGAAGTTGGGTAGACAGCTCCTGCAGCTCGGCTGGAGCTAGGCGGTATGGAGCCTTGGCGATAGGAGTTGCATGGTTCGCCAATTCGATTTCAAACTCCAATTGTCGATGGGGTGGAAGACCAGGTAATTCCTCTGGGAATACATCGAAAAAATCACGGACGACAGGGATGTCTTCTATACGTTTCTCGTCCTTAGGCTGTTCGGTAATCAGTGCGAGTAAAGCGAAGGAGTTCTTTCTCCGAAGATACTTCTGCGCTTGCATGTAAGAGATGATGTTGGTGACGGCGCTTGCCTTCTCACCTTGCATCGTCAAGATTTCGTCGTTAGAGAGCGGAATACGGATAGATTTTTCGAAGCAGAGGACTTCAGCCCGGACGTCGGATAGCCAGTCCATTCCGACTACCACGTCAAAACTACCCAGGGTAGTTGTCATTAGATCAATGGTAAAAGTGTGACCCGCGAGTTTGAGTTGACAGCCGGATACTATATGGGTCACGTCTACAGATTTACCATCGGCTAATTCTATGATATAAGGGGTCTCTAAGGGTTTAGGCGTGAGATTTAGGTTCTTCCTAAAAGACTCAGATATAAAACTCCTATCCGCACCCGTATCAAAAAGCACAGTAGCAAAATGTTCATTAAGGGGAAACTTACCGGTGACCACGTTCGAGTCGTTTCTGGCCTCTCCGCGGCCCAATGTAAATGCGCGACCTTTGGCACCTCCTGTGCCACCGTTTCCATTGTTGTTGTTGTTATTGTTGTTGTTGTGGTTATTGTGGTTGTGGTTATTCCCACCATTGTTGTTGGTGTTACGCAGCTGTGGGCAGTCTCTTTTGAAGTGGGCAGTGCTACCACACTGATAGCATCCCCGGTTAACACCCTGTTGTGGGCCTTGGGGTTGATTTTGGTTCTGTCGGGACATGATTTCCCCACGACAATCCTTTGCCGCATGTCCCATCTTGCCACATCGTTGGCAGCGATTTCCGGCACAAGGGCCGTTATGATGAAGATTACAAGGTTGCACTGCGGCTTTCGACCTGCATAGCCGCTTGCGTTCTGGTTGTTGTTGTTGTTGTTGGCGGGTTGATTTTGGTGACCCCGGTGGCTGTTGAAATGATTGAACCGTTTCTGGTTCCCCTGTTGTGGCTGAGATGACAAAGACTGTCGAACAGACGAGTCTTCAAACTTTCTTTTGTTATCAGGGGCAACTTCAGTTGTACCCCGTGCTGGCAACTTCTTTTGTTCCAACGCCTTATCGGTGAGCTTGTGCGCCAACCTGATTGCTTGATGTTCAGTTGTAGGGTTACTAGCCATTACCATACCCTGAATCTCCGGAACCAGACCCCCGAGGTAAAACTCGAGTCGTTTCTCCACAGTGTTGGCCAGATCGGGACATAGAAATACCAAGTCATGATGTTTTGCTGTGTATGCCTCTATTTCAGATCCCACCATCTTGTGGTTCCATAAAGTTTGCTCCAACTATTGCACTCTGTCTCGTGGACAGTACTCTTCTTTGATTAGGGTCTTAAACTCGGCCCAGGCCATTGCATTTGCAGCAATAAGTCCACGCGTTTGGACTTGTGCATTCCACCAAGTTAGTGCCCCATCTTCCAGTGTTGAGGCTCCGTACTTGACCTTGTTGGCCTCTAGACAGTTGCACATTTCAAATACTGATTCAGATTTTTCGATCCAGCGGACCGGTCCAATGGGTCCTTCTGCCCCGAGTATTTGCTTGGTTTCGCGTCGAGGAACATCTTGTAGGGGTTAAAACCCCCTCCTGCTGACAGAGAACAGGTAGTCAGCGAGGAATTCTACTAGCCCAACTATTAGATTTTCACACGAAAATTTAATAATGGTTACTTGCCGGTTGGTTCTGAACACCCGCTAAAGCTGCGTTCACGTGCTCTTGAATCATGGCAGCTAGTTCTTCGGGCGTCAAGTTAAGGTTTCCACGTCGTCCAGTTGCCATTTAGATCTTCGAAAAACAACATAAACACATCCCGATAAGTCTATATATCCAATATAGTTATCCTACTTCGTACTTAAATAATTATCAAGTTATGTCAACTCAACTATATTAAATAGTCAAAAGAAATACTTAATTAAATAAAGTTTCAACGTCTTACAAAGTGCCAACCAAACATATGAATTCACTATAAAGTCTCAAGTTTAAACACAAGTGGGAAAATAAATAGACTGAAGGAAAGTAAATAAAATAAGCGAGACGTGTCAGTCGTCTACGTCTCCATCCCCCAGGTCACTATCGTTGCCATCATCCTGCGCGGCATTCCCGGCTTCTACAGCTGGGTCCTCCTCTGGATCCTCTTCCGGATCCTCTTCAGGGTCCTCCTCTGGATCCTCTTCCGGATCCTCTTCAGGGTCCTCCTCTACCGGCACTGGAGGGGCCAGTGCTGGTGCAGGTGCTTGATTTTGCTCTAGCTCCTGAATGTTCCAACTATTTTCCAGGACTCTGTCTTCGAGCCAGTCGGCTCTTATCTGCTCAGCACGCAGATCTCTGGCTAAGGTGTTACGAGCTATCTTACTCGTATGTTGCTCTTCCTCGAGCGAGTCGGTTTTACCTTTCAGTTGTCGGATCATCCATCCCTGTGCTAGGATGGTTTCCTGCATTCTTTCTAACTGTTCTTGTTGTTTCTGTATCATGATTCTAAGTAGGTCATTTCCTACTTCTACAGGGTTAACCGGTTTGACCGGCACAGCGATGATTGGGCGTGATGACGACTCCTCCCCTAGAGCGAGCCTTTTCCTCTCAGCTGAGCGTGTCTCCACGCCATAAGATGGTAAGGGTTCCACCATAGGTGCCTTTCCTGGCGCTCTTGGTGGCGTAAGTTTGTCGGATGATGATGACGATGATGATGATGACATTGCCTGTTAGGTTGTGTAGTTAGTTACGAGTTGTTTTCATTTCTTATTATGAAGTCATAATCTACATAACACAGTTGTGGTACATTGCATAACAAGATATAACAGTTCGGTGCCAGACTACGTCTAGTGTCGTGTAATCAGCTATAGTTTAGGTCTACTTCTAATGCAAACCTGGTTCTCTATAGCTAGTGGCTCTGATACCAATCTGTCACACCCTCAATTTCCACTTGCGGAGTTTTACCGCGAGGCGTGTGAACAAACCAGAATCTGAAACACTAGTACGTCGAACGACTCTATATGATTTGATAATACGTTTTCCAAAAATCATTTGATTAACCAATTATCGTAGATTTTAGATTGTCTTAGTTAGTTACCAAAGTTTAGCGGAAGCATTAGTTTAAGTGGTTGAGCGGAAGCATAAAATAAGTAGAGAAACGGGCGCCAACACAAACGCCAAAAACAAATGAAAAACCCAAAACAACGTTTGTAAATGAGACTCGATAAAAGATGTCTTATTCAATGCATGTGAGTGCACCTAGAGCTCCTAGCGTCCTGAGAAACATGTAAAGAAACAAGTGTCAACATTAAAGATGAGTGAGTTCACAGGTTTTCATAAATTCGTTTGTTCGGTTATGAGTTTGTTTCCCCCGTTATCCCTAACCCGGGATAACGGTTTAGTTCCATTATTCCCAACCCGGAATAATACCGATAGTTCCATTATTCCTTAACCGGAATAATAATGATGTTGGTTCCATTATTCCAAACCCGGAATAATATAGTTGTCGTTTCCATTATCCTCAACCCGGGATAATATAGTTGATTCGTAATTAAGTTCAATGTTAACATATATAGGTAGCTAGCCTAAAGTTATGTCACGTAAGTGTTCGCGATCGAAGCTGACTGTTGTGCCTCCGTGTTGCCAGGCCTATCACTGACCATGGCGAAGTTAGGCCAAATTATTCACCCGTTGACCATACCCGGTCGGCTAGCGCGACTAACTCGGATGGGGCTTGTCGGGCTCAGTAGTACTACTTATAATTCCCCCGCTATTATAACCCAATACTAACGATCTGAGAGATTGAGGAGGACTTAAGTGACATAGCTGCTTAGTGACCATAACATTACATTAACATCAACTTAGTTACCGAATAGTTATGTGACGTTAATTTCGTATAACGTAAAGAGATTGAGTTTGAAGAGTGTATACATGTTTCTCCCCCTGTTGTTTAAAAACCGGATAAAGTTAGGGGCCGTGAACTCACCTTTAGTTGCTCGGTTAGTGTAGCAAAGAAGTTGTAAGGATGGGACCGCTAATTGCGTCCTAACAAACCAATTGATTTCAAGTCAGTGTGTGAACACACCAATACAAATTCTACACGTAATTTACGCGCAAAGTGATACACACAACAAAGTACCTAACACTCAAACATGCATGCAAGTATCCTCATGGAATCATAGTAATCAAAACAATTTATTATGAACATAATCCAATCCATGCAACACTTTGGTGCACACAATCACAAGTTATCAAATTTCAGCTTACATACTCATAATTCAGCTGTTTTCTAGGATTTTTATAAAATAGTTCCAACGTTCCAAAAATTCCAATTATTTTAAAGCAGGTGACATTTATACTGTAGAAATTTATATAAATTTTCCAAGTCCTAAATCTTTACCAATTAACCATAAATATTAATATACTAGGCTGCAGTCAGATTCGTCACTTTCTGACTGCAGTCCACGGAAGAATTTATTTAAAAATCACTGATCGTCCAATTAACAAAATTCCAGTGGGAGTTGCCCGGAAATTTCCATACCTAGTTGCTGTAGAAAATTCATGACTCGACTCCCTACTGATTATAAAATCCAACTCGATAAACAACTAACAAAATTTCAGGATTTTCACAGCTTTAGTTACTGAACTTATTTGGCCACTTAAAAATATCAAACGACTTCAGAAAAATATGAATCCAGCGCTATTAGATTCGTTATTCAAATCTCTACGTTTTAGACTTCAGAAAATCCGTTTTTTCGACAACTAATGACCGAGTTACAGCCAGATGAAGTCGGCTGTAACTATTACTCAGCAACCTGTTTCAGCATATTGTTACCATTAATTCGCCTAAACCGTCAATATAATTAACCTAGGCGATCAAGAACTGATTTTTCTAATCATAGATCAATACCAATATCACATCCATGCAAACCCTAATCCATACCTCTAGTTTTTTATAAACAAAACATACTTGCAAACTTATAAGTTCCGAAAACAATCATACATGCAAACAATGATCAATCAGCCGATTACATTTAAACACATATGATCCGAATACGATCTTGCAAACGATTATAAATCCTAACCTTTAATAATGGTGAATAACGAGTCGAGACTTGGATGAGAATGGATTCGGCTGTTCAAGCAAGATCACGACCGAAAGAATGAGATGAGCAATTCAATTGTCGCGACCGAGAGATGATGATGAAGTAGGCTGTTTGTGATCGAGGAAGTGAACAAATGGGCTGATCTCGCGACCGAATGGAGGTGAACAAGGGGCTGCCGTCGGCTTCTTTCTCACTAGGGTTTTGTGTTTTGAAGGGGCATGCATGGTTAGTATATATAGGCGCAAAGAGATGAGGGAATGGGTTGCGGTTTGGGTTTGATCTCGCAATGGGTTTGCGGTTTGGGCTTGTTCTCGGCCGAGAGTGGTTTGAGTTTAAAGTTTAAAACTTGGTTAACTCCTAGAGTCACAAGGAATCGAGGTTGGTTCGTGTCGCGGTTCGGTTCGGTTCGTCTACATATTTACTATAAATATTTTATAACTAAAACAATCACATAATCGCACATTACGTATTCACTAACTCGTACACGTTTACTACGTAGCATATAATTTATTCGACAAGTATTGCGTTTAAGTTATCTGAAAAACCGGGATGTCACATTATCCCCATGTTGAAAGAATTTTCGTCCCGAAAATTGAGTAAACGCGGTTTAGAATGTAGCGTACATGTTTAGAGTGCCATGCACAAAGAGTTAGTTCGTTTATGATGGTACGCGAAGTTACAAGAAGTTCCCAAGTGCCATGCACAAAGATTCCCAAGTGCCATGCACAAGGATTTAGTTAACAATGGTACACGAAAGTATGAGAAATTTCCAGGTTGTCACAACGCTTCTATCCAAGAAGCGAAATCAAGAAACTGGAAGATGAGTTTTATTCATTAAAGCAAAAGGAGGGAGACCACACCACTTACAACAAGAGATTCCTCGAGTTGAATCAGATGGTCCCTAACATGTTCACCCCTCTTTACCATCTAATCGAGCATTACATTCGAGGCCTTCCCTCGAAAATTCAAGATTCGGTGTTAAGTACTTCACCTGCAACACTCGAAGCTGCCATGGAACTGGCTACCGAACTAACAGAAAATCACATTCGAAATGGCGATTTTAAGGATGAGAAGAAGAAACAAAAGACACCTGCTGAAACCCCAAACTCAACTCCAACAGGTTCGTCTTCCAAATTTGCTGGAAAAAGGAAGCGAAATGGGAAAAATTTCGCCGTTACCCAAAACAATTCTCCCATCACTGCTGCCCCAATCACGTAAGTCACCCCTCAAGCTGCCACATTCAAGAAGCCATATACTGGTCCGCACCCAAATTGCAATCGATGTAAATACCATCACCCCCTTGAGAACCACTGCCAATACTGCACAAGTTGTGGCCGTGCAGGTTACACGATTCAGACTTGCCGTATTCTTCAAAAGTCAACCCGCAACCCGCCTCAAGCCCAAACCAATAATCAAGTGGTGGGAAAAGCCAAAAATCAACATACCACCTGCTCAACCCTTCTACCAACCCAACTACCGAATAATGCAACCTGTCAGAGCATGCTTCAACTGTGGTGATCCAACCCAATTTCGTAACACCTGCCCATGCCTGGTGAACATCATTAATGCCCAAGCTCAAGCCAACTGTAACATTTGTCGAAAAACAGGTTTTCCAAACCCGCTTCATTTGTAATCGGATATCAAGTCATAAAAATTTCATTGCGTATTTATGACTTATTATAATTTTAAACGATACATAATTAATAAACAAATTTGAATTTATAAGCTATAATTGTTAAAAAGTAAAAATAAAATAAATAAAAAGAAAAACAGAATGCCGGGATTCGAACCCGGGTCAGCCGGGAAGCCTAGCAACTTAACTCACACACATCCAACCACTCCGCCACATGATGTCTTTGTGAATTCTAGGAAACAATTAAAACATAACTTCAACCATGAATCAATCTGTTTGCGCCAAACTGAAACCGTTATCGGCTATCAAACGTCCAAGGACTGTTGAGTGCTCGCGGATTCTTGATTAAAACCGATAAACCGACATTCTTAATCAATTCGGTCGTTAATGAACTTGAATTCATGTGATGTTCGGTTTTTATAACCGAAAACATTCACTTCCTGATTTACTTCAACAAAATCATCATCTCGCGACTCAGTAACATTCACAGAACCTCTAATTTCACTTTTACTCAAATTTCTGATCGTCGGAATCGCTTTTTGAACTCGCCGGACTTTCGCCGGAAAACCGTGTCTTCCATCAAAACGGTAAGTTTCTCAGTTCTTCCATCTTCTATCAGTTGTTAGGATTTTGCTAACTCAAACCCTTCAATCAGAATCAGTTCCAGGCGACGATATCGGATAATCAACACTCGCCGGAAAACTTCTGAAAATTCCTAGATTGCGCTGTGAAACGGTATAATCTTTTAAACCTTCTGATAACTCTTGTTTAGTACTTCAATTCCACATCTAGCTAATCAAAACTGTTAATTGGTCCGCTCAGACGAAGTTCATAAAAACAGAGCCGACGACTTCGCCGGAGTTCTGAGAAAGATCACTTTTCCGGTATGTTCGTTCCCAAAACCTTCCCTGTCCATTTCATTTTAACCAATTATATGTTTGTCAATCGAATATAACTAGAACAGTTGAATAATCGTTGTCTGTATCTTTGAACGAAGAAGATGAAGTTGAACTATTGTATAAGTATAACTAAAACGAGATATTAAACCGGGTTAGACACACAGTCCAGCGGTGGACTGTGTGCAAACTTTTATCACACGTCGCGAGTTCGATCCTTGACGCAATCTCATTCTCTGTAATAAAGATGTTTCCTTTTTACCTGAACCGGATCAACTCGCATAGAGATGTTAAGTTTAATAAAAATCAGTATATTAACCAGGTTAGACACACAGTCCAGCGGTGGACTGTGTGCAACACTAAACCACAGGTCCCGGGTTCGAGACCTGTTACGCACGCCGGTTCGATGATTAAAATCCTTTTTAAAAATAAATGAATTTTGAATAAATTAAAATAGTATATAAATATAATTAAAAACAGAAATATTTCGGGTTAGACACGTAGCTCAGTTGGTAGAGCTGCGTGCACGCGTACGGGGGGTCACAAGTTCGAACCTCACTCAGTGCAACAATATAAACGACCGATCCGGTCAACAAGTCAACAGTCATGGTCAACGGTCAAAGTCAAAAAAAAAGTCAACATTTTTTTATATTTTTATTTATTTATTTAATTTAAAAATCAATTAAAAATACTTAAAAATAATGTTTTTAAAGTTAGAAAATAGCCTTAAACTCACAAAAATATATCTAAAAATCCTATTAAAATTATTAATAAAATTCACTTATTTACCATACCTTTCGTTATTATTTAGGTTAGTTAATCCTCGTCGATCAACCCTCTAAACTCGTGAGCATTCATCATCTTCAACCAAACGCACCCAATGTGAGTGAATCTCTACAAATTCCCCGTTTTAATCACGTTTTTGGGGTGTATCATGTGTCTTATCATTATTTACATTTAAACAATTGTGCATCCATCATGTCCATGACCAAAAGTGTATTCAATATGTATCAACTGTTTGTGTGGTTATTGTTTAGATTAAATTTATCATTTTCAGTACATACATTATCATAGGCTGCCGCTCCCCATTACATATGAGCGTTGAGCTGTTCCCCATTACCTATGAGCGTGAACGAGGCGTTGCCAACATACGATCGGCTCCGTTTGATTGAGCCTTGATCGCACAGACATTTATCATAGGCCGTCCGTTCCCTGTTACCTATGAGCGTGAACGTGACGTTGCCAACATATACAGTATCATTCATGTTATATATTCATGCAAGTTGGTTTGTTGTTGTATGTTATTGTTTGTTATGGTTATTGTTATTGTATGATTATTCACGTTTGCTCACATATGATTATTGCACAATTTTCCATAATAAATATAACAAGAAATCAATAATAAATGTTTTCTAACAAGGTTCACTCGCCAACTTATGTTGACCCAAAAACCCCATTTTTACACATGATACAGGTGATCCAGCTGCAGCAAGAAACATATAGGATGGCTTAGAAGAATAAACCGGTTTAGACTTTGGATTGTTTAGTTGATTATCTTTATTTGTAATTGTATAACATGTTTGGAATATTGAGGATGTAATTTTGAATTTAATAAATATGAAACATAATAGTAAATATCATGAGCTTTGGTGATAACCCAATTATGCCCCGACTCTTATTCCGCTGCGGGTCGGGGTGTGACAGATTGGTATCAGAGCCATGACTATAGGGATATAGGATAGGTTATTAGACCCTTAGAGCCTATACTATAGTTGATTAGAATTTTTAAAATTTTTTGTGTGTTACATGCAAAATTCATGATGTTTATATGTTTTATGTTTAATGTTACATTCAATGTTATGCAAGCATGTTCATAAGTACATATTATTATATAATGCCTATCATGAATCATATTCTCATAACATATCATATCTATGAGAGCACACACCACATCATTTCCATGATTTTTTTTTTGCAATGATTTTTGTATTTTCAAATCACATCAAAGTGAGTTCTCATGACGGGCATGTAGTAACTGGAAGGGTACAAGTACCGGTAGTCGGAACGTCCTGTCTAGGCTTGGCATTCGTATAAATCCAAAATAAAGGACCAGTTTGCCTACCTGGGGACTAACGATGAGAGTACGAAGGACCTATTAGGCCAAAGCATGCTATACCAAACGTCATGTGAGCTAACCCCACTTTGAGTTGTCATTGTGTCTACACCTGGACACCTTCCGACCATAAATCTCGTAAACATATTTCATGGTTTTCATTCGGGTGATGCAAGTGTTAAACCGCCAATACTAATGTGAATCCTACTAAGCCAATAGTCATGGGGGCCCACATGACTATACAGGTGAAGGTATGGGGGACATTTGAGGCTCAACATGAGCAAACCCAAGACATCCTATGGATGTAGTTGCATTATTGATGTTTATGTTATATTTTTTTAAGACACATGACACCTAAAAAGACTCCATAAGCTCACAATCTTCTTATGTATATTCCCGTAGATGTCGGCTAGGCAACAACGAGGGGGTAAAAGGTCAGGAAGGTCAAACGAACGCTTGGCCACCCAAATCGCAAAACAAATGGCCGCGGTGATTCCTGACATTGTAGTTCAAGTCCAACAAGCTCTCGCCGCAAATCCCATCAATCCTCCCCAGCAAGAAGACCAGAACATCGGCAACCCTCCTTCCAAAAAGTGCTCATATAAACATTTCAAGTCTTGCGATCCTCCGAAATTTGAAGGGACCGAAGGTGTCACAGCTCTCCTCCACTGGTTTGAGGAAATGGAAAACACATTCCTCAACTGCGATTGTCCCGAGGATCGCAAGGTACGTTACGCAACCAGGAGACTATTTGGGGTAGCTCTTACCTGGTGGAATACTGAAAAGGGTAAAAGAGGAATCGAAGATGCAATGGCCTTAACGTGGGAGGAGTTAAGGGAAATCATGACGAGACGCTTCTATCCTAGAAGCGAGATCAAAAAGTTAGAGGATGAATTTCATTCGTTGAAGCAAAAGGAGGGAGATCATACTTAGAGTTGAACCAAATGGTCCCTAACTTGTTCACCCCAGTTTACTGCTTAGTCGAACACTATATTCGAGGTCTCCCCTCGAAAATTCAAGACTCAGTTCTCAGCACTTCGCCTGCAACACTTGAAGCTGCTATGGAACTAGCTACCGAGCTTACCGAGAATCGAATTCGCAACAGTAAATTTAAAGATGAGAAAAAGAAAGCCCCCGTTGAGGGCCAAACTTCAAACCATTCCACCTCTTTCTCAAAGTTTGCTAACAAGAGGAAACGAAACACCAGAAACTTCGCTGTCACACAAACAAATTTCCCTATCCCTGCTGCACCCATTACCCAAGTTGCCCCCTCACCTGCACCATATAAAAGGCCATACTCCGGCCCATACCCAAAATGCAACCGTTGCCAATACCATCACTTTCCTGATCATCCCTGCCAACATTGTACCGGTTGTGGTCGCGCAGGTCACACCATTCAAACCTGTTGCATACCTCAGCGAACGAACCGCCACCAGCCCTCAACCCAAACCCACCATCAGATAGTGGGTCAAGCCCAACAACCTCTACTACTACCACCTACCCAACATATAGCCCAATCCTACTACCAACCCAACTATCCCATGGTGCAACCTATGCGGGCTTGTTACAATTGTGGAGACCCAAACCACTTTAGAAACACTTGTCCACGCTTGGTGAACATTATACATGCTCAAGCTCAAGCAAATCCGGTGAATCATGCTAACCAAGCTCCTCCACCTGCTAGAGGAAGAGCTTTCAACATCAACACCAATCAAGCTAGGGCCGACAACAATGTGGTTAACGGTACGTTTCTCATCAATGGTAGTTATGCATCCATGTTATTTGATACTGGCGCGGATAAAAGTTTTGTGTCCTTAGAATTTGAACCCATCCTCAACCAAAGTCGTGATAAACTCATGGAACCCATAACGGTAGAAGTTGCTGACGGAAAACCGGTCTCATTAAACTCTATATTACGAAATTGTACTCTCACCTTAAACGATCACGATTTTCCAGTTGACCTTATACCTATGAAGTTGGGAAGCTTTGACATTATAATTGGTATGGACTGGCTCAGCCATCATCATGCTGAAGTTGTATGCCGCGAAAAGTTTATACGCATTCCTCTTACAAACGGTCAGACTCTACGAATCTTTGGAGAAACCCCTTCGAAAGGGCTCAAGTTAATGTCCTGTCTTCAAGCCCGAAATTATCTCCGCAAGAATTATGTCGCATTTCTAACTCATGTCGTCAAAAAGGGAACCAAGGAGAAGAAACTTGAAGACATCCCAGTAGTAAAAGATTTTCCACAAGTTTTTCCTGACGACATTTCAGGACTTCCTCTAGTGAGAGAAGTCGAATTCCGCATTGATCTCATACCTGGAGCTACGCCAGTTGCAAAATCTCCTTATAGGTTAGCCCCATCCGAAATGCAAGAGCTAGCCAGTCAATTACAAGATCTGACTGACAAAGGATTCATACGTCCTAGCTCCTCGCCATGGGGTGCACCTGTCCTTTTTGTGAAGAAGAAAGATGGAACGTTTCGCATGTGCATCGACTACAGAAAACTCAACAAGTTAACGGTCAAGAACCGCTACCCATTACCTCGCATCAATGATCTTCTTGACCAACTTCAAGGTGCCAGCTGTTTTTCAAAAATCGACCTTCGTTCTGGTTATCATCAACTCAGAGTACATGAAGAAGACGTCCCAAAGACCGCCTTCCGAACTCGTTATGGTCATTATGAATTCATGGTCATGCCATTTGGTTTAACCAACGCTCCAGCTGTCTTCATGGATCTAATGAACAGAGTCTGCAAACCCTATCTCGATCGCTTTGTTATAGTCTTCATCGACGACATCCTCATCTACTCAAATTCTAAGTCTGATCATGAACGACACCTTCGACTCATCCTTACGCTCTTAGAGAATGAAAAGCTCTACGCCAAATTCTCCAAATGCGAATTCTGGTTGAATGACAAGGGAATACATGTCGACCCCTCAGAGATCAAAGCAGTACAGGAATGGCAAGCGCCACGTACACCAACCGAAGTAAGATCATTTATTGGTTTGGCTGGTTATTATCGCCGTTTCATTGCAAATTTCTCTCGTATTGCTGTACCACTCACGGCTTTAACTCATAAAGGAAAACCTTTCATATGGGGACCCAAACAAGAAGAAGCCTTCCAAACCCTTAAACAAAAACTCTGTGACGCACCTATCCTCACTCTTCCTGAAGGTTGTGATGACTTCGTGGTTTATTGCGACGCGTCAGGGCAAGGACTAGGATGTGTTCTAATGCAAAGGGGAAAGGTGATAGCTTATGCTTCTAGACAACTCAAAACTCGTGAGAAGAACTACACTACCCACGACCTACAACTTGGAGCCGTTGTGTTCTCTCTTAAGAGATGGAGACATTACCTCTACGGTACCAAGTGTGAAATATACACTGACCACAAGAGCCTCCAACATATCTTCAACCAAAAGGAGTTAAACATGAGGCAACGGAGATGGGTCGAACTTCTTAATGACTACGACTGTGAAATTCGGTATCATCCTGGCAAGGCAAATGTGGTGGCCGATGCACTCAGTCGAAAGGGTTATGCGAACTCCATTCGTCTTCTATGTTCGCAAATCATAACCGACATCAAAGATCAAATTCGAGAAGCCCAACATGTTTCAGTAACGGAAGACGACGTACGAAAGGAGCTGTCCTGTGGAGCTGAACTTAAAATTGAAACTAAATCCGACGGTATTCAGTACTATCTAGATCGCATATGGATTCCTGACCACAACAACCTTCGTGAATTCCTTATGAATGAGGCACATAAAACACGATACTCTATACACCCAGGAGCCGACAAGATGTATCAAGACCTTCGATACACCTACTGGTGGCCTGGAATGAAAAAGGATATTGCTGTTTTTGTTTCCAAGTGCCTTACATGTTCCAAGGTAAAAGCTAAACATCAAAGACCCTCAGGACTTCTGGTCCAACCTGAAATACCTGTATGGAAGTGGGAAAACATAACCATGGACTTCATTACCGGGTTACCTCGCACTTCTGGTGGGTATGACACTATATGGGTAATCATTGATCGTCTTACAAAATCAGCTCACTTTATTCCGATCCGCGAAGATTTCAAGAACGAGATGCTAGCTCGTATCTACATCAGCGAAATCCTAAGCCGTCATGGTGTACCGTTAAGCATTATTTCAGATCGTGATGGTCGTTTCACTTCACGAACATGGCAAGCCGTACAAGCCACTTTGGGTACACGATTGGACCTCAGTACCGCTTATCATCCTCAAACTGATGGACAATCTGAACGCACCATTCAAACTCTTGAAGATATGCTTCGAGCATGTGTCATAGACTTCAAGGGAAATTGGGATGCTCATCTACCATTAGTTGAATTTTCGTACAACAACAGCTATCATTCAAGTATCGGCATGGCACCTTTCGAAGCTTTATATGGTCGTAAGTGCCGATCTCCAGTATGTTGGCACGAAATTGGGGAAGCTCAAATCACCGGTCCAGAATTGATTCAATAAACCACAGACAAGATCCATCAAATTCGAAACAATCTTCTAGCGGCTCAAAGTCGTCAATAGAGTTATGCAGATAAACGAAGAAAGCCTTTGGAGTTTAACATTGGTGATCATGTACTTTTAAAAGTATCACCGTGGAAGGGAGTAGTTTCGTTTTGGACAGAAGGGCAAGCTAGCACCATGCTACGTAGGACCTTTCAAGATACTCGAAAGAGTAGGACCTGTAGCATACAATCTTGATCTACCAGAAGAACTCAATAGAATTCACCCCACATTCCACGTATCAAACTTGAAGAAGTGCCTCGCCGATGAAAACCTCCATATTCCCCTGGAAGATATTCAGATCGATGAATCTATGCATTTCATTGAAAGACCAGTAGAGATCATGGACTTCGGAGAAAAACGTTTAAGACGGAGTCGCATTCCAATTGTTAGGGTACGCTGGGAGTCGAAACGGGGACCTGAGTTTACTTGGGAACGTGAAGACTCAATGCGCGAAAAATACCCGCATCTTTTTCCTGTTACCACTACTACTTAAATTTCGGGACAAAATTTCTAAAAGTAGGGGATACTGTAACATTTGTCGAAAAACGGGTTTTCCAAACCCGCTTCGTTTGTAATCGGATATCAAGTTATAAAAATTTAGTTGCGTATTTATGACTTATTATAATTTTAAACGATATATAATTAATAAACAAATTTGAATTTATAAGCTATAATTGTTAAAAAGTAAAAATAAAATAAATAAAAAGAAAAACAGGCTGCCGGGATTCGAACCCGGGTCAGCCGGGAAGCCTAGCAACTTAACTCACACACATCCAACCACTCCGCCACATGATGTCTTTGTGAATTCTAGGAAACAATTAAAACATAACTTCAGCCATGAATCAATCTGTTTGAGCCAAACAGAAACCGTTATCGGCTATCAAACGTCCAAGGACTGTTGAGCGCTCGTGGATTCTTGATTATAATCGATAAACCGACATTCTTAATCAATTCAGTCGTTAATGAACTTGAATTCATGTGATGTTCGGTTTTTATAACCGAAAACATTCACTTCCTGATTTACTTCAACAAAATCATCATCTCGCGACTCAGTAACATTCACAGAACCTCTAATTTCACTTTTACTCAAATTTCTGATCGTCGGAATTGCTTTTTGAACTCGCCGGACTTTCGCCGGAAAACCGTGTCTTCCATCAAAACGGTAAGTTTCTCAGTTCTTCCATCTTCTATCAGTTGTTAGGCTTTTGCTAACTCAAACCCTTCAATCAGAATCAGTTCCAGGCGACGATATCGGATAATCAACACTCGCCGGAAAACTTCTGAAAATTCCTAGATTGCGCTGTGAAACGGTATAATCAACACACGTCGCGAGTTCGATCCTTGACGCAATCTCATTCTCTGTAATAAAGATGTTTCCTTTTTACCTGAACCGGATCAACTCGCATAGAGATGTTAAGTTTAATAAAAATCAGTATATTAACCAGGTTAGACACACAGTCCAGCGGTGGACTGTGTGCAACACTAAACCACAGGTCCCGGGTTCGAGACCTGTTACGCACGCCGGTTCGATGATTAAAATCCTTTTTAAAAATAAATGAATTTTGAATAAATTAAAATAGTATATAAATATAATTAAAAACAGAAATATTTCGGGTTAGACACGTAGCTCAGTTGGTAGAGCTGCGTGCACGCGTACGGGGGGTCACAAGTTCGAACCTCACTCAGTGCAACAATATAAACGACCGAACCGGTCAACGAGTCAACAGTCATGGTCAACGGTCAAAGTCAAAAAAAAAGTCAACATTTTTTTTATATTTTTATTTATTTATTTAATTTAAAAATCAATTAAAAATACTTAAAAATAATGTTTTTAAAGTTAGAAAATAGCCTTAAACTCACAAAATATATCTAAAAATCCTATTAAAATTATTAATAAAATTCACTTATTTACCATACCTTTCGTTATTATTTAGGTTAGTTAATCGTCGTCGATCAACCCTCTAAACTCGTGAGCATTCATCATCTTCAACCAAACGCACCCAATGTGAGTGAATCTCTACAAATTCCCCGTTTTAATCACGTTTTTGGGGTGTATCATGTGTCTTATCATTATTTACATTTAAACAATTGTGCATCCATCATGTCCATGACCGAAAGTGTATTCAATATGTATCAACTGTTTGTGTGGTTATTGTTTAGATTAAATTTATCATTTTCAGTACATACATTATCATAGGCTGCCGCTCCCCATTACATATGAGCATTGAGCTGTTCCCCATTACCTATGAGCGTGAACGAGGCGTTGCCAACATACGATCGGCTCCGTTTGATTGAGCCTTGATCGCACAGACATTTATCATAGGCCGTCCGTTCCCCATTACCTATGAGCGTGAACGTGACGTTGCCAACATATATAGTATCATTCATGTTATATATTCATGCAAGTTGGTTTGTTGTTGTATGTTATTGTTTGTTACGGTTATTGTTATTGTATGATTATTCACGTTTGCTCACATATGATTATTGCACAATTTTCCATAATAAATATAACAAGAAATCAATAATAAATGTTTTCTAACAAGGTTCACTCGCTAACTTATGTTGACCCAAAAACCCCATTTTTACACATGATACAGGTGATCCAGCTGCAGCAAGGAACATATAGGATGGCTTAGAAGAATAAACCGGTTTAGACTTTGGATTGTTTAGTTGATTATCTTTCTTTGTAATTGTATGAACATGTTTGGAATATTGAGGATGTAATTTTGAATTTAATAAACATGAAACATATTAGTAAATATCATGAGCTTTGGTGATAACCCAATTATGCCCCGACTCTTATTCCGCTGCGGGTCGGGGTGTGACACATGGTGAACCTATTTCGTTAGACTCAATTGTTCATGATTGTTCTCTCACTCTTAATGACCACGACTTCTCAATTGATCTTATTCCAATGAAGTTGGGTAGTTTCGATATTATCATCAGTATGGATTGGCTTAGTCAACATCATGCTGAAGTTATTTGTTATGAAAAGTTTATTCGAATTCCTCTCGCTGACGGTCAAACTTTACACATTTTTGGTGAAACTCCTTCTAAAGGGCTTAATTGATGTCATGCCTCCAAGCTCGTAGATATCTTCGCAAAGACTATATCGCGTTTTTAGCTCATATTGTCAAGAAGGAAGGCAAGGAAAGGAAGCTCGAAGATATTCCCATCGTTAAAGAATTTCCTCAAGTTTTCCCCGACGACGTTTCAGGACTTCCTCCTGTGTGAGAAGTCGAATTTAGAATCGATCTTGTACCTGGTGCTACACCAATCGCAAAATCTCCCTACCGGTTAGCCGCATTTGAGATGCAAGAGTTAGCTAGTCAGTTGCAAGACTTGACTGACAAGGGGTTTATACGTCCTAGCTCGTCACCTTGGGGTGCACCTGTTCTTTTTGTAAAGAAGAAAGATGGAACTTTTCGTATGTGCATCAATTATAGAGAGCTCAACAAGCTGACCATTAAAAATCGCTATCCCTTACCTCGTATTGATGATCTTTTAGATAAACTTCATGGTGCTACCTGTTTTTCAAAGATCGACCTTCATTCTAGTTATCATCAACTTAGAGTGCGTGAAGAAGATATTCGCAAAACTGCTTTTCGAACTCGTTAAGGTCATTATGAATTTATGGTTATGGCTTTTGGGTTGACCAATGCCCCTGCTGTTTTCATGGATTTGATGAATAGGGTGTGCAAACCCTATCTCAATCGTTTTGTCATAGTTTTTATTGATGATATTCTTATCTACTCTAAGACCAAATCCGATAATGAGCATCATCTTCGACTCATTCTAACACTCTTGAGAACGGAAAAGCTTTATACCAAGTTCTCGAAATGTGAGTTTTGGTTAGAAGAAGTGCAATTTCTTGGCCATGTCGTTAATGACAAAGGGATTCACGTGGACCCTGCAAATATCAAAGCGGTACATGAATGGCAAACACCACGAACTCCTACCGAATTTAGGTCATTCCTTGGTCTCGCTGGTTATTATCATCGCTTTATCGCAAACTTTTCAGGATCGCCGTTCCACTTACAGCCTTGAATCATAAGGGAAAATCCTTTATTTGGGGACCCAAGCAAGAAGAGGCTTTTCAATCTTTGAAGCAAAAACTTTGTGATACACCTATACTTACACTTCCTGATGGTTGTGAAGACTTCGTGTTTTATTGCGACGTGTCAGGGCAAGGCTTAGGTTGCGTTCTAATGCAAAGAGAAAAGGTAATAGCCTATGCCTCAAGGCAACTCAAAGTTCATGAGAAAAACTATACTACTCGCGACCTAGAACTTGGAGCAGTCGTGTTCGCTCTAAAGATATGGAGACATTATCTCTATGGTACAAAGTGTGAGATTTACACGGACCACAAGAGCCTTCAACATATCTCAATCAAAAAGAGTTGAACATGAGGCAACGTCGATGGGTCGAACTCCTAAATGACTATGATTGTGAAATTCGATATCATCCTGGCAAGGCTAATGTGGTGGCTGACGCTCTCAGTCGAAAGGGGTATGCAAACTCAATCCGTCTTTTGTGTTCTCAAATTATGACCGATCTTAAAAACCGAATTAGAGCAGCTCAACAAATTTCCGTCACAAAAAATGATGTACGAGACGAACTGTCTTGTTGAGCTGAAACTAAACTAGCGTCCAAGTCGGATGGTATTCTATATTACTTGAATCGTATTTGTAACATCCGTATAAAACGGGTTTCAAAACCCGCAGCGTTTATTAATCGAATGTTTGATAAAATGATCGTTTCGTATTTTATGGTATTATTTAAGTTTAAACCGCGTATAATAATGGCTATAGTATATAAACACTTAATTTGGTAAATAAAAAAATGAGTGGATTTAAAAAAAACAAGAACATAAAGGTAATATATAAAATAATATAAAAAAATATAGATCCAACCGGAATCGAACCCGGGTCTTCACAAACTCTTTACTTTTAAAACACCACTGGTCCTATGCTTCCATTGGTGAACTAAACTTGAGTAAATAGATGTTAAGTCTCAAATATCCTTTAAACCAATTCAAAATCAAAACCGCCTGTATCGAGATCTCTGTGAATCCAGAATTTTTGTAACGTAATCATCAATCAAAGCAGAAACCGCACCTCCCCTCCCAATCATGATTTAGTTACAAATCATGGAGAAATCTAAGTTGTAACTGAAATTGTTTTAAGATTTCCGAAACAGTTTCATTTCGGCATCTATAAATACTGGGTTGAAAACCTGTGTAATCCGCTCAATTACTTGTTTGAAATCCCAAAACTTCTTTGCCCAATTTGTTCCCCGCGTTGTCTAATGTTTTCGCTGAAATCGTCACTCGTCGGATTTCTTGTTAATTCATCGGAAGAATCAACAGTGAGTCCGTCACCACCATTTCTGGTACAACTCAACCTATTTATCTTCAGGGATTAGTTTCATAAAATCTGTTTTTTTTTGCAAATTCAATTGGATGTTTTTGGTGTCAGTGGGTTTTCTTTGTAAAGAAGATGAAGTTTTGGGAAAGTATAAATTTAATTAGAATCAGGTTTTAGCCGGGTTAGACACACAGTCCAGTGGTGGACTGTGTGCAAACACGAAGCTTAAGTCCCTGGTTTGAGTCTGGTATTCATCCGTATCGCTGAAATAAAACAGTTTTTATTTTTTTAAGCAGAGCATATCTACCATCTGTAAGATGTTAAATATAAAATAAATCCGGTTATAAATGGGTTAGTCACCCAGCCCATTTGGTTGGGCTGGGTGCGAGTCAACTGACAGGTCGCCAGTTCAAGACTAGTACATAGCACCGGGTTGATGATTTAAACTTCTTTTTAAAATAAGCAATTTATGAAATGATGTAAGAAGAATATAAGAGAAATTAAAATGGGTGTTTAAACAGGTTAGACACGTAGCTCAGTTGAAAGAGCTGCGTGAACGCAACCGAGAGGTCACGAGTTCGAGCCTCACCACATGCAGCTTATACCACAATCCGACCAGTCAGATCTACTGTCGAATCTGACAGTTTTTTTTAAATATTATTTTTTATTTTTAATTTTATTGCATACACACTTATATTTTAGTTAAAATTCATTAAAAATACGCAAAATTATAAATTTTGAAGGTTATAAATCTCAATAAAAACCATCAAAAATAACCTAAAATCTAACAAAAAGTACTAAATTCAAATATTAATTTATTTATATTTATTTCAAATTATCGTGTTATTTTAGGTTAGTATTCTTTTTTCGATCAAATCCTTCCCTCGTGCACACTCTTATCAACCAAGAATATGCACCCACGGTGAGTGAATCCTTACAAATTCCCCTTTTTATTAATGTTTTGGGGCGTATCATGTGTCGTAGTTGTTTTATTTTATCAAACACTTGTGCTAATATCATTACGTGATCAATGTGTATATTTGTTTGTGTGGTTTTGTGTGGTTACTTTTTAACATTTCAGTGCAATCATTCATTAGGCTCATCAGTTCCTCGTGGGATACAAGTCGAGCATCAGGTGCCTCATTAGATTGGCTCCGTTTAATTGAGCCTTGATCTCAAGTTCATCATTCATCATGCCATGTGTTCATTGTGGATATTATGTGGTTTGTGATTGGTTATATATATACATATACTCACTTATGATTCATGCACAAATTTTATTCAAACAACAAATATAATACAACTGTTAAAATGTTTTACTAAGATTCACTCGCCAACTTTTGTTGACCCAAATCTATTGTTTTACGCATGATACAGGTGAACCAGTTGAAGAAAGAAACACATAGGAATGGCCTTAGAAGATTAAATGAAACTATTATGTCTGAACAATGTTTTGATTTTATTTGTGCTTGTATGACTTGTGTGTTTGGATATTTGAAGTTTTAATTTCAATTTAATAAATATGAAACTTATTAGTAAATGTCATGAGCTTTGGTGATAACTCAATTATGCCCCAACTTTTATTTCCGTTGCGGGTCGGGGTGTGACAGTATTCGGGTACCTGATCGTGATGATCTTCATGTTTTCCTCATGAATGAGGCACACAAAACTCGATACTCTATACATCCAAGAGCCGATAAAATGTATCAAGATCTACGATACTCCTACTGGTGGCCTGGCATGAAGAAAGATATCGCTATATTTGTTTCCAAGTGCCTTACATGTTCCAAAGTGAAAGTTGAACATCAAAGACCTTCAGGACTTCTTATCCAACCCGAAATACCTGTATAGAAGTGGGAAAATATAACCATGGATTTCATTACCTGGTTACCTCGCACCTCCAATGGGTATGACACCATTTAGGTTATCATTGATCGTCTCACCAAATCAGCTCATTTCATCCCTATCCGCGAGGACTTCAAAAATGAGAAATTAGCTCGTATCTATATCAATGAAATCGTAAGCCATCATGGTGTACCCTTAAGTATCATATCAGATCGAGACGGCCGTTTAACTTCGCGAACATGGCAAGCCGTGCAATCTGCTATGGGTACACGTCTAGATCTAAGCATTGCCTTTCACCCTCAAACCGATGGCCAATATGAGCGTACCATACAAACCCTTGAAGACATGTTACGAGCATGTGTTATAGACTTCAAAGGTAATTTGGACACTCACCTACCATTGGTTGAATTCTCATACAACAATAGTTATCATTCAAGCATCGGCATGGCTCCTTTCAAAGCTTTATATGGTCGTAAATGCCGATCTCTTGTATGTTAGCACGAAATTGGTGAAGCGCAAATCACTAGTCCCGAGTTAATTCAAGAAACGACTGACAAAATTCTTCTGATTCCTAATAATCTTCTAGCAGCTCAAAGTCGTCAAAAGAGTTACGCTGATAAGCGGCATAAGCCCTTGGAGTTTTGTGTTGGTGATCGAGTACTTTTGAAAGTATCACCGTGGAGGGGAGTGGTTCGTTTTGGACAAAAGGGCAAGCTAGCACCATGCTATGTGGGACCATTCAAGATACTCGAAAGAGTAGGTCCTGTAGCATACAAACTTGACCTACCAGAAGAACTTAACAGAATTCATCCCACATTTCACGTATCAAACTTGAAAAAGTGTCTCGCCGACGAAAATATTCATATCCCTTTAGAGGATATTCAAATTGATGAATCAATGCACTTCGTTGAAATTCCAGTAGAAATCATGGATTTTGGTGAAAAACGTTTAAGGCGAAGTCGTATTCCTATAGTCAGGGTGCATTGGGAATCAAACCGAGGACCTGAGTTTACTTGGGAACGTGAAGACTCAATGCGCAAGAAATACCCGCATCTTTTTCCAGTTATGCCTACTACTTAAATTTTGCGACGAAATTTCAAAAAGTAGGGGATACCGTAGCATCCGTGTAATTCGGATTTCAAAACCCGCCCCGTTTAATAATGAGTATTTTTTCTTGTTTTGTTTTTGTAAGCTTATGGTCACTAAAAATAAAAATTATGTTATAATAATAATAATAATAATACTAATAATAATAACTACTAAAACTTGTATATATATATATATATATATTATATAAAAAATAGGGGAATCTGCTAGAGTCGAACCCGGGTCTAAAGGGGAGACACACACACCAAACACCACTCTGCTACCCGCACACTTGTGCATTGAAAGGAAAACAAGTATGTATTATGTTGTAGCACCCGCAAAAATAACCTGCAACAACTCCTGTGAAAGAATGAGTAACCGCTCATATTTAAACATAACATCTTTATGATCTTTGAAACTGTTAAATCATTTTCAAAAATCGCAATCAAGCATCAATCAAAGCCGTTTTCAGTTATTAATCATTAACCCATAATTTAAGTTTTAACCGACACCTTTCCTGACTATAAGAACCACTATATAATTGACCCTTTCACTTATCAGAACTTGCTCCCACCTCTTTACTTTCTCTCTAACCTCTGTGCCCCATATTGTTGTCGTCGGAAAAACCTTTTCCGGAGATGATCGCCGGAATTAAGTGAGTCTCGATTGTCTGTTGGTATGAATTCTAAACTTTTTTCCATTAGTTCTATTTAAATCGCTCATTTAATCTAACGCAGCGAAACCGTAAAAAAAATCTTGATTCTCCAAAACTGGTTCAGTGATGATATAAATGTAGAAGATGACTCCCAGTTAGTAAACAAATGAATTGTTAATTGGATTTTTAAACAGGTTAGACACACAGTCCAGTGGTGGACTGTGTGCATAAATATCACGCACTACCCGAGTTCGAATCCCCACTCACCACCGTCTTTCTGAATAAGATGCTTATTTTTCTAAATTAAACTAAAGCATTTTTTAGTAAGTGAGTAGATACAATATAACTTCAGTCTATAAAGGGTTAGACACCCAGCCCAGTCTATAAAGGGTTAGACACCCAGCCCAGTTGGTTGGGGTTGGGTGCAAGATAGCATGGTGAATGCGGGTTCGATCCTCCGTGTGTGTGGCGGGTTGTTTGATTTAAAACCTTTTTAAATATATTACTTTCTGAATAGGACTAACAAGAGTATAAATTTAATTAAAATCTTAATGCTAACGGGTTAGACACGTAGCTAAGTTGGAAGAGCTGCGTGCACGTGAACGGAAGGTCTCAGGTTTGAATCCCACCCCACGCGTATAAATTCACATCAAACCGGTCAGCTTCTTCCCTCTGTCAGTCATGACAGAATTTTTTTTTACTATTTTTTTAATTCATTTTTTTCTTTTTATCAGCACTGTTCATATATATACTTTTAGTTTTAAAAAAAATAAAAAATGATACAAGTTCGAAGGATACAGAATCTCCATAAAAACCACCAAAATAACCTTAAAATTTAACAAAAATGAGTAATAAAAAATATAATAATAATAAAATACAATATATTAATTGGTTTATATTTATCATATTATTATTTTAGGTTAGTATTTCATTCGTCGTTCAAAATCCTCAATTCGTGCGCATCTTTCAACAATCAAGAAAACGCACCCACTATGAGTGAATATTTACAGATTCCCTTTTTATTCATGTTTTGGGGTGTATCATGTGTCGTACAAGTTTTATTTATTTAAACACTTGTGCTAACATCATTTCGTGATCAAAGGTGTATATTTGTTTGTGTGGTTATGTGTGATTACATTTTATCGTTTCAGTGCAATCATTCATTAGGCCCATCAGTTCCTCGTGGGATACGAGTTGAGCATCAGGTGCCTCATTAGATCGGCTCCGTTTGATTGAGCCTTTATCTCAAGTTTCATCATTTATCATGTCATATGTTCATTATGGATGTTATTTGGTTTGTGATGGTTTATATATACCCATGCTCACTTATGATTCATGCACAAAATGGGAAGCCGAAACTGCCAAAAATAGTATAAGCAATGCCGTTATAAGCTAAAATCTTTACAATTTCTGATCATGTAAATAGAAGGAAAAAAATAGAAAAAATGAGATTGATTGAAAAAGTAGACAAGGCCTATGGAATCTCCCATGGAGATGGTGACTCTTATTGAGAATCCATCTAGGATAAGTTGAAAAATTGCTTAAATATCGAAGCCCACGTTGTTGCTCTCGGGGATGGTGACTCTGGTTGAGACAGCCTCTAGGTTAGATGTGCAAAAAGAAATCAAGTACTCAAAAGAAAGAAAAAAAATCAAAAGAGGAAATAATTTACTTGATTTTAACTCTTTTGATTTTGGTATAAAACGGTTAGGAAATTAGTCAAATGATTCGTTCCTTTTGTTCCATAAGCTTGAGGTGGGATTACGTGTACTGTGTTTGCAGATTGTGTCACACCCCAGATTTCCAACCCCGAAATCCAAACACCGGTGGGCCCGGATGGGGAGTATCATGACAACAGTTGATACGTCATAGTCAATTAAACGTGGCACAGCGGAAGTCTTGGAGTAAAATTATTATTACAAACCGAATGTTCGAAAATACAAAATAATATACAAGCTTTTAATAGAAGATCCACAGGCGGATCATAGAATGTACAAGAAAGAATATAAAACAGACTTTAGACAGATCTAAGGGTTTACAAGAATCCTCTTATTCTCTACCAAGCAGCTTCCGGCTTAATTTCGGGTTGTACCTGCAGATTAGTCTTTGGAGGATACGTCAGCTTACGCTGGTAAATACACCCAACTGATTCATTTTGAAAATATTAAAAATGATTTCAAGTGCAAATGGCACAAAATCTTTTATCATCTTAGGAAGGTTAACCATGCAATGGACCATGCAATAATAATTTACCATATCCCAAGCTCTTATAGGGGAAACAAGTTGAGAGTATTTACCTGAGATTGCTTTCTTCTTTTATTTTTAAATAACTCAGCCGTATACAAAAGTACCGAGTGCAGATAGCTTTTACCGAGAAGGCTCTAGTCTGGATTATGGCATAAACTAGCCAATTAAATACTAACGGTTGTATAAACTGAATAGTGTACATGATCATTACGTATAACGCTTGATTAAATGATGATCAGATAGAATGTAGTTTAAACCCAACAAGTACTTGACTTGTATAATATGGGTAAACTATAAACATTCTGGATTTGAACTTAAAATGATAAGGTTAAACCCGTTACGGTTGAATTCTGTAAAATAGTCACATATACGTTACTGTGCGCATAATAGCGATATCGGGTAACCAGATAAGTTATGGACAAGTTCTATATGCCATTATACTTTAAATAAGTTAAGATATCAGTAGGATATCAACTTCTATGCCCGTTGAGATTTTAAAACGAAATTACGCCTTATAGGGGTATTTCGGTAATTTCGTATCGTATAAAAAAAACTTAAATAAAATTTAAATTTATGATCATGAGTATTCTGGAAAAATAATTTATTTATGATATAATATCAGTAGGATATCAAATATATGTGTATTTTAACTTTTATGACCAAACTATGCACCGAAGGGGCATTTTGGTCATTTTACACATAGTTTATAAATTATTTGGGATTCTGAGTTTATAGTAAGTACCAACTATAAATATGTTTAAAATAAGTTTTAAATTCAGTAGGTAACAAGTCTTGGTCCACTAATATGGTTTAAAACCATACTATGCGCCGAAACGGCGTTTATGTCATAAAGTGACGTCTTTAAGCGACGTTTATGAAAACTGATGTTTGGATCAGATTAAAATGTTTAAAATATGTTAATTAATATAACATATCGTTAAGTAAGTGATTTATCTCGAAAAGCTTTGATTAAAACTATTTTATAAGCCACATGGGCTAAAACCGTCATTTACCGACATAGTTTAAAGACTTGTTTAAAAAAACTCAGTTTATAACTTGGTTTAATATCCCAAATAATCCTACTTATGATATTACATCAGTAGGAAACTCAATTTCAAGTTTATTATCATTAAAACCTTGTTTTGTTCAAAAAGGGCATTTTGGTCAAAGATGGCATAATTATGGAACTTGCGCATAAAATTGGATTCTGATTATGATCATGTAATATAACCTTAGAGGGTTATGCTATATTATATTATGATCATAATGCAACTTTAGATCAGTGGGTAACTATTCTAAATCGGGTCAGAATCGAAAGTCAAAGTAGAAGTCAAACCTTGCGATTTTCGGTTGCGAACTGACCCTAGAACTGGAATTGACGAGCCGAAATGTTCATACATGTTATAATAATTATTACCAACTTGTTTCAATGTCAAACCAGGTTTCATAACATATATAAGATCAATTTATGATTTTTCCGAAAAATGGCATGTTTGACTTTTTAATATCATAACTTTGACCCGTCAATTGGTCTAGCAAACGTGATCTTCAGGAGGTGCCCTTTACAGGGACTAACACCTACTTATTATGATCACTTAGCCATATTCATTTTGAACAATGGCTAGACCATAATGGTCCTAACTGAAAGTCAAGGCGTTTTACAAAAACGCTTGACTTTTGACTATAAAAGCCGATAAACGAAAATGCAAGATCAAGGAACACTTACTAGAGGTTCTTACAATGCAAGAGAGCTAAGTTGGATGCTCCTTTCAACTAGGAACTTCCAGAGGAGGGGGAAGAGTTATGATTTAGAAAGGTGCAAGTTCAAATGGTGAACTTGATCACCTATTTATAGTTGGAGAGCTCAAAGGAGGTGAAGCCAGGTGTCTAGGGGTGTAAGAAGAAGCTTACAAGTGTCCCAAAAGGTGGCATAGCTGATTAGGAAGGTCATGGTTTTGATTTAATGGTTTTGGAGCTTTGCTTGGGCTCCAAAACAAACTTTCTGTTGCAGGTCTGTTCTCGCGGGGCGCGAGAGACACAGGTCGGGTCTCTCGCGGCCCGCGACCGCCCCTATTTCAGTTTTAAAATTTGAAACTTTGGCCCCTAAACTATATAAAGCTTATAAAAATGATTATAAATACTATTTTGGCACTTTTAGACCTCCGTAGCCAATACTTGGCATACCCGGGATTATGCCCGGGCATTATTGAGCTCTCGGTTCGTTAAAAGGTCACTCAGAGGTATAAATTAACATGTTGACACTTTTAATCCCTGCAATATCCAACTTTCACATATTTACAGAATTGAACTCTCTCGTCCAACAAACGGTACGTATGAGAGTTAGGACTTCACAAAGGATCACTCAGAGACTTATCACAAGCACGTTGACTCCGATGTCACTCAGAGGTTAGGCATGTTGACGTATTAGTTACTCAGAGGCCAAGTTTCAAGCATGTTGACATATCAGTCACTCAGAGGCTAATGATTTAAGCATGTTGACGTATCAGTCACTCAGAGGCTATTATTTATGCATGTTGACATCAGTTCGTCACTCAGAGGCTCAATCTTAAGCATGTTGACGCCTTTAGTCCTTATTGGTCTTTAACAGACAATTATATAAAATACAACACGTGTCACTATACTATTGGACACGATTTTATAGGGTGTTACATCCTCACCCCCTTAAAAGAAATCTCGACCTCGAGATTTTATTCAAAAAGATGGGGGTATTTTTGTCGCATAGTGGACTCAACCTCCCATGTATACTCAGGACCTCTAAAAGCGTCCCACTTAACCTTTACTATAGGTATCATCTTTCTTCGGAGCTTCTTAACCTGTCAATCCTCGATCGAAATTGGTTTCTCAATGAATCTCAGGTTTTCATTAATTTGCACCTCATTGTGCGACATTACTAGCGACTCATCGGCTAGACATTTCTTAAGATTAGATATGTGGAATACATCATGGATTCCATTAAGCTCCCCTGACAACCTGAGCTTATAAGCTATAGTGCTGACACATTCGATTATCTCGAAGGGTCCTATATATCTAGGGCTTAACTTGCCCTTCTTTCCAAAACGCATCACACCTTTCCAGGGTGATACTTTTAGCATGACCTTGTCCCCTACTTGGAACTTAAGAGTTTACGCCTCTTGTCAGCATAGCTCTTCTGCCTATGCCTGGCAGCTTTGAGACGATCACGGATTTTCATAATCTTTTCCGTGGTCTCCAGGACAATCTCAGGTCCTGACAGTTGGGCCTCCCTAACTTCTGCCCCACATACGGGAGTTCTACATTTTCTCCCATACAAGGCCTCAAAAGGAGCAGCCTTGATGCTTGTATGATAGCTATTATTGTAGGAGAATTCTATTAGGGGTAAGTGGTCATCCCAACTTCCGCCTAGATCAATCACACATGCCCTGAGCATATCTTCCAGTGTTTAAATAGTACGCTCACTTTGACCATCAGTCTGCGGATGGTAAGTCGTACTAAAATTTAATCGTGTGCCTAACGATTGTTGGAAACTTTTCCAAAAGTGAGATGTGTATCTAGTATCTCTATCGGATACAATAGATACTGGCACACCGTGTAGGGACACTATCTTGTCCACATACAACTTAGCCAATTTATCTAAATTATATGTCTCTTTAATTGGCAAGAAGTGAGCTGACTTAGTCAGTCTATCCACTATGACCCAAATAGTGTCCTTACCACTTTTGGTCTTTGGTAACTTGGTAATCAAATCCATAGTTACCATTTCCCATTTCCAAGTGAGAATTTCAAATTGTTGTAGAAGTCCTGACGGTTTCTGATGTTCAGCCTTAACTTTCGAACACGTCAGACACTTAGATACATAAGTGGCTATGGATTTCTTCAAACCCATCCACCAATAATTTTTCTTCAAATCTTGATACATCTTGTCACCACCCGGGTGAACAGAGTATCTTGAATTATGCGCTTCCTGGAGGATTAGATCTCTAAGCCTCCAAAGATCGGAACCCAAATTCTATCATTAAATCTTAGGATTCCGTCATTTCCAGGCGTTAACTGATCCACAATCCGCCTAATCCCACATTAGGGATATTAACCTCTAACAAGGCTTGCTTCTGCGCATCTAATAGCTTCTCACTTAAACTATTTCTGAGCTCAATGCTCTTAGCGTTAATCCTTATAGGTTTCACCTTCTCCTTGCGACTTAAGGCATCGGCAACTACATTTGCCTTGCCTGGATGGTAGTGAATCTCGCAATCATAATCATTAAGAGTTTCCATCCGACGGCGTTGTTGCATGTTCAATTCTTTCTGATTGAATAGATGCTGGAGACTTTTATGGTCTGTGTATATAACACACTTTGTGCCATACAAGTAATGTCTCCACAGTTTTAGTGCAAATACAACAGCACCCAGTTCCAAATCATGGGTGGTGTAATTCCTTTCATGCACCTTTAGTTGTCGTGATGCATAGGCAATTACCTTACCATTTTGCATTAGCACACAGTCCATACCAGTGTTCAAAGCATCACAATAGACAACAAAGTTCTCAATACCCTCGGGTAGAGATAATATAGGAGCGTTGCTCAGCTTGTATTTAAGAATTTCAAAAGATTCTTGTTGATTTGGACCCCAATTATACTTAATATTCTTACGGGTTAAGGAAGTTAAAGGAGTGGCTATTCTTGAAAAGTTCTCAATGAACCTCCTATAATAACCGGCCAATCCCAAGAAACTACGAACCTCTGTTAGGGTCTTGGGCACTTCCCAACTTATTATAGCCTCAATTTTGGCGGGATCCACTTGGCGCTCACTTACCATGTGTCCAAGAAATTGGACTTCTCTAAGCCAAAATTCACATTTAGAGAACTTCGCATAAAGTTTCTCTTGCCTTAATTATTCTAGGATGCACCAAAGATGTTTCTCGTTATCATCTTGATTACGAGAATAGATAAGTATGTCATCTATGAAGACAATGACAAACTTATCCAAATATGGCTTGAAGACTCTATTCATGAGATCAATGAATGCTGTTGGTGCATTTGTGAGCCCAAAAGGCATCACTAAGAATTCAGAATGACCATAGCGGGTCCTGAAGGTTGTCTTAAGAACATCTTCATTTTTAACCATCAGTTGATGATATCCTGATCTCAAATCTATCTTAGAAAAATAACTAGCCCCTTGAAGCTGATCGAATAAGTCATCGATCCTGGGCAGAAAATATCTATTCTTGATGGTTAGCTTGTTCAGCTCCCGGTAGTCGATGCACATTCGCATCGAACCGTCTTTCTTTTTCACAAAAAGGATAGGAGCTCCCCAAGGTGAGGAACTAGGCTGAATAAAGCCTTTCTCTAAGAGTTCGTCTAGTTGAACTCTTAGCTCATTCATTTTGGTTGGAGCTAGCCTATATGGGGCTCTTGCTAAGGGTGCCGCTCCTGGTATGATATCTATTCTGAACTCCACTTGTCTATCTGGGGAGGCCTGGTAATTCTTCAGGGAAAACATCAGGATACTCCGAGATAATTGGTAGGTCTTTAATGCTTAATTTAGGCTCATTGATGGTTACTTGTGTCATGTAGACGACACAACCTCTTCTCAAACACTTGGATGCCTTAAATAACGACACTTTGTCTGGCAGTCCATAGTGTGAGTCGCCAAGGATGGTGATCATTTCACCAGATGGGGTCTTAATCTCGATGAGCTTTTTATCGCATGCAATGCGGGCTTGGTTATGAGATAACCAATCCATGCCTAAGACAACATCGAACCCTGCCAATTTCATTGTCAAAAGAGAGATAGGGATGGAATGATTCTTAATGGATATAGAGCATCCATCAAGAATGGAAGAAGCAGTTTCTAAGGTTCCATCGGCGAGTTCTATCTCAAAAATTTTATCTAGAGTTTTTATGTGTAAATTTAATAGTTTACTAAACTTATGATCAACAAATGATTTATCCACACCCGAATCGAAAAGAACTCTAGCATAAATATCATTAATGGGGAAAGTACCTGTTATGACGTTATTTTCATTAACAGCTTCCTTAGCAGTTAGTCGAAAGGCGCGTGCATTCCCCTTCTTGGCCTCTCTAGTCTTTGGATTATTATTCCTCGAATTCTTAGGGCAACTACTTGCAATGTGCCCTTTTTCATGGCAGATATAGCATATAGCATCTTTAAGGTCTCTACAATCTTGGGTCTTATGCCCCCTTCTTTTACATATGCCACAAGGTCTAGCTTGTGGGTGAGGATTACACTTTCCCCAGTGTCTTCGGTTGCAAGTCTTACAGAATGGCATCACAACCGACTTGCTTTGGTTCCCTTTGAACCCGAACCTCCCTTTATTTTTCTTATTAAATCTATGGGAGTTGTCTTCCTCTCTATTCCTTTCCAGTCAGTTTCAGGCTTGACTGACTTCTGCCTCACTATATCAAGGGTGAGGGAGAGAGATAGGTCAACAGCAGACGTATAAGTACTAGGCTGAGTAGCCTTTACCATGCCCTTAATCTCGGGCGCTAATCCATGTATAAAACACGCAATGCGTTTGGATTCAGGGGTAATTAAATAGGAAACTAACCTAGATAGGGAATTGAAATCGGAAACATATTTCTGACAATCTAGGTTTTTCATGGAAAGAGACAAGAAGTCTGTCTCTATTTTCTCCACCTCATGGGTTGGGCAGTAAGTTTCCTTTACAAGGTCCACAAACTTGGACCATCCCAGATTATACAGGTATACCTTACCTGTTGACTGAATCATGGCCTTCCACCATGTTAGGGCATCGCCCTTAAAGGACTATGATACGTACTTGACCACATCCTTTTCCGCACAGCCGCTGATGTCTACTATAGTCTCCATCTCATCCAGCCACTTTAAGGCTTCTACGGCTCCTTTTTTCCCATTAAAGTCTCGGGGTTTACAGGAGACAAAGTATTTATAGGTACACCCGTCTTTAGCAGAACGGGACCTATCAGCAAAGTCTGCTATCCTTGGTTCACTCTTCGCATTTGAAGAGTGAACAGAGCTCTCTTTATGAGCTGAAGATGGTGGAATAGATAGGGGTCTAGAGCGAGTGGCACTCGGCTCTTTTAGCCTTTCTATGGCTGTACTCATAGCCCTTTCCACAACCACATCAATTCGAGCTTGGAAATCATTATCATTATTTATGGCTATATTTTCGGCGTCTTTGACGTTCCGATGGCTACTTTGTGCCTCATTAGAATTAGCCATTCTTCAAAGCTTTTGTTCTATATACCAAATAAAATTTCTCTTAGCCATGGTATAATAACCATATCGGCTTTTAATCATCGGATATAAGAAAATCCACTGCCTATACTAGTGTGAATAACATCACAACTCTTAGGCTTAACATATCTATATTTGGCCTAGGTCTTAATAGGACCGTCATAGGCAATTTACAATTTGGACGAAGTCCATATATTATTAGACAGGGGATTGCAATGTCACAACTGTCATTTGTCATACAGACAATTATACATAAGTCATAAGCATGTCCCTTAATGGACATATTAATTGGGCACATTGGCCGGTCACATTGGACATAATATATATGGCACTTAGGCCTGTCACTAATGGACATATAATAGTGCACATACGCATAATATCGCTAATGGATAATTATCATCGCACTGATGATAGTAGCCGGGATCGAATCGAGCACATGGGCTTTAAAGAATAGATTTTAACCCGAAGGGTGAACATCACTAATGGATGTTTGATTATCATCACACTGATGATAGTAGCCGGGATCAAATAGATCACATAGGCTTTATAGAATAGATCATAACCCGAAAGGGTAATACATCACTAATGGATGTTTAATCACCGCACTGGTGATAGTAGCCGGGATCACACAGATCACAAAGGCTATATAACTGAGGTCAAATAGTTCACAAGGGTTATATAAAATACATCTCTAATGGATGTTCAATCACCGCACTGGTGATATTAGCCGGGATCACACAGATCACAAGGGCTTTTTAGCCGAGATCAAATAGATCACAAAGGCTATATAACCGGGATCAAATAAATCATAAGGGTTATATAAAATACATCTCTAATGGATGTTCAATCACCGCACTGGTGATATTAGCCGGGATCACACATATCACAAGGGCTTTTTAGCCGGGCTAAAATAGATCACAAAGACTATATAACCGGGATCAAATAAATCACAAGGGTTATATAAAATACATCTCTAATGGATGTTCAATCACCGCACTGGTGATATTAGCCAGGATCACACAGATCATAAGGGCTTTTTAGCCGGGATCAAATAGATCACATGCTATATAACCTGGATCAAATAGATCACAAGAGTTATATAAAATACATCTCTAATGGATGTTTAATCACCGCACTGGTGATATTAGCCGGGATCAAACAGATCACAAGGGCTTTTTAGCCGGATCACACAGATCACAAAGGTTATATAACCGGGATCAAATAGATCACAAGGGTTATATAAAATACATCTCTAATGGATGTTCAATCACCACACTGGTGATATTGGCCGGGATCACATAGATCACAAGGGCTTTTTAGTCGGGATCAAATAGATCACAAAGGCTATATAACCGGGATCAAATAGATCACAAGGGTTATATAAAATACATCTCTAATGGATGTTTAATCACCGCATTGGTGATATTAGCCGGGATCAAATAGATCACAAAGGCTATATAACCGGGATCAAATAGATCATAAGGGTTATATATAATACATCTCTAATGGATGTTTAATCACCGCACTGGTGATTTTAGCCAGGATCAAACAGATCACAAAGGCTATTTAGCCGGGATCACACAGATCACAAAGGCTATATAAACGGGATTAAAATAGATCACAAAGGTTATATTTTAATACATCTCTAATGGATGTTTTATCACCGCACTGGTGATACTAGCCGGGATCACACAAATCACAAAGGCTTTTAAGCCAGGACCACACAGGTCACAAAGGCTATATAACCGCGATCAAAATAGATCACAAAGGTTATATTTTAATACATCTCTAATGGATGTTTTATCACCACACTGGTGCTACTAGCCGGGATCACACAGATCACAAAGGCTTTTAAGCCGGGCTCACACAGGTCACAAAGGCTACATAACCGGGATCAAAATAGATCACAAAGGTTATATTTTAATACATCTCTAATGGATGTTTTATCACCGCACTGGTGATACTAGCCGGGATCACACAGATCACAAAGGCTTTTAAGCCGGGACCACACAGGTTACAAAGGCTATATAAGGTTAGGACATAGTCTATAACCTTGAAGGCTAGTGTATTATTCCTCAAGTCACACTACCAAGAGTATGCACATTACTTGAATGTTAACATAAGAGGATCTTGATGGTTGATTATAAGTCCGGGTCACATTGACCTTAATGACTTGGAGGCTTGAACTTAGTCCATCACCTCTAGATAGAAGGATAACTTCCCTTAACTATCTTATATATTTGGCCAAATATGTGGTTTGAGCCACTTGGCAAAACAAAACCATTAAAATCTTTTTGGAATTATATCACAGAGCATAAATTTTGAATAAAATCGAGACGCTCGTTTTCAAGAGGATGAATACATATATATAATTCCAAAAGTACTTCATTAAATTTTTCATATGAAATTACAATACTTGAAACAAATAAATGAAACTAATTGTCCATGCAAGGACTAAAAGAAACAAAATGTCCACGCGGGGACTAAAGAAATAATGTCCACGCAGGGACTACATATAATAGAAAAAGACTTCACTCGTCTTTCTTTCCCTTGACAAGTTTGGAGAGTTTCTTGAAGAACTTATTTGTCTTCTTCTCCGTTTTCTCCGCCTGCTGCTGCATTTCTTTCATTCTCTCTAAGGCCTCATTAATGGCCTCAAGGGGTGGCGGAGGTTGTGGTTGGGGTTGTGGTTGTGGCATAACCGGATACTGGTACCCATAAGTTGGATATCCAGTCGGTGGATAAGTAGGTGGGAAAGGAGACGGGTAAAGTGCATTGTGTATAACCGCCTGCATGTATGGGTCTTACGACCACGCTTGATAGTCTACCGGTGTAGACGGATTAAATAGATCATATCCAAACGTGTCTGGGTACGTGGGAATTGGGTTAGTATAACCCGTTGGTGGTGGTTTAATAACAGGTGTTGGTGTTGGTTCCACTATAGGTGGAATATTAGAGGGTCCACCCATTTGTGGGTCCTCTTGAATGGTGGGGTAAGAATTGGGCAAAGGTGGCAGCGATCCCGACCTTTGTCTGGCACGTACTGACATACGTGCTCCACGCTTCCTCCTTGGTGGCTCAGGTGGTTGTTGAGGTTGGTCCACGGGTTCCATGTGGACATCTTCTTGAACTGGGAGTGGTTGAGAGTGATGGGAAGGTGTGTGGGCAAAGGTGAATTGATTCCAGTATTGGTCCCACTCGTTAGGACCTTGGTAGGGCGATCCGGCATACGAGTTTGAATCGCTCGAAATTTCAATGGAATGCACATTTGATCCCGACGGTGGCATCTCCGGGTCGGAGTCCTCGTCCATAGGATGTGGCTCGTCCAACTGATTTTGATCGGCTGGAGGCGTGTTTAAGTAATGGTTGGGTTTAAACTCTTCATGGTAGGAGTGATGAGAATGGGAATGGTGAGAATGATAGGAATGGTGTGAGTGGTAAGAATTTTGGGAATGTGAGGGCGAGTGTCTATTAGAGACGAAACGTCTCGCTGGTTGCCATGGAGACGAATCTCCTGATTCTTGATATACATCTGAATTATGAGGTTGAGGAATACGCCCCGATGGTCCTCCCCTCATTGGACCTTTTCCTCGTCCACTTTGTCCTCGTACACGTGGCGGCATTTTCCTGTTAGTAAAATCAATTCAAAAACATACTAATAACTTAACAATGAAATGAGTAATCATAGGCCAATGCCTAGACTTGGAAGTCTAAGGAATGTGCTCGTATAAGTTTGAGACTAAACACAAAAGGCTAGTGTTTAATTCTCTCAAACGTTGGCTCTGATACCAACCCTGTCACACCCTGGATTTGCAACCCCAAAATCCAAACACCGGTGGGCCCGGGTGGGGAGTATCGTGACAACAGTTGATAACGTCATAGTCAATTAAATGTGGCACAGCAGAAGTCTTGGAGTAAAATTACTATTACAAACCGAATGTTCGAAAATACAAAATAATATACAAGCTTGTAATAGAAGATCCACAGGCGGATCATAGAATGTACAAGAAAGAATACAAAACAGACTTTAGGCAGATCTAAGGGTTTACAAGAATCCTCTTATTCTCTACCGAGCAACTTCCGCCTTAATTTCGTGTTGTACCTGCAGATTAGTCTTTGGAGGATACGTCAACTTACGCTGGTAAATACACCCAACTGACTCATTCTGAAAATATTAAAAATGATTTCAAGTGCAAACGGCACAAAATCTTTTATTATCTTAGGAATGTTAACCATGCAATGGACCATGCAATAATAATTTACCATATCCCATGCCCATATAGGGGAAATAAGTTGAGAGTATTTACCTGAGATTGCTTTCTTCGTTTATTTTTAAATAACTCAGACGTATACAAAAGTACCGAGTGCAGATAGCTTTTACCGATATGGGTAAACTATAAACATTCTGGATTTTGAACTTAAAATGATAAGGTTAAATCCGTTACAGTTGAATTCCGTAAAATAGTCACATATACGTAACTGTGCGCATAATAGCGATATCGGGTAACCGGATAAGTTATGGACAAGTTCTATATGCCATTATACTTTAAATAAGTTAAGATATCTGTAGGATATCAACTTTTATGCCCGTTGAGGTTTTAAAACGAAATTATGCCTTATAGGGGCATTTCGGTAATTTCGTATCGTATAAAAAGAACTTAAAAAAATTTAAGTTTATGATCATGAGTATTCTGGAAAAATAATTTATTTATGATATAATATCAGTAGGATATCAAATATATGTGTATTTTACCTTTTATGACCAAACTACGGACCGAAGGGGCATTTTGGTCATTTTACACATAGTTTATAAATTATTTGGGATTCTGAGTTTATAATAAGTACCTACTGTAAATATTTGCAAAATAAGTTTTAAATTCAGTAGGTAACAAGTCTTGGTCCTTGGTTTAAAACCATATTATGCGCTGAAACGACGTTTATGTCGTAAAGTGACGTCTTTAAGCGATGTTTATGAAAACTGATGTTTGGATCAGATTAAAATGTTTAAAATATGTTAATTAATATAACATATCGTTAATTAAGTGATTTATCTCGAAAAGATTTGATTAAAACTATTTTATAAGCCACAGGGGCTAAAACCGTCATTTATCGACATAGTTTAAAGACTTGTTTAAAAAAACTCAGTTTATAACTTGGTTTAATATCCCAAATAATCCTACTTATGATATTACATCAGTAGGAAACTCAATTTCAAGTTTATTATCATTAAAACCTTGTTTTGTTCAAAAAGGGCATTTTGGTCAAAGATGGCATAATTATGGAACTTGCGCATAAAATTGGATTCTGATTATGATCATGTAATATAACCTTAGAGGGTTATGCTATATTATATTATGATCATAATGCAACTTTAGATCAGTGGGTAACTATTAATCGGGTCAGAATCGAAAGTTAAAGCAGAAGTCAAACCTTGCGATTTTCGGTTGCGAACTGACCCTAGAACTGGAATTGACGAGCCCAACATGTTCATACATGTTCTAATAATTATTACCAACTTGTTTCAATGTCAAACCCACCCGGTTTAATAATGAGTATTTTTTCTTGTTTTGTTTTTGTAAGCTTATGGTCATCAAAAATAAAAATTGTGTTATAATAATAATAATAATAATAATAATAATAATAATAATAATAACCACTAAAACTTGTATATATATATATATATATATATATATATTATATAAAAAATAGGGGAATATGCTAGAGTCGAACCTGGTTCTAAAGGGGAGACACACACACCAAACACCACTCTGCTACACACACACTTGTGCATTGAAAGGAAAACAAATATGTATTATGTTGTAGCACCCGCAAAAATAACCTGCAACAACTCCTGCGAAAGAATGGGTAACCGCTCAGATTTAAACATAACATCTTTCAAAAATTACGCAATCAAGCATCAATCAAAGCCATTTTCAGTTATAAATCATTACCCCATAATTTAAGTTTTAACCGACACCTTTCCTGACTATAAAAACCACTATATAATCGACCCTTTCACTTATCAGAACTTGCTCCCACCTCTTTACTTTCTCTCTAACCTTTGTGCCCCGTATTGTTGTCGCTGGAAAAACCTTTGCCGGAGTTGATCGCCGGAATTAAGTGAGTCTCGATTCTCTGTTGATATGAATTCTAAACTTTTTCCATTTGTTCTATTTAAATCGCTTATTTAATCTAACGAAGCGAAACCGTAAAAAAAATCTTGATTCTCCAAAACTGGTTCAGTGATGATATAAATGTAGAAGATGACTCCTAGTTAGTAAACAAATGAATTGTTAATTGGATTTTTAAACAGGTTAGACACACAGTCCAGTGGTGGACTGTGTGCATAAATATCACGCACTACCCGAGTTCGAATCCCCACTCACCACCGTCTTTCTGAATAAGATGCTTATTTTTCAAATTTAAACTAAAGCATTTTTAGTAAGTGAGTAGATACAATATAACTTCAGTCTATAAAGGGTTAGACACCAAGCCCAGTTGGTTGGGGCTGGGTGCAAGATAGCATGGTGAATGCGGGTTCGATCCTCCGTGTGTGTGGCGGGTTGTTTGATTTAAAACCTTTTTAAATATATTAATTTCTGAATATGACTAAAAAGAGTATAAATTTAATTAAAATCTTAATGCTAACGGGTTAGAGACATAGCTCAGTTGGAAGAGCTGCGTGCACGTGAACGGAAGGTCTCAGGTTTGAATCCCACCCCACGCGTATAAATTCACATCAAACCGGTCGGCTTCTTCCCTCTATCAGTCATGACAGAATATTTTTTTACCATTTTATTTTAATCCATTTTTTTTCTTTTTATCAGCACTGTTCATATATATACTTTTAGTTTAAAAAAATAAGTAAAAATGATACAAGTTCGAAGGATATAGAATCTCCATAAAAACCACCAAAATAACCTTAAAATTTAACAAAAATCAATAATAAAAAAATATAATAGTAATAATAATAAAATAAAATATATTAATTGGTTTATATTTATCGTATTATTATTTTAGGTTAGTATTTCGTTCGTCATTCAAAATCCTCAATTCGTGCGCATCTTTCACCAATCAAGAAAACGCACCCACTATGAGTGAATCTTTACAGATTCCCTTTTTATTCATGTTTTGGGGTGTATCATGTGCCGTACATGTTTTATTATTTTAAACACTTGTGCTAACATCATTTCGTGATTAAAGGTGTATATTTGTTTGTGTGGTTATGTGTGATTACATTTTATCGTTTCAGTGCAATCATTCATTAGGCCCATCAGTTCCTCGTGGGATACGAGTTGAGCATCAGGTGCCTCATTAGATCGGCTCCGTTTGATTGAGCTTTGATCTCAAGTTTCATCATTTATCATGTCATGTGTTCATTATGGATATTATTTGGTTTGTGATGGTTTATCTATACCCATGCTCACTTATGATTCATGCACAAATTTTTATTTAAACAACTAATATAACGAATGTTTAAACGTTTTACTTAGATTCACTCGGGCGCTTTTGTTGACCCAAAACTTTTGTTTTACGCATGGTACAGGTGAACAAGCTGAAGAAAGAAACACATAGGGATGGCCTTAGAAGATTAAAGAAAACTATTATGTTCTGAACAATGTTTTGGTCTTATTTGTGCTTGTATGACTCAACGTGTTTTGAATATTTGAAGTTTTAATTTCAATTTAATAAATATGAAACTTATTAGTAAATTTCATGAGCTTTGGTGATAACCCAATTATGCCCCGACTTTTATTTCCGCTGCGAGTCGGGGTGTGACAATGTTGGTTGATAGGTTGGTGTTTTATTTGTCGCTTCTGTTCGTGTGTGACAGTTGAGACTTGTTTGCTAAGCGTGTTCGGATTGGAGGTCATGGGTGGAATTGACTGGCACATTGACAATCTTGCATATCAACTAAATCGTTTCACTTGTATAGTTTATATTTTATTTAATTCTTTTTCTGCTTTTATTATTGTTTAGTAGTGAGTCTCCTCATCCTTGCATTAGGGACAATGCAAAATTTAAGTGTGGGGATGGTAGAGTAGTTGTCATAGAGTAGTTTTAATTTATTTGAAAAAAGAATTTAAAAATCAGAAAATGTCTTTTGAAGAAGAAGTTTTCAAAATAATAAACGGAAAATGATAGAAAAGTAGAGTTTTTATTCGTTTTCAAACAATGATAATATGAGGTAATAAAAGGTTGAGTTTGTGTCTAACTTGAGATATGTGAGTACGCACGATTCGGTTCTTAGTTTCTTTGAGATTAATATACCTTAATTGTCGATCTACTAGTCGGTACTCATCTAGGAAAAATGGAAAGCCGAAACTGCCAAAAATAGTATAAGCAATGCCGTTATAAGCTAAAATCTTTAGAATTTCTGATCATGTAAATAGAAGGAAAAAAATAGAAAAAATGAGATTGATTGAAAAAGTAGACAAGGCCTATGGAATCTACCTTAGAGATGGTGACTCTTATTGAGAATCCCTCTAGGTTAAGTTGAAAATTGCTTAAATATCGAAGCCTACGTTGTTGCTCTCGGGGATGGTGACTCTGGTTGAGACAGCCTCTAGGTTAGGTATGCAAAAAGAAATCAAGTACTCAAAAGAAAGAAAAAAAATCAAAAGAGGAAAAAATTTACTTGGTTTTAACTCTTTTGATTTTGGTATAAAACGGTTAGGAAATTGGTCAAATGATTCGTTCCTTTTGTTCTATAAGCTTGAGGTGGGATTACGTGTACTGTGTTTGCTAGTGTGAGACTTTAGGTAGATTGTGTCACACCCCGGATTTCCAACCCCAAAATCCAAAAACGGGTGGGCCTGGGTGGGGAGTATCGTGACAACAGTTGATAACGTCATTGTCAATTAAACGTGGCACAACGGAAGTCTTGGAGTAAAATTACTATTACAAACCGAATGTTCGAAAATACAAAATAATATACAAGCTTGTAATAGAAGATCCACAAGCGGATCATAGAAAGAATACAAAACAGACTTTAGGCAGATCTAAGGGTTTACAAGAATCCTCTTATTCTCTACCGAGGAGCTTCCGCCTTAATTTCGTGTTGTACCTTCAAATTAGTCTTTGGAGGATACGTCAGCTTACGCTCGTAAATACACCCAACTGACTCATTTTGAAAATATTAGAAATGATTTCAAGTGCAAACGGCACAAAATCTTTTATTATCTTAGGAAGGTTAACCATGCAATGGACCATGCAATAATAATTTACCATATCCGAAGCCCATATAGGGGAAATAAGTTGAGAGTATTTACCTGAGATTGTTTTCTTCTTTTATTTTTAAATAACTCAGCCGTATATAAAAGTACCGAGTGCAGATAGCTTTTACCGAGAAGCCTCTAGTCTGGATTATGGCATAAACTAGCCAATTAAATACTAACGGTTGTATAAACCGAATAGTGTACATTATCATTACGTATAACGCTTGATTAAACGATGATCAGATAGAATTTAGTTTAAACCCGACAAGTACTTGACTTGTATAATATGGGTAAACTATAAACATTCTGGATTTTGAACTTAAAATGATAAGGTTAAACCCGTTACGGTTGAATTCCGTAAAATAGTCACATATACACAACTATGCGCATAATAGCGATATCGGGTAACCGGATAAGTTATGGACAAGTTCTATATGCCATTATACTTTAAATAAGTTAAGATATCAGTAGAATATCAACTTGTATGCCCGTAGAGGTTTTAAAACGAAATTATGCCTTATAGGGGCATTTCGGTAATTTCGTATCGTATAAAAAGAACTTAAATAAAATTTAAGTTTATGATCATGAGTATTCTGGAAAAATAATTTATTTATGATATCAGTAGGATATCAAATATATGTGTATTTTACCTTTTATGACCAAACAATGCACCGAAGGGGCATTTTAGTCATTTTACACATAGTTTATAAATTATTTGGGATTCTGAGTTTAAAATAAGTACCTACTGTAATATGTTTAAAATAAGTTTTAAATTCAGTAGGTAACAAGTCTTGGTCCACTAATATGGTTTAAAACCATACTATGCGACGAAACGACGTTTATGTCGTAAAGTGACGTCTTTAAGCGATATTTATGAAATCTGATGTTTGGATCAGATTAAAATGTTTAAAATATGTTAATTAATATAACATATCGGTAAGTAAGTGATTTATCTCGAAAAGATTTGATTAAAACTATTTTATAAGCCACAAGGGCTAAAACCGTCATTTATCGACATAGTTTAAAGACTTATTTAAAAAAAACTCAGTTTAAAACTTGGTTTAATATCCCAAATAATCCTACTTATAATATTACATCAGTAGGAAACTCAATTTCAAGTTTATTATCATTAAAACCTTGTTTTGTTCAAGAAGGATATTTTGGTCAAAGATGGCATAATTATAGAACTTGCGCATAAACTTGGATTCTGATTATGATCATGTAATATAACCTCAGAGGGTTATGCTATATTGTATTATGATCATAGTGCAACTTTAGATCAGTGGGTAACTAATCTAAATCGGGTCAGAATCGAAAGTCAAAGCAGAAGTCAAACCTTGCGACTTTCAGTTGCGAACTGACCCTAGAACTAGAATTGACGAGCCGAACATGTTCATACATGTTCTAATAATTATTACCAACTTGTTTAAGTGTCAAAACCCGCCCGGTTTAATAATGAGTATTTTTTCTTGTTTTGTTTTTGTAAGCTTATGGTCATTAAAAATAAAAATTATTTTATAATAAATAATAATAATAATAATAATAACCACTAAAACTTGTATATATATATATATATATATTATATAAAAAATATGGGAATCTGCTAGCGTCGAACTTGGGTCTAAAGGGGAGACACACACACCAAATACCACTCTGCTCACACGCACACTTGTGCATTGAAAGGAAAACAAATATGTATTATGTTGTAGCACCCACAAAAATAACCTGCAACAACTCCTACGAAAGAATGGGTAACCGCTCAGATTTAAACATAACATCTTTATGATCTTTGAAACTGTTAAATCATTTTCAAAAATTACGCAATCAAGCATCAATCAAAGCCGTTTTCAGTTATAAATCATTACCCCATAATTTAAGTTTTAACCGACACCTTTCCTGACTATAAGAACCACTATATAATCGACCCTTTCACTTATCAAAACTTGCTCCCACCTCTTTACTTTCTCTCTAACCTCTGTTCCCCATATTGTTGTCACCGGAAAAACCTTTGCCGGAGTTGATCGCCGGAATTAAGTGAGTCTCGATTGTCTGTTGGTATGAATTCTAAACTTTTTCCATTTGTTCTATTTAAATCGCTTATTTAATCTAACGTAGCGAAACCGTAAAAAAAATCTTGATTCTCCAAAACTGGTTCAGTGATGATATAAATGTAGAAGATGACTCCTAGTTAGTAAACAAATGAATTGTTAATTGGATTTTTAAACAGGTTAGACACACAGTCCAGTGGTGGACTGTGTGCATAAATATCACGCACTACCCGAGTTCGAATCCCCACTCACCACCGTCTTTCTGAATAAGATGCTTATTTTTCTAAATTAAACTAAAGCATTTTTAGTAAGTGAGTAGATACAATATAACTTCAGTCTATAAAGGGTTAGACACCAAGCCCAGTTGGTTGGGGCTGGGTGCAAGATAGCATGGTGAATGCGGGTTCGATCCTCCGTGTGTGTGGCGGGTTGTTTGATTTAAAACCTTTTTAAATATATTAATTTCTGAATATGACTAAAAAGAGTATAAATTTAATTAAAATCTTAATGCTAACGGGTTAGAGACATAGCTCAGTTGGAAGAGCTGCGTGCACGTGAACGGAAGGTCTCAGGTTTGAATCCCACCCCACGCGTATAAATTCACATCAAACCGGTCGGCTTCTTCCCTCTATCAGTCATGACAGAATATTTTTTTTACTATTTTATTTTAATTCATTTTTTTCTTTTTATCAGCTCTGTTCATATATATACTTTTAGTTTAAAAAAATAATTAAAAATGATACAAGTTCGAAGGATATAGAATCTCCATAAAAACCACCAAAATAACCTTAAAATTTAACAAAAATGAATAATAAAAAAATATAATAATAATAAAATAAAATATATTAATTGGTTTATATTTATCGTATTATTATTTTAGGTTAGTATTTCGTTCGTCGTTCAAAATCCTCAATTCGTGCGCATCTTTCACCAATCATGAAAACGCACCCATTATGAGTGAATCTTTACAGATTCCCTTTTTATTCATGTTTTGGGGTATATATGTGTCGTACATGTTTTATTTATTTAAACACTTGTGCTAACATCATTTCATGATCAAAGGTGTATATTTGTTTGTGTGGTTATGTGTGATTACATTTTATCGTTTCAGTGCAATCATTCATTAGGCCCATCAGTTCCTCGTGGGATACGAGTTGAGCATCAGGTGCCTCATTAGATCGGCTCCGTTTGATTGAGCCTTGATCTCAAGTTTCATCATTTATCATGTCATGTGTTCATTATGGATATTACTTGGTTTGTGATGGTTTATGTATACCCATGCTCACTTATGATTCATGCACAAATTTTTATTTAAACAACTAATACAACGAATGTTTAAATGTTTTACTTAGATTCACTCGGGCGCTTTTGTTGACCCAAAACTTTTGTTTTACGCATAGTACAGGTGAACAAGCTGAAGAAAGAAATACATAGGGATGGCCTTAGAAGATTAAAGAAAACTATTATGTTCTGAACAATGTTTTGGTTTTATTTGTGCTTGTATGACTCAACGTGTTTGAATATTTGAAGTTTTAATTTCAATTTAATAAATATGAAACTTATTAGTAAATTTCATGAGCTTTGTTGATAACCCAATTATGCCCCGACTTTTATTTCCGTTGCGGGTCGGGGTGTGACAATGTTGGTTGATAGGTTGGTGTTTTATTTGTCGCTTCTGTTCGTGTGTGACAGTTGAGAGTTGTTTGCTAAGCGTGTTCGGATTGGAGGTCATGGGTGGAATTGACTGGCACATTGACAATCTTGCATATCAACTAAATCGTTTCACTTGTATAGTTTATATTTTATTTAATTCTTTTTCTGCTTTTATTATTGTTTAGTAGTGAGTCTCCTCATCCTTGCATTAGGGACAATGCAAAATTTAAGTGTGGGGATGGTAGAGTAGTTGTCATAGAGTAGTTTTAATTTATTTGAAAAAAAAATTTAAAAATCAGAAAATGTCTTTTGAAGAAGAAGTTTTCAAAATAATAAACGGAAAATGATAGAAAAGTTGAGTTTTTATTCGTTTTCAAACAATGATAATATGAGTTAATAAAAGGTTGAGTTTGTGTCTAACTTGGGATATGTGAGTACGCTCGATTCGGTTCTTAGTTTCTTTAAGATTAATATACCTTAATTGTCAATCTACTAGTGAGTACTCATATAGGAAAAATAGGAAGCCGAAACTGCCAAAAATAGTATAAGCAATGCTGTTATAAGCTAAAATCTTTAGAATTTCTGATCATGTAAATAGAAGGAAAAAAATAGAAAAAATGAGATTGATTGAAAAAGTAGACAAGTCCTATGGAATCTCCCTTGGAGATGGTGACTCTTATTGAGAATCCCTCTAGGATAAGTTGAAAAATTGCTTAAATATCGAAACCCACGTTGTTGCTCTTGGGGATGGTGACTCTGGTTGAGACAGCCTCTAGGTTAGGTATGCAAAAAGAAATCAAGTACTCAAAAGAAAGAAAAAAAATCAAAAGAGGAAAAATTTACTTGGTTTTTAACTCTTTTGATTTTGGTTTAAAACGGTTAGGAAATTGGTCAAATGATTCGTTCCTTTTGTTCAATAAGCTTGAGGTGGGATTACGTGAACTGTGTTTGCTAGTGTGGGACTTTAGGTAGATTGTGTCACACCCGGATTTCCAACCCCAAAATCCAAACACCGGTGGGCCCGGGTGGGGAGTATCGTGACAACAGTTGATAACGTCATAGTCAATTAAACGTGGCACAACGGAAGTCTTGGAGTAAATTACTATTACAAACCGAATGTTCGAAAATACAAAATTATATACAAGCTTGTGATAGAAGATCCACAGGCGGATCATAGAATGTACAAGAAAGAATACAAAACAGACTTTAGGCAGATCTAAGGGTTTACAAGAATCCTCTTATTCTCTACCAAGCAGCTTTCGGCTTAATTTCGTGTTGTACCTGCAGATTAGTCTTTGGGGGATACGTCAGCTTACGCTGGTAAATACACCCAACTGACTCATTTTGAAAATATTAAAAATGATTTCAAGTGCAAACGGCACAAAATCGTTTATTATCTTAGGAAGGTTAACCATGCAATGGACCATGCAATAATAATTTACCATATCCAACCCATATAGGGAAATAAGTGAGATAGTAATTTACCTGAGATTGCTTTCTTCTTTTATTTTTAAATAACTCAGCCGTATACAAAAGTACCGAGTGCAGGTAGCTTTTACCGAGAAGGCTCTAGTCTGGATTATGGCATAAACTAGCCAATTAAATACTAACGGTTGTATAAACCGAATAGTGCACATGATCATTACGTATAACGCTTGATTAAACGATGATCAGATAGAATGTAGTTTAAACCCGACAAGTACTTGACTTGTATAATATGGGTAAATTATAAACATTCTGGATTTTGGACTTAAAATGATAAGGTTAGACCCGTTACGGTTGAATTCCATGTGGACATCTTCTTGAACAGGGAGTGGTTGAGAGTGATGGGAAGGTGTGTGGGCAAAGGTGAATTGATTCCAGTATTGGTCCCACTCGTTAGGAGCTTGGTAGGGCGCTCTGGCATACGAGTTTGAATCGCTCGAAATTTCAATGGGATGCACATTTGATCCCGACGGTGGCATCTCCGGGTCGGAGTCCTCGTCCATAGGATGTGGCTCGTCCAACTTATTTTGATCGGCTGGAGGCGTGTTTAAGTAATGGTTCGGGTTAAACTCTTCATGGTAGGAGTGATGAGAATGGGAATGGTGAGAATGATAGGAATGGTGTGAGTGGTAAGAATTTTGGGAATGTGAGGGCGAGTGTCTATTAGAGACGGAACGTCTCGCTGGTTGCCATGTAGACGAATCTCCTGATTATTGATATGCATCTGAATTATGAGGTTGAGGAATACGCCCCGATGGTCCTCCCCTCATTGGACCTTCCTCGTCCACTTTGTCCTCGTACATGTGGCGGCATTTTCCTGTTAGTAAATCAATTCAAAAACATACTAATAACTTAACAATGAAATGAGTAATCCTAGGTCAATGCCTAGACTCGGAAGTCTAAGGAATGTGCCCGTGTAAGTTTGAGACTAAACACAAAAGGCTAGTGTTTAATTCTCTCAAACGTTGGCTCTGATACCAACCCTGTCACACCTCGGATAAAATCCAAACACCGGTGGGCCCAGGTGGGGAGAATCGTGACAACAGTTGATAACGTCATAGTCAATTAAACGTGGCACAACGGAAGTCTTGGAGTAAAATTACTATTACAAACTGAATGTTCGAAAATACAAAATAATATATAAGCTTGTAATAGATAATCCACAGGCGGATCATAGAATTACAAGAAAGAATATAAAACAGACTTTAGGCAGATCTAAGGGTTTACAAGAATCCTCTTATTCTCTACCGAGCAGCTTCCGCCTTAATTTCGTGTTGTACCTGCAGATTAGTCTTTGGAGGATACGTCAGCTTACGCTGGTAAATACACCCAACTGACTCATTCTGAAAATATTAAAAATGATTTCAAGTGCAAACGGCACAAAATCTTTTATTATCTTAGGAAGGTTAATCATGCAATGGACCATGCAATAATAATTTACCATATCCCAAGCCCATATAGGTGAAATAAGTTGAGAGTATTTACCTGAGATTGCTTTCTTCTTTTATTTTTAAATAACTCAGCAGTATACAAAAGTACCGAGTGCAGATAGCTTTTACCGATATGGGTAAACTATAAACATTCTGGATTTTGAACTTAAAATGATAAGGTTAAACCCGTTACGGTTGAATTCCGTAAAATAGTCACATATACGTAACTGTGTGCATAATAGCGATATCGGGTAACCGGATAAGTTATGGACAAGTTCTATATGCCACTATACTTTAAATATGTTAAGATATCACTAGGATATCAACTTGTATGCCCGTTGAGGTTTTAAAACGAAATTATGCCTTATAGGGGCATTTCGGTAATTTCGTATCGTATAAAAAGAAATTAAATAAAATTTAAGTTTATGATCATGAGTATTCTGGAAAAATAATTTATTTATGATATCAGTAGGATATCCAATATATGTGTATTTTATCTTTTATAACCAAACTATGCACCGAAGGGGCATTTTGGTCATTTTACACATAGTTTATAAATTATTTCGCATTCTGAGGTTATAATAAGTACCTACTGTAAATATATTTAAAATAAGTTTTAAATTCAGTAGGTAACAAGTCTTGGTCCACTAATATGGTTTAAAACCATACTATGCGCCGAAACGGCGTTTATGTCGTAAAGTGACGTCTTTAAGCGATGTTTATGAAAACTGATGTTTGGATCAGATTAAAATGTTTAAAATATGTTAATTAATATAACATATCGGTAAGTAAGTGATGTATCTTGAAAAGATTTGATTAAAACTATTTTATAAGCCACAAGGGCTAAAACCGTCATTTATCGACATAGTTTAAAGACTTGTTTAAAAAAAACTCAGTTTATAACTTGGTTTAATATCCCAAATAATTCTACTTATAATATTACATCAGTAAGAAACTCAATTTCAAGTTTATTATCATTAAAACCTTGTTTTGTTCAAAAAGGGCATTTTGGTCAAAGATGGCATAATTATGGAACTTGCGCATAAACTTGGATTCTGATTATGATCATGTAATATAACCTCAGAGGATTATGCTATATTGTATTATGATCATAATACAACTTTAGATCAGTGGGTAACTAATCTAAATCGGGTCAGAATCGAAAGTCAAAGCAGAAGTCAAACCTTGCGACTTTCGGTTGCGAACTGACCCTAGAACTAGAATTGACAAGCCGAACATGTTCATACATGTTCTAATATTTATTACCAACTTGTTTAAGTGTCAAAACAGGTTTCATAACATATATAAGATCAATATATGATTTTTCTGAAAAATAGCCTGTTTGACTTTTTAATATCATAACTTTGACCCGTCAATTGGTCTAGCAAACGTGATCTTCAGGAGGTGCCCTTTATAGGGACTTACACCTACCTTATTACGATCACTTAGCCATGTTCATTTTGAACAATGGCTAGACCATAATGGTCCTAACTGAAAGTCAAGCCGTTTTACGAAAACGATTAACTTTTTACTATAAAAGCCTATAAACGAAAATGCAAGAGCAAGGAACACTTACAAGAGGTTCCTACAATGCAAGAGAACTAAGTTGGATGCTCCTTTCAGCTAGGAACTTCCAGAGGAGGGAGAAGAGTTATGATTTAGAAAGGTGCAAGTTCAAATGGTGAACTTGATCACCTATTTATAGTTGGAGAGCTCAAAGGAGGTGAAGCCTGGTGTCTATGGGTGTAAGAAGAAGCATACAAGTGTCCTAAAACGTTTCATAGCTGATTAGGAAGGTCATGGTTTCGATTTAATGGTTTTGGAGATTTGCTTGGGCTCCAAAACAAACTTTCTGCTTCAATTCTGTTCTCGCGGGGCGTGAGAGACACAGGCCGGGTCTCTCGCGGCCCGCGACCGCCCGCCCCTAAACTATATAAAGCTTATAAAAACGATTTTAAATACTATTTTGGCACTTTTAGCCCTCCGTAGCCAATACTTGGCATACCCGGGATTATGCCCGGGCATTATTGAGCTCTCGGTTCGTTAAAAGGTCACTCAGAGGTGTAAATTAACATGTTGACACTTTTAATCCCTCCAATATCCAACTTTCACATATATACAGAATTGAACTCTCTCGTCCAACAAACGGTACGTATGAGAGTTAGGACTTCACAAAGGATCACTTAGAGGCTTATCACAAGCATGTTGATTCCGATGTCACTCAGAGGCTAGGCATGTTGACGTATTAGTCACTCAGAGGCCAAGTTTCAAGCATGTTGACATATCAGTCACTCAGAGGCTAATGATTTAAGCATGTTGACGTACCAGTCACTCAGAGGCTATTATTTATGCATGTTGACATCGGTTCGTCACTCAGAGGCTCAATCTTGAGCATGTTGACGCCTTTAGTCCTTATTGGTCTTGAACAGACAATTATATAAAATACAACACGTGTCACTATACTATTGGGCACGATTTACAGGGTGTTACAGATTGACCGAACTTGAACTAAATTTACATGATAAGAACTTTGAACCGAGTTTTGAGTTTAGGTGGACACGAATACTTGCAATCGCGGTTAATATAAATTTTAGGCTTAATAAAATAATCCTATTTTTGAAATCGAATAATTACTTGGCTATGATTCCGTTTGCATAATTCTTTTTTGAGGACGAAAAAAGAGTAAGTGTGGGGATATTTGATGTATTGGATAATTTATATATTTATCATGTAAGTTTGTACTAGTTTAGCTAATATTTGTTTCGGTTTTACAAGAATATATCTACTTTTAATCCAAATACATTTCGCAGGTCTTTGTTCGTGAAAGTAGCTGAAAAGACGAGAAAATGAGCTGAAATGGTGAAAGAAACCGAGTCGGATCGTAATTGGAAGCCGAGAGAAGAAACGAATCGAAAAATGGTTAAAACTACCTTTTGGCAGCCCGCGACCGATCCATGTCAAGCCTCTCACGGCCAGCGAGAGGAGGATAAGTTTGTCGGAGGAATCTAACCCAGTCGCGGGGCGCGACCAGCTGCTGAATCTCTCTCGCGGGTGGCGAGAGGGTTATTTGGTCAGAGAGTTTTGTAAGTTGATCAGATTTGTGAAAGATAAGTTACATAATTAGAGTTTAACTCTAATTACAACATATTGGATGAACTTGGGAGCTTTAGAGGGATAATTCTGGAGATTTAGAGTTAACTTTGGAGTTCAAGTTGCTGAAGAATCATCAGGTTGAAGCAAAGAGCATAGAGATTGAAGCAATCACGGGTTTTATTACCGATTTTCTTAATCTCTAGTTTACTTGTTCTTTGATCTTGATGAATTCAGTTTTTATTTTTGTTTTAATAATGTTTAAGACTATGATACTTGGCTAAATTCACTGTTGCTACCTAGATTTTGATAACTATTTACTAAAGTTTGGATTTTTATTGATTATTTAATGTGTTAATGGGATTTCTAATAAAGTAGTGAGCTTTGATTATTTGATTTGGTGTATTTGCATGTTTTGATCTAATTATTGATTAGTTAATTGTTATACATGAATCTAGTTGGATGTCTTCCATAGAATAGGTTGTCTTGATTGTCAGGTCTCAACGGGTTCGAATAACGTTCGGTAAAATTGGCCAATAAACCGTAAAAACAATTAAGTAAAATATATAATTAAATCTTAACATTATACTAAATTTAATTATTCAGAACTAATAATTTATTAACTGAATTAAATAGGTAAATTGCTAGAGTTAGGTTTTGAGAAAAACCCGGTTTTGGTTTACTTACCATATTCAAGTCGGTTAAACCAAATCAAGAGTCATAGTTAGTCTAGGCTTCCTATTGAGAGATAGTTGGCTAACTTAGACACTTTATTAAATATTAGATAACCGAAAGGAAGTCTCATAAACCGATAAACATATCTATCTTTAGGATATCATAGGTGTCTTCCCAAGAAGGGTCGGGAGTCCTATTCGATATTCCTTAGGATTTAGTGATTTAATATCCTGGTTCCCTATCACATTATAAATTAATTTACAACATCCAATAGTAATAAAGGATCTAACCTAGGTAGCCATCCCATCATCCTTGAATTAAATCTCTGATTCAAAAGTCGGTCTTAAATTCGTCTTATTTAAGTTAATATTAGTTTAGTTATAAATTTAGGATTTTTAGTAACCTCCCCCCCCCCCCCAACACAAATAGGTGTGTCAATTTAGTCTAGATAGAGTCGTCAACGTAATTAGAGAGTCTTGTGGGTTCGATATCCGGACTTACTTAAGCTTTTCTACAATTGATCAGTCCACGTGCCGGTTAGTAGTTTAGTCGAGTTTAGGAGTCTAGAGTATAACTTTGAGTCTAGAATTAGGTTAATTTACATTGTTTTATTAGACTACTTTTAGGACATCAGTAATCAAGTGAGGTAGGTGGAATCATAGTTGTAGAACCCAAGTCCTATTATTCATACCTTTAACGCTAATACAAATCCTTGAACATTGAAAGTTGAAGTCTTGGGTTTGGTTTTTCACATAGAGACCAATTATGGTCTTTGAAACATAAGGTAAGGAGGCATATGAACCTCATACTTACTAAAGCAAACCTCAACTCAAGTCCCTCATCATGATATTTAGTTAGGAACTTGGTTTTGTGCAATACACTTCAAGAAAACATTTGCACAAGATGAATGTATAAAAGCTTTGTTAAAAACAAAATTTAAACCAACTTTGGACCTCAACAATGGTAATGTACCACCTTTGTTTACCTTGGTAAATATTGGGTAACATCCCTAGAGGTTATCCAAGTGGTTTGGAAAAGAAAAACAAGAATGGAAAAGGAAGTGGCTTGAAAGCCCACTTGAACACTTGAAACTTTCTGCTCTTGGGATTTGAGAGTGAAATTAGGTTGTGGAAAGTGAAAAGATGTTAGAGGATGCTTGGTTTTATAGATGGGGATTAGGGTTTGGGTGTAAAAGAGATTAGAATGTGATTGGAGAAGAAAATAGGTGGAAAAGGGGGTCGAATCCACGAGTTTAACGAGTTTCTGCCCGCCAAACATGGCTTGCGGACCGTAAGGGGGTGCCTTGCAATCCGTAAGGCCTTTCAGATTATTTTGTTTTGCCCTTGATGCTTGATCATTTGTCCATTTGTGTTATACTTTTAACATTTTATGCATTTTTAGGGCTTTTTAAGGTAATTATAAGTATGTGTATAGCAAGGATGTGTATGAACATAAAATAAACATCAAGTATGGTTAGTTTTTGCATATGTAACGCGTATTCGAGATTGATTAAGTATCATGTATGTATGAATAAACAAGTATGGTTAAATATGTATTTCCATTATGACCAAAGTCTTATTATGAGCAATCATAACAAGGTTATATTTCACTAATATTCGTGGAACTTATTCCAAATGGAATATTAAGACATAATTCACTTATCATTTAAAGACTATCTAATATGTCTCCTATGGTTCACAGATCTTTCATATATATATATATATATATATACACACTTAATATGGTTTCTTTGAAATATGTGCCTAAGTTTTCTTATGAAATCCGGACATTAAGGAAATCAAATCAAGTGTAACATATGTATGATAGGTTCTATCATCACGTACATCATTGAAACTTCTCTTGTAGCATTTCTAGAGATATCAAAGATCAGTGGGAGCATCAAATGTCTTAATAATAACTTGCAAGAGTTGCAAGTGGTGGGAGAGTGAAATTTCACTTTACTTCACTACACCTCTTGTACAAGACACTGTTATATCTTGACACTGTTCCATCAAAACTTTTCTTCTTATAATCTAATACGACTCTTACAAAAGTTTCATTGTTGCTTAACTGTGGGCACACTCAGATTTCTTACCAAAACTAAAATAATCCTTAACATGAGAAACTACAATGACTAACGTCATTAATTTGTTTCTTTATTTGAATATGTTGATCGTTAAATATTGACCCTAATCATACTGAGTTCCTAAAGTCTTCTAAGGTCAGTGGGAGCAGTAAAAGTCTTTATCATGACTTGCAAGGAATACAAGAGGGGGGGAAGAGTCGCTAAATTTTACTCCAAATTTATCTCTAATTACACCTCTTGTACACCATATTGCACCAACTCTTACACACCTAGAATCCTGAAAATGATAGCAATCAAACCAAGAGCTAATCCATAAAAGTGAAACTTCTAATAAACCCAATAACCTTGATGATTATGTAATCTCCCTAACTATAATTGAAATGGATTTTGTAAAAGTTTATTGATCCTATCTCTTCTAAATTAAACCATTAGCATAAATCAATGCTCTAAATAGAATAAACCTATTATTAGCAAAACTAATTCTATGTGTTAGAATAATGTTTGGGATTTGATTGAATTATCTAAGAGTGTTCATAACTAGACCATATCCTAATATAAATGTTAAGACACAAAAAAGCATGATTGATTGTCAAAAGTTATACTCAGGAGGACATAAATTATCAAAGAATTTTCTTACTTGTCTTACAAAAGTTTCTTTAAGGATCATTACTGTTCTAGTAGCTTATAACAATTTAGAGCTACATTAGATGAACATTAAACAACTTTCCCTAACAACTGACTTACATATTTACATGTTCATAAAACAACCTGAAAGTTCTAAATTGAAGGTTAAGAACACTTTGTCTATAAGCCAATAAAATCCAAGTATGGGTTAATGCAAACATCAAAATGTGATGAAATCTTAATGCAATTATTTTTATTAAGAACTAAGTCGATTAATGTATCTACCTCAAGATGAGTGAGAGCAACTAAAACAAACTTGTCCTTAATAGATGACATTCTTTTGACAAGTAAACATACTTTGATATAATAAATCTCAAAGATATCTCTTACATGGTAGATATCATAACATGCCGAGATAGACCCAATGGGACACTAGTTCGTTCCATAAGTTTTAACTTATATGGGTCCTCACTTATGTAACAAACTATATGGCTTTCCTTTAGAGGATAATAGGATCAATAAGATTATTTCCTTATGCTTCATTAATTGGAACCCTTATATATGTTTAAGTCGACTATCTACATCACAACGCGAAAGTCAAGGGTAACTTGGAAACCTGATCCGACTCGATAAGCAAGAATTGGAAGGGAAATAAGTCTGTCTTCTCACAAAGCACCTAACCTAGCAATCTAACAACCTAGAGATAGGATAATCTCGCACCTCACGGATTTTAAGATTAGTAGAACACCTAGACCTACTCGATTAACGGATATAACTTCTATGGTATTTTGGCCAATCAACCACAAAATAATTAAGAACACAGTTAATGATCTAACATGAACCTATTATATGAACGACATTCAACAAGGAACATGTGAAGCAAAAAATATAATCAAACAAGTAGGGGCATGCATATACATTGAGTCATAGCAAACAAGTCTTTACTTTAATAGAAAATCCATAAACATATTCATAATCCAATATAAATCACAACTTTAACATATGTTCATCATCAACCTAGGTAGTACATGCAAGTTTAGCCTCAAAACGTCGTTTTAACAATCAAAGAACAAAGTTTAAAGATTGAATTCATGGTAGAAAGATAGAAAACAGAAAAATTATGAAAACGGAAAGATGGAACCCGATTATCTTCGTTCGCATGACTTGGGTCTTCAACCATAGCGATTCCTTGCATCAAATTCTCAACTTTTGAGTTCCGGGAGCTTAAAATTCGCCTAAAGATGTCCAAATTCGTCTAGGGTTATAGGATCTTCAATTGTGAAGAATATATTTGTTTTTATAACACAACCCATCAGAGCCCCGTAACTTTCTGTAAAAACAGGCTTCTCGCATCATGCGAGGAACATAAGCCATCTTGATCGCGCGACGCGACCACAGCAAAGTCAAATCCAGTCAAATCTCCTCCTTGCATCACGCGAGGAGGCTCTCTTTCCCTTGTTGGACGATGCGACGAGGTGTTTTTCCTTGATTTTTGTGCCAGTTCAACTATCGGTCTCCCGAATGCATTCCGGTACACAATTTTCTCAACATCAGGCTCGTTTTTCACCAATTTCAGCTATTTTCTTCGACCAAGACCTGGAAAACACAAACTAATCAGTAATATACACATTCTATCTAAAAACTATGCAAATAGACTTGAAAACTGTACAAACTATACACAGAAACTTGATGTATTTTGCAATACATCACTCCCCTATATCAAATTCTTAACCCTAGAATTCGTAATCACCATCAGTAACATCCTAAATAGGAACCAAATCAAGCTGGCTGACATGTCGAACTCCATGATTTCATCTGTTTCTAGATTCTCTGCTGGCCTCAATGCTGTAACAGGAATCACATTTACATGTTTTCCATTACATACTCACAGAACTGAACAACAGTATTCAAATAGCTCTGGACTCATATAAATTAGCTCATTGAAAATTCAAGTTGATTTGGCTGAAGCCCACTCTTGTACATATGTCTAGACAGACTTTAAATAGATGGTAGTCTTCTTATAGAAACTTAAGTAGACTTGACTATAGCTAGTTTGGTTCATGAGGTGATTTGAGTAACTCATTTAAATTATGGACAAGGGAAAATAAAAATTTTGGCTTGGCTAACACAACCATTTCATTTGACAGGTCAAAATGACACGTCTAGTTTAATAAATGAGTTATCTTAAACACAGACATAGGTAGGTTAACATGTTTACCTGTTTAAGGTTTTTTTTTAAGTTTACATTCAGTATATCTTGAATGAAAAGGTCGGTGGCCTACGCCACCCACAAAAACAACCCCTAACTTTTGGCCACTAACAAAACTAACCCTAAACTTTTAAAATTGATTTTTATACCCTTTATACTTTCAAAAAACTTCATAAAATGTCATTTTTAGTCCCTTGAGTTCTAACTTTTTAAATGTAACGCCTCGCTTTTTCGTACTTTCCTTAATTAGAAAGTGTAATCGTATTTCTAATTGTGGAAACTGGTATTCGTATCGCATTTGTATTTCATTTCCCAAATCTTGTAATCCGAGACTTTGATCGTAATAAAGTTCATACTTAATATACTTGTCTTACATGCACTTGATCGTTAAATACATGTTTACATACAAAACAATACTTATTATACGTGCAAATACTCATACATACATACATACTCGATACTCAGAATATACTTACATACATGTTAAACACTTAAAAACATGACAAAACACCAAGTTTTAGCTTGAAATGAAGGAAAAACCAAGTTCAGTGACTAAAAATGACAAAAATCAAACAAGTTTCTTGATTAGGGACTCTCACGCCCCGCGACCGTCTCACCCTATGTCTCTCGCGGCCCGCCAGAGAGCTCGATCCGCAGAAAGTTGTAATCAGCTCATGGATTGGGCAAAAGTGTGTTAGTTTAGTGTGTTTCTTGCATTAAATCCCCATCTAACTCACCCCCAAACCTCAACTTTAAAACCCACCTCATTCTACACTACTTTGCACCTCACAAACACAAATTCCTTTCTCAAACCTCACTAAACTCAACTCCTAATCAGAAAGTTTAAGACTTTCAAAGTGAGTTCTAACTCACCTCTACTTCACTTCTTTACTCTTTTCTTTCTTCTTAACACTTGGAACACCTCTAGGAGCGTTTTCATAGGTTTTCCATGGAAAACCAATATGGAACATCACCATATTTGAGGTCACAAGCGCAAGAAACTTTCTGTTTTGATAGGGTTTTTAACCACAAGTGTTGTATCCTTCCAAGCTTGTTCTTGTAACAAGACTTGAGTTCGTTTTGTGTGATTACTTGGAAACCTTGGCTATCATACTTTCAACCCACCACCTCACTTGATGATTTGTCCCTTAAATATTATGCAACTTCCACTTTCATTTTTAACTTAATCATGACCATCCTTGTTGTCTTTGTGACAACTTAAGCATTGGTGAACTTATGAAAGAGGTTAAAGGAATGTTATCCTCCTACCTCCATTCATGACTTCTATGAACTTCCATGATAAATATGATCTACTTATTACTTATACTATATATATATACTAACCGAACCCTTTATGATAATCGAATGATTGTCCGTCATGGTATTAAGTTACATCACCTAAGTACTTAAATTCTCGTTACGATTCTAATGGGTATCTTAACCCATGAAAACACATCGACCTAAATGGGATTTACAGTGTCAAAAACGAGTATTAAGTCTAGATGATTATTTTCTCGTATACATACTTTGGTATATAAATTTGAATTCCTTATCTTCCATTATCATCCGAACATTTACACATCTACGTTTTCCTTATGTAGAATAACTTGGTGTTTTATCCTTCAAAAACTCTTCACGGAATTACCAACTGGAAGCTTGTAAAACCGTCAGTACACTTGACCCATTTTCCTTTTTACACAATTTGGGTTGTAACATGTTAACTTACAAAATACACAAATACACACAACATACTTTATACACTTAATCCGTTATACATGCTTATTGATATGCTTAGGTTCATGCTAGATACATACATGCTTCTTGTCATTAACTTAGCTAGCCCGAACTTAACATATATAGCGCTATAGGAGTAGCACACCGCCCGTCGGGGTATTGTTAAGCTTATTCTTATTTAGTCTCGTTACTTTGTGGTGATGGACACTTAATTCTTGTGGAACCTTGGGTTTGACATTTAGTATTGCATGCTAGCTTACCTTGTATACAATTGCCATGTGGGATTTGAGCAAACTCTTTTATACTTATGCTATGTAATTTAAACTTGTGTACTCGCCAATACTTTTGTGTTGAACTATACTTTTAGCATGTTACATGTTAAGGATCTTGAACATGACAAAAACCTAGTAGGGACGACTTAGAAACGCATCTAGAATGCTAGGTTTATGTTATAATATTGTTGAATTTGTTGTATTTGGATTTATGTCACACCCCAACCGATGGCGGAAACATCGTAGTGAGACGAAATAGATTGCTCATCACTCCTAACACTATTTGCGACAATAATTTAAATAAACCAATTTTCATTTCCAAAACAAAGTGTCAATTACAACAAGAAGCAAATATGACAACAAAATTTCTTAATATTCTAAGTGAGTTTCTAAGCCATTCCTACCAAGTTCCATCATGATCAACATCTCTAACCTGCAACATGTTAAAAATAAAGTTCAATACAACAAGTATTGGCAAGTACACAAGTTTGTAATACATAGCGTATGTATAAAAGAATTACTCAAATCCACATGGCAATTGTATGTAAGGTTAGCTAGCATGCAATACTTAATTGTCAAACCCAAGTGTCCACAAGAATGTATGTGTCCCTCGTCACACAAAGTAACGAGACTAAAGTATGAATGTAACAAGAATGAATCAGCTTTAAGACTTAACAATACCCCGACGGGTGGTGTGCTACTCCTGTAGCACTATATATGTTAAGTTGGGGCTAGCTAAGTTAATGACAATAAGCATGTATCAATTTAGCATGAACCAAAGCAAAACAACAAGCATGTATAAAGGATTGAGTGTATAACGCATGTAGTGTGTATTTGTGTGTTTTTGTATGATAACATGTTGAACCCCAAAATTTGTAAAAGGAAAATGGGTCTAGTGTACTCACGGTTTTGCAAGCTTCCACTTGTTAGTCCCATGAAAGGTTGGAGGATGGAATGATCACCAAGTTATCCTACAAGAGGAAGAATGGTTTGGTAAGTTTTCGAAGGGTAATAGAGAATTTGGAATGGAAGTACGATAAAGTAGTTTATATGGGAAAGTAATCATCTAGACTTAATACTCATTTTTGACACTATAATACCCATTCGGGTTGATGTGTCTTCATGGGTGGTCTACCCATTAGAATCGTAACGAGAGATTAAGTACGTAGGTGATGTAACCTAGTACCATGACAGATAACCATGTGATTACCATCAAGAGTTCGGTTAGTATAAGTGTATACATATATACATAATAAATAAATAATAAATGACATGTAGAATCATAGAAGTCATGCATGGAGGTAGGAGGATAACCTTCCTTTTAAAACCTCTCGTATAGTATACCAATGCACAAGTCGTCACAAGGACGACAAGGATGGTCATGAGTAACATAAAACTAAAAGAAAAAAGTAAACGAAAACATCAAGTGAGGTGGGGGATCGAAAGTAGGATAGCCAATGCTTCCAAGAGATCACACACTACCAACTCAAGTTGAGCTTGGAAGGATACAACACTTGTGGCTAAAACCCTAATAAAACCAAAAAGGTTCTTACACCTGGGTTCCCAAATATGGTGATGTTCCAAGTTAGTCGTCCATGGAAGACTTATGGAGACATTCCAAGGTACTCAGAGTAATAAGAAAGAAAGAGAGAAAAGAGAGGGAGAGGTGAGTTAGAACTCACTTGATTTAGAGAGAAGAGCTCTTTGAGCCTTTAGAGGAGAGAAGAGAGAAATGAGGTGTGAGTTGAAGTGAAATGGGATGGGGTATTTATAGGTAAAGTTTGGAAGGATGGTAGTTGAGGGTAATTAATGTAAGAAACACAAACTTGACCAATCAACAAGCTTTAAACGAGTTTTCCCGGATCGCGCCTCTCTCGCGGGCCGCGAGAGAGTAGAAGGATCTCGGTCGCGGACCGCGAGATGTCTGGCGGGCCGCGAGAGTGGAGGATTGGGTCGGTCACGGGGTGCGAGGGAGGGTATTCCAGAATGTTCTTTGGTTTTTATCACTTTTAGCCCTTAAACTTAGTTTTATAACGGTTTTTTCATGTTTTTAAGCATATAATGAATATAATTTTCGAAACGCATGAATCTTGTACGTATATAAGTAGTAAGCATGAATTAAACGATTGAATGTATAAACAAGCATGTATCAAGTATGACCTTTATTACGATTCAAGTCTCGGATTACAAGATTGGGAAAGGAAGTACGAATACAAGTTTCCAAAAAATAGAAATACAGCAATACTTTCTAAATAAGGAAAGTATGAAAAAGCGAGGCGTTACAGTCTCCCCTCCTTTAGGAAATTTCGTCTCGAAATTTATTCAAAGGAAGGTGTAACGAACAGATGCGGGTACTTAGTCTTCATATCATTTTCGAGTTCCCAAGTAAATTCAGTGCCACGTTTACCTTCCCATCGAACCTTGACTATGGGAATTTGACTGCGCCTCAATTTCTTGATTCCTCGGTCCATGATTTCGACTGGTTTTTCCACGAAGTGAAGAGTTTCGTTGATTTGAAGATCTTCAAGTGGAACCTGAAGTCCTTCGTCAGCTAGGCACTTCTTCAAGTTTGAAACATGAAACGTAGGATGAATGTTGTCGAGTTCTTGAGGTAGATCCAGTCGATATGCTACCTTGCCAATCTTTTCTATAATTTTAAAAGGACCTACATAGCGAGGAGCGAGTTTGCCTTTCTTACCAAATCGAACTGCACCCTTCCAAGGGGATACCTTGAGAAGTACATAATCACCCACGCAGAATTCCAGAGGTTTGCATCGTTTATCCGCGTAACTCTTTTGTCGACTTCGGGCTTTGAGCAAATTGTCTCGAATTTGTAAGATCTTGTCCGTCGTTTCTTGTATAAGCTCGGGACCGGTGATTTGAGCCTCCCCGATCTCGTGCCAACAAATAGGCGATCGGCACTTACGACCATACAATGCTTCGAAGGGTGCCATTTGAATACCCGTGTGATAACTGTTATTGTACGAGAATTCAATCAAAGGCAAGTGCATATCCCAGTTGCCACCAAAATCGATTACGCAAGAACGAAGCATATCCTCTAAGGTTTGGATAGTACGCTCGGTTTGTCCATCAGATTGAGGATGGAAAGCAGTACTAAGATTGAGATGAGTACCAAGAGCTTTTTGAAAAGCTTGCCAAAGACGGGAGGTGAAACGACCATCACGGTCTGAGATGATGTCAATGGGGATACCATGACGACAAATGATTTCATCCGTATATATACGAGCCAATTTCTCGACTTTGAAATCTTCACGTATAGGGAGGAAGTGAGCGGATTTGGTCAAACGGTCAATAATGACCCAAATACTATCGTGACCAGACGATGTATGAGGAAGCTTGGTAATGAAGTCCATGGCAATGCTCTCCCATTTCCAAACAGGAATTTCAGGTTGTTCGAGCAAGCCAGAGGGACGTTGATGCTCGGCTTTTACCTTAGAACAAGTAAGGCATTTTGAGACGTAGAAGGCGATATCTTTCTTCATACCAGGCCACCAATAGGACGTACGAAGGTCATGATATATCTTATCAGCGCCTGGGTGAATGGAATATCGAGATTTATGAGCTTCACTCATCAAAAGGGTACGAAGGTTTCCAAGGCTTGGGATCCAAATACGGTCAAGGAAGTACATAATGCCATCAGGTTTGGATACGAGTTGGGTTTCGACACCACACTTCAACTAATTATCGAGATTATTCTCATTAATGGTTGAGTATTGTGCCTCACGAATTAGCTCTTGAAGCTTTCCCATGGCTTGGTAGCAACGGATACTTTTAACATGAGTTTTTCGACTTAACGCATCGGCTACAACATTCGCCTTACCAGGGTGGTAGCGAATATCACAATCGTAGTCGTTTAATAACTCCACCCAACGACGTTGACGCATGTTGAGTTCTTTTTGATTGAGGATATGTTGTAGGCTCTTATGGTCGGTGAAGACCGTACACTTTGTACCATAAAGGTAATGTCGCCATATCTTCAATGCAAAAACCACTGCACCAAGTTCAAGGTCGTGGGTAGTAGTTTTTCTCATGTATTTTGAGTTGTCTCGACGCGTAAGCGATAACTTTATCTCGTTGCATGAGGACGCAACCAAGACCTTGTTTCAAAGCATCGCAATACACGACAAAGTCATCGTTACCATCAGGAAGAGCTAGAATGGGGGCATTACAAAGCATGCCTTTGAGGGTTTGGAAGGATTCCTCTTATTCAGGACCCTAAACAAAAGGTTTATCTTTTTGGGTCAAAGAAGTGAGAGGGACGACGATCTTGGAGAGATTCGAGATGAAGCAACGATAGTAACCAGCTAGACCAAGAAACGAACGGATTTCGGATGGAGACTTAGGAGCTATCCAATTCTTTACGGCTTCAATTTTCGCAACTTCAACATGGATACCAAGTTTATTGACAACGTGACCAAGAAATTGAACTTCCCTTAACCAAAATTCACACTTCGAGAGTGGCGTAAAGTCGTTCGGTACGTAATAGCTGAAGGATAAGACCAGGTGTCGCTCGTGCTCTTCTTGTGTCTTAGAATAGATGAGGATATCGTCGATGAAGACGATCACGAAACGATCGAGATACGGCTGGCACACGCGACATTAAATCCATGAACACGGCAGGCGCGTTGGTCAAGCCAAAGGGCATGACACGAACTCGTAGTGCCTATAGCGTGTACGGAAAGCGGTTTTGGGTACATCTTCTTCGAGGACTCGAAGTTGATGGTAGCCCGAACGGAGATCGATCTTTGAGAAGCAAGTTGCGCCTTGCAATTGATCGAAGAGATCGTCAATGCGAGGAAGAGGATATCGGTTTTTGACCGTAAGCTTTTGAGCTCATGATAGTCGATACACATCCGAAATGATCCATCTTTCTCCTTGACGAATAGGACGGGAGCGCCCCAAGGAGAAGTACTAGGACGTAAAAAGCCTTTATAAAGAAGTTCTTGAAGTTGGCTAGATAATTCTTGCATCTCCGAAGGTGCTAAACGATAAGGGGATTTCGCAACAGGAGTTACGCCAGGAATGAGATCGATTCGGAAGTCAACAGAACGAGGAGGAGGCGGACCAGGAAGATCCTCTGGAAAAATGTCAGGAAATTCGCAAGTAACAGGAACATCACTTACGCTTGGACCCTTGTCCTTCTTTTCTACAATGTGAGCAAGAAATGCAAAGTAGTCTTTACGCAAGTATTTGTTCGCTTGGATACACGACATAAGTTTGAGACCTTTAGAAGGTTCTCGCCATAGACGTGTAAGAAATCTTTATTTGGAAGAGGAAGATGAATGAATTTTTCCGAACAAATGACTTCAGCACGAACTCGACTGAGCCAGTTCATGCCTACTATGATATCGAAACTCCCCATTGCATGGGTATGAGATCAATTGGGAATGCATGATCGCTAAGATTCAAATAACAATTGGAAAGAATGGAATCGACGGTGATAGATTTTCCGTTAGCGACTTCGACTTCGAACGATTTGGCAGTTTAGAGCGTTTACACTTAAGCACGGGTTCGAATTCAGTGGATACAAAACACTTATCCGCACCAGTATCAAAAAGACAAGAAGCATAGACGTTGTTAACGAGAAACGTACCGGTTATGACGTCATTAGCGTTTTGCGCTTGAGCGACGCTGATTACGAATGCTCTGCCTCGAGCTTGTTGAGGCTGACGTGGCTGTTGTTGTTGCTGATTGATGGATTGGGGACAGGTGTTGGCAAAATGGTTTGGATCGCCACATTTGAAGCATGCACGATTGGTAGTGGCTGGAGGTTGAGGTAGGTTTAGGGCAGGGTTTGTATTGGTAGGTTGGTCTTGGGTAGGCTTTAGGTTTTGGCGACAACGGTCGGCAAAATGCCCAAACCTATTACAGGTTGCGCACTTGCGACACGGGGTGTTGGCGGGATGGTGGTAGGAGCATTGGTTACACTTGGTCCATGATCCGTATAGCCCTTTCTTGGTGTATCTAGGGTTGAGGTGGATTGTAAAGGTTTTGGGTTTTGCGGGGTGACGACCGCATAATTTTGGATAGAAGCCTTCCGCTTCTTACCCTTGTTGTGGTTTCTAGGTGGCTTGGATGAGGTAGGTTCTTCAGTGGTTTCTGTAACATTCGTCGAAAAACGGGTTTCCAAAACCCGCTTCGTTTATTAATCGAATATCCAATTATAAATTTTCGTTGCATATTTATTGCTCAAATTAATTTTAAACGATACATAATTAATAAATATATTATAATTTAAAAACCATAATAAAAAATTACTAATAAATAATGAATAAAAAATTAATGTAGACGCCGGGTTTCGAACCCGGGTCTCGCCTATAACCAAACACACTTCACACCACTCCGCCACACGCATTTATCTGATAAGACTCTAAATTAAACAGAATTAATACAAGTCTCGAAACTTAATTCCTGAACACCCGCCCAAAGTGACGGCACCCAGTCAACCGGAAATCACCAAGATTTCCGTTTACTCTTCAATTGATCACGAAACCGACTCTCAATCATGCATCTAGACTCAAATCGAGTCAAACTGCGTTCAATCCGTTATGCAGACAACTTGCGCATACCCGATTTAAACCGAAGTTTCAAAAACTGAAATTCAACCTCTCCAATCCCTTTTCAACTATAAATAAAGGGCTTAGGGAACCCATTCGACTGCACAAACACTCTCCCTAATATCATATCAACTTATATTCAACAGAAAGTTACGCCAGAAAAACTCACAACTCGTCGGAACCTCGCCGGAAAACCGAATCTATCCCATTATTGCCTTGCTCTATAAATAGGACTTCTAGAGCTTCGACAGAAGTCACCCACACTCACCACAAACTTCCTGTAGATCCTTTGTCGCAAGTTACACTTCGCCGGAATTTCTTTCAGTCACCGGAACTTCATCGGAGATCACAACTGTTCGGTACAACATCCTTAACTCCTTTTCTGTTTAAATTATTTTCGTTATCAGTAATAATCAATCAACATAATTCAATAAGAATGACTGATTAAACAATCGGGTTGATTCTCTGGTTTCATAAAACGAAGAAGATGAACAGCGAGTTGTTTATAAATATTATTAAAATCAGTAATTTAAATGGGTTAGACACACAGTCCAGCGGTGGACTGTGTGCATTTTACATACATGATACCGGGTTCGAGTCTGTTTATGTTCCGATCCACTGAAATTAAATCCATTGTTTTTAGAACAAGTCATATCGCTTCACAGAAAGTGTTTAAATAAAATAAAGATCAAGAAAACTAACAGGTTAGACACACAGCCCAACTGGTTGGGCTGTGTGCACACGAACCGTAGGTCCCGAGTTCGAATCCTGCTTCTGTAACCGGTTCTGGCAATTATCAAAGCTTTTTAAATAGAAACAGAAATGAATTAATCTAATTTGTATATATATTAATTAAAAACGAGATTATTTCGGGTTAGACACGTAGTTCAGTTGGTAGAGCTGCGTGCACGTATACGGGAGGTCACGAGTTTGAACCTCACTCAGCGCATAGAATAAACACAGTTCGACCGGTCAACGGTCAACATGGTCAAAAGTCAACATTTTTTTATTTCTTTTTTTAATTTATTTAATCAGAAAATTATTTAAAAATACTTAAAATAATATTTTTAAAGTTAGAAAATGTCCTTAAACTCACAAAAATAAATCTAAAAACCCTATTAAGGTTATGAATTAAAATTATTAATCTCAAATAAAATCCATTTATTTACCGAACCATTTCGTTATTATTTTAGGTTAGTTTTCCTCGTCGATCAAATCCAAAAATTCGTGCGCATTCATCGTCATCAAGGAACGCACCCACTGTGAGTGAATCCTTACAAATTCCCCTTTTATTCATGTTTTGGGGTGTATCATGTGTCACTTTAATTATTTCGTTTATTCAAACTTGTGCTATTACCATTATATGACCTAAACTTATGATGTAAACATTATTTGTTGTGATACGTGTTACATTCTTGTCAAGTTGTGTGCAAATCATGCATTAGGCCCATCAATTCCTCGTGGGAGACGAGTTGAACATCGCGTGCCTCATTTGATCGGCTCCGTTTGATTGAGCCTTGATCTCATTGTTCATTCATATGGTGTGTGTGCTTGTGCATTAATTGATATTATGTGTTTTGTGATTAAATTTACATTTACGTTTATTCATATTTGGTTATGCACAATTTTATTCAAATAACCAATATAACTAATCCTTTCTAATATTTAAATAAGATTCACTCGCCAACTTTTGTTGACCCAAAAACCCTATTTTACACATGAAACAGGTGATCCGGTTGAGAAAAGAAACACATAGAATGGCCTAGAAGAATAAACAAGTTAATGCCTTGGAATGAACGTTTAGTTTTGTTTTTCTTTGTAATTGTACTCTAGTTGTAATTTGAATGAAAATGTATTTGAACATGTTGTGTTTGTATGTTTATTTTAACTTCTTCTTTAAAGGGAAATAATAAATATGAAACTTTATAGTAAATGTCATGAGCTTTGATAAAAACCCAATCATGCCCCGATCACCATTTCCGCTGCGGGTCGGGGTGTGACAGATTGGTATCAGAGCTTTTGACTATAGGGATATAGGATAGGTTATTAGACCCTTAGAGCCTATACTATAGTTGATTAGATTTTAATTGTTTATGTGGTTACATGCAAACTCATGATGTTTATTTGTTTCGTATTTATTACACACACAAATGCATGCAAACACTTCCACTATCATACAATGTGATATTTAATGAGTTATACTTATTGTCAAACATAACATGCTTACATATACATTCATCACGCATATTTCAATATTCACATATTCAAATCATCCTCATATTTCCTTTATTCAAGATTTTGACGCATTTTTCATTTTTCAGTCTCATCAAAGTGAGTTCTACGACGGGCATGTAGTAACTGTAAGGGTACAAGTACCGGTAGTCGGAACGTCCTGTCTAGGTTGGCATTCGTATAAATCCAATATAACGGATCAGTTTGCCTACCTGGGGACTAACGATGAGAGTACGAAGGACCTATTAGGCCAAAGCATGCCACACCAAACGTCGTTCGAACTAACCCCACTTTGAAGTGTCACCGTGTCCACACCTGGATGCACTCCGAATTTCATACGTTACATTCATATTTCTCGATTTTCTCTGGGTTTTAGTGTACGTTACCAGGCTAACACATGCGAACCATATGAAAGACCCGGTAATCATGGGGGCCCACATGATTACAAAGGTGAAGTATGGCGGCATGCAAGGCCCAATTACGAGCAAAGCCCAAGACATCCTATGGATGTAGTTAATTTATTATTCTTCATTTGTTTTATGAATGTTCATTTCTAAATACGACACATAACACCTAAAACGTCAAACTCATACTCTTGATACGTATTCCTTGTAGATGTCTTCTAGTCTCTCTCGTAGAAAAATGAGATCAGGAAAAACCCGCGGCATGGCTGCCCAAATCGCTCAACAAATGGCTGCCGTAATACCCAACATCGTAGTTCAAGTACAACAGGCCCTTACCGCTAATCCCGTCAACCCAATCAATCAAGAAGATCAAAACATTGTCAATCCTCCCCCCAAAAGCCACTAAATGCACCTTCAAGCATTTCAAATCCTGCGATCCTCCAAAATACGAAGGTACTGAAGGTGTCATCGCTCTCCTCCATTGGTTTGAGGAGATGGAAAACACTTTTCTCAATTGCGACTGCCCCGATGATCGCAAGGTGCGATATACTACCGGTCGTTTGTTCGGAGTAGCACTTACATGGTGGAATACAGAGAAGGCCAAGTGAGGTGCTGAAGATGTTATGACTTTGACTTGGGAAGAGTTGAAGGAAATCATGACAAGACGGTTCTGTCCAAGAAGTGAAATCAAGAAATTGGAAGATGAGTTCTATTCTTTGAAACAAAAAGAGGGCGACCACACCACATACAACAAGAGATTCCTTGAGTTAAATCAGATGGTCCCCAACTTGTTCACTCCCCTCTACCGTTTGATCGAGCACTACATACGAGGTCTTCCTTCAAAAATTCAAGACCCTGTAATAAGTACCACACCTGCAACTTTGAAAGCAGCAATGGAGTTAGCTACAGAGCTCACCGAAAACCGCATACGGAATAAAGATTTCAAGGAGGAGAAGAAGAAGGATAAAGCATCAACCGAAACCTCCAACCCAATCCAGACCGAATCCTTTTCTCAAACCACTCCTAAGAGAAAACGAGAGGGGCAAAATTTCGCTATCACCCAAGGCAATCAACCAACTTCACAAGCCGTACCCCTCCAAGCTATCCCAATCACTCAAGTAGCACCCAACTCTACTTACCCAAACAAGAAACCTTACATTGGACCTCACCCTCAATGCAACACCTGTTTTTATCACCATCCATCTACCGTACCTTGTCGACTGTGTGCAAATTGTGGGCGTTATGGTCATTGGAGCAAAACTTGTCGTGCACCTCAAAACCAAGCCTCACCCCCTACTCAAAACATGATCCAAACATATCAACAACCCCAATATGTTCGAGCTTGTTTCAATTGTGGCGACCCTACCCACTTTAGAAACACGTGCCCTCGATTGGTTAACATCATAAATGCCCAAGCTCAAGCAAACCCAGTTAACCAAGCAAATCAAGCAAACCCAGCTCCACCACCAGCAAGAGGAAGAGCTTACAACATCAACACCAATCCTGTTGAAGATAATAACGGCCCAAACGAATCACCCAACTAGCTTTCCCTCACCAAGAGTCAAGACTCAACTCCAACCGTTTAGTTTTAATGTTTTCTTTACGTTATCTCAATCTTTACGTCTCCCAGTTATAAATTGGGAATTTATGTATCCAAGAATTTTAATGCGAATGGATATTACAGTTTTGTTTTATACCCATTGATTTAACATTCATATCATCAAACATCTCGACGTACTCGATCACATCATTTAAAGAAGTTGGGTTGTGTCTCACTTTTACATAGACTAACCCCTTCGTCATAACAACGAGAGAGGTACTGTCATCATTCAGTCATGTATCCTTTCAGAATTTAGACTCAAGCTTTGGTTGTTGTGTTTGTTTATGTTTTAGAGTCACATAGAACTGATCATAATTTACTGATAAAGCCAATGAAAATTTGACAAGAATATGGTGGATACGCCGCTGGTACTTCCTATATATAAGTATTCTTGGCAAAGGATCAAAAGCATTACAAGGAGGTTATGAGAAGTTCCGTGTAGGTTTAAATATCGTCATGGTTGAAGTTTTTGTTTTATGATACATACCTTATCATTTCAAACGTATCAATTCCCTCAAAACTCTTATGCATAAAATCATGCCTAGTCAAATCAACTCAGTTTATCCATGTTCCGCATTCTTATACTTTAGGCATCAAAAAGCGATTCCTGTAGCAGGGTATTCAACCTTTACTAGGAACGTTACTGCCTCAAATAAAATTTAAACTCTCACCCTCTTCTAATTATGTAATTGTCAAATTAAAACACCCAGCCTTCAAGCCAAATATACCACTACTACTTAAATTTCGGGACGAAATTTCTAAAAGTAGGGGATAATGTAACATTCGTCGAAAAACGGGTTTCCAAAACCCGCTTCGTTTATTAATCGAATATCCAGTTATAAATTTTCGTTGCATATTTATTGCTCAAATTAATTTTAAACGATACATAATTAATAAATATATTAGAATTTAAAAACCATAATTAAAAATTACTAATAAATAATGAATAAAAAAAATTAATGTAGACGCCGGGTTTCGAACCCAGGTCTCGCCTATAACCAAACACACTTCACACCACTCCGCCACACGCATTTATCTGATAAGACTCTAAATTAAACAGAATTAATACAAGTCTCGAAACTTAATTCCTTAACACCCGCCCAAAGTGACGGCACCCAGTCAACCGGAAATCACCAAGATTTCTGTTTACTCTTCAATTGATCACGAAACCGACTCTCAATCATGCATCTAGACTCAAATCGAGTCAAACCGCGTTCAATCCGTTATGCAGACAACTTGCGCATACCCGATTTAAACCGAAGTTTCAAAAACTGAAATTCAACCTCTGCAATCCCTTTTCAACTATAAATAAAGGGCTTAGGGAACCCATTCGACTGCACAAACACTCTACCTAATATCATATCAACTTATATTCATCAGAAAGTTACGCCAGAAAAACTCGCAACTCGTCGGAACCTTGCCAGAAAACCGAATCTATCCCATTATTGCCTTACTCTATAAATAGGACTTCTAGAGCTTCGACAGAAGTCACCCACACTCACCATAAACTTCCTGTAGATCCTCTGTCGCAAGTTACACTTCGCCGGAATTTCTTTCAGTCACCGGAACTTCATCGGAGATCACAACTGTTCGGTACAACATCCTTAAATCCTTTTCTGTTTAAATTATTTTCGTTGTCAGTAATAATCAATAAACTAATTCAATAAGAATGATTGATTAAACAGTCGGGTTGATTCTCTGGTTTCATAAAACGAAGAAGATGAACAGCGAGTCGTTTATAAATATAATTAAAATTAGTAATTTAAATGGGTTAGACACACAGTCCAGCGGTGGACTGTGTGCATTTTACATACATGATACCGGGTTCGAGTATGTTTGTGTTCCGATCCACTGAAATTAAATCCATTGTTTTTAGAACAAGTCATATCGCTTCACAGAAAGTGTTTAAATAAAATAAAGATCAAGAAAACTAACAGGTTAGACACACAGCCCAACTGGTTGGGCTGTGTGCATACGAACCGTAGGTCCCGAGTTCGAATCCTGCTTCTGTAACCGGTTCTGGCAATTATCAAAGCTTTTTAAATAGAAACAGAAATGAATTAATCTAATTTGTATATATATATATAATTAAAAACGAGATTATTTCGGGTTAGACACGTAGCTCAGTTGGTAGAGCTGCGTGCACGTATACGGGAGGTCACGAGTTCGAACCTCACTCAGCGCATAGAATAAACACAGTTCGACCGGTCAACGGTCAACATGGTCAAAAGTCAACATTTTTTTATTTCTTTTTTTAATTTATTTAATCAGAAAATTATTTAAAAATACTTAAAAATAATATTTTTAAAGTTATAAAATGTCCTTAAACTCACAAAAATAAATCTAAAAACCCTATTAAGGTTATGAATTAAAATTATTAATCTCAAATAAAATCCATTTATTTACCGAACCATTTCGTTATTATTTTAGGTTAGTTTTCCTCGTCGATCAAATCCAAAAATTCGTGCGCATTCATCGTCATCAAGGAACGCACCCACTGTGAGTGAATCCTTACAAAGTCCCCTTTTTATTCATGTTTTGGGGTGTATCATGTGTCACTTTAATTATTTCGTTTATTCAAACTTGTGCTGTTACCATTATATGACCTAAACTTATGATGTAAACATTGTTTGTTGTGATACGTGTTATATTCTTGTCAAGTTGTGTGCAAATCATGCATTAGGCCCATCAGTTCCTCGTGGGAGACGAGTTGAACATCGCGTGCCTCATTTGATCGGCTCCGTTTGATTGAGCCTTGATCTCATTTTTCATTCATTTGGTGTGTGTGCTTGTGATTAATTGTATTTGTGATTTTTATTTTTTTACATTTACGTTTATTCATATTTGGTTATGCACAATTTTATTCAAATAACCAATATAACTAATCCTTTCTAATATTTAAATAAGATTAACTCGCCAACTTTTGTTGACCCAAAAACCCTATTTTACACATGATACAGGTGATCCGGTTGAGAAAAGAAACACATAGAATGGCCTAGAAGAATAAACAAGTTAATGCCTTGGAATGAACGTTTAGTTTTGTTTTTCTTTGTAATTGTACTCTAGTTGTAATTTGAATGAAAATGTATTTGAACATGTTGTGTTTGTATGTTTATTGTAACTTCTTCTTTAAAGGGAAATAATAAATATGAAACTTTATAGTAAATGTCATGAGCTTTGATAAAAACCCAATCATGCCTCGATCACCATTTCCGCTGCGGGTCGGGGTGTGACAATTTCGGTGGTAGCTTGGTGTACGTTCTTCGGTGGGGGTTTGTTGGAGGCTTCACGAATGATGCGGTTATTATTGAACGTGGCGGCGAGGCGATAGGTATCCTCTAGGGTTTTGGGTGTGGCGGCTTCAACTAGGTCGGCGATGGTAGGAGGTAGGCATTCAATGTACTTTGCGATAGCCTTGTCGATTGTGTCGACTTGACCAGGGCAAAGTGCACTTAGCTGTTTGAAGCGGGTAGTGAGGCCGGCATTGTCATTCCCCACTTGTTTCAAATTCCAGAATTCATTCTCTAGTTTTCTAAGCTCGTGTGGAGGACAAAACTCGTCCCTCATCAGCTTTTTGAGATCAGCCCAAGGGAGGGCGTGCGCGGCGTCGTTCCCACGAACGTTGCATTCGGAGGCCCACCAATCGAGAGCCCTCGATCAGAAAATGCCCGTGGCATTTAGCGTTCGCAAGTGGTCAGGACATCCACTTTGAAGGAATGTCACCTCAATGGCGTCAAACCATTGAAGCAACTGAGTGGCGTCCCCTTCGCCGGTGAATGGTAAAGGGTTACACGAGCAAAATTGCTTATGGGTAAACGTTGTCTTAGGTGACTCCACCTTCGAATCGACGGAGGTATGGGGCGATTCAGCGTTGGGCGGGGGTTGAACCTTCCTAACAATGTCGGGTATGATCTTAGCCATTTGTTTTGCCATAAATCTCATACAATCTTTCTTTTATATTGAGTTGGAGTTAGCCCTTGACTTCAATCTTGTGCCAGAGTTTTGCGAAGACATCTAAGTGATAGGAAAGGATGAGACTTGATCGTGGGGTAAGGTAAAATATCACATCGGTCATGCAAATAACACATATAATTTCACATAAGTATCACAAAATTTTGAACACATAGGATTGCATAAAAAGTATAAATTTTGTTGGTTTGCGAGGATTATTATTGTTTTGGATTGCAATAAACGTGCGAATTCATCGGGATTGAAAAGATCGAGGTAACAATTATAAAAAATCACATAAAAATTGAGACAACATAAAAGATAGGCTTAATAAAAACATTAGAGTGCCTTGGGTTAAGAGGCGTTGACTATTCCAAAGTAAATCGAAGATCCTTTCAAATTAGAGGAACGTGCTTTGGCCTATAGGTAAAATGCTCTCGTCGATGAGCGATTAACGGTATTTTACCCTTCCAGTTACTACACGTGTCTACTTGATCGAAAAATCGAAACTTTGGCGAGATCGAAAATCGAGGAGTGGGACTAGTTGACAAGGTGCGGGTTTCACCCCTAACTTGACAACATCGTACCCTAAGTGTGGTTGGTACTTACCAAACGAGGAGCGAATTCCGACTCGTTGGTAAGGGTCCACTAGAGCATGAAATGGAAATTTTCCATCAAGGTATGGATATCACTCCTAACTCGATGGCGAAATTTCGTGAAAAAATCAAATACGCGGATTGAGAGTGATCACCAAAGTGCGGGTTTCACCCCTATTTTGGTGAGATCGTCTCGTTTGTGTGAGTGTCTTCAAGTGTGTATTGTGTAAAAATGCCTTAGGAAAGACATCATGTATATGTATTAAGACCAAAAGAATAAAAGGAGAAGCAAAGTAGGAAGCATAAAGTTTTAAGCATAAACAAGAATGGTCAAAATGGGTACTTAGAACTATAGACTAGGTCGAATATGGCATATAATTTAATTCTTGTGGACACTTGGGTTTGACATTTAGTATTGCGCCAGAGTTTTGCGAAGACATCTAAGGGATAGGAAAGGATGAGACTTGATCGTGGGGTAAGGTAAAATATCACATCGGTCATGCAAATAACACATATAATTTCACATAAGTATCACAAAATTTTGAACACATAGGATTGCATAAAGAGTATAAATTTTGTTGGTTTGCGAGGATTATTATTGTTTTTGATTGCAATAAACGTGCGAATTCATCGGGCTTGAAAAAATCGAGGTAACAATTATAAAAAATCACATAAAAATTGAGATAACATAAAAGATAGGCTTAGTAAAAACATTAGAGTGCCTTGGATTAAGAGGCGTCGACTATTCCAAAGTAAATCGAAGATCCTTTCAAATTAGAGGAACGTGCTTTGGCCTATAGGTAAAATGCTCTCGTCGCACCTTTTCTCGAAGCAATTTCACTCGCCGGAAATATCCTGCCATCACCGGACTTTCGCCGGAAAACCGAGACTCACCTCAAAACAAATACCTCGACTCTTTCTGTTTCAATCCGTTGTTAGACTGTTACTAACTTCAATCCAACCATCAGAATCAATCCCAGACGAGGTAGCCGGAATATGCAGCTCTCTCCGGAAAACCTCTGAAATTTCTGATCCCACGCTGTGAATCGGTATAATCATTCAAACTTCTGTTAATCCTTGTTTAAGTACCTCAATTTCATAACTAATCGAACAGAACTGTTAATTGATTCTAACAGCCGAAGTTCAAAAACAGAGCCTACGAATCTTTGCCGGAGTTCTGTGAAAGACACTGATCGGTACATCCTTTTCCCAAACTCTCTCCTTTCATTACCTTTCAATTACTTATAATGCTTGTTAATCGAATTAGACATGAATCAGTTGAATTATCATTATCTGTAATCCTGAGTGAAGAAGACGAAGTTCAGTTATATTATAAGATTAATCAAAATTAGTATATTGAACGGGTTAGATACACAGTCCAGCGGTGGACTGTGTGCAAACAATACACGCACGTCTCGAGTTCGATCCCTGTCCTAACCTCACTCTCTTGAAATAAAAATGCCCTTTTTAACCGAATCGGGATAACTCACAGAATCATGTTAAGTATAATAAAAACCGGATTATTAACCAGGTTAGACACACAGTCCAGCGGTGGACTGTGTGCACATTAACCCACAGGTCCCGGGTTCGAGACCTGTTGACAGCACCGGTTCGATACATTTAAAATCCTTTTTAAAATAAACAATTTCTGGATAAATCTAAATAGTATATAAGTATAATTAAAAATAGAATTTTTTCGGGTTAGACACGTAGCTCAGTTGGTAGTGCTGCGTGCACGCGTACGGGAGGTCACGGGTTCGAGTCTCACCCAGCGCACATATATAAGCGACCGGACCAGTCAATGGTCAATGGTCAACGGTCAAAAGTCAACATTTTTTTATTATTTTTATTTATTTAATTAATTTAAAAATCAATTAAAAATACTTAAAAATAACGTTTTTAAAGTTAGAAAATAGCCTTAAACTCACAAAAATATATCCAAAAATCCTATTAAAATAGTTAATAAAATCCACATACTTACCGTACCTTTTTGTTATTAATTAGGTTAGTTATTCCTCGTCGATCAATCCTCTAAACTCGTGCGCATTCAACATCTTCAAGCAAACGCACCCAATGTGAGTGAATCTCTACCAATTCCCCGTTTTAATCACATTTTAGGGTGTATCATGTGTCGCTATTTATTTATCATAATTAAACACTTGTGCATCCATCATGTTCATGATCAAATGTGTTGCCAATATATATCTATTGTTTGTGTGGTTAATGTTTAAATTAAAGTTATCATTTTCAGTACATACATTTCATAGGCCACCGCTCCCCTTTACCTATGAGCGTGAACCAGGCGTTGCCAACATAAGATCGGCTCCGTTTGATTGAGCCTTGATCTCACATACATTAGCATAGGCAGCGTGAACGGGACGTTGCCAACATATACATTGTCATTCTTATTATATACTTAAGCAAGATGGTTTGTGATCGTTATGTTTACATACATTTGTTCATATATGATTATTGCACAATTTTCCTATATTAATTACAATAATGAATCAATAACAAATGTTTTTAACAAGGTTCACTCGCCAACTTTTGTTGACCCAAAATTCCCCATTTTTACATATGATACAGGTGATCAAGTTGAAGCAAGAAACATATAGGGCGGCCTAGAAGAATAAACCAGTTTAGATTTTGGATTGTTTTAGTTAATTTTTCCTTTCCTTGTATTGTATGAATTTGACTTGGAACTTTGAGATGTAATTTGAATTTAATAAATATGAAACATATTAGTAAACATCATGAGCTTTGGTGATAACCCAATTATGCCCCGACTCTTATTCCGCTGCGGGTCGGGGTGTGACAGATTGGTATCAGAGCCATGACTATAGGGATATAGGATAGGTTATTAGACCCTTAGAGCCTATACTATAGTTGATTAGAATTTTTAAATTGTTTGTGTGTTACATGCAAAATTCATGATGTTTATATGCTTTATGTTTATTGTTACATTCAATGTTATGCAAGCATGTTCATAAATACATACTATCATACAATGCTTATCCTGAATCATATTCTCATAACATATCATATCCATGGGAGCACACACCTCACAATTCATATGATTTTTACAACGATTTTTGTATTTTCAAATCACATCAAAGTGAGTTCTCATGACGGGCTTGTAGTAACTGGAAGGGTACGAGTACCGGTAGTCGGAACGTCCTGTCTAGGCTTGGCATTCGTATAAATCCAAAATAAAGGACCATTTTGCCTACCTGGGGACTAACGATGAGAGTACGATGGACCTATTAGGCCAAAGCATGCTATACCAAACGTTGTGTGAGCTAACACCACTTTGAGTTGTCATTGTGTCTATACCTGGACACCCTCCGACCATACATCTCGCAAACATATTTCGTGGTTTTCATTCGGGTGATGCGAGTGTTAAACCGCCAATACCAATGTGAATCCTACTAAGCCAATAGTCATGGGGGCCCACATGACTATACCGGCGATGGTATGGGAGACATTGGAGGCCCAAACATGAGCAAACCCAAGACATCCTATGGATGTAGTTGCATTATTGATGATTATGTTATTTTATTACTTTCAACGACACATGACACCTAAACACTTCTTAAACTCACAATCTTCCTATGTATGTTCCTGTAGATGTCGGCTAGGCAGCTACGTGGAGGACGAAAGTCAGGAAGGTCAAACGAACGCTTGGCCACTCAAATTGCGAAACAAATGGCCGCGGTGCTTCCTGATATTGTGATTCAAGTCCAGCAAGCTCTCACCGCGAATCCTGTCAACCCACCCAATCAGGAGGATCAAAACATCGACAACCCTCCCTCCAAGAAGTGCTCCTACAAACACTTCAAGTCTTGCGATCCCCCAAAGTATGAAGGGACCGAAGGTGTCACCGCTCTCCTCCACTGGTTTGAGGAAATGGAAAACACCTTCTTAAATTGCGATTGTCCCGAGGATCGCAAGGTACGTTACGCAACCGGGAGATTATTTGGGGTAGCCCTGACCTGGTGGAACACCGAGAAGGGTAAGAGAGGAGTTGAAGACGCTATGGCCTTAACCTGGGAAGAGTTAAGGGAAATGATGACAAAACGCTTCTGCCCAAGAAGCGAACTCAAGAAGTTAGAAGACGAATTCAACTCGCTGAAGCAAAAGGAAGGGGACCATACTTCCTACAACAAAAGATTTCTTGAGCTGAACCAAATGGTTCCTAACTTGTTCACCCCAGTATACCGCTTGGTTGAACACTATATTCGAGGCCTCCCCTCGAAGATTCAAGACTCAGTCCTCAGCACTTCGCCTGCAACTCTCGAAGCTGCTATGGAATTAGCCACCGAACTTACCGAGAACCGCATCAGAAACGGTAAATTCAAGGAAGAGAAAAAGAAAGCCCCCGTCGAGAGCCAAACCTCAAACCATTCCACCTCCTCCTCAAAGTTTTCTAACAAGAGGAAACGAAATACCAGAAACTTTGATGTCACCCAAACCAATTTCCCTATCTCTGCTGCACCCATCACTCAAGTTGCCCCTTCACCCGCACCATACAAAAGGCAATACTCTGGCCCTTACCCAAAATGCACCCGTTGTCAATACCATCATTCCCCCGAACACCCCTGTCAATATTGCACCGGCTGTGGCCGTGCAGGTCACACCATCCAAACCTGCCGCTCACTACATCGAATGAACCGCAACCAACCCACAACCCAAACCCACCATCAAATAATGGGTCAAGCCCAACAATCCCTACTACTACCACCTACACAACATACGACCCAAACCTACTACCAACCCAACTACCCCATGATGCAACCCATGCGGGCTTGCTACAATTGTGGAGACCCAAACCACTTTAGAAACACTTGCCCATGTTTGGTGAACATTATACATGCTCAAGCTCAAGCAAATCCGGTGAACCAAGCTAACCAAGCTCCTCCACCTGCTAGAGGAAGAGCATTTAACATCAACGCCAACCAAGCTAGGGCCGACAACAACGTGGTTAACGGTACGTTTCTCGTCAATGGTAGTTATGCATCCGTGTTATTTGATACTGGCGCGGATAAGAGTTTTGTGTCCTTAGAATTTGAACCCATACTCAACCAAACTCGTGATAAACTTATGGAATCCATAACGGTAGAAGTTGCTGACGGAAAACCGGTCTCATTAAACTCCATTATCCGAAACTGTACTCTTACTCTAAACGATCACGATTTTCCTGTTGACCTCATTCCTATGAAGTTGGGAAGTTTTGATATTATAATCGGCATGGACTGGCTCAGCCAACATCATGCTAAAGTGGTATGCCGTGAAAAGTTCATTCGCATTCCTCTTGCAGACGGTCAAACCCTACGAATCTTTGGAGAAACCCCTTCGAAAGGACTCAAACTGATGTCCTGTCTTCAAGCCCGAAAATATTCTCCGTAAGAATTATGTAGCATTTCTAACCCACGTTGTCAAGAAGGGAAATAAGGAGAAGAAACTCGAAGACATACCTGTAGTAAAAGAATTCCCGCAAGTCTTCCCCGACGACATCTCAGGACTTCCTCCCAAGAGAGAAGTCGAATTCCGCATTGATCTTATACCTGGCGCTACACCCGTCGCGAAATCTCCTTATAGGTTAGCCCCAGCCGAAATGCAAGAGCTAGCCAGTCAATTACAAGAATTGACCGACAAAGGATTCATACGTCCTAGCTCATCGCCTTGGGGTGCACCTGTTCTGTTTGTGAAGAAGAAAGATGGAACGTTTCGCATGTGTATCGATTACAGATAACTCAACAAATTAACGGTCAAGAACCGCTATCCATTACCTCGCATCGATGATCTTCTAGACCAACTCCAGGGTGCCACCTGTTTTTCAAAGATCGACCTTCGTTCTGGCTATCATCAACTCAGAGTACATGAAGAAGACGTCCCAAAGACCGCCTTCCGAACTCGTTATGTTCACTATGAATTCATGGTCATGCCCTTTGGTCTAACCAACGCTCCAACCGTCTTCATGGATCTAATGAACAGAGTTTGCAAACCCTATCTCGATCGCTTTGTTATAGTCTTCATCGACGATATTCTCATTTACTCAAAGTCTAAGACTGATCATGAACGACACCTTCGACTCATCCTCACGCTCTTAAGAACCGAAAAGCTCTACGCTAAGTTCTCCAAATGCGAATTCTGGTTAAAAGAAGTACAATTCCTTGGACATGTCGTCAATGACAAAGGAATACATGTCGACCCCTCAAAGATCAAAGCAGTGCAAGAATGGCAAGCGCCACGTACACCAACCGAAGTAAGATCTTTCCTTGGTTTGGCTGGTTACTATCGCCGGTTCATATCAAATTTCTCTCGTATCGCTGTACCACTCACGGCTTTGACACATAAAGGAAAACCCTTCATTTGGGGACCTAAACAAGAAGAAGCCTTCCACACCCTTAAGCAAAAGCTTTGTGACGCACCTATCCTCACACTCCCTGAAGGTTGCGATGACTTTGTAGTATATTGTGACGCATCAGGGCAAGGACTAGGCTGTGTATTAATGCAAAGGGGAAAAGTCATAGCCTATGCTTCTAGGCAACTCAAAACTCATGAGAAGAACTACACTACTCATGACCTAGAACTTGGAGCCGTAGTGTTCGCTCTTAAGTATGGAGACATTACCTCTATGGTACCAAGTGTGAAATTTACACTGACCACAAGAGCCTCCAACATATCTTTAACCAAAAGGAGTTGAATATGAGGCAACGAAGATGGGTCGAACTTCTTAATGACTACGACTGCGAAATTCGGTATCATCCTGGCAAGGCAAATGTGGTGGCCGATGCACTCAGTCGAAAGGGTTATGCGAACTCCATTCGTCTTCTATGTTCGCAAATCATAACCGATATCAAAGATCAAATCCGAGAAGCTCAACATGTCTCCATAACAGAATACGACATACGCAATGAGTTATCTTGTGGAGCAGAACTTAAACTGGAAACAAAATCCGACGGTATTCTGTATTATCTAGATCGCATATGGATTCCCGATCAAATAACCTTCGCGATCTCCTTATGAAAGAGGGACACAAAACACGATACTCTGTACACCCAGGAGCCGACAAGATGTATCAAGACCTTCGATACACCTACTGGTGGCCTGGCATGAAAAAGGATATTGTTGTTTTTGTTTCCAAGTGCCTTACCTGTTCTAAAGTAAAAGCTAAACATCAAAGACCCTCAAGATTTCTAGTCCAACCGGAAATACCTGTATGGAAGTGGGAAAACATAACCATGGACTTCATTACCGGGTTACCTCGCACTTCCGGTGGGTATGACACTATATGGGTAATCATTGATCGTCTTACAAAATCAGCTCACTTCATTCCGATTCGCGAGGACTTTAAGAATGAGAAACTAGCTCGTATCTACATCAGCGAAATCGTAAGCCGTCATGGTGTACCGTTAAGCATTATTTCAGATCGTGATGGTCGTTTCACTTCACGAACATGGCAAGCCGTACAAGCCGCTTTGGGTACACGATTAGACCTCAGTACCGCTTATCATCCTCAAACTGATGGACAATCTGAACGCACCATTCAAACTCTTGAAGACATGCTTCGAGCATGTGTCATAGACTTCAAAGGGAATTGGGACGCTCACCTACCATTAGTTGAATTTTTGTACAACAACAGCTATCATTCAAGTATCGGCATGGCACCTTTCGAAGCGTTATATGGTCGTAAGTTCCGATCACCAATATGTTGGCACGAAATTAGAGAAGCTCAAATCACCGGTCCGGAATTAATACAAGAAACAACAGACAAGATTCATCAAATTCGAAACAACCTTCTAGCGGCACAAAGTCGTCAAAAGAGTTACGCAGACAAACGACGAAAGCCCTTGGAGTTTAACATTGGTGACCAAGTACTTTTAAAAGTATCACCGTGGAAGGGAGTGGTTCGTTTTGGCCAAAAAGGCAAGCTAGCACCACGCTACGTAGGTCCTTTCAACATACTCGAAAGAGTAGGACCTGTAGCATACAAGCTTGACCTACCAGAAGAACTCAACAGAATTCATCCCACATTCCACGTATCAAACTTGAAGAAGTGCCTCGCTGATGAAAACCTCCATATTCCTCTAGAAGACATTCAAGTCGATGAATCTATGCATTTCATTGAAAGACTAGTAGAAATTATGGACTTCGGAGAGAAACGTTTAAGACGAAGCCGCATTCCAATTGTCAGGGTACGCTGGGAGTCGAAACGAGGACCTGAGTTTACTTGGGAACGTGAAGACTCAATGCGCGAGAAATACCCACATCTTTTTCCTGTTACCACTACTACTTCAATTTCGGGACGAAATTTCGAAAAGTAGGGGATACTGTAACATCCGTCGAAAAACGGGTTTTCAAAACCCGCTTCGTTTATTTAATCGATCAATCAGTTTTAAATTTTTGTTGTTATTTATGACTTATTTTAATTTTAAACGATACATAATTAATAAACCAATTAGGATTAAAAACAAAAATTATTAAAAAGTGAAAATAAGAAAATTAAAAATAAAACAAGGCTGCCGGGATTCGAACCCGGGTCAGCCGGTCAGCCAAGTCTTAACACACACACATCCAACCACTCCGCCACTTTTGTTATTTGATAACGTATTGAAACAATTAATTCAAATAATGGAACACAGAAATCAAATCCAGTCAAAGACGCGCTCATTTCGCAGTCGCCGAAAATCCCGACGACTTCGCCGATAATTGACGGTTTCTATTGATTTAACCGAAGAATTAACCTCAACGTCGGTCATAACTGATGTCTAAACCCGCGACATCAGTCGTAACCACCGGAAATCAGCTGACCATGAATTGAGACTGAAATCAGACCCAGTTCGTCTCGATTCTTCCCTATAAATACACCCACAAGTCTCTGGTAGCCTTTTCGCTCAAAATCGCACCTTTTCTCGAAGCAATTTCACTCGCCGGAAATATCCTGCCATTACCGGACTTTCGCCGGAAAACCGAGACTCACCTCAAAACGGTAAATACCTCGACTCTTTCTGTTTCAATCCGTTGTTAGACTGTTACTAACTTCAATCCAACCATCAGAATCAATCCCAGACGAGGTAGCCGGAATATGCAGCTCTCTCCGGAAAACCTCTGAAATTTCTGATCCCACGCTGTGAATCGGTATAATCATTCAAACTTCTGTTAATCCTTGTTTAAGTACCTCAATTTCATAACTAATCGAACAGAACTGTTAATTGATTCTAACAGCCGAAGTTCAAAAACAGAGCCTACGAATCTTTGCCGGAGTTCTGTGAAAGACACTGATCGGTACATCCTTTTCCCAAACTCTCACCGTTCATTACCTTTCAATTACTTATAATGCTTGTTAATCGAATTAGACATGAATCAGTTGAACTATCATTATCTGTAATCCTGAGTGAAGAAGACGAAGTTCAGTTATATTATAAGATTAATTAATATTAGTATATTGAACGGGTTAGACACACAGTCCAGTGGTGGACTGTGTGCAAACAATACACGCACGTCTCGAGTTCGATCCCTGTCCCAACCTCACTCTCTTGAAATAAAAATGCCCTTTTTAACCGAACCGGGATAACTCACAGAATCATGTTAAGTATAATAAAAACCGGATTATTAACCAGGTTAGACACACAGTCCAGCGGTGGACTGTGTGCACATTAACCCACAGGTCCCGGGTTCGAGACCTGTTGACAGCACCGGTTCGATACATTTAAAATCCTTTTTAAAATAAATAATTTCTGGATAAATCTAAATAGTATATAAGTATAATTAAAAACAGAATTATTTCGGGTTAGACACGTAGCTCAGTTGGTAGAGCTGCGTGCACGCGTACGGGAGGTCACGGGTTCGAGTCTCACCCAGCGCACATATATAAGCGACCGGACCGGTCAACGGTCAATGATCAACGGTCAAAAGTCAACATTTTTTTATTATTTTTATTTATTTATTTAATTTAAAAATCAATTAAAAATACTTAAAAATAACGTTTTTAAAGTTAGAAAATAGCCTTAAACTCACAAAAATATATCCAAAAATCCTATTAAAATAGTTAATAAAATCCACATACTTACCGTACCTTTTCGTTATTAATTAGGTTAGTTATTCCTCGTCGATCAATCCTCTAAACTCGTGCGCATTCAACATCTTCAAGTAAACGCACCCAATGCGAGTGAATCTCTACCAATTCCCCGTTTTAATCACATTTTGGGGTGTATCATGTGTCGCTATTTATTTATCATAATTAAACACTTGTGCATCCATCATGTTCATGATCAAATGTGTTGCCAATATATATCTATTGTTTGTGTGGTTAATGTTTAAATTAAAGTTATCATTTTCAGTACATACATTTCATAGGCCGCCGCTCCCCATTACCTATGAGCGTAAGCTGTTCCCCATTACCTATGAGCGTGAACCAGGCGTTGCCAACATAAGATCCGCTCCGTTTGATTGAGCCTTGATCTCACATACATTAGCATAGGCCGTCCGTTCCCCATTACCTATGAGCGTGAACGGGACGTTGCCAACATATACATTGTCATTCTTATTATATACTTAAGCAAGGTGGTTTGTGATCGTTATGTTTACATACATTTGTTCATATATGATTATTGAACAATTTTCCTATATTAATTACAATAATGAATCAATAACAAATGTTTTTAACAAGGTTCACTCGCCAACTTTTGTTGACCCAAAATTCCCCATTTTTACACATGATACAGGTGATCAAGTTGAAGCAAGAAACATATAGGGCGGCCTAGAAGAATAAACCAGTTTAGATTTTGGATTGTTTTAGTTAATTATTCCTTTCCTTGTATTGTATGAATTTGACTTGGAACTTTAAGATGTAATTTGAATTTAATAAATATGAAACATATTAGTAAACATCATGAGCTTTGGTGATAACCCAATTATGCCCCGACTCTTATTCCGCTGCGGGTCGGGGTGTGACAAATTTCACATAAGTATCACAAAATTTTGAACACATAGGATTGCATAAAGAGTATAAATTTTGTTGGTTTGCGAGGATTATTATTGTTTTTGATTGCGATAAACGTGCGAATTCATCGGGATTGAAAAAATCGAGGTAACAATTATAAAAAATCACATAAAAATTGAGATAACATAAAAGATAGGCTTAGTAAAAACATTAGAGTGCCTTGGACTAAGAGGCGTCGACTATTCCAAAGTAAATCGAAGATCCTTTCAAATTAAAGGAACGTGCTTTGGCCTATAGGTAAAATGCTCTAGTCGAAGAGTAATTAACGGCATTTTACCCTTCAAGTTACTACACGTGTCTACTTGATCGAAAAATCGAAACTTTGGCGAGATCGAAAATCGAGGAGTGGGACTAGTTAACAAGGTGCGGGTTTCACCTCTAACTTGACAACATCGTACCCTAAGTGTGGTTGGTACTTACCAAACGAGGAGCGAATTCCGACTCGTTGGTAAGGGTCCACTAGAGCATGAAATGGAAATTTTCCATCAAGGTATGGATATCACTCCTAACTCGATGGCGAAATTTCGTGAAAAAATCAAATACGCGGATTGAGAGTGATCACCAAAGTGCGGGTTTCACCCCTATTTTGGTGAGATCGTCTCGTTTGTGTGAGTGTCTTCAAGTGTGTATTGTGTAAAAATGCCTTAGGAAAGACATCATGTATATGTATTAAGACCAAAAGAATAAGAAGAGAAGCAAAGTAGGAAGCATAAAGTTTTATGCATAAACAAGAATGGTCAAAATGGGTACTTAGAACTATAGACTAGGTCGAATATGGCATATAATTTAATTCTTGTGGACACTTGGGTTTGACATTTAGTATTGCGCCAGAGTTTTGCGAAGACATCTAAGGGATAGGAAAGGATGAGACTTGATCGTGGGGTAAGGTAAAATATCACATCGGTCATGCAAATAACACATATAATTTCACATAAGTATCACAAAATTTTGAACACATAGGATTGCATAAAGAGTATAAATTTTGTTGGTTTGCGAGGATTATTATTGTTTTTGATTGCGACAAACGTGCGAATTCATCGGGATTGAAAAGATCGAGGTAACAATTATAAAAAATCACATAAAAATTGAGATAACATAAAAGATAGGCTTAGTAAAAACATTAGAGTGCCTTGGGTTAAGAGGCGTCGACTATTCCAAAGTAAATCGAAGATCCTTTCAAATTAGAGAAACGTGCTTTGGCCTATAGGTAAAATGCTCTCGTCGATGAGCGATTAACGGCATTTTACCCTTCCAGTTACTACACGTGTCTACTTGATCGAAAAATCGAAACTTTGGCGAGATCGAAAATCGAGGAGTGGGACTAGTTGACAAGGTGCGGGTTTCACCCCTAACTTGACAACATCGTACCCTAAGTGTGGTTGGTACTTACCAAACGAGGAGCGAATTCCGACTCGTTGGTAAGGGTCCACTAGAGCATGAAATGGAAATTTTCCATCAAGGTATGGATATCACTCCTAACTCGATAGCGAAATTTCGTGAAAAAATCAAATACGCGGATTGAGAGTGATCACCAAAGTGCGGGTTTCACCCCTATTTTGGTGAGATCGTCTCGTTTGTGTGAGTGTCTTCAAGTGTGTATTGTGTAAAAATGCCTTAGGAAAGACATCATGTATATGTATTAAGACCAAAAGAATAAGAGGAGAAGCAAAGTAGGAAGCATAAAGTTTTATGCATAAACAAGAATGGTCAAAATGGGTACTTAGAACTATAGACTAGGTCGAATATGGCATATAATTTAATTCTTGTGGACACTTGGGTTTGACATTTAGTATTGTGCAAGAGTTTTGCGAAGACATCTAAGGGATAGGAAAGGATGAGACTTGATCGTGGGGTAAGTTAAAATATCACATCGGTCATGCAAATAACACATATAATTTCACATAAGTATCACAAAATTTTGAACACATAGGATTGCATAAAGAGTATAAATTTTGTTGGTTTGCGAGGATTATTATTGTTTTTTATTGCGATAAACGTGCGAATTCATCGGGATTGAAAAGATCGAGGTAACAATTATAAAAAATCACATAAAAATTGAGATAACATAAAAGATAGGCTTAGTAAAAACATTAGAGTGCCTTGGGTTAAGAGGCGTCGACTATCCAAAGTAAATCGAAGATTCTTTCAAATTAGAGAAACGTGCTTTGGCCTATAGGTAAAATGCTCTCGTCGATGAGCGATTAACGGCATTTTACCCTTCCAGTTACTACACGTGTCTACTTGATCGAAAAATCGAAACTTTGGCGAGATCGAAAATCGAGGAGTGGGACTAGTTGACAAGGTGCGGGTTTCACCCCTAACTTGACAACATCGTACCCTAAGTGTGGTTGGTACTTACCAAACGAGGAGCGAATTCCGACTCGTTGGTAAGGGTCCACTAGAGCATGAACTGGAAATTTTCCATCAAGGTATGGATATCACTCCTAACTTGATGGCGTAATTTCGTGAAAAAATCAAATACGCGGATTGAGAGTGATCACCAAAGTGCGGGTTTCACCCCTATTTTGGTGAGATCGTCTCGTTTGTATGAGTGTCTTCAAGTCTTCAAGTGTGTATTGTGTAAAAATGCCTTAGGTTTTCTTTTAAGTTTACATTCAGTATATCTTGAAAGAAAAGGTCGGTGGCCTACGCCACCCACGAAAACAACCCCTAACTTTTGCCCACTAACAAAACTAACCCTAAACTTTTAAAATTGATTTTATACCCTTTATACTTTCAAAAAACTTTATAAAATGTCATTTTTAGTCCCTTGAGTTCTAACTTTTTAAATGTAACGTCTCGCTTTTTCGTACTTTCCTTAATTAGAAAGTGTAATCGTGTTTCTAATTGTGGAAACTGGTATTCGTATCGCATTTGTATTTCATTTCCCAAATCTTGTAATCCGAGACTTTGATCGTAATAAAGTTCATACTTAATATACTAATCTTACATGCATTCGATCGTTAAATACATGTTTACATACAAAACGATACTTGTTATACGTGTAAATACTCATACATACATGCTCGATACTCAGAATATACTTACATACATGTTAAACACTTAAAAACATGACAAAACACCAAGTTTTTGCTTGAAATTAAGGAAAAACCAAGTTCAGGGACTAAAAATAACAAAAATCAAACAAGTTTCTTGATTAGGGACTCTCACGCCTCGCGACCGTCTCACCCTATGTCTCTCGCGGCCCGCCAGAGAGCTCGATCCGCCGAAAGTTGTAATCAGCTCATGGATTGGGCAAAAGTGTGTTTGTTTAGTGTGTTTCTTGCATTAAATCCCCACCTAACTCACCCCCAAACCTCAACTATAAAACCCACCTCATTCTACACTACTTTGCACCTCACAAACACAAATTCCTCTCTCAAACCTCACTAAACTCAGCTCCTAATCAGAAAGTTTAAGACTTTCAAAGTGAGTTCTAACTCACCTCTACTTCACTTCTTTACTCTTTTCTTTCTTCTTAACACTTGGAACACCTCTAGTAGTGTTTTCATAGGTTTTCCATGGAAAACCAATATGGAACATCACCATATTTGAGGTCACAAGTGCAAGAAACTTTCTGTTTTGATAGGGTTTTTAACCCACAAGTGTTGTATCCTTCCAAGCTTGTTCTTGTAACCAGACTTGAGTTTGTTGTGTATGATTACTTGGAAGGCTTGGCTATCATACTTTCAATCCACCACCTCACTTGATTATTTGTCCCTTGAATATTATGCAACTTCCACTTTCATTTTTAACTTATTCATGACCATCCTTGTTGTCCTTGTGACAACTTGTGCATTGGTGAACTTACGAAAGAGGTTAAAGGAAGGTTATCCTCCTACCTCCATTCATGACTTCTATGAAGTTCCATGATAAATATGATCTACTTATTACTTATACTATATATATATATATATATATATATATATATACTAACCGAACCCTTGATGATAATCAAATGATTGTCCGTCATGGTATTAAGTTACATCACCTAAGTACTTAAATTCTCGTTACGATTCTAATGGGTATCTTAACCCATGAAAACACATCGACCCAAATGGGATTTATAGTGTCAAAAACGAGTATTAAGTCTAGATGATTATTTTCTCGTATACATACTTTGGTATATAAATTTGAATTCCTAATCCTCCATTATTATCCGAACATTTACACATCTACGTTTTCCTTATGTAGAATAACTTGGTGTTCTATCCTTCAAAAACTCTTCATGGAATTACCAACTGGAAGCTTGTAAAACCATCAGTACACTTGACCCATTTTCCTTTTTACACAATTTGGGTTGTAACATGTTAACTTACAAAATACACAAATACACACAACATACTTTATACACTCAATCCGTTATACATGCTTATTGTTATGCTTAGGTTCATGCTAGATACATACATGCTTCTTGTCATTAACTTAGCTAGCCCGAACTTAACATATATAGTGCTATAGGAGTAGCACACCGCCCGTCGGGGTATTGTTAAGCTTATTCTTATTTAGTCTCGTTACTTTGTGGTAAGGGACACTTAATTCTTGTGGACACTTGGGTTTGACATTTAGTATTGCATGCTAGCTTACCTTGTATACAATTGCCATGTGGGATTTGAGCAAACCCTTTTATACTTATGCTATGTAATTTAAACTTGTGTACTCGCCAATACTTTTGTGTTGAACTATACTTTTAGCATGTTGCATGTTAAGGATCTTGAACATGACAAAAACCTAGTAGGGACGGCTTAGAAACGCATCTAGAATGCTAGGTTTATGTTATAATATTGTTGAATTTGTTGTATTTGGATTTATGTCACACCCCAACCGATGGCGGAAACATCGAAGTGAGACGAAATAGATTGCTCATCACTCATAACACTATTTGCGACAATAATTTAAATAAACCAAATTTCATTTCCAAAACAAATTGTCAATTACAACAAGAAGCAAATATGACAACAAAATTTCTTAATATTCTAAGTGAGTTTCTAAGCCATTCCTACCAAGTTCCATCATGATCAACATCTCTAACCTGCAACATGTTAAAAATAAAGTTCAATACAACAAATAATGGTGAGTACACAAGTTTGTAATACATAGCATATGTATAAAAGAATTTACTCAAATCCACATGGCAATTGTATGTAAGGTAAGCTAGCATGCAATACTTAATTGTCAAACCCAAGCGTCCACAAGAATGTATGTGTCCCTCGTCACACGAAGTAACGAGACTAAAGTATGAATGTAACAAGAATGAATCAGCTTTAAGACTTAACAATACCCTGACGGGCGGTGTGCTACTCCTATAGCACTATATATGTTAAGTTGGGGCTAGCTAAGTTAATGACAATAAGCATATATGAATTTAGCATGAACCAAAGCATAACAACAAGCATGTATAAAGGATTGAGTGTATAAGGCATGTAGTGTGTATTTGTGTGTTTTTGTATGATAACATGTTGCAACCCAAAATGTGTAAAAGGAAAATGGGTCAAGTGTACTCACGGTTTTGCAAGCTTCCACTTGTTAGTCCCGTGAAGAGGTTGGAGGATGGAATGATCACCAAGTTATCCTACAAGAGGAAGAATGGTTTGGTAAGTTTTCGAAGGGTAATAGAGAATTTGGAATGGAAGGACGATAAAGTAATTTATATGGGAAAGTAATCATCTAGACTTAATGCTCGTTTTTTACATATAATACCCATTCGGGTTGATGTGTCTTCATGGGTGGTCTACCCATTAGAATCGTAACGAGAGATTAAGTACGTAGGTGATGTAACCTAGTACCATGACGGATAACCATGTGATTACCATCAAGAGTTCGGTTAGTATAAGTGTATACATATATACGTAATAAATAAATAATAAATGACATGTAGAATCATAGAAGTCATGCATGGAGGTAGGAGGATAACCTTCCTTTTAAAACCTCTCGTATAGTATACCAATGCACAAGTCGTCACAAGGACGACAAGGATGGTCATGTGTAACATAAAAGTAAAAGACAAAAGTAAACGAAAACATCAAGTGAGGTGGGGGATCGAAAGTAGGATAGCCAAGGCTTCCAAGAGATCACACACTACCAACTCAAGTCGAGCTTGGAAGGATACAACACTTGTGGGTAAAACCCTAATAAAACCAAAAAGGTTCTTACACTTGGGTTACCGAATATGGTGATGTTCCAAGTTAGTCTTCCATGGAAGACTTATGGAGACATTCCAAGGTACTCCAAGTAATAAGAAAGAAAGAGAGAAAAGAGAGGGAGAGGTGAGTTAGAACTCACTTGATTTAGAGAGAAGAGCTCTTTGAGCCTTTTGAGGAGAGAAGAGAGAAATGAGGTGTGAGTTGAAGTGAAATGGGATGGGGTATTTATAGGTAAAGTTTGGAAGGATGGTAGTTGAGGGTAATTAATGTAAGAAACACAAATTTGACCAATCAACAAGCTTTAAACGAGTTTTTCCGGATCGCGCCTCTCTCGCGGGCCGCGAGAGAGTAGAAGGATCTCGGTCGCGAGCCGCGAGATGTCTGGCGGGCAGCGAGAGTGGAGGATTGGGTCGGTCGCGGGGCGCGAGGGAGGGTATTCCAGAATGTTCTTTGGTTTTTATAACTTTTAGCCCTTAAACTTAGTTTTATAACGGTTTTTGCATGTTTTTAAGCATATAATGAATATAATTTTCGAACGCATGAATCTTGCACGTATATAAGTAGTAAGCATGAATTAAACGATTGAATATAAACAAGCATGTATCAAGTATGACCTTTATTACGATTCAAGTCTCTGATTACAAGATTGGGAAAGGAAGTACGAATACAAGTTTCCAAAAAATAGAAATACAGCAATACTTTCTAAATAAGGAAAGTATGAAAAAGCGAGACGTTACAATTTATGTTGTAATTGACTATTTGATCAATGAAATGAGACGAGTTTTGAATTTAATATTGTCGCAAATAGTGTTATGATGTCTCGAGCAATCTATTTCGTCTCACTCCGATGATTTTGCCATCGGTTAGGGTGTGACATCAAATTTATCCCTCGTATTTTCATTCTTTAGCTTAAAAATATTTTCTCAGGTGCTTATTTTTATGTACGTTTTCAATAGGCCTATGTTTTAACGTACGTGTCGGTATAAATTCATGTGTCAATGTACATTTTTTCCGGATATGAGTATGGTTATATATAATGCATTTTCATGTTTATTATTGTGTATGTTTTTTGTTGGTCTACATTTGACGTAAACTGTGTTCATAAACGACTCGGGTCATATATAATACGTTTTCATTCTATTGTATAAATTCGAGTTCGTGTACGTTTTGATGCTGCTAAGTTTTTATGCAAAGTTAAAGGTAGTGTAGTGGTTAAGTGGAACCCTAACTAAGCAAACCAACCTAGGTTCGGTTCGATTCCATTTCTTTTGTAACCACAATGCAATGCTTATATAGGTTACATTGAGTTAGATCAGATACACCAAAATATATGTTTAATATGGTTAACGTATCACATAACGTGCCGCCAACTCTAAACGACTAAGACGTCGCCACCCAAACATATGTCCTGTGACAATAATCTAGTTTTAAGCTTAGATAAAAGAATTAGATTTAAAAGTTGTATATTTTGATTTCTATTTTTCCTCTAGCTATTAAAATCTAAAAATAAATTAATTCACTTTTGAACCTTATCATCAACTCTTCACTTTTAACCATATTATTTTTTTAGCTCATCTTATTTACACACTCCTATATCTTATTCTCATATCTTCTTTTTATATTATCTCTATATATATGTGCATATATAGATAGTGACAGAGGGTAGAAATATGTAAATATTAACACTTTTTTTAGTTCTAAATTCACATTCTCCAATACTGGCCTGGTTGATAGATTTTTAGATTGACATGTTAAATTCTTTATCCCTAACTCAATCCAGATATTAGTAGTTTGACAATGTTTTATTTAGGATTGTTGTTAACATGTCATAAAACTTTAACAAAAAAAACGTACAAAATATTAAAACTGTGATAAATAAGTCAACTTATCAAGCTTTAGGATTATTGTTAACAGGTCATAAAACTTTTATAAAAAGAAACATACAATATATTAAAACTGTGATAAATAAGTCAACTTATCAAGTGATAAAGTATATCGTGTTGGAAGAACAGTCAGTATACGAGTCCAATTTCTTGCTTTGTTGTAATGTCGAGCCAAACCCTTGGCTCATAGTTAATTGGCGTGTGTGATGACAGAGATAGAGTAGTCAATGTTATGGTATGTAATGATGGGGATATGATGAGGAAAAGGATGAGGTTGATTGAAATAATAATAGCAAGAACAAAAATAATAGTAATGGTAAACCCAATATGTATATTATTAAACTACTATTGACATACCATATGACATTGTGTTATGGTGAAATAATCAATTCTTTTTGTATCTAACATTTACAAAGGAGGTAATAGTAGTTCAACTTAGATTGGTCAAAAGTCCAAATGTTATCATCGCACTGGGCCACGTTTCAAGGGTTTTTTTTCTAAATCTAGGTATTAATCGTCACCCACACGCCACGACAATACGACACCACCGCCAGTGAGCCCTTTGCTCACATCTGAGCTATTAGGAGGTGAGAGAGAGAGGTGGTGGTAACAGGTGGCAGTTGCAGCGATGGCGTGCTGGATGAGGCCGGCGCCGGTGCTACTTAAACACCTAAAATATAGCCGTCTTTGCACTTCCTCGCCGCTGACCGTCCTCGCAACTAGCCCAACAACATTACCAATTACCATCTTCTTAGATCCACAGATGATTTTTTAGATAGGAAAAACTTGATGGTGGTTTTCCAGATCTGCCGGTGACTGTAGAGGGTTATGAAGATGGCGAGGTGGTGTTTGGTTGTCGTAGATGGTGCTTTGAAAGTGGCGAGGTGCTGGGGGCTATATTGAGATGGTGTGGTGGTTGAATAGTTTTTAAATAATGGAAAATGGTTAATCTGTTACATGCATATATTAATTGAATTTTTTGTTTGTTTTCTTTTGATCCATGGTGGTTGAATAGTTTTTAAATAATGGACAATGAATGGTTAATCTGTTACATGCATACGTTAATTGATTTTTTTTTTGTTTGTTTTCTTTTGGTGCATACTATTGTAGCTTTGGGTATTATCTTTGAATTATGGTGAGTGTCAATACTTTAAAAAAGCGAAACGGTGCTATAAAGAAGAGACTAGCGAGCGAACTGATGTTGGTCGAAAGCCCAAGTGTGGGAATTCCTCAAATTAAATAAACAAAATACAAAGGCACTATGGTAAGGTAACCAATTTTGGTAGTAATGTTATTAGACTTACCATTTCAAAGCATGTGATATTGAGGAATAACTGTATAATATATTATAAACTAAAATAATTGTATTTAAATAATAATTAATAACTAAAACTATTATACAAGTTTGTAAGGGCGGTTTTATGTTTCATTATGAACAAAATGTATAATTATATAAAACAAAGATGGTATAAAATAATTAGAAATTGAAAAAGACAAAGTGAGATGAGAAGGAAACGTGGATTGTCAGGGATTCTTTCACCCATCTAAAAAGGAAGAGAAAACCAATAATTCCTCTGTTATATTTTCACTAAGGCTGCAACTCTGAATTTCCATGTGATTTTGTTTATTTTTTTCTGGTTTTCTTCATATTTTATTTATATGTTTGGTTACAATGTAACTTAGGGTCTTTTGTTTTAGTTATTGTAGGAGCGGTTACTTAATTTGTTTTCTGGAAAAAAATAAAACTTATATAGTTGAATCACACAATTGAAAAGGTCGAACATGAATTTCACTATTTTAAACTTCCCATAAAAGATTATTGAGCTATAGACTATAGAGTAAGTATATTTTCAAGATAGTATATTAAAATTGTTTTGTACATTTCAATACCATGCGTAAACAAGTTATAGAGCTACTGGATATGAGTTTGTTAACGAGTTAAACGAGCTCGGATCCAAGATGAAACTTCTTTGACAATGAGTTTGAGCTTCATACATTAAGTTTTAAGTTTGATTAAGTAAAAAATCACGTACTTCCAGGTAAGCTACCGATATTGGATTTTCAGATGAGCAAGTCTCTCGATGGAATGCTTGAATTCCTCTTGTCAAAAAGTTTTTATAACTTGCAACTTCTTCTAACTTTTAACTATCATGCGATGAAGCTTATTACAATTCGTTTTTTAGAGGAAATGTATAAACTAAACTTTGAAAAAAGTATTTGTAAGTTGATGTTGTCACTATATTTGACTTCCAATTTTAAGAGCATTTTCAAGTCTTAAGTGTGCGTCATAATTGGAGGAGTTCAATCCTAGATTTGAACAAAAAAGCCGACGATAAAGGATAGTTGTAAGGCATCTTGCTTGTATTGTGTAAAGAAGTTCAAGGTATGCTTAGCAAGAGTAAACATTATTATTAATGTCGACCAAAATTTGTTTGCTTAAGAGTTAACACATAATATGACAATGATGACAATACATATGTATACTAGGTTGGCTTTAACACATGGCTATTTTGATTGTGAACGTATAATACAAGCGTATTCTTCGAGTGATCATATTCATGTTGAAGGAACGAAGAGTAAGTGAATGTGATAGGATGTCTCATAGATCATGCATATTTTAATGACACATTATCAACATACATGAGAAGCATAACATGGAATTGTAAACAATAGTAAGTTTATAGGATACAACATATATTATCCTAAACGTACGATGTTTATTTCAGTAATACGACATGAGAGATAAAGAAAATAACAAATAAAACTGAGGAAGGCGTATTTACCACGGGTGCATTGTTACACATTTGATGAAATTATATACACCACAAATACTTTGCAAGCGAGCCAAAGACAGGGACATAATTAAATTGAAAAATAGTAAGAATGAAGTCAATAAGATGACTCACGAGGATTTCAAAGTATTATTCTTAACAAAAAGTTGTTCTTAACAGCTATATACAACATTACTAAATAGTTCCCCAACTTGATGCAAACAGATAAATATGTTGATAAAATACCAAGAATTTCTTTGATACGGCCTGGTTTTGCCACTCACCTGTGTTAACCGAAAGAGTGAGGATGAATCGACTCGACCTTATTCTAAACGTTGAGATCAAGGAGTTCATTTATCCCAAAAGTGTGACACATTGGAAGAGATTTTCAGTTCGGCATCTGAAAGAGAAGTAGAATTCCAAACACAAGTTGGCGGGGTGGGAAAAGGAGAGTAAAAAGTAAACATGTTTAACAAAGTTTTCAAGCCCATTAACTAAATCAAATCCTTGAAATGAAGCTCGCCATTGCAAGATATGGCAAAGAGCACACGAGTGAATGTTGTTACACACACCTGATATGTATTTTCCTAGTCAATTCATCTATCGCACATATTTTATTTGATTTCAGAGCAAGTAGATCTATTACATATGTTAAGGTTATTCAACATTCTTCTTTAATTGATGGCAAATTACCAAATCCCTTAGAAGTTAAAGTAGCTAATGATAAGAGTTTAGTATATGGTGCGTATCAAAATTGATGGGTGAATTTACTATTGTTGTGGGTATGGATTGTCTATCGCAACAATAGGCAAGTATAATCTATAATGGAAAACTCTCTTCTCCTAATGGGAGCATGGATATAACCTTTTTATGTTTTGGATTCTAGGAGAGAGGGGAAGACATTCAATGAGATCCCATAGTGAATGGTTTCCCAATGTGTAGGTTCCATAACCGTGGATCGATTACGAGATTGATAATCAAACTAAGAGTTCGGAATCCTCTTAGTTGATCACACGAATACAAAAACAAGTAAATCAGATGAAGAAGTCAAACAATCACTTTAAACCTTGTATTCTATTGATTATCCAACAAAATTTTTTTACAGTCAATCAACACCAATAACGAATCTCACAACCACTTTCTGTGTATTTCTCACAAAACTCTCTATGTAATTTTCACTCAGATGTATAACCTAAACCCTAATGCATTAAGTTGTTTATATTCACACAACCATGCAAAGGCTAGACCCAACATTACAATAACTAAAACTCGGGACAACTAATACAAAGATAAAAACTTGGACCGGCATAACTCGGACCATATATGATTGAATAATACAGACTTCAGGAAACTCGGACCACTTTGATCTTCTACAATAACTCGGACTGGTTTTGTTGCCTTGGAATTCCAATATTTTGAAGATCTTCAATACAAATGTACTCTAGGACTTCATTACTTCTGAACCTTATCTTTGTGAAACACCAAGTTTTGTTACAAGATACCAAAGACCAACATGAAGCTGTTATCACATAAAATGCACCAAAAAAACCAATGTCCTCACTGATTCTTCAAGCTAGGACTACTAGAAAGGGAAGTGAATTTGGTATTAACCTAATTCTCGAAGCTAGGCCGGTAAATGAATTGAGCGAACATGAACAGGGGCGTGTTCGCATTCGTTTATTTAACTTTAACCAAACATGAATATATAATCAAACGAAAATTTTTGTTCATATTCGTTCATTAAGAAAATAAGCATGTTCGTGTTTGTTCATGTTCATTTGTTTAAAACCAAAATGAACAGTTCACGAAAGTAAACGTACACACTCGAACATAATTGCACAAACATAAACGAAAACAAATGAATATAATTGAACAAATATAAACGAACTCAGATGGACATACGAACAATAAGTATTTTTTTATTGGATATAAGTTAGTGATCATCTACGATAAATTTTATTGGAAAACCCATTTTTATTATTAAAAAGTTCAATTACTAACTAGTTATATTTATATAAGTAGCTAGAAAGCCCATATTATGTTTATATTTAGAAATATAAACAAACGTAAATAATGGAACATAAATGAACAAATTAACTTTATGAATAAACAAAACATACGTTCATGTTCATCTACTTACTAAATAAACAAACTTTCAGCTAGACAAGTTTACGAATAGTTCAATAACTTGCCTACTCGAAGGAAGAAGCTAAACATAATGTTAAATCTCAATATCGTTTAGCAACAATAACCAAGAACTATTGCCTCGATTGTAACATTTGTTGATAAGTGTTTTTATTCGCCCAAAGTATTTCACCTAGAGAAGTTTTAATTTGGGATAAAAATAAGGGTGTATGCTAAACATCACTTAATCTATTAACTTTTTAACAACACTTTTCTATCAAAGTTTTACTCACGTTTTATCATCAAACAAACATACTGGCATACAATTGAATATATTTTTACCGAGTATCTAAAACAAAAATAATATTGAGTGCTTGTTAAAGAAAACAAATACATATTGACAATTTTTATATTAATACAAGGCAACACACTCCAGAATTCAGATCTGCAACTTAGGGTTCGGTTGTCATTAACCTTCACCTGTTGCATCTTTTATGGGGTTTCTAAGTAATAATTTAAAATATCCATCACTTCACTTGCAGAGATAATGGAAGAATAGTATCACATCTGATCATACACTATAACACCCTCCTCCACCACCATCCCCGTCACCGCCATCGTCCAACCACCGATCTCCGTCCGTAAAATGGAAGACACAGAAAGCTGCAGCAACAATGACGTACACCTCACATTCTCCGACGACATCGATAACACTGTTTCAACTCCTTATGTCAGTGCTCCGTCGAGTCCCGGCCGTGAACCGCCGTACTACGGCGGAGGATTCTTCTACAGCGCTCCGGCGAGTCCTATCCACCACCACATATCATCCTGCATTTCTTCTACTCCTCTAGAAGACGCCGGCGGCTCCTTCGAGTTTGAGTTAACCGCCGAACAAGCTCCGTTGGAATCCATGACCTCCGCCGATGAACTCTTCTTGAACGGCCAGATCCGGCCGATGAAACTCTCATCTCACCTTCAACATCCTCAGGATCCAGCTCCGTTAATCAATATTGCAGAAGACGACGGTGATGAAAACCGTACGTACGGTAGAGGTAGAGCTTTTCAGCCGCGAGATCGACGGAGAAAAGCTAGATCTATGTCGCCGTTGAGAAGCAACACCGCGTTTCAGTGGCTGGAAGAATTCAATGACGTAAGAGAATGTACGGAGATCAACGAAATTAACGAGAAATTGACAGCTGAAGATGAAAATAAACAGAGAGCAGATAATGAACATGAAAACGATAACGAAAACGAAACGACGTCGTCCGGTGCATCGTCACGGTCGTCCTCCGTCGGCCGGAGCTCGAAACGGTGGATATTCCTGAAGGATTTACTGTACAGAAGCAAAAGCGAAGGACGAAACACAACAAATCGCAACAGAAACCCTAGGTTTTGGTCTACGTTACCGTTTACACCTACCGGAAAGAAACCGTCAGATCCGGCGACCATTAAGACCACCGGTGCAGCGGAGGTAGCGCCGGCGAAAACCGCCGTGAAAAAAACAGTAAACGGCGTAGTTACAAAACCGTCAGATCCGGCGACCTGTAAGAACGCCGGTGCGGCGGATGAAAGCAGTACGGCATCGGTTAAATCTGCCGTGAAGAAGGCGGTGAACGGCGTCGGAATGAGTCGGAAACGGAGAGTAGGACGATCTGCATCGGCGCATGAAGTGCATTATACTAGAAATAGAGCACAGGCGGAGGAGATGAGGAAGAAGACGTACCTGCCGTACCGGCAAGGGTTGTTGGGATGCTTAGGGTTTAGCTCCCAGAGTTATGGCGCGATGAATGGATTTGCCAGAGCCCTGAATCCTGTTTCATCCAGGTAATCAGAGGATGATTGATTTGTGTATTGTTCATCGGGATTTTTTTTTTAATCTTTTTGAGTTTTTGTGCTTCTGTTTTGATGATATAATGAGAAAATGATAAACAAAAATATATGTAACGGAGCAAATTTAATACTAGCCGGTAATTTTACGTAAAACCCAAAGTATTGAGTTATTTTATTTTGAAATGATAATGATAACAGTAATTAGAGATCGAGGTAACATGTTAATCTAGTGATGAATTTATTGAACATTTGTTTAAGGAGGTTATATACATTAATTTGTTACATTGTCTTCGTTTAACTAAGTATAGATGGAGGATGTAGATGTAGATGAGATGTTTCTCATGTAGATAGTCAACTATCAGAACGACGTAGGAAAAGGGGAACACTACACAGACTTCCGAAGAGTGATCACACCCATGAATGGTGTTGAACATAGGGGACGGGTTTGGGTAAATTTGAACCTTGGGCGTGGAAAAGTGGCGTGGTGGCCCTTTCATGCCGTGAACACCACCCATTGTGGTGGCGTGACGGTGAGTGCGGGGAGTTTTCCACCGGCGTGGGGAGCATTTGGGTTTTGAGGTAGAGGCTTTTGATTAATGGGTGGATTTTGGGTGTGTTTTAATTTGTTGATGTTTATTTTTTTTTATTATATTTTATTTTATAAAAACATCACTAACCACGCCACACCCACTTATTTTTTGCACCACGTCACTTTTTTGACGCGTGCTGACGTGACAGCCACATGTCAAATAACGTCACTCTTTCAACCCCCCCCCCACCCACTTTGAATAGTCTTATACCCGATTGTAAAAGTTTGTTTCGTATTTGGCTCAAAACTTGTCGGGTATCCATTGAGTGTCCGTAGGTTTCGGGTATGCGTGTTAGTGTAATTAAAATATCCGTTGAGTTAACTCAAAACCACTCAAAACGTAATTAAAATATCCGTTGAGTTAACTCAAAACCACCGTTGAGTTAACTCAAAACCACTCAAACGTAATTAAAATATCCGTTGAGTTAACTCAAAACCGCTCAAAACTTATCGGGTATCAATCAGGTGTCCGTCGGTTTCGGGTATGCGTGTTAGTGTAATTAAAATATCCGTTGAGTTAACTCAAAATCGGTCATGTAACTGTTAGTCGATTACAATTTATCAGTATCTGTGTAAAAATGTCTCAAATAAGTAAAATGCATATAAAAGAAATACACAAATGCACATATAACAACAAAATATATGACAATTTTTGGCAGTTACCAAAAGATTACAACGTGTGTCAGTCGTGAAGATTACCAATATGCTAGGTTTTTGGCAGATCCTTGAAATAAAGTGTAATTCTTTTTAAAGGACTTAAGATATATCTTCGAAGAAGTGGAGACATTGAGGGTACTAAATGATGAGTCGGTGATTTTTAGAGTGAAAAAACTATCCAATTTAAGGATATATCATATACTAGTTTAAGTATTCGTGTGGTACACGAGTTATTTAAAGTAAATTATATTATTTTAAAAGAATTGTTTCATTACTTATGTAAATATTAAATTACAATTAAGTAAAAAGATGAATATGAAAAAGTCGTGTTAAAGATTTCTTTACATCAAATTTGTTGTTTTCATATGTAGATTCAAACTCGAGTCTAAGCTCAGCTTAACTCGGATTGAGGTTGGATCATAAACAACCTTGACTCGATTGAGCTTGGATCATAAACAACGCCAACATAATTAATAGATAGAGTAACGTAAGGTTTTGAAATATTCAAAAATTCAACCATGCACAAAACGAATTTACCAGCTTACTATACAATGGAAGTACCTTCTCACAAAAACATGAATAAACCTAAGCTTGTGGACAACCTGCACCAAAAGGAATAAATCCTAAGGGTGTAAAGGGCGATCCACATGTTGGAGTAATCCCTCAAGGGATGAACAAATGGTATTGGGTACTGGTATCAGTATCGAATTTACCGAACCAGGTTCCGGTATTTTCGATATCGGTACCAGTTGGTATCAAGCTCATTCCCAATCCCCTCTTTACCCCACTGGCAACGCTCCACCCAAACAATTTGTACTAAAAAATTGGCAGCACTTTACCCAAACAATTTTTTCTTTGTACTCAAACATTGGTATCACTTCACCCAAAAAATAAATAAAGATAAAAGTGTGATTGGATGGAAGAAGGTGTGGCCTAACATTAACCCACTGTGTCTCCTCTTCCCCTACCGGTAAACAATCCCCGGTTGTTTGGGTTTTTGGGTTGGCGACGGTGTTTCTGCGAGGTAAACTTCCCCTCTTCCCACAATACGCCCGCACACCCTAAGGTTAACAATACGCAGATAAAAGAACATGACATAGACATGTACAAATTGTTTTTTTTTTCAAACTGAACCGGTCTTTTGTTGATAAAAAAAGGGGTTGGTTTTTAAACCGATTTGGATGCCCTATGATCCAATCTGATACGGATCAGAATGGGCCTGTTTAAAAAACTTATATATATATATATATATATATATATATATATATATATATATATATATATATATAATACTAAAACAAACAATTCACTTAAAAACTTACAAAAACCAGCTTTAATAAGTATCTTTTCTTAAACCATAAAAAACAGGTTTTTTTCGGTTTTTGACGCGTGACAGGGAAAACGATGGTTCGGGCCGGGTTGAAACCGGTTTATAAAAAAACGTTTTCTTAACTTGGATCGCATTTTTTCCGGGTTTTTTTTACATGCCATGTCTTTAACCTGTCATCAATCTTGTTTTGTAATCATATTAAATGCAATAATAATTATAAAAGAAGAAATAGTGTTCTTATTCCAACTCAACTTGCCCTACTTGCCACCTCTAGCATAAGTGAATCATTGATATTGTGAAATTACCTTTTATCCTATTTGATTATGTGAGTTTGAAAAACATTTATTTTGAAACGCAGATAAAAATAAGCATACCACAATAACATATTCAGAGTTTTATAAAATACCATAATTTAAAAGTTATAAATGAAAAACAAATCGACACATGATTCAGAGTAATTTAAGCCTGCTACAATACAGAAATTTATAAAAGAACTATATGCAATGAAGTATGGCTTTAGACAATGTACCACTGGAATGGTGTTTGTTTAGATCTACATATGTTTAAACCGTTTTGATCTCTGATTGGCTCAGTGGTTTTCTTCTTTGTAAAAGAAAGAACTTTATAGCTTTTAGCAATCCTTCAATACATAACAACAAATTATCAACATTTTTTTCTCAAAATCTAGTATATACGCTATACATACCATCCATTGCTTGACCTGTTGACTCATAATCCATAAACGTCCTTGTAAACTGGGGGCTTATCGTTCGTCCCACTCAACTGTAATAACCTTCTGTTTAAAATGTACATTAATAAAGGAAAAAACATAGATTTAACCTAATTCTGTGATAATTCCAGCATTACGATTTCTCACCAGGTTTAACCACAATATTCATTTGATCATCATATCAAATAAGATTATGAGAGCCATTTTGTACGTATATATATTGATTGATGTGTGTGCTATTTACACCAGGATCAATAAACCATTAAATAACTATTTTCAATAAAAACATGACTTGACGTTGACATGTATATGAGGGTGTTTAGGGAGCACAGTTAAAAATTGCATCTCTTGTAATGTACTTGTAGCGAAAGCTGCAGTTCAAAAAAAAAAATAACAGGCCTAAAACTCCCAAACAGCTTCTGATATCCCAAATCAGGAAACAAAATCGATTAAATCACTTGCAGTTGAACGGATAAAACTGAAAACATGAAAACAAATAAGTAAATCAGCCCATTGATAGACACAGTGCAAAAGAATCAATAAAACTGACGTTTCTAAGGCTCAGAGTTCCCAAAAAACCTGGCTGCAAGGTGGGTTGCAGGTGCGTTTGATTGAATAGTGTGTGAGGAGAAAGAGCGGAAGAGTCTCTTTTGTTTTACCGCTCAAAAGTTTCGATTAAGAAGTATGATATAGCCATGTGGCAAGTAATGGTTTAAAAAGCTTTCAAATGGCTAAAGTTTGTTTTGTTTTAATATAATGTATAGATATGGCATAATAATATTATGAGTTAATTACGTTTTTCGTCTTTATGGTTTGTCAAAAATAACCATTTCAATCTATTAGTTTAAAAATGCCAAAACAATCCATGTGGTTTCACTTTTATAACTATTACAGTCCGTTGACTTAACACCGTCTAATTTACTATTAATTTTTAATGAAATGACTAAAATACTCCTATGTTAAAAAATTAAAAAAAACATTTTTGAAAAAGAAATTGATATTACCCTTTTTAAAGAAAAACTACAAATTAACAACATATTTGGGCATACAAATGTTGTATTCAAATGCTTTGGGGTTTTTTCGACCTTTTACTTTTAACCTAAAAGTTTTCATCTTTTATAATTTATTGCACAAATTTTTTACTTTCAACTTTGGTCCCTCACACTTTTCATATTTCGCAGATTTTACATTTAACGTTCGTTTTAAATTTTGCAAGTTAACACGGTGTAACGTGCGTGTGTGGTTCAGCGTTTTTACATTTCGTTTTACGCTTCGTAATAGATTTTGCGAGTTAACACGGTTCAACGTGTGTGTGTGGTTTAACATTTTTACGCCGGCTATTTATTTCTCGTTTGACGGGTTCGTTACAACATGCATGGTCCTAAATCGACTTAATTATTATTTTCTATGTTTTACGTTGCAGTCTAATTTCATAACATTAACACACCGTAACTTCAGTATTGGTTGTCGCTTACGGTGGTGTAGTATTGGGGCTATTCGGCACGGTTTTACGCCCCCCGCATTGCGGCGAGTGATAAATCTAGTTAATACAAATAACAAAAGGAAATTATTTCAGGTGTATAATTATGTAATCGAGTCAGGTAAATAAGTATTTCACCAAATCCCTTACCATCTCATAACCGTGGAAAATTGAAAATAAACTTATATCTTGTCCAATACCGATGATAATCTAACCCCATACTCATCCCAAATGTTTTTGGATTTGCCATTATCTTTGGATTTGATTGTCATCCTTATGTAAACTCGTAGATAAAATAAAACGAAAATACCCCATACTTATCCCAAATGTTTTTGGGTTTGCTCATTATATTATATTATATTTAGATTTGATTGTCATCCTTACGTTGTAGATAAAACAAAACGAAAATAAACAGGAACTAGCTTAACTAATATATCTCTTTGATATAGGATAATCAAAACACAATACATTTTATAAATGCATTAATCTAAACTAGGGATGCGTTAAGTATCAGTATCAGTACTGAAAGTTCGGTACCAAAAATTATCAAATATGAGTTTATATGTGTATATGTAAGATTTGTAATTCATTTTGAAAGTGTCTTATTAAAACGTATATTTTTCCTTTTTTTAGGAAACTAAAAACCAGCATAATGCAACAAAGTTTGGAATCCTTGAAATTTAGTTGGAATTGAAACTAATTTCTAGAAATTTTATGTTTAGTCAACGTCACATCATATAGGGGTCTCTAAAGCCCCTTCCTTTAACTTGCATGCAAGGGTTTAAAGCTCCCCTCATCATTACTTAATTCTTAATTTTTATTTATATATTTTATTTTTTAATAACTACCAAATAAAAAAAACATAATTTCATTAAAATAAATAAAACATTGCAAAGTCCTAAAAAATACAAAGTTACTTAAAAAATAAAGTACTAGAAAATAAAAAACTACATATATTTTGCTCGAATTTGTGCCTTACGAGCTTCCAAAATGACTCAGCCCTCCTCTGGTAGTTGCGAAAAGTCTCTCGCGAGATATTCCATATCTTTCTAGATTTGTTTCTCCATTTTTAGTTCGCGAGTCTCTTCGGTAACGGTCTTCATGCTCGTTGTTGGGATTGTTTAATACACTTTGCCAAAACGGATGGTTGGAATCCCACACGTTTTAATTGTTGGGAAACATTATGTGATTATAAAGAAAAAAATTGTAAACATTTTAGATAAAGAGTGGAGAAAGAAGAGATGAAAAATATAGAATAGGGTTAAGGTATTTACATGTAAAATATGAATTTTAAATTTATTATTATTTTTTTTAATTTGACCGTTGTTCAACGGTTGGATTTGAAAACTTACCTTGATCACCTAACGGTCGTTAGCAGGCTGGCGAGATAGGGATAGCCCCCCCCCCCCCCCCCCCCCTCTTTAACACCCGGGGGTGGTTGATAACGCCCCTAGATGCTAAAGATGAAGACATGGCGAGATGACGCTAAGTAACATCATATGGCCTAACAATACCACTTGATCGCATCATCTTACACGCTTACTGTTTGATTGTACAACAAACACACATATCAAAAGTTTTTGAGATTTCTTTTTCTATTTTTTTGATTATTTAGGTAGTACTCATTGTAAGATGTAAATAATTCATGAATTAGTTTTTAATATCAATTTTAGTAATTATTCAAAGAAATAAGTATTTGCAAGTTTTTATTCTTATTTTTAAGTGTATAATATAATAAATAAAAACCAGCCAAATACACTAAAAGAGTAGTTCAGTCATCTGTCATTCTTTGGCATTTCAACTTCTTTACAGTTTTACAAACCAAACAAGATTATATGGAAAAATTCTGTTGCATTTTGCTAACCAAATACATGAATGAACCATTCTAATTCCTTTAAAGCTAATGAACTACGACCTTAAAAGAAGTAATTTCAATAAGAAAAGAATACTAAAATTAGTAATAGTTTAATTAAATATTGAATAGTACTCAAAACAAATTTGTGGCCTCATGATCCAAATCTTAGTGGTAATGAGTACACACAAATGCAATGGTTCAATAAATGGATTCTAGATATGGGTCTGGGAGGCTTCCAGCAATTTCATTAGCAATTGAAAACGATGCAACCTGGATCAATATACCAAATGAACCTTTGATCCCTATTGTTGATGATCCCGTTGCAAAGTTGCAATTGTTGTCTTCGCCACTTTTTCTCGGATGGTTAGATCAATATACCAAATGATCTTTTTGATCCCTACTAGTGACATTAGATATTTTAAGGAGCGTTTTATTTTGTGCATGATTAATGATGAGGTGGATACAACAAACCTACAAGTTCTCGAAAATATGTTGGGCGAACTTCATGAGATGTTAAGTGCTGATGAGATATTCATCCACTGTAAATGTTGAAGAATTACGTATTATGTGTCCTACATAATAACTCAATATATTGTGTTTTTCTGACATTCGAAATCATATATTATAGTTCAACATTGGTGTGCTAGTTATCATGTAGCGTTACATAAATCTGCTAAAAGGTTTGTGTAAGGGGACTCGCTTTGTGGTGACTAAGTTTAGTCGTCGAGTTAATTACAACGGATACACATGTTAGAAGTAAAGCATTGATTTTTAAAACCGATATAACCCCAACCTCTACATGTTGGCCTTTTCAATTGAACAGACAACAATTTTCCATGAAGGACTGATTCTATGACTTTGCGATGAGAATCAACAAAAGTTAGCGCTAGGCATTTAATCATAGTATTTTGCCAAACCTCTATGCTCACTCATGAATCAACTCTATGTGGCTGCATCAAGTTTAAGGTCACATGCTGCCCTACGATTTTAAGTGGACATTAGTGAAAAGTGTAATTATAAACTTTTTTTAAAGGCAAGGAGCGATGTGTCAACCACCATGACATCGGGCGCTGTAGCCAAGGTCGACTACTCGACCACCGCCAGCCCCTTGGCTCTCCCCAGATGCGCGAAACCCGACCTCCACCCACCGGAAGGCACGACAGTGGAATAATCGGTAAAGCCTCGCCTCCAATCCAAGTCGAACCAGCGCCACCCGTATTCGCTTTTCACCTGGATACCACAGAAAATAATGAGAAGAGTGAGAATTGAAACTGGGTCATAAGAAACACCAATTCTTCCCCCAACCACTCCACCACTACCTCATTGACAAATTATAAACTTACCAGGAATGTTGTATATTGAAACTTTTTTATTAACAATCTGCCTTAATAGGAAGAGATGATAAAGTTTGAGTGTTGCATATAATTTTCCGTATAAAATGTTGTTTTGAAATATGAAGGTAGCAGACAAAAGAAAGAAATATAGTGGATTAAGATCAAATACAAAGCACAACATAAATAAAAAGGGTAAGAAGTATTCTAATCCATTGATCTTAGATTTTGAGGATTGAGATTAGTTTTAGGGAAAACAATAATAAAAGGGCATAAAAGAAATTCTACATATCTTGACGATCTCTGCACATGCAATTCTCTCATCAAATTTAAAACGTCCATAACTTTTTCATACAACATTTGTTTTAAAAAAATCACCATAATAACGAGCGTTTTTTATATTTAATATAAGTATGATATTACTATATAAAAAAAATTAAAAAAATCACGTTTACTGGGTTTTCTTTGTATTGTGTTAAAGGTTGAGACCATTATATCTTTCAACTGGGTTTTGTTCCTTACGTTTTTTACTAAGGTTCTATACATTGTGTTATTATCAAAGCTTATAACACAGTGTTAATTTGGGTTATGTTCATTGCTTTTTTATTAGAACCTATAACACAATGTATGACACAATGAAGATGATGTTATATTTGGGTACTCTATACATTGTGTTATAGGTTCTGGTCATTATGTTTATTCTGTTATCCATTGTGTTTTAATCTGTTGTTCATTGTGTATTAATCTGTTGTCTATTGTGTTTTAGTCTGTTGTCCATTGTGTCTTTTATTTGCTCTCATTAATTGTGTCTTTTATCTGTCGTCACCAATTGTGTTTTTAGTCTACTTTCCATTGTGTTTTTAGTTTCATACTCATTGTGTTTTACGTTTATGTCCATTGTGTTTTTTATCTGCTGTCATCGATTGTGTTTTTGGTCTACTTTACATTATGTTTTCAGTTTGATACTCATTGTGTTTCACGTTATGTTCATTGTGTTTCATGTTATTTTCATTGTGTCTTTATCTGTTGTCATCGATTGTGTTTTTAGTCTATTTTTCATTATGTTTTTAGTTTGATACTCATTGTGTTTTATGTTATGTCCATTGTATAATACACAACTGGGTTATCTTATTGTGTTTTACGTTATGTTCATTGTGTAATACGCAACTGGGTTTTCGAATTTTTTTTCTACATATAACAATATGGTACTCATATTACAAATAAAAAGACGATCTATTTTATGGTATGACTTTTTTTTGAAGACAAATGACATATAAAATAGTTGTGGACGTCTAAAAAGTAGAGAGGAAATAACATGTAACTTACATGTGCATTATCTTTTTATTCTCTTTGACAGAATTATCCTTCTTATTTGATTTCTTTTGAAACATTTGTCACTCTATAGTAGTTTCTTACACTTCTTACTTTTATACTCATTTGTAGAATAACTCAATCCATGTTTACATGTGTGAGCATAATTTTGTTGACTACCTAACTTGAGACAAATATAAAACTACTTATGTGTGGTGTACTTGGAGCAAATACGCATAACATTACATTACCATGAGTGGTTGGTTGACTCATAGCTCTGAAATGGACTACCAACTCTTTTCTTTCTTACATAGAGTTATCTTTTTAAACCTTTTCTTTTAATATAGTTTCATCAAGTTTATTTTAGTTATTTGTTTTTAGTTAGATACGATTTTTGGCTTGTTGTTTGGTGAAAATGTTGGTTTAAATTTATTTTTGTCTGATTACAGTGCTTGTGGTTTTTCCATTTAATACAAAAAGTGAGATAATGGTTTATATTATGAGCGTAGTAACAAGAGCGGTGCATGAGGGGGAGATGCATCAGTTTTACAAGTTTTACTTAAGTGGGGGAGGGGGGGGGGGATTTTAATAGGGAAAACAGAATTAAATACAAATAGATCTTAAAATGAGAAACTTAGGAATTAAAGTGGTGATATGAATACGACGTGTTAATACACAAATATCAAAATGCTTATATATAACAAACAGAGTGGACATGCAATTACATATTGTGGAGTAATATATCAATATTGAATTTTGCATATTAGCACTTTCTTATATCTATATCAACACTTTGTATTTATATCAGTACTTTATTTCTTACTGTTTTTTAGTTAGAAGTATTGTGCATCGTAACCTTCCCGATATAAGGATACATTCATAATTTTTAAACTGTTTATTTTACAATAATGCATAAATAGTCCATTACATGAAAAAAAAGAACTTAAATGGTAAGAAATGATGCCCACAAAAACCATTAAAAAAATAGACCAAGGATTTTGGTCTAATAAAATTAACTTTTCTTTTCACACTTTTCTACTCCCATTTAAGTGGTGAACTTAACTTTATATTTATTTAATTTAATTTAAAGACATATTTATTTAATTTAAAGACATACATTTGCAAGTTATTTGTCTATATTAATGACTAGGTTATTCTTTTGTGAACTTTATGTGATTGAATTATTTAAATTACATATAAAATAAATATAAAATAAAAAGACTGTCTAACTTTTCAGGCTCAAAAATTAATTTATATTAATCTGATTATATCGTTAAATAAAATAAAAAGAAATGTTTTCAAACGTTATATTGTTTTATAATTATTTTGATTAATCGTTGTAGTTCAGATAAATTTTAGTTTAATTGATAAAGTTTGTAAAAAACATAAAAAGAAATGTTTTCAAACGTTATATTGTTTTATAATTATTTTGATTAACCGTTGTAATTCAGATAAATTTTAATTTAATTGATAAAGTTTGTAAAAAAACATGTATTAAGGGGGGGGGGGGGGGGGGGGGAGGGGTGGGGCTGGGTTTTTAATGGGAAAAACAGAATTAAATACAAATAGATCGAATTAAAGTGGTGATATGAACACGACATGTTGATACACAAATATCAAAATGCTTATATATAACAAACAGAGTTGACATGCAATTACATATTTTGCAGTAATATATCAATATTGTTTGTTACATATTAGCACTTTCCTATATCTATATCAACACTTTATATTTATATCAGTACTTTATTTCTTACTTTTTTGGTTAGGAGTATTATGTATCGTAACCTTCCCGATATAAGGGTACATTCATAATTTTTAAACTGTTTACTTTACAATAATGCATAAATAGTCCATTACATGAAAAAAAAGAACTTAAATGGTAAGAAATGATGCCCACAAAACCATTAAAAATAGACCAAGGATTTTCGTCTAATAAAATTAACTATTCTTTTCACACTTTCATACTCTCATTTAAGTGGTGAACTTAACTTTCTTTTTTCCGCATGGTGAAAACTTCATATTTATTTAATTTAAAGACATACATTTGCAAGTTATTAGTCTATATTAATGAGTAGGTTATTCTTTTGTGAACTTTATGTGATTGAATTATTTAAATTACATATAAAATAAATATAAAATAAAAAGATTGTCTAACTTCTCAGGCATCAAAAATTAATTCATATTAATCTGATTATGTCGTTAAATAAAATAAAAAGAAATTCTTTCAAACGTTATATTGTTTTGTAATTATTTTGATTAACCGTTGTAGTTCAGATAAATTTTAATTTAAAATTGATAAAATTTGTTGAAAACATGTATTAAACAATGTTTATTGACATAGTAAACGACTTCATAAAAAATACTTGAAGAAAAATATGTAGCATAAATAAACAATTTGTATTATAAAATAAACTTATAAATGGTTGCGTTCTCCTCAATCAATATGTAAAAATATGTTTTGAAGTTCATTATATATTAAGTAATACATTTTAAGAAATATATTAATTAGTATTATTATATTAGGTATAATTCGATGACAAAAAATATATATTTTTTCTAGACATAAAATCTTAATTAAATTTGGAAATCATTGGTAAATAAGTAATATTTTTAAAGCTGTAGTTTTCTTGAGAAGTAATTTTTGTTTGTTTTTGAAATTCATTATTGTTTTACCTATTATTTATACCTTATTGAAAAAAACTTAAGTCATATCTATTTATGTCACATCCCGGATCTCCTATCCAAATCCGTACACCGGTGGACGTGGGGAGTATCGTGACGTCAGTTGATAACATCATAGTCAATTAAACACGACACAGCAGAAGTCTTGGAGTAAAATTACTATTACAAACCAAATACATAATAATATACAGGCTCGTAATAGAAGATCCACAGACGGATCATAAAATGTACAAAGAAAGAATATAAAACAGACTTTAGGACAGATCTAAGGATTTGCAAGATCCTCTTAATCACTACCGAGCAGCTTCCGGCCTATTTCTTATTGTACCTGCAATTTAATCTTTGGACGATATGTCAGCTTTCGCTGGTAAATACACCAACTGACTCATTTTGAAAATATTTTAAAATGATTTTAAGTGCACAGGGCACAAAATCTTTTATAACTTGGAAAAGTTACTTTGTAACCTTGTTAACAGATTCACATGTTTGTCCATACATACAGGGCCCAGTACAGAGACCGAGACATGATTAAATACACACCATTTAGAACTCACATAGGAGTTATCCCCAACGTCTTGGGTAATTTGCATTTGAGCATCTGTCAGGTGTATGCCTACAACTCGCGCTAAGGTCGTGGCCATTAACTAATGTAATGAGCCGAGGAGATCCAGGACACGGTAATTTAACCCCCGATGTTTAAGTTATCAAACAAAACTAATTAAAACAGAATATGCGGATTTACTAGCCATAATCCGGCATTCTATTGATCTCATTTCTGACCAAGCGGTAATAATTTACCGTATCCCAAGCCCGTATAGGGAAAATAAGTCGAGAGTATTTACTTGAGCTAGTCTTCTTTTAATTTCAATAACTCATTCGTATACAAAAGTACTAAGTGCAGATAGCATTTACCGGCAAGGCTCTAGTCTGGATTATGGCATAAGCTAACCAATTAATACTAACGGTCTTTATTTAAGTCATAAACTTAGACCGAGTAGTGTACATGATCAGAACGTATAACGCTTGATTAAACGATGATTGGATAGAATGTAGTTTAAACCCGACAAGTACTTTGACTTGCATAATATGGGTAAACAATTAACATTCTGGATTTTGAGATTAAAATGATAAGGTTAAACCTGTTTTGGTTAAATTCCGTAAACTAGTTACGTATAACCAACCATACGCTTATAAGCGATAATGGGTAACCGGATAAGTCATGGACAAGTTCTATATGCCATTATACTTTAATTAAATTGTAATATCAGTAGGATATCAACTTTTATGCCCATTATGATTTTAATTTGAAACTATGCCTCATAAGGGCGTTTCGGTAATTTTATACCGTATAAAAGGAACTTGAATATAACTTAATGTTATAACTTAAGTATTCTGGAAAAATATTTTTTTTACGATATAATATCAGTAGGATATCAATTATATGTGTAATTTATCTTTTATGACCAAACTATGCACTGAATGGGCATTTTGGTCATTTTACACATAGTTTATAAATTATTTGGGATTCTGAGTTTATAACATATACCTACTGTAAATATGTTTGAAATAAGTTTTTAAATCAGTAGGTAACAAGTCTTGGTCAATCAGTATGGTTTAAAACCATACTATGCGCCGAAATGGCGCTTATGTCGTAAAATGACGTTTTATGTGATGTTTAATGAAAACTGGCATTAGGGTCAGATTAAAATGTCTTAGATATGTTATTCAATATAACATATAAGTAGGTAAAATATTTGCCTTGAAAAGATTTGATTAAAACTATTTTATGAGCCACAAGGGCTAAAATCATCATTTATCGACATAGTTTAAGGACTTGCTTGAAAACTCAGTTTATAACTTGGTTTAACATCCCAAATCCTACTTTTAATATTACATTAGTAGGAAACTTATTTTCAAGTTCATGGGCATTTTGGTCAAAGATGGCATAATCATGGAACTTGCACATAAACTTATATTCGGATTATGATCATGTCATATAACCTCAGAGGGTTATGCTACATTATATTATGATCAGAATGCAACTTTAGATCAGTAGGTAACTAATCTAAATCGGGTTAGAACCGAAAGTCAAAGCAGAAGTCAAACTTCACGACTTTCGGTTGCGAACCGACCCTAGAACTGAAATTGACGAGCCAAACTTGTTCTTACATGTTCTAATAATTATTACCAACTTGTTTAAGTGTCAAAACAGGTTTCATAACATATACAAGATCATTTTATGATTTTTTCCGAAAAATGACATGTTTGACTTTTTAATATCATATCTTTGACCCGTCAATTGGTCTAGCAAACGTGATCTTTAGGAGGTGCCCTTTATAGGGACTAACACCTACCTTATTACGATCAGTTAGCCATGTTCATTTCGAACAATGGCTGGACCATAATGATCTTAACCGAAAGTCAAAGCGTTTTCCGCAAAATGCTTGACTTTCGGCTATAAAAGCCTAAAACGAAAATGCACAAGGAAGGAACACTTACCAGTGATTCCTATATTGCAAAAGAATTATGTTGGATGCTCCTTTCAGTTATGAACTTCCAGAGGAGGGAGAAGAGTGTATGAATGAGAAAGGTGCAAGTTGAAATAGTGAACTTGAACACCTATTTATAGTTAGATAACTCAAAGAAGGTGATGCCAGGTGTTTAGGGGTGTAAGAGGAAGCTTACAAGTGTCCCAAAACGTGGCATAGCAGTTTGGGAAGCCATAGTTTCGATTAAATGGTTTTTGGAACTTTGTTTGGTAGCCAAGCAAAACTTTCTGCAACAAAGGCCTTCTCGCGTCCCGTGAGAGACTTAGATCTGGTCTCTCAGGCCCACGACCGCCCTATAGCCAGTTTCATATTTTGACACTTTAACCCCTTAACTTAATAAAGCTTCTAAAAACCTTCTAAAATACATTTTTAGGCATATTTAGCCCTCCGTAGCCAATATTTGGCGTACCCGAGATTATGCCCGGACTTTGTCGAGGTCTCAGTTCGTTAAGGTCACTCAGAGGTATAAATTAACATGTTGACACTTTTAGTCCCTCCATTATCCAACTTTCACATATTTACATAATTGAACCCTCTCGTCTAACTATTGGCACGTATGAGAGTTAGAACTTCACAAAGGATCACTTAGAGGCTTATTATAAGCATGTTGACTCCGATGTCACTCAGAGGCTGGGCATGTTGACATATCAGTCACTTAGAGGCCAAGTTTTTATGCATGTTGACATATCAGTCACTAAGAGGCTAATGATTTAAGCATGTTGACATCGGACCGTCATTCAGAGGCTCAGTTTGAGCATGTTGACGCCGTTAATCCTTATTGATCTTTAATAGACTATATTTAAAATACAACACGTGTCACTATGCTATTGAACACGATGTTACAGGGTGTTACAATTTACTATAAACACGACACATTTATAAATATTAGGTTTGACTATTAGCATAAATCTATTTAAATATTTATATAAATAAATTAAAAGAAATTACCACCAATAAACACATAACACAAATTATTGTGTTTCAAAATTTTAAAATTTAAAAAATACACATAACTGTTATTCAATAAAATGAGTTTCATATAATACAAAATATATGTTTTAAAATTAAAAGTTAGTAAAATAATAACTTGATTGGTCTTAAAGTTACTAAAGTAGGATGTTAATGGATGATAATTACAAATTAAAGAATGATTGAAATTGATTTAGAAATCTGCCATAAATAAACACATTTCAAATTACAATATATATATATATATATATATATATATATATATATATATATATATATAAAACTGAATATGTAAGAAAACTAAGTTTCATATAATATAACATGTATGGTTCAAAAATTAAAAAGTAGTAAAATAATAAGTTGATTGATATTAATTTGCTCCATAGTTATATCACCACAACTATAAAATCTTTTAGTAAGTTAAGAAATGATAATTACAAACTAAAGAAATGATTGAGATTGATTTAGATAAATAGATTTTAAATTCAAAAACATAAACAACTGAATATTAATAAAAAAGAGTTTCATATTATATAATATCTATACTTTAAAATAAAATTTTAGTAAAATATTAAATTGATTAGTCTTAATTTGCTCCATAATTATATCACCATAATAAAATCCTATATATTGGACAATTAACAAATTAAATAACTTTAAGTTATAAGGTTGTTAAATTAGAAAGTTAATAGATGATAATTACAAATTAAAGAAAGATTGAAATTGATTTAGAAATTAGCCATAAATAAACATATTTCAAATTCTCAAAAATATACATAACTGAATATGGTAATAATTTAGCCAATGCATTAAATATAGTCAAAAAATAATTATTAACATTTACTGAATATAAATCATTAAATATATAGAAGTAACAAAATCTGGTTTATAAAATTTTAAATATTTTTGGATATGTATAACATAAGAACATTGAAAAAAATTCATTAAAATCTAAAACCTAAAACATCTCATAGTTAGAAATTATATTTATTTACATATAGTTAACAAACTATTTAAGAACATACTAAAATGTTAGATTGCACAATTCTAGATTCATTTTCTTTGAATTCATATTTGTATAAAATTTGTCATCATAATTTAAAAAATGCATCATATAATGATGACAACAACAACAATAATAATAATAATAATTAATTATTAAAAAACTAAGTACAAATAATGAAAAATGTAATTAAAGTGTCAATAAATTGCATTTGATGCAGAATCTTTAATTGAAACTATTTTCATATTTAAAAAAAACAATAACTAAAAGGTAAAAACACTTTAATATTATTGCATGTTATTTAGCAAAATAAAAGCACATTTATTGCATCTAAAACATGAATGCAAGCAACCATTAAAACTTATATTTAAAAATCTATTAAAACTAAAAAATAAAAAAAATGCAAAATTGTAAATTTAATTAAAACTTAAACTAATCTTTAACAACCATGGATGCAAATTTGAAAAATCCAAACCATATAATTATTCTAAAAACATGAATACAAGCAACCATTAATGACAAATTTAAACAATCCAAAAAATATGCATTATTATTATAGAAATAGATAAATGAATGCATTTTGGCAAACAAAAAAATGGACACTGAAAGAAAAAAATATAGATAAAAATGTATACAAATATCGAGTCAAAAGATAAGCCGGAGAAAACCGGTACTTAAAACCTTACAACTAAATATATGATTTAAAACACCCAAAAAACAATTAAACAGATAGAACATAACAAACTTTAACCACAATTTTCGATTGAAGAATACCCGTAAGATTTTTACATTCGATTTAGGGTTACAACATAAAAACTAAAAACAATACATTAGTACTTGGATTAAGGAAGAACACATAAAATCAAACGCAAACAAGATACCTATGATTGTGATTGCATAAAGAAAAATATGGTGAAGGATTCGATGGTATTGATTTTAAATAACAAAAGAAAACAAAAACGAAACTCAGTAACTTCGAATCTATATAATATTTAAACAATACGAATCTATAACATACCTGTAATTGTAGTGCTCGAACCTAAAAAAATAGAAGAAGAAGAACGATGATGTTAATATGATAAAAATCAATGTTTGATAAATGCTACATAATAAAAAACATTCACATATAATATAATTGATCAACAAACTTACTTCGATTTCGTGAAATTTTTCGAGTAGATCAAGAAGAACATGAAGAACTTAGTTAGGTTAGAGAGAGAAGCGGAGTTGTGTCGATGAAGAATTGAGATTGTAATCTCAATAATTGAGATCTTGCAATTTATTAGATCCGCTTACAAAAGGTGGGTATCCAGATTTGATAAATTCGACCAGAATAACATTCGGATCCTGCCTCTATATAGCTTAATATAATTTTCCGCCTAAATCACCTTGAGATTACACCACAATATGCTAACTGTCCCAAATCATTTTCATTTATTATATTATATAGAGATAGATTTTGATTGATCCATTGCCATGTTTGAGACTTGGTGCATGTTTACCTTTTTTTTATTCTCTTAATTTCCACTTTCAATTTAGTCAGCACAAATGGGTTAGCCTAGCATATATTACTGGTAGATTACCGTACTATCCTTAAGTATCGCCTTAAGATACCTTTATTTTTATTTGATGAGATATGCCTTGTTTGTCATAAGGCGTGTTTGGACTCTTTTGGAGAGCATGCAGTTCATTTTAGAGAGCTCTCGTGTAACATCCGTCAAAAACCGGTTTAACCAAACCCGCTTCGTTTATTAACCGAACATCCAGTTAAAATTTTCGTTGCGTATTTAGTACTCAAATTAATTTTATACGATACATAATTAATAAATATATTAGAATTTAAAATTTATAATTGAAAATTTATAATAAATAATGAAATAAAAATTAATTGCGGACGCCGGGTTTCGAACCCGGGTCACTCTCAAGATCAAACAGCCAACACACCACTCCGCCACTTGTGTTACTTGTTGATATATCGAAACAATTAATACATATAATAAAACTCAAAGTCGAATTCAGTCACTCAGCGCGCCCAAATCACTCTCGCCGATATCGCCAATCATTGACGGTTTCTATTGATTTAACGGATGAATTAACATCATCGTCGGTTATAACTGAAAAACCTTAAAGCCACTCATTCAAATTGTCAAACCATAACCGCATGCTTTTGAATTCGAAACCGAAAATGTAGTTAAATACGAGTTATACTGTATTCATCAATTGAGCTAGTGAGTTTATCAAGCTTACTCTCTCTAACTCGCTCAGAAACCTCGCCGCAAGTCGCCGGAATCCTCTGCAAGTTAACCGGAAGTTATCGCCGGAAAACCGAACTCATTTCACCCCTTCTGCTTACTCTGAAATAAGACTTCTAGAGCTCATACCGAAGTCACCCACACTCACCTCAAACTTTCTGAAGATTCTCTGCTGCAAGATACACGTCGCCGGAATAACCTGCTGTCACCGGAATCTCGCCGGAGAAACATGGAATCTCTGTTCGGTATATCTTACACCTAATCTCTCTCATTTTTATTAATCTCATATGTAGTTAATTACAATTTACTAAAGAAATTGATGAATGTATCGAAACAGTCGGGTTTGGTTTCTGGGTAAAGTTTACGAAGAAGATGAAGTTTTGGATTGTGTATATATATAATATAAATCGGGTTATATCTCGGGTTAGACACACAGTCCAGCGATGGACTGTGTGCGATTTTAAAGCATACGTCCCGGGTTCGAATTCTGTTGTGTTCCGATTCACTGAAATAAAATGCCTTTTTATAAAAGCCAAATCCTGAAACATGTAATCAGTGTATAAGTACAATTAAAACCAGATATTAAACCGGGTTAGACACACAGTCCAGCGGTGGACTGTGTGCAAACGATTAACACACGTCCCGAGTTCGATCCTTGACACAATCTCTTTCTCTGTAATAAAAATGTTCCTTTTTAAACTGAACCGGATCCACTCGCAGTTAGATGTTAAGTTTAACGAAAATCAGTATATTAACCAGGTTAGACACACAGTCCAGCGGTGGACTGTGTGCAACACTAAATCACAGGTCCCGGGTTCGAGACCTGTTGAGGGCAACCGGTCCGATATAATTAAATCCTTTTTAAAATAAATGATTTCGGATTAAATTAAATAGTGTATAAATATAATTAAAAACAGAAATATTTCGGGTTAGACACGTAGCTCAGTTGGTAGAGCTGCGTGCACGCGTACGGGAGGTCACCGGTTCGAGTCTCACCCAGCGCATACTTACACAAGACCGAACCGGTCAACGGTCAACTGGTCAACGGTCAATTGGTCAAAAAGTCAAAAATTTTTATTTTCTTTTATTTATTTATTTTATTTAAAAATCAATTAAAAATACTTAAAAATAATATTTTTAAAGTTAGAAAATTTCCTTGAACTCACAAAAATAAACCGAACAATCCCATTAAGAACACTAATTGAAAATACTAATCTCAAATAAGAGTTTATTTATTTATCGAACTGTTATATTATTATTTAGGTTAGTTCCCTTGTCGATTAAATCCGAATTCGTGCGCATTCATCATCAACCCAAGAAACGCACCCTCTGTGAGTGAATTCTTACAAATTCCCCTTTTTATTCATGTTTTGGGGTGTATCATGTGTCGCATAAACTAATTCGCTTATTCAAACTCGTGTTATACCATATTATGATCTAAACTTAGGATGTAAATATTGTTTGTTGTGATGTATTACATATTGTCAAGTTGTATGCAAATTATTTGTTAGACCCATCGGTTCCTCGTGGGAGACGAGTTGAACAACGCGTGCCTTAAAACTCATTCATTAGGCCCATCAGTTCGTAGAACAACGCGCGCCTCAAAACTCATTCATTAGGCCCATCAGTTCCTCGTGGGAGACGAGTTGAACAACGCGTGCCTCAAAACAATCAATTGTTGTATATGTGTGCAATATTTAATATTATGTGTATTATGAAAAAATTTACATCTACATTTACTCATATGTGGTTATGCACTTTATTTTATAATCAATACAATAAAATCGTTTAAATGTTTTTCATAGGATTCACTCGCCAACTTTTTGTTGATCCAAAAACCATTTTTACACATGATACAAGTGGACAGGATGAAGCAAGGAAAACATAGGGAAAGTGCCTTAGAAGAAAAATAATGAAGGCTAGAAAGATGTATAGAACATGTTGTACTAGTATGTTTTGATTGTATGATTTTCTTTAAAATGGTAATAATAAATATGAAACGTTATAATAAATGTCATGAGCTTTGATGAAAACCCAATCATGCCCCGATCACCTTTTCCGCTGCGGGTCGGGGTGTGACATCTCGGGGTTCAAGTACCGACATGATTTGGTTAGATATATTATTTTTGACATATTCAGGCATGCTAGGATTTTTGCTAAGAAAGAGACGCTCATAAATTTTTTTAACTGACCAATTAGAAGGAATATCTACCTTTAGACTTGCTGGCATTTTGGTCTTGGGATGGATAGGAGGAAAACACGCGTGTGTGGATCTAACAGGGGTTTCCCCCCTTGTGGGCTTAGGGGGTAATGCTTTCACGGTGGGTCAGACTGCTTTAAAAGTTGCTTCGGACAAAGTGACCTAGCACGAAAAAGCGTGCCTTAACAACCAACATGTGTTTATCCCATTTGCGTTTGATACTTTTGGTTTCTTGCGCTTGAGGATGTGGACCTACTTAGCCGAGTTCAAAGAGTCATGCACAGTAATGTTATGACCCCGAGATGTATGATTGTAGTTTTTAAAAGACTTAGTTGTGATATTCCAAAAGTGGTAGCGGCGCAGCTTATTGCCCGTTTACTTTCTATCTCGATGTAATTTCAAATGACATTTAAATTGTAATGATGATTGGTTAAAACTTATGTAAAAAAATTAGTCAAGAAGATTATTTTTGGAATGCTTAAATTACACTAAATTCGTCTTTAGCTTGACACAAACACTTAATCTTAGAGGAAGCAACACCTTAACTCTAACAGTTTTATCAATTAAACTCAACCCCGCCCACCCAATTTAATCAAGAAGATAATTCCACCCTGAAGATTCTTTCATTTATATTTTGAAATAATAAATGTTATTAAATGTGAGTATTTAGTCATTAATTACACAGTTTTTTTTTCACTCTCGACAAAAGATTTCTTAATTACTTTTGTAATTCAAATATTATTTTTAATGTTTTTTCTTCAAATATGTAATTACAAAATGATATTATATATATAGGGTGAGAGTTTGCTACAAAGTCTATTTTTCCTACAAAGTATAAAAAAGTCATAAAAGACCATAATGTCAACCATAAAACACACTCCAAACCCACAAAAAAACAAAGTGAAGAATACTAAAATGCCATATTTGTGGGTTTTGTGTTGTGTTTTGGATGATAAGACTTTGATTATCGAATGACTAACATTAGTGTGTTTTATGTTGATTATCATGTTGTGTTTTCTATTCATAGTTCTATGATAGTGTGTTTGAAGTTTTTATGGACTGTTAGGGTTTGGATATTGTGTGTCAGTGATCTTTACTCTGTTATTTGTGGTTTTGAGTGTGTTTTATGACTGAAATTGTGGTATTTTATGACTTTGTACAATTTGTAGGAGAAATAGATTTTGTAGCTGAACCCCACGCTATTATATATATATAGGATTCGGTTCAATTAAAAACCACCACGAGTTGTGAGAACCATGAAAACTCCTACATCCCACGTGAGTTGGGCCACCATTTTTTTACACAAACGTATATGAAAATATTATTATATGAAAATGTTATAAACACATCTGAAAAACAATAATAGTTACATCTGATGTTAATATGTTTACATCTAAAGTAAGTTTGTTTACGGCGATTTAAATATTTTTACATAGGATGTAAATATTTTGCATGATACATTTTTTTTGTTTTTTTTTAACAAGTGATTTTTTATGAATTTTTTAGAAAATATTTTTTTTGAAAAAACCTTTTGAAAGGCCTAGTCCTTATGGTTCTCGCAACTTAAGGTGGTTCTAATTTTACCCTTTCCATATATATATTCAAACGTTTACTTTTACTTTGATTTTCCTTCATCGTTTTATGTACGTCCTCTTTAACTTTAGAAACTTACATCCTCTCGATTTCTAAAAACTTTGTACAATATTATTTTTATTCATCGAGTTGTAAGTGCTTATTTTTATGTACGTGCTAGTATAAATTCAAATTGTTTTATGTTTTGACGTATATTTTTTCGGAAATAGGGTCAGGTCAAATATAATACGTTTTCCTGCTTATTTTTATGCACATTTTCAATTGGTCCACGTTTTGACGTAAATTTTATTCAGAAACGAGACGGGTCATATATATATGTTTTCATTAGACAATATAAATTCGAGTTGCTTTACATTTTGACAACGCCGCAATGCATGATACCATTCTTCAAATTAAAAAAACACTAAATTATTACATGCTACCTGTCGGTATAATACGTTTCGACATGAGTTAGCTTAGATAAAATACATTTTCGTGCTTATTTATATGCATGTTTTTGTGACAACCGGCACTTTCCGGTCGTCATTAAGCGCATATCAAATAGTAATACCGTTATAATTAGACGTAAATTAACTCGATCAGGCCTATGGAGAGCCTAGGAACGTCTACTTGCTTCATGTTACGCGACATGGCGACAATCGAGAACTTTAACGCGAATCTAAACGATAAGCGAACTGATGCCGAACAAATATTGACAACGCCTGAAAACACGAATTTTATACTTGTATTTATCATACAATTAAAACTATGCGATAAATTTGGATCGTTGAACGTCGCAAAGCACAACGCGAAAGTTACACGGAAAATCGGAACGCACCGACAACGAAACGGAAACCATGGACTAGAGATACATCTAATGTTAATATATTCTATTATATTTAGCTTCGTAATTGATTTTTATCATTCGTGGTTGAAACTGGATCAAAAAACGGATAAAAACGATAATCGTAGAGATTTTACGCAAATTTTAACGAAACCGGCAAACCGTCACGTCAAACGGTCGACTAACGACAACATTTACGTGTTTCTGATTCTAATTAAATGCATTACGACATAACACAACGCTCGATTTCAAAACGGGCTTTGGACCTTGAACGCGTTAACGGGCTTTGGGCCCAACCCACTTAACCAAACCCTAGACTATATAAGCCCTTTATCTCCTTCTTCCCCCCATTTTCTTTCACATAAAACCCTAGTACACACAACCAGACCCCCTGTTCTCTGCTCCCACTTTCCTGATCGCCGAAATCCGGCCGCGACCGGCGGCTCCGGTCGCGACCAGCGGCTCCGGTCGCCTTCTCTGTCACACACCACACACACACACACCTGCATATATATACACACGCAGACAGTAGAGAGAGAGAGAGAGAGAGAGAGAGAGAGAGAGAGAGAGAGAGAGCTGCGAGGAGAGAGAGAGATGAGATAGAGAGATGGAGGCAGTGGCGTGGGGGTTATAACCGGCGGCGGCTCAGAGCTGGTTAGGCGACGTTAAATACTGATGGTGGTTCCGATCGACTAACAGTGGCGGCGGGTATGTGTTGTTTTCGGGATGGGTTGTTCGGTTTGGGTGGAATCGAACGACGGCTGTGATGTTTCTGGTTGGGGGTTATAGCCGGCGGCAACCGGCGATGTTCCACGGCCGGCGGCGGTAATCGGCAACGGTGGTGATGGTTCTGTTCGGATGGTGTTCGATTAACGGGTCAATAAATATCTCGGTTCAGTTCTAGTTCGCGTCAAGTCTCCGGTTCAGTTCAGGTTCGGTTCGAGTCGAACTAGTCACGGTTCAGATCAGTTTTCGCTCACGTCACGGTTCAGGTTTCGGGTTCGACTTTGTTCGACCCGGTTCAAGTTCGAAACAGTTTAAATATTTCAGTTTCGTTTCAATTTGGGTTTAATTTTTGGTTCAGTTTAAACATTGAATCATTTGTTTCAGGTTAGGTGTTCGGTTCGGTCAACAAAAGTCAACTCGGTCAATATAGTCAAACTCGGGCAAACCCGGTCAACTGGTCAACTGTCGGTCATTGAGTCAACACGAGACTCGGTAAAATTTAATTACGACGCGAAATTTAAATTATATAGTTTATATAAATCTTAACATTAAATTTGTCGCGAAACCGAGCTCGACCCGACCTGTTAACAATAACATATCGCCAAAACATTTAATAAATAACAATCGATCCGACTACAATATTCGCGAAAACACAAATAGTTAAAATCGAATCAACGCGTCGTTAAATATATAAAACGAAAATTATAATCGGCAAAACATTATATTTGAAACACGACGAAAAATTATATGTATGTTGTTTGTTTGCGTACATTGTAGATTGCATTTTGATAAATAAATCGACAACTAGTATTGACGGGATCGTCCGAAAACAGAGAAAACTCTACCCGATTTTCGTAAAATATATAATACGAAACGCGTGACATTTCAAAGACAAAATGTCCGAATTCAAGCGATTGTATAAAAGATATATTTATTATGTCGATGCTATCAAAACTTTCAAAACTCGAGCCGACAACATTTCAACGAGCGCGATTCCAAGATAACAAACATTCGGCAATCGATTACAAGATTAATAATGTTTATTTATGTTTAATTCAATGTAGAAATTCAGAAACTAGATTTCAAACCTCGATAAATTATTCGGACGATGTTATAAAAATAAGCATATCGTTTATACTTATTTCGAAACGCCAAGATTTCCGAACGCTTTTTAAAAGACGAATACAATGCGCGTATTATTTCAAACAACAGAATTCGGAAATCGTAAAACACAAACATAATATACGAATGTCGAGACGTTCAATACTTTCATAAAATAAATAAAGTTATATTTATTTCAAACGTCGACGACTCGAATACTTTCGAAGGATTTTATAACAATAACACATATTGATTATGTTCGATTTCAATGCCTAACGAAGTACGATGCAACTCCGCAAGACTATAACAAGCGTACGATGGCATCATTACTTATTACAAACGATACGCCAGGCTATTGTGCGAATACGAAACGTATTATCCATACGGATATATTTTTGAGTATATATATATACATTATATTTTACGAAAACTACGAATAGTCATACTATTATCCGTTGACGTACATGACGACTAAATATGATTTCATGAAATATAGCTATGTTTATATGTAAACATATATTTCAAGTCGCTCGAAAAACATAATCCTTTCTAAGAAAACCATAGATTGGTTAACCGAGTTAAGTCAATAACAATTTCATAGAATCGTATAAGTAACGATTCGGTAGAGCTCGATATCACGTAGTATAGCTACGTCAATTCTTAGAAACCTACAAGTTATTCCATTTTAGGAATACCTTAGATTGCATGCTAGCAAGTCAAGTTGTGGAGACAACACTATGGAAATCACATTAAGCTAGCTTTGCATAAGGATATCAAGGTGAGTTCATAACCCCCACTTTTTACCGTTTTACATTTTTATAAATGTTTTCGGGGGTGGAAAGACATGCAAGTTTTGCGAAAGCACACAATGTTTTGATGAAACGAAAATCATATATTTCTACACCATGTCACAAACAGATTTCAATGAACACAAATGGTTTACGAAAGGTTTATGCTAAACTTACCGGTTTTCACAGCTATACAAAGCTTTTCGAAACATGCATGTGTTTTATGACTAGTGACGGGATTGTCATAGTTACAACTAGGGGCGGGGCCCCAATTTTACAAGAAAACATGGGCTAGGCCCAATAAAAAAAAAAAAAAACATGGCTAGGCCCAATGACAAGAAAACATGGGCTAGGCCCAATAACAAAAAACATGGGCTAGGCCAAATGACAAGAAAACATGGGCTAGGCCCAATGAACAATAACACAGATTTATAACAAATGGGTATGTAGCTATGGGGTTATTTATAACAGATCATTGTGCGTAAGTAGGAAGATAACAATAGTAACCATTAATCACGTAGTGACCAAGGTGCAAAAGGTGTAGATCTATCGAGTTTGAGACACGCTCCAATCCTGGTATGTTAACTGGTTAGGAGTGCTTTTGTGATCCCAATGATGTCGAAGTTGTCTCGGTTTGGTTACTTACTTATGGCACATGGGTTAGTGTATTAGCTACACACTGACAGATCCTTAGATTCCATAGGAAAACTACATACTACGATTTCAATACCGGTTTACAAATATAACAGAAAACATTTCAATACCGGATTATTTACAGATACGATTGAAATCATTTTATCACCGGTTTATAAACATAACAGTTATATGCATGGATTTGCAAACAACATGGAAAACATTTCGATACTGTTATACATACATGACATTTCAAATGCTTTGGGATACTATGATCCCACAAACCGTTTTTCGAATGCAAAATGCTCAAATGTTTTATGACTCATTTGAAACAAAAAAAAGCAAACTATGAACTCGCCAACTTTATGTTGATTTTTCGCATGTTCTTTCTCAGGTTATGATTACAAGTATGGCACCGTTGGAATAGTGGAATCCATGGGGATTTGAGTAGTTAGCGGGCGTTTAGTTACTAGAAACCTTAGCCATCACGTCTGCTTCCGTTGTGCGATGAAGATGCCATTCGGTTCACGCCACGCTCTGATGTGAACGGATAACACGGGGGTGTGACAGTTTTTAGTTTGTCTATGATTCAACGCAAACTATGTACGGAAATAAGTCGAGTCAAATATTACATGTTTTCATTGGACGTATAAATTCAAGTTACTTTACGTTTTCGACGCCACCGCAACGTGCGCCGAATGAAATCATTAGTTAATTTAACTTATTGTTTCATTATTGAATAAATGTTATTTTAGATACGTATATTTTACTTTAGAATAAAATGCCAAAATTGTAACGCTTTGCATTTCTATACTTTCCATATCTAGAAAGTTGTATTCGTATTTCTATTTTTAGAAACTTGTATTCGTATTTCCTCTCCCAAACTTGTAATCCGAGACTTTGATCATGAAGCAAATTCACTTTTATACACGTACGTGTTACATTCATACTTGTGTTACATACATTCAATCATTGAATATGTGTTTATACGGAAAATCGAGACTTGTTACTTTGAAATATCGATCATACGTGCATCATACTCATACCATATTTAATTACGTTTTCAATACCTAAAAACAAGCTAAAATGCAAGACAACGACATAAAATAACCTAATTACGAAGTGTAGGGACTAAAATTGAACAAAACAACAAAGTTGGAAAACCCTTCTCGATGCACCACACGACAGGGAAGATTTTCCTGGTCGCGTCGTGACCAGGGTCAATCCGCAACTTGTTTTGCTCCCCAATCGGATCTCAAGCTTATTCACTTCTTTTTACCTCCAATCACCTTCGGACCTCTTTAAAAACAAACCCTAATTTTCCCCTATAAAACCAAGCCTCCTCTAACATATTTCACTTTCCACAACTCCAAATACTCTCAGACACTCCAAAATCATCAAGAAATCTCCAAGTTTGAGCAGAAAGTTTCAAGTGTTTAAGTGAGATTTCCACTCACTTTCTTCTTAATTTCTTCAGGTTTTATTCTTTCTTTCCACTTGGATAACCTCTAGGAATGTTTCTATAAGTTTACCATGGTAAAATAAGTTGGAACATCACCACATTTGAGGTCCAAAGTTGGATTAAAATTCTGTTTTGTTAAACTTTCAAAACTATTAACATTTTCAACAACTTTCTTGGATGAACATGAACCAAACCTTGTTGCCAACTAACTGACATGTTGTGGGGCTTGAGTTGAGATATAATTCCAGAAAGTTTGAGATGCAAATAGCTCCAATCTAAGGAACCTAAGTCATCAAGCAAACTTACTAGTAACAAAGTGTCCAAACTACACCAAGTCTCCAAACATTTGCCATGATTGGATTGCACTAGTCTAGTTTGAGTTTCACGTGGTTACTTGATTATTTAGATGATTAGTTACTTGTGCATTCTTTATTTTTATTCATGATTAACCGAAATTATCAACTAAGTTGATGATTTTGTGCTTTGGTGAATCCTTACAATGAGGTTAAAGGATGGAATTCATTCTACCTCCATGCATGACAATATATGACTTCGACTAAATACTTATAAATATATATGTAATTATGTGTTAGAACAGAATCAAAACACCAACCAAACTCATGGTTGAATGTTATGTATTAGGGTCATTTCCATCTTGGTCATAGTCACTCAAACTATGGATTCTATTGGGTTAATTGGTACCCATGAAAACACCACCAAAATAATATCCATAATGAGTGCTTTTAGACAAGATGTATTTTCTTGCAATATGCATACTTTCATACTATCTTGAACCCCTAATCTAACTCAATACCGAACTCCATAACTCAAATGCCTCGTTCATCATCATAGGATAACCGTGGCGTTCCTAAACTCTCAAGGCTTTTCCCTCGCGTTTTTTGAAGCTTTTGCAAATGTTGGATCAATCGAACCCTATAAAAGAACAGATGATTGAAAAGCCAAAACCATCTATAACATCTGATCCTTCATAATAAAGATCTACTGCTCTAAACTCTGCTGGGAATAAAGAACTGTTCACAAGATCTGCTAGGATAAAGCTCTGCTAGAAGCAAAGGTCTGTTAGATAAAAACTTTGATAAAGAACAAAAGAACTGTTATGGCAAAGGTATGCTGAAGACCAACAGAGGATATCTTAGCAGTAGTTATCAACAGACTTTATATTGTATTTTAATGTAACAGTATTTAGGTCTAGCAGTGTTTAGAGTTTGTTTAGTTTGTTAAATGTCACTTTCATAGTGATGTCAGTCAAAGATGCTCAGTGGTTTGTAATGTACTATAAATAGAACAGTGTTTGTACTGTTTTATCTGTCACTTCTTCTACACATTATGTACGAATAAATTAGTGTGATCTTAAGCCGAGAGGGAGTTTGTAATTTGCATGCATACGTGATCATATTACAAAAGGATGTCAATGAAAACAATCTTTCTATTGTTGTGGTTTCAAATTTTCACACATTTCCACTGCGTAGCTTCATTGGTTATTATCTTATTTCATTGATTTCATCTAAAATAATCACATCAATATCAAACTCATATCCTAACAATTGGTATCAGAGCTTGGTTGTTCAAATTTGATTTAGCAATTAGTTTGATATAATCTGGTCAGCTCTCACTACTAATTCGTTTGTTCATTTGTATTGAAAACAGATTAAAAGTTTATTTACGTTCAAAGTTTTTAATCAAAAACCTGTTTGTAAAAAATCAAAATATCTCAAAATCCATAAGATCCACACAACACTGGTACCATGTACAAACCTCCGATACTAGTCAGATCATAGTACAATATCTGCCAACGACGGATGGGTCATATACTTGCACAACAGAATACAGGTTGCTGGAAATCGGTTATTTTCGGACCACATGTTTCGATGGTACCGAGTGCCGAAGACCCAAAAGTTCAAGTTCCAAAGAGTCCTGAACATTACTCCGAGCAAGATTTTCAGAAAATTGAGCTAGATGCAAAGGCATTTAGTGTTGTGGCAACTACTTTGCCTAATGATATCTATGCTAGCCTGTTGCACTTCAATAGTGCAAATGAGTTATGGGATGCTCTGAAAGAATAATATGGTGGCACTGAAGATGTTATTGAAAATAACAGAAAAGTTTTGAATCAACAATATGAAACATTTTGTCATTTGAAAGGAGAATCATTAACTCCACAATTGCAAGGTTTAGTTGTCTCATTAATGGGTTAAAACTGGTAAAAGTCGAATATTCAAATTACACTTTGAATAGTTGATTTCTAATATCTCTACCAGAAAAATGAGACACTATTGCCTTTGTAACTAGAACCACTGTTGGGTATAAAGAGATAAGTTTGACTCAACTTCATGGTAGGCTTCTGACTTATGAGAGAGAGCTTAACCAGAAAAAGAAGCTACAAGAGTCAGGAAAAGTGGCTGATGATTATTCTTTTGATGGTACAACACTTTTTGGTCAAGAAGAAACCTCTAGTAGTAGCAGGGAATAGAGTTATGATCATTTTATTGACATAACATCTGGTGGGAATTTCAACTCTGATTTTTGCTCATCGAACTTTACTTTTGCAGCAAATGGGGAAAACCAAGTTTTTGACAACTTATTCTTTGAACTTAATGATCTTCAACATTTTGATCCAACTGATTTGGAAGAAATGGACATATTACACCAACTAGCATTGCTGAGTGTTAGGACCAGCAAGTTCTTTAAAGAACTGATAAAAAATTCTCAGGGTTGCATGGAGGGTTAAAAGTTGGGTTGGATAAGTCAAAGATTAAATGCTACAAGTGTAAAAGGTTTGGTCATTTTGCTAGGAAGCGTAGGAGTCAAACAAGTGGTCCAATTATCATACACCCAAGTCATAGACCCCAAAACACACAAAACACTGTCCATATTCCTAATATACCCCAGCTCCTCATATGTGAAACACTGCTCATTTTGCACACCCTATAACCACTATTCCAGTTCAATATGTCCAAACCACTGTTCTTCAGATACAATATGTTCAAGCCCCAAGTCCTCAGGTTCAAGTGCAACCTGCAGCACAAGTTACACAAATCTCTGCTTCTGCAGAGACCAGTTAACGAAGCTTCTTTACACAAGGTTTTGTTGATTGGAGTAGCTTACCTAAGGAACTGACTGATGAAAATATTGCCCTAGTTGCTAATACTGAAAAGAAATGATGATTTTTGTTTCATGGCACTAGACACAATACTTGAAGGGGATGAGTCTAAGGAGGTTGTGTTAAATTCTAATGATGTTTGTGAAAATGTTGTGGCAGATGTTTCAGAAGAGAAAGTTGGTGAAGAAATTGTGATCTCAGTGTTAGACCCATGGGAAACCAGTGTTTGTGAAGGAGAATGTGACTGTGCCATGATAGCTGCTACTAAGGTATCACCTTAGGTTCTTAAAGACCTATATTCAGACAAATGTATTATTCCTTTTGCTAACATAAAAGAGGTAATGAAAACCTTAGAAACAAAATTTTAGATGATGAAATTTCGTTTGAAAACTTGCAAAAGAGTTAAATAAACTATTTGAAAAAGAGTTAAAATCCAAACTGTTTGAAAAAGAGTCTGAAATCAGTAGCCTCAAACATTAGTCCAGTATAACCAAGGATCAACTCCAAAATATGATAGAAAAATATCAAAGTTGTAAAAAGGAGGTTGAATCTACCCAAGTTACTTGTGAAAAGTGGGTAGAATCCTGTCAAGGTTATGAGCTTAGATTAGAATCACAAATCAAAAGCAATGTAAAATTTGGTGGATGTTTTAGAAAACATGACCAAGTGTCTCAAAACACTGCTATAAATGATTGTGAGTTGATTGAAATTATTCCAACAAATTTGGTTGGTCAAGAAATTAAAGTCACTGAACTAAATGGTAAGAAAAGTGTTTTAGAAAGACTAGCAGGATCCTCAACTTTTGAGGAAATTGAAAAGTATCAATTCAAACCCACCTGGTCAGATGAGTGACATTCTTGACAACTTTAAGACAATGGATTTTTCAACAATTGAAGGTGTAAATGCACCACAAGTCAAGATCATTTCCTTAAAAGATCTTTCAGCAAATGTTACAACATCTGCTGACAAAAAGACAGATAAAGGGAAGAAACGAGAGAAAATATCAAACTTGTTTTGTGATTTTTGTGAAAAGAAGAATCATGTCACTAAAAACTGTTTTCTTCTAAAAGCTTATGATATAAACAAAACAAGTGTGATCATTGATTCACCAAATTGCACTATTGGTGCCTGATCAAACCACACAACTCAAGAGTGTGTTTATTTCAAAATTTTGATGTTAAAAGAAATGAGTATAAATCTAAAACACTTGAGAGTTCAAGAAATGAAAACACCAATCAAACCTTTGTCCCTGTCCAAACATCGGTTGCCAAACAACTGAAAATAACATCTGCTCCCAAAAAGGTTTAGGTAATAGATGCACCACCAGCTAATAAATTTCCAAGGGGATATGGCCAACGTGCTTACAAGAGTGTACCACTTGGCTTTGAGGTCTACAAAAGATTAAGAGTTAACAGACATCCTCATGGTTATGATCAATTAATAGAAAATGGTCCACAACAGATGTTATCAAAATCTGTTTTGAGGCTTTAATGTCTGTGACCCCATCCAGGCTTAAAAACTCACCTAAACTAATTGTTTACTAATGTGCAGGGAGCTTCTACTTGCCTTGATAGTTTATGGTATGCAGATAGTGGAGGCTCCAGGCACATAACAGGATGTAGAGCCCTACTCAAAGATTTCATGGCACACAGAGGTGGTGATATATCCTTTGGTAACAATTCAAAAGGGAAGGTGTTAGGTTCAGGGACTGTCCAGGCTGGGAAACTCAAGTTTGAACATGTCCATCTTATTGACAATCTGAAATTTAATCTTCTTAGTATATCTCAAATGAGTGACAAAGGCTATAGGTCATTCTTTACTAAGAAAACTTGTCAGATTGTTGGGCCAGATGTGGTTAAAAAGATTGACCAAATCATAGCTGAGAGCAAAGCACAGCTTGTTGCTCACAGGAGTGGCAATGTGTATTTAGTTGATATGTTGAAAGATAATCCAATGTCCAATGCATGTCTATTCTCAATTGCTTCTAACAAAGAGACAAAACTATGGCATAGAAGACTTGGTCACACAAATCTTAGAACTATCACTACATTCTCCAAACAAGGTCTTGTATGAGGTCTTTCATCAAAACAATTCACCTATAATGAACATTGTGTTTCCTGTTTAAAAGGTAAACAATATAAAAGTTCATACAAGTCAATTGGAGTCCAAAACAAGCCAGTGTTTGCAAATGCTACACATGGACCTGTTTGGCCCTATAAAAATCATGAGTCTTAAAAAGAAGAGATATTGTCTTGTAATAGTTGATATTTTTCAAGGTTTACATGGACCTACTTCATGCACTCTAAAGATGAGACTGTAGGTACTTTGCATAATTTTGTTAAACAAGTTGAAAAGCAATTTGACTTGCCTGTAAAAGTTTTTAGGAGTGACAATGGGACAAAGTTTCAAAATAAGGAGTTGGATTATTTCTGTGTGTCAAAAGGGATTGTTAGGCAATACAACATCCCAAGGACACCAGAACAAAATGGGGTGGTTGAAAGGAAAAATAGAACTTTGAATGAAGCTGCTAGAACAATGCTTGTAGACTCAGGTTTACCCTTGTCTTTTTGGGCAGAGGCTGTAAACACTACTTGCTATGTACAGAACAGAGTTTTAATTAACCACAGGCATCAAAAGACTGCTTATGAAATTCTGTACAAAATTAAACCTCTGATCTCGTATTTCAAAACCTTCAGCTGCCCTTGTTTTATTTTAAACTTAAAAGATTCAATTTCAAAATCTGCAGCCAAAGTAGATTGTGGTTATTTTCTAGGATACTCAACCACTTCTAAAGCCTACAGAGTCTTTAATTCAAGGACTAGGTGTGTGGAAGAGACCTTGAATGTAAAGTTCAATGAACTTTCTTCATTAAAAATCCCAACAAATCATGCTGAACTGTTTGATTTAGATAAATTTACATTTGAAGATGTGTCTAACAAGATTAACATTGCTGGTACACCACAGTCTTCACATCAAGATTATGGACATGACATTGTGATTCCACAATTCAAAGTCGTTTCATCCACTAGAGCAACAGATTTTAGTAACAACTACTACCACTGCTGGATCAACAATTTATTATCCCCAAACATCTGCCAGCTCATCTTATTAAACCTATGTTGACAAAAGTCCATTTTTTGTGAACAAAAGTCAACCTATCTTTACCCCCATTCCACCTATACATCCACCTCTATTCCAAACAGATGTTGGCTCTTCAAAATTGCCAACAAATGTTAGCTCAGATGATTCTCATATGTAGCCTTCACCTCAAAATGCCATCATTCTATACAAGGGAGATCTAACTACCTTAAAAACCATCCATCTGACCAAATCATTGGCAACATCAATGAAGGGGTTCTCACAAGAAGTCAATCCCAAAACATTTGTCTTTTTGCTGGTTTTCTATCACTCACACAACTTATCAAGTACCAAGAGCCACTAAAAGACAACAGTTGGGTAGAGGCCATGCAAGAAGAGCTCCTACAGTTCAAAAGACAACAAGTATGAGAACTTGTACCATTGCCTCAGAATGTATGTCCCATATGCACATAATGGGTCTTCAAGAACAAAATAGATGAAAGGGGCATTGTTGTAAAAAAAAAAGCTAGGCTTGTGGTTCAAGGCTATAGACAAGAAGAAGGCATTGATTATGATGAAACTTTTGCTCCTGTTGCAAGACTGGAGGTCATCAGACTGTTTTTAGCCTTTGATGCCAACCACAACATCAAGGTGTATCAAATGGATATCAAGTGTGAATTCTTATATGGCAAGATCAAGGAAGAGTTATATGTATGCCAACCCCCTGGTTTTGAAGTTACTTTTTATCCAGATCATGTCTACAAGCTAAACAAAGCTTTATATGGCTTGAAACAATCACTCAAAGTACACCCATGGCTACATCTGAGCTGGTCACTATTGATGACAAAGATGACTTGGTTGATCAAACTCTTTATAGAAGCATGATTGGGTCTTTCTGGTACCTAACTGCATCTAGGCCAGATATCATGTTTGCTACATGTGTCTGTGCCAGATCCAGTCAGCACCTAGGAAGTCAAATCTTATTGCTGTGAAAAGGATATTCAGATGCATAAAAAGGTGCTTCCACACTTGGTATCTGGTTTCCTGCTAATGGAAATATTGAGCTTTCAGGTTACTCAAATAGTGATTTTGCTGGATGCCATGCCACAAGGAAGTCAACTTCAGGAGGTTGTCAATTTCTAGGCAATTGCTTAGTTTCTTGGCAAAGCAAAAAAGTAAGCTGCAGTTTCAACATCCACCGGTGAGGCTGAGTATATTGCTGCTGCAAGTTGCACTACTCAACTCCTATGGCTTCAAAATCAATTGTTGGATTTTGGTGTAACTGCTCTAAAGACCCCTCTCATGTTGGATAGTCAAGCAGCTAAAAACATCATTAAAAATCCAGTTTCACATTCAACAACCAAGCACATTGACATCAGACATCACTTTGTGAGGAATTGCTATGAAAAAGGTTTGATTTCTCTGCATCATGTTCCAACTAAGGATCTGCTAGTAGATGTTCTAACAAAGGCTTTAGATATATCTACTTTTGAAAGCTTGATCTCTAGAATTGGCATGCTTAACATGGATTAAAAGCAAAATTTTTGTTTTCCGTGAATAAAAAGCATTAAAATATTTTCAGAAAATTAAAAATCCATCCTTAAAAATAACTAAAATTGAAAATTTCAATAATCCTAAAAGTCTGTTTTAAACAACTGTTTCTAAACCTCTGTTTGTCTTAAATGTCTATCCGCTACTAAATGTAACCTCGGTTATCCTGTCCGCTGTTCCTATCCACTGTTTGGGAAAAACCACTGTTTTGCCTTATCCACTGATATACGTCCACTGTTCCTATCCACTGTTTGGGCTAAACCACTGTTCCTGACCACTGTTCTCAACCACTGTTGGTTCTCAGCAGCGATTTCCCTAACAACTTTCATCCATTATCCATCAGAGGTTACATGTGGACAGATGATTAGCCATCAGATCTTTGAAACCGCTGCCACATGAGCATTAACTTTTTCCCTTTATATATCACTGTTCTATCCAAATAGAGTTTTTCCTTGCCATCTTGAATTCAAAATTCTCTAAAGCAGTTTTCATTACTCTTATCTTCTTCATTACTCCTCACTTCCATCTCCGATCATGGCTCTTAACATCAAACTCCCACACAACTACCTCCCCACTTTCGAGAAAACCGACACTAATACGTTATTCCATTCAATAATTGATGTTTTCACATCATGAAAATACAAAGACATCATGGTTGCAAACGCACCAATCTATGTGGACACACTCCGATAGTTCTGGGCAAATGCTAAAGTTGAATCTCAAAAGAAGAAGCCATATGCTATCATTTCCAAGGTCGGAGAAACCCTTGTCCAAATTTCCCCATCCTCAATTTCCACAACTTTTGGTCTAAATGATCTAGAAGGTAAAACTTCATTTAGCTAGCAAGAATTACATGCCGAGTTTATAGAACGTGGGTATGGAGGTCAGTTAACTGGTGTTACCATTAACAAACCAAACTTTCCTGCTGAAATAAAATATTATTTTCCATACTCTTCTCACATGTCTTTCAGCAAAGACCACCTCATTTAAAGAGATTCCACAAAATATTCAATTCCTAGTATATACTATTTTGACAAAATCTGATGTCAATCTATCCTAAGTGTTGTTTAAGGACTTGGTGGCAAACTTAAAATAAAAATATCAAAAAATTAAGCTTTTCTTTTGTATGCTAGAATTTTGAACTATTATCTACATAAACAACTTCCAGAAAAAGATTTTAAACAAGACGTTGTTTTTGAGATGAAGAGTCTTACAACTGAAACTTTTACTAGAATAAAAAATATGGAGTCAGAGGTTTCTAAAACAAAAGAAAAGGGGGATGATAAAATTTTGGATAAGTCCACATCACAAGCTCAAACCTTTGTTACTGAGCTACTGCTCCTGGTGATCATGACACCACAGCCGGTGTTGTGAAACCCACACTAGAAAAATCCAAAAAGAAATCATCCAAATGCAAAAAGCCTACCAAAACCATAGTTCATAAAAAGGCACCTCCGGAAGATGAGATCCCAGAGGATAACCTTGTGGTATCACAAAAGCCACTTGAAACCACTATTGTTACTTTCTCACAACAGTTGGAAAGATCTCCACCTCAAAGCCAAACTCCCCCTACTTTCTCACAAAAGGAACAAGTTGTAAGCACAGGGATCTCATATTATGAAGCTGATGCTTCATTTGAATCTTTGTTTCTAAGCCACTCTCCCAAGGCAAATTCTCTTTCTACTCCACAACCGTCACCCACAAATCAGTTCCTCTCAATCAGCAGTTCACGAGAGTTCACCTCCACATGTGACTGAGTCGGAGTTAAATCTCTTTGCTAACCCAGAAACAGCTGAGGAGGTTACACCTCGTGAGTTACAAGTAACTCTTAGTGGTAATTCAAGTGAAGCAGCCACTACAACTGATGACACAATAGTGTTTCAGTTAGATAGTGGTTACATCCATCAGACTTCCTTAAAGGCAACAACTGTTGAGGCTACAATTGTAACCTCTGCTCCAGTTGGAAGTCCCCAGTACCAAGACAAAGCGGAATTTGGGTATGATAATATGGAGATTCCTCCTGTTGATGATCCAAATACAACTACCTATGGTAGGAATTCAGATGATCCTATTAAATTAGATGATAATTGAAATACAAAGAATTGACGAAGAGAATGACATCAATGGAGTCTTCAATCACTAAAATGAAAGATCTAATGAAGCATATGTTACAAAATTCTCAAAGCCAACCATCAACACAAAAAATTACCAATGAGCTATGGAAATCTGTGCAATCAATCATTATAGCTCAAAGGAATTTGGCTGACATTCACCATGAAACTAGCATGAAGCTTATCAGAAACATGGTTGAGGCCAGATACAAAGATACTCAAGCTGACATCAAGGCCATTAAAGAACATTTGGTAAAGACCACTAGCTCTGCCCCTACAATAATCCTTCAAGAAGAAGTTGATGATGATGCCAAAAGGGGGGATAAAGATAAACTGAGAAAGTTGCAGCCAGATTCAAAAGTGCAACAAAAGGCAGGGTCTGTTACAACCACTGCTGCAAATCAAACTTCTGCTATCAGATTCTAGTGTTCAAAAAGCGATTGTTGAGACCTTGAACAAACTAGCAGAAGAAATTGCCACAGAAAAAGCAGAAAAGGCAAGATACAATGAAAGTTAAAGCTTCTAAACTAATTGAAGAAGAAAAGGCCAAGCATATGGAAAAAGAAGACATTGGCATTTAAAAAAGAAGAAAGTCAACAAGAAATGTCAGACAGCCAATAACTACCTCTTCTAAAACCACTTCATGGTTACAAAAAGTTTATCCTCTGCTCCAACAAAACCAACACCACCACCTCAAAAGAAACAAAAACCCTCACCAAAGATATCATTTTCATCACTAACAGATGTTAGTACAGCTGATATGCCAACAAATGCTGGAGCAATAGATGTTCCAACAGATGTTAATCAAACCTATGCCATAATCACATTTCCCACTTTAACCCAACCATTATCCACGCCACCAAGAATTCCATTACGACCACCTTCACCACAAATCAAATTCCAAAGCAAAAGAAAAACATTTGTTGTTGAAGATGATGAAGGGATTCCATCACCAGTTCCTTTGTCATCAAAACCTATCACTTCATCACCATCCTCATCATCTTCACCTAAAACCACCTCACTTCCAACCATTTATCAACCACCATCCATCATACCTTTTGCTACCATATATCATCTGGAACTGATGGTTGTGCGAAAAGAAATTGAATCAATCTTCATAGCAGAGGATAATACAAAACTTGACTTTCCATCTCTCTTTGGTTACAGAAAGCCAAGAAATTTAGATGAATATCTAAAGTTGAAGGCTAGACAGGTTTAGAATATTGTTAAAGAGAAGAGCAAAGGGAAAGATGATAGGAATACTCAAGGCATTTTGTCTTATGAACTGAGAAAAGTAAGAAAGATTGAAGACTTTGCCAAAGAGATTAGTAAGTCTATGTTTGAAAGGCCTATAAATGCTGAGCTTGATGAAGAATTGAAACATGATTACCTTGACCACATTATGCAATACAAACCTTACAAAGCAACCAGAGCACAGTTCAAAGATTGGTCAACAGATGATCTTAAAGAAGAAATTGACAGAATACAAGCAATGCTCAAAGATCCTCTACACAAGCCAACACCACCTGATTGGAAGAAAAACAGTCAGATAGATCAGAACAGAGCTTTAAAGATTAAAAGGATGAAGCAAGAGCTGGTTGCTACTAACTATGGCAGTGCAAGGTCAGTTGCTAGATGGTCTGAGTCCAGGGTTGTAGACACCTACAGAAAATTGGAAGAGCTTAAGAAGGAAGATCCTATAGTTCCAAGAAAGCCAGATTACTCAACAAATGTTATCCCTCATCAGACCCAAACCTTTAAAAAGCAGCTCTTATCCTCTGTCTTACCCATAATTGCATTACATCAAGTAAAAAGGCAAAAGCAGATGGATAAGTATGATGAACAGAGGTTTTAAGAACACAGAAAAGAGGGAATCAAAAACCAATTACTTTATCACACTGATGCTGCAAGTGAGAAACTAAAAGAAACAATTTCCATACTTGTAAGCAAATCACTTCCACCAAGCTCAACAATAAGTCTTCCCCCACAAAAGCCAGATGATTCAAAAATTCTAAAATGGAAGTCATCCCCAGACACCCATGAATTGGCTCTGCTCAGATCAAATGGCAAGATTCTAAATCTGAAAATGGAGGATGCATATGGTCTGGATGCAGCTAATCTCCAATATCTACTGAACCTAGAAGTACAAAGGGATTTTGAAGACATGTTCTCTATGAACTTTGAACTACAGTTCAAAGGGAAAATTAGGGAATTTTGTTGAGAAATAAAGAAGGGTTTTGGCATCATCTGTTCTAAGGGGAGATTGTTGGATCTATCGAACCCTATAAAAGAATAGATGATTGAAAAGCCAAAACAATATATAACATCTGATCCTTCATAATAAAGATCTACTACTCTAAACTCTGCTGGGAATAAAGAACTGTTCACAAGATCTGCTAGGATAAAGCTCTGCTAGAAGCAAAGGTCTGTTAGATACAAACTCTGATAAAGAACAAAAGAACTGTTATGGCAAAGGTATGCTGAAGACCAACAGAGGATATCTTAGCAGTAGTTATCAACAGACTTTATATTGTATTTTAATGTAACAATGTTTAGAGTTTGTTTAGTTTGTTAAATGTCACTTTCATAGTGAAGTCAGTCAAAGATGCTCAGTGGTTTGTAATGTACTATAAATAGAACAGTACATGCACTGTTCTCTTGATCACTTCTGCTACACATTATGTATGAACAAATTAGAGTAATCTTAGGCTGAGGGGGAGTTTGTAATTTGCATGCATACGTGATTAATATTACAAAAGGATGTCAATGAAAACAATCTTTCTATTGTTGCGGTTTCAAATTTTCACACATTTCCACTGCACAGTTTCATTGATTATTATCTTATTTCATTGATTTCATCTAAAACATTCACATCAATATCAAACTCAGATCCTAACAGCAAACCTTGAGTATACATGACCCCTTTTTACTTTAAGTACACTTTTGGGCGCAACATATATACATATCAAACTTACACATACACAAACATTCACATGATTCAATCAAACAAATAAGTACATACATACTTAATACGTTATACACTAGGATACTTTCATGCTAGAAGCCATTCTTGCACAAATACTTGTCGTTAACTTCATGATCCAACCTTAACATGTATAGCGCTATAGGAGTAGCACGCCGCTCGGTGATGGGTCATTGTTAAGTATTTAATCATAAACGGTCTCATCGCTTTGGTGACGAGATTACGCTAGTGGAATCTTTGGGTTGACATATATGTCTTGTTCATGTTAAGTTATGCCTTAGTATACGATTTTGCCATGTGGATTTTGTTATTATACGTATACTATTATACAAAACGTGTATGCTCACCAATGCTTTATGTTGACTGTACTTTAATATATATTGCAAGAATATGGTGATGATGCGTTGAAAAGAAATCTAGTAGGATGGACTAGAACGCGCCATATGTTAAAATAAGTTTTGTAGTTTAGTCGTTATGTTCTAGTCGTGGTATTTCATTTTTTGAACAATGTATATCTTTTATCATGGAATAAAATTCGAAATATTAAAATATTATCGCAATTAGCAAGTTATGAAGTCTCCAACAATATCTTTTCGTCTCACTTAGATGCTTCCGCAATCGGTTGGGGTGTGACAAAAATGGTCCCTGGGTTAAGGTTACTTTTGCCACTTTCAGTCAAAAAATGAAACTTTTTGTATCTGGGTCCCTAAGGTTTCATTTTTGTTGTCATTTCCATCCAGATCACTAACTCATGTAAAATGTATTCTTAAGTTACGGGCGATTTTGCCAATTCCCGAACCCGAGGGACGATTTGGCAATTGACCCATTTATTATTTTATTTTTTATCTTAAAATAAAAAAGATTATAATGTAATATATATACTTACACACACATATGTATTTACGCACTTATTTTTTAAAATTTTCTTTCTTACCTTTAAAATAAAAAATAAAAAATTAACCATAATAAACATATACACATATTTATAATTATATATACACACACACATTGTCGAAGCTTTATTGGGGCTAGGGGTGGCCCGACCCCACCGATTTTTCACTTGTAGTGATAATTTTACCAAAAATTTCCGATTTGTTTTGTATTGTAAATATTGGATTTTTTAAGAGTCCGTCCCACCGATTTGGATTTTGAGAGTCCGGCTCCCACTGAGTTTCATTCCAGCTTCTCCATTGTGTACACACACCATACATAATCTTTTTCTCATGTCTTTCTTTCTTATCCACCTCCACCACTACCATTATCGCCGCCACAGCTACCTCCTCTATCTTGGGCACTCGTACCTCATCTCCCCTCGTCGACTCGTTGTAACACCCCAAAAATAATATACTTAAATATAAATATATGTGCTTTGATATTTTTAGAACATAATAAAAGAATGGATGTTAGCCCTTTTTATAACAAAACCAAACTTAAGGGACTAAAGTGGGTAAAATGGAAACTTGATGATTTAAAATAAGAAATTAAAAACATCTCATACACAAGGGTGTGTGTGGACGTACATAGAGAAAGAGGGAAGGGTGCACAAGCCAAAAACCTATTTCATCTAATTCTATCAAATTGAGAAGTGGAATTGGGGCCAAATCACATGCATGTATCTAAATTATTGATCACCTAAGCTAGAAGATCATAAGGTATGTTAGAGTTTTATTTTTGGTAAATTAGTGAATGAGAATGAATTCTATGTTTTTCAATGCTTGAATGAATTGTAGATTGTATGATGATATTGACAATGTATAGTTGCTTAGGGTCACCATACTTACTAAAGTTGTGAAGTATTTAACATGAACAAGGGTTATTATGTATGTGTATGAGGAAGTAGGTTTTGATGAGAAATGAAAATCCATGAAATGAAGATAGTCAAATTATGTGTCAACACATAATAAACTGAAATTTAGGTGCTAATATGCTTTTAATGAGGGTACATACTTGTTGAATTGAAGTTACATGGTTAGAAGTTGTTAATCAAGCTAATATAACTAGCTTAAAATTTATGTCCATAAGGTGTATGATAAAATACCTAGATGATAATTTGTTGTAGATAATGAGTGAAACACATTGATTAGAACCCTATGATTGGTTGTTTGGCAAGTTTATATGCCATGGATATGAACCATGAGGTTCTAATGACAATTGGGTTGTAATCTTTAGGCAACTCGAGTGAAGCTTTGGGAGGTCAAGCCGGGGCGGACATACGTTTGAAGGGGAAGCTTTAAGGTACGTAGCTTATTGTTACGTTGTTTATTTTACTTAGCTATCGATGTTAAAAACGATTTAAAAGCAGTGGTTGATGCTCAAAGTGATGGTATTCACAAGAGCTAACCAAACGGGTCATTATAAATTTAAAAGTAAGGTTTGCTAATATGTGATGGTATTCACAAGAGCCAACCAAATGGGTCAAATAAATATAAGCGCAAACTGAGTAACGGAAGCGTGAAACACAAGATTAATAAGCTCGGGTAATGGGTTGCAGTCGTAGGGGAATAATCCTACGAAACGAATGCAATGGATTAAGCTTTAGTGCTTAAATGTCAAAACGGGTTAGATAAAAAATAAACGTAAATCGGGTTACGGGAAGTTAAAATATATGAATTATGGATCTGGGTAATGGGTTACAGATTTACATATGATAAGGAATGAGTTTTCAACATAAAAACTTGATTTGGACTGATCTCAACACTTGTTTTGGTGGAAAAAAATGAAGTTCGTGAGTCAGGTCTGGGTTTGGCACCCATTGCGCCAAAATCAGAGCTCAGTGCACCAAAATGTAAATGTCTGTTGTGGTGCGCTGAAATCAGCGCCTAGTGGCATCGAATGATACCAACCTTCCTGTTTTTCATGTTTTGAACTTCCAACTTGTGTGTATGCTTTCTAATACTCCATAGTGCATCAAAAATAAAGGTTTGATTTCCGGATTTAACTATCTCATTCAAATGTTTTAATTACTAATCATTTGAGTGAATATTGTATGTTAGGTAATGTGACTTAAGGGGACTGGATGAAGATCAAGTCGCGTACGAAGAACCGGACACAACTCAAGATCTATGCTTTCGTATTTTTGTCATGTATCTTTTGAAAACTTAAACTTTATGTGTTTTGTTCAAATGAAACCTGTGTTGAGTTTTACGTTTATGCGAAGTTGGTATGTGTTAAACAATATTTTAATGTTCTATTATACGGGCCTTATACTCATCGTACCAAATATTAGTACCACCCGTCTCTCCCGTCGTACCAAACATCATTAATTTATTATTTTTATTTAAAGGTAAAAAAGAAAATTAATAAATAAATAAGTGTGTAAATATATAAATTTGTGTATGTTTACATATTTTATTTATAATTATATTTATTTAAAGATAAAATAAAATTTATAAAATTAAAAACAAAAAAATAAATGGGAAAGTGCCAAAATCGTCCCTGTGGTTTGAGAATTGTCAAAAGCGTCCATGGGAGTTGATGATACATTTTAACTGAGTTTGCCATTTAGATTGTATGGAAATGACAAAAAAATGAAACCTTAGAGATCTAGATACAAAAGGTTTTATTTTTGGACTAAAGTGACAAAAGTAACTTAAACTCAAGGAGCATTTTGGCATTTTAGTCTTTACTTTATAATACACAAACCAAATAGTTGAGTTTAATACCTTATACATGAACCTAGTGGTAGGAGGCTTGGGTTTTCCAATGGAGAATTAAATTAAATCACAGTTGTGTCATATGGGATCGGTATAGGCAATGAAGGATTTGAACTAGGCCTTATGTGAGGTTGTCAGTTCGATTCTCGAGCCCAACTGGGTTTTCGTCCCATCGTATGTTACGCCAGAGAGTTCTAGGTTGTAGTGGCACAATGACTGTCAAGTGTCAATCGGCTGTATGGTTTGATGGGGGAACGCCCAAAAAAAACTTTGAAGCCAACGTGGACCCAGTTAAGACAACATAGTCTAGCCAGCGTGAGGTAATACGGGGCTCTCTAATTTGGAGAGTGTGGTAACCTTATACATGAAGTCCATCATTAAAAAAATAGAGTAAATTACAAGTTTTATCCTTAATCTATATATCATTTTTCAGGCGATGTTCTTTAACACAAAACATGAAGAGTTTTGTAGTTAATGTTTCAAAATTTTGCATGGTATGTCTTTTGAGCCTAACCCAGTTGATAAGTATGATCACGTGTCTTGCACATGTGGTCATTCTTGTTATTTCACCTTCCAGGAACTAATTTGTAAAAAAAACTTATATGAAGGGACTTTTGTATAAAAATAAAAAGATGTATAAATAAAAAAAAACTTGTGCTCTGTCTCTCTCTACATTCTCGACCATTTTGGTGAATTGACTAACCAACTCAATTCAGGCATGCATCTTGGTCCATACAGGTAATACACATAAATGAGAAAGAATTATAAATGGAGAATAGGTTCATTGGGTTCAACATATGTTCAATCTGTGATCAAAGATCTCAGATCCACCGCCCAAATTTAAAAGGTTCAACAGTGGCCCGATCCCCATACGAATCCAGATTTGTGATTAAAGATCTCAGATCCACTGCCCACAAGTTCCCCATTCGATTTCAGATCTGCGAATTCAGATCTCAGATTCAAAAGGTTCAACAAGTGATTTTGAGATGGGTTTTCGATATGATAGGAGGTGGTTTGACAAGGGTATTGGTGGAGGGTGGTGGTGATGTCGGTGAGGGGTGGAGGGTGGTGGTGATGGTGGCCATAATTGTAACACTCCGTATTTTCGCGTCTATTTAGTTATTTATCTATTCATTTATATATATATTTACTCATTCTTTATTTATTTATTTTTATATAAATGATTGTTTATTCATTAAATTTTTAAAAAGAATAAGATTTTTTTTACCTTAAAAAGTTTAACTATTCGTTAACTTAGTTAAGTTTTTTAAAGTTATTTAGTTATTAAACCCAAGTATTCCATTTAACTTAGTTAGTTAAATGTGAGGGACTAAAAGTGCAATTACTGAAACTGTAGTATAGGGACTGTTTGTGTAATTTACGAAAATTTGAAAATAAGGAAAAGAATAAAAAACGGACACCACAGGACTCGAACCCGGGTCACCGTTTCACCTACGCGCGCCCAGCCACTCCGCTGGAGTCTTCACAATGAACAAACCCAGCCCCAAAATTCATTTATACACTTTTTAAAATGAACCTGGCAGTCGCGACTAGACCCCTTCTCAGCGCGTTTTAGCGGGATTTTTGGGTTTATTTTGAGTTTTAAACTTGTTTTAACATTAATTACTTCACCAAACCCAACCCTAATCCTACCCTATAAAAGCCAAGCATAATCCAAGCTTTTTTACATTTTTCTAATCATCAAAACACTCTCAAATCCTACATAATCAAGCTGAAAGTTGCAAATTCGGGCAAAATTACTCTTCTTCACTAAAGTGAGTGTAACTCACTCGTTTCTCAACGAAAACACTCGATTCTTTTTCCCACTTGCTTGGTTTGACCTGGAATGTCACGAAAAAGGCTCCAAAGTGGATTTTTTGATTTATATTCTTCAAACTTTTATAAAACTTGTTTAACTTGAGTTCAACTCATCTCAAACCTATGTCCTAATGCTTACAACACTATATGTGGTTTGTTAGGCTTAAAAACAAGGCTAAGACATGTCAAACTAGAAGATAAAACCTCACAAACTTTCTGTTTTCGACTAGGGTTTACACCCACAAGTAGTGTTCAAGTTAAGCTTGATGAATGTGTGATATTTGGACTAGCTTGGGCTATCCATCATTGAATCCAAACACTACTTGATGATTTTCATAGCTTAGTTATCTCATTTCATTCCTTACTTGTAAGTTCATGACCTTCATTGTGTCTAAGACACATGTGTAGTGGTGAATCCAAAGAGGTCTTAAGTGGATGGTAAATCCTCCCACCTCCTACTTGACTTATGTAAACTACAAAGAGGTTCCTAAATGGATGGTTCAACCTCCTACCTCATGCTTGACCTATATTACATAATGTACACTATATAATACTTATATATTATCAAAGTAATCGAACTCTTGATGATGAACAAGTGGTCATTTGTCAAAATAGTAGGTAACATCATCTAAAGACCATACACTTGTTATGATTCTAATGGATCTTTGAATCCATAAAAACATACCAAACCCTTGAGGTTCTATAGTGTCAAGAACAAGTGTTAGGAGTACAAGATGATTACTTTCATAATACTAATTTCACGTTATTTTAATTCTGAATCCATAACCTTCCGTTAATTCCCAATACTCACATGCCTATTTTTCTTCGTGTAGAAGGACAAGGTGCTCGAAACTAATCCATCAACCAACAACGTTCGCGGGATTCAAGTGGGAAAGCTTGCAAAACCGTGAGCATGCTCGATCCCTTTTTCCTTTTTACACTTTGGATGCAACATGTACATTATACAAAAATCACACGATACTTAAACTATTTTAATCTCTATCCATGCTTAACATGAAACTACTTGATGCTTGTTAGACTTGTATGTTATGTAAACTATTTGTGTCGATATATGCTTCATTAACTTTGCTAGCTTACCTTAACAATTATAGCGCTATACGATTAACGCACCGCCCACGAAACTTGGGGTATTGTTAAGTTAAACATGTTAACCTCCCGCTACTCTATTGGGATACGCTATTTTAACGCGTTGGATTCTTGGGTTTGAACATATAGTACACCGTTTCGGCATGCTAGAAAACTTGCATATTATGGTTCACGTTGGATATGAGACTTTAAACAAATTTATTCTATATTATGCTATTTAACAAAACTTGTATGCTCGCCAACTTTTTGTTGATATATTTTAATACATGTTGCAGGTTGATTGATGAGGTGATGTTACAAGATGAAACAAGATTTAGGTGGACTTAGATACACACCTAGATTAATTTATCTATTTTGATGTTATGTCGTTTTGAAACAATTGTTGACTATTATTAGGAATTTTTGTATGACTATTTAGTCTCAAATGAAATTTGAATTTAATCTATATTGTCACATAGCGTTATGAAGTTTTGAGCAATTTGTTCGTCTCATCCCGATGTTTCCGTCATCGGTTGGGGTGTGACAGATTGGTATCAGAGCCATAACTATAGGGAATTAGGAAAAGTAGGAATGCTTTGACCTAGTCTATAGTTTTAGGAACTTGATTCTTATTTGTTGTTTAAAACTTCATTGATTCTACCTTATTTGCTTCTTTTTCTCCTTCTTGGTCTATTAAACTTATATGCCTTTCCTAAGGCCAACACAAATACACTTGAAGCTTTGAAAACACTCATATTTTTCCAACGAAGCGATTTGCACCAAGATAGGCCCAATGGCCTACAATTTTTGGTGAAGTCCCTCATTCCGTGTATTCAATTTTTCACGAAGTTACGACATCAAGCTAAGAGCGACATCCACATCTTGATGGAGAACTTCCATTTCCTACTATACTGGACCCTTATCTTTTGATAAGTACTAACCACGTTGGGTACGATGTTATCAAGTTAGAGGTGAAACTCGCATCTAGTTAACTAGTCCAACTCCTCGATTTTCGATCTTGCCAAAGTTTCGATTTCCCAATCGATTAAGGATGTGTAGTAACTGGAAGGGCAAGTATCGTTAGTCGCTTCTCGATGAGAGTATTTGTCTATTAGGCCAAAGCACGTTCCCTTAGTTTGAAAAGGACTTCGATTCACTTTGGAATAGTCTTACGTTACGTACCGTGACAATCCATGTTTTATGATAATACCTCTTTTATGCTATCTCAATTATAATGTGTTTTATATTTGAGCGTTACTTTCATTTCAAGCTTGGAAACACGTTACACCCTATCTTCGCAATCTAAAACAATTAATAATCATAATCTCTCGTGAACGAACTAAATTTATGACACTTTCATTTTACATGTGACACTATGTGAAATTCATGTTATGCTATGTGAAATATTCGAAACATTATGTACTGGGTTTGTGTCACTGGTGATTCTTATGTGATAAACTCGTCATTAACCTCGTAAGAAGCCACACCTTTAACATGTATAGCACTATGCGTAGTGCTATAGGAGTAGCGCAACGCCACGAGTCTTGGGGTCATATTAAGTCATTCAATTGCGGTACACGATGGGTTGACCTGCTTATTCACATGCCAGTGATACGTTAATCTAGTATGTCATGTGAACCGTTCAAAAATTTTTATGCTAGTACTCATATTCCCAAACATTGAAGCTCATCATCAAGCTAGGAGTGATTTTCTTACCTTGACGATTAACTTCGCTCACTTTTCAACTTCACCAATGAGCTAGGGGTGATTTCCTTACCTCGGAGGTAATTACCAACTTTTCGATCAATCTTCCTCTTAAAGATTTCGAGGACGAAATCTCCTAAAGTATGGGAGACTGTAACGCTCCGTATTTTCGCGTCTATTTAGTTATTTATCTATTCATTTAAAGATATATTTACTCATTATTTACTCATTCTTTATTTATTTATTTTTGTATAAATTTTTGTTTATTCATTAAATTTTTAAAAAGAATAAGATTTTTTTTACCTTAAAAAGTTTAACTATTCATTAACTTAGTTAAGTTTTTTTAAGTTATTTAGTTATTAAACCCAAGTATTCCATTTAACTTAGTTACTTAAATGTGAGGGACTAAAAGTGCAATTACTGAAACTGTAGTACATGGACTGTTTGTGTAATTTAGGAAAACTTGAAAATGAGGAAAAGAATAAAAAACGGACACCACAGGACTCGAACCCAGGTCACCGTTTCACCTACGCGCGCCCAGCCACTCCGCTGGAGTCTTCACATTGAACAAACCCAGCCCCAAAATTCATTTATACACTTGTTAAAATGAACCTGGCAGTCGCGACTAGACCCCTTCTCAGCGCGTTTTAGCGGGATTTTTGGGTTTATTTTGAGTTTTAAACTTGTTTTAACATTAATTACTTCACCAAACCCAACCCTAATCCTACCCTATAAAAGCCAAGCATAATCCAAGCCTTTTTACACTTTTCTAATCATCAAAACACTCTCAAATCCTATATAATCAAGCTGAAAGTTGCAAATTCGGGCAAAATTACTCTTCTTCACTAAAGTGAGTGTAACTTACTCGTTTCTCAACGAAAACACTCGATTCTTTTTCCACTTGCTTGGTTTGACATTGTGCACATCTCCAATGGTTTTCCATGGAAAATCAGGCCCTGGAATGTCACGAAAAAGGCTCCAAAGTGGATTTTTTGATTTATATTCTTCAAACTTTTATAAAACTTGTTTAACTTGAGTTCAACTCATCTCAAACCAATGTCCTAATGCTAACAACACTATATGTGGTTGGTTAGGCTTAAAAACAAGGCTGAGACATGTCAAACTAGAAGATAAAACCTCACAAACTTTCTGTTTTCGACTAGGGTTTACACCCACAAGTAGTGTTCAAGTTAAGCTTGATGAATGTGTGATATTTGGACTAGCTTGGGCTATCCATCATTGAATCCACACACTACTTGATGAATTTCATAGCTTAGTTATCTCATTTCATTCCTTACTTGTAAGTTCATGACCCTCGTTGTGTCTAAGACACATGTGTAGTGGTGAATCCAAAGAGGTCTTAAGTGGATGGTAAATCCTGCCACCTCCTACTTGACTTATGTAAACTACAAAGAGGTTCCTAAATGGATGGTTCAACCTCCTACCTCATGCTTGACCTATATTACCTAATGTACACTATACAATACTTATATATTATCAAAGTAATCGAACTCTTGATGATGAACAAGTGGTCATTTGTCAAAATAGTAGGTTACATCATCTAAAGACCATACACTTGTTATGATTCTAATGGATCTTTAAATCCATAAAAACATACCAAACCCTTGAGTTTCTATAGTGTCAAGAACAAGTGTTAGGAGTACAAGATGATTACTTTCACAATACTAATTTCACGTTATTTTAATTCTGAATCCATAACCTTCCGTTAATTCCCAATACTCACATGCCTATGTTTCTTCGTGTAGAAGGACAAGGTGCTCGAAACTAATCCATCAACCAACAACGTTCGCGGGATTCAAGTGGGAAAGCTTGCAAAACCGTTAGCATGCTCGATCCCGTTTTCCTTTTTACACTCTGGATGCAACATGTACATTATACAAAAATCACACGATACTTAAACTATTTTAATCTCTATCCATGCTTAACATGAAACTACTTGATGCTTGTTAGACTTGTATGTTATGTAAACTATTTGTGTCGATATATGCTTCATTAACTTTGCTAGCCTACCTTAACAATTATAGCGCTATAGGATTAACGCACCGCCCACGAAACTTGGGGTATTGTTAAGTTAAACATGTTAACCTCCCGCTACTCTATTGGGATACGCTATTTTAACGCGTTGGATTCTTGGGTTTGAACATATAGTACACCGTTTCGGCATGCTAGAAAACTTGCATATTATGGTTCACGTTGGATATGAGACTTTAAACAAATTTATTCTATATTATGCTATTTAACAAAACTTGTATGCTCGCCAACTTTTTGTTGATATATTTTAATACATGTTGCAGGTTGATTGATGAGGTGATGTTACAAGATGAAACATGATTTAGGTGGACTTAGATACACACCTAGATTAATTTGTCTATTTTGATGTTATGTCGTTTTGAAATAATTGTTGACTATTATTTGGAATTTTTGTATGACTATTTAGTCTCAAATGAAATTTGAATTTAATCTATATTGTCACATAGCGTTATGAAGTTTTGAGCAATTTGTTCGTCTCATCCCGATGTTTCCGTCATCGGTTGGGGTGTGACAGATTGGTATCAGAGCCATAACTATAGGGAATTAGGAAAAGTAGGAATGCTTTGCCCTAGTCTATAGTTTTAGGAACTTGATTCTTATTTGTTGTTTAAAACTTCATTGATTCTACCTTATTTGCTTTTTTTCTCCTTCTTGGTCTATTAAACTTATATGCCTTTCCTAAGGCCAACACAAATACACTTGAAGCTTTGAAAACACTCATATTTTTCCAACGAGGGGATTTGCACCAAGATAGGCCCAATGGCCTACAATTTTTGGTGAAGTCCCTCATTCCGTGTATTCAATTTTTCACGAAGTTACGACATCAAGCTAAGAGCGACATCCACATCTTGATGGAGAACTTCCATTTCCTACTATAATGGACCCTTATCTTTTGATAAGTACTAACCACGTTGGGTACGATGTTATCAAGTTAGAGGTGAAACTCGCATCTTGTTAACTAGTCCCACTCCTCGATTTTCGATCTCGCCAAAGTTTCGATTTCTCAATTGATTAAGGATGTGTAGTAACTGGAAGGGCAAGTATCGTTAGTCGCTTCTCGATGAGAGTATTTGTCTATTAGGCCAAAGCACGTTCCCTTAGTTCGAAAAGGACTTTGATTCACTTTGGAACAGTCTTACGTTACGTACCGTGACAATCCATGTTTTATGATAAAACCTCTTTTATGCTATCTCAATTATAATGTGTTTTATATTTGAGCGTTACTTACATTTCAAGCTTGGAAACACGTTACACCCCATCTTCGCAATCTAAAACAATTAATAATCATAATCTCTTGTGAATGAACAAAATTTATGACACTTTCATTTTACATGTGACACTATGTGAAATTCATGTTATGCTATGTGAAATATTCGAAACACTATGTACTGGGTTCGTGTCACTGGGTTATTCTTATGTGATAAACTCGTCATTAACTTCGTAAGAAGCCACACCTTAACATGTATAGCACTATGCGTAGTGCTATAGGAGTAGCGCAACGCCCACGAGCCTTGGGGTCATATTAAGTCATTCAATTGCGGTACACGATGGGTTGACCTGCTTATTCACATGCCAGTGATACGTTAATCTAGTATGTCATGTGAACCGTTTAAAATTTTTTATGCTAGTACTCATATTCCCAAATATGGAAGTTCATCATCAAGCTAGGAGTGATTTCCTTACCTTGACAATTAATTTCGCTCACTTTTCAACTTCACCAATGAGCTAGGGGTGATTTCCTTACCTCGGAGGTAATTACCAACTTTTCGATCAATCTTCCTCTTAAAGATTTCGAGGACGAAATCTTCTAAAGTAAGGGAGACTGTAACGCTCCGTATTTTCGCGTCTATTTAGTGATTTATCTATTCATTTAAATATATATTTACTCATTATTTATTTATTTATTTTTATATAAATGATTGTTTATTCATTAAATTTTTAAAAAGAATAAGATTTTTTTTACCTTAAAAAGTTTAACTATTCATTAACTTAGTTAAGTTTTTTAAAGTTATTTAGTTATTAAACCCAAGTATTCAATTTAACTTAGTTAGTTAAATGTGAGGGACTAAAAGTGCAATTACTGAAACTGTAGTACAGGGACTATTTGTGTAATTTAGGAAAACTTGAAAATGAGGAAAAGAATAAAAAACGAACACCACAGGACTCGAACCCGGATCGCCGTTTCACCATACGCGCGCCCAGCCACTCCGCTGGAGTCTTCACATTGAACAAACCCAGCCCCAAAATTCATTTATACATTTGTTAAAATGAACCTGGCAGTCGCGACCAGACCCCTTCTCAGCGCGTTTTAGCGGGATTTTTGGGTTTATTTTGAGTTTTAAACTTGTTTTAACATTAATTACTTCACCAAACCCAACCCTAATCCTTCCCTATAAAACCCAAGTATAATCCAAGCCTTTTTACACTTTTCTAATCATCAAAACACTCTCAAATCCTCCATAATCAAGCTGAAAGTTGCAAATTCGGGCAGAATTACTCTTCTTCACCAAAGTGAGTGTAACTCACTCGTTTCTCAACGAAAACACTTGATTCTTTTTCCCACTTGCTTGGTTTGACCTTGTGCACATCTCCAATGGTTTTCCATGGAAAATCAGGCCCTGGAATGTCACGAGAAAGGCTCCAAAGTGGATTGTTTTGATTTATATTCTTCAAACTTTTATAAAAATTGTTTAACTTGAGTTCAACTCATCTCAAACCTATGTCCTATTGCTTACAATACTATATGTGGTTGGTTAGGCTTAAAAACAAGGCTGAGACATGTCAAACTAGAAGATAAAACCTCACAAACTTTCTGTTTTCGACTAGGGTTCACACCCACAAGTAGTGTTCAAGTTAAGCTTGATGAATGTGTGATATTTGGACTAGCTTGGGCAATCCATCATTGAATCCACACACTACTTGATGATTTTCATAGCTTAGTTATCTCATTTCATTCCTTACTTGTAAGTTCATGACCCTCATTGTGTCTAAGACACATGTGTAGTGGTGAATCCAAAGAGGTCTTAAGTGGATGGTAAATCCTCCCACCTCCTACTTGACTTATGTAAACTAGAGGTTCCTAAATGGTTGGTTCAACCTCCTACCTCATGCTTGACCTATATTACTTAATGTACACTATACAATACTTATATATTATCAAAGTAATCGAACTCTTGATGATGAACAAGTGGTCATTCGTCAAAATAGTACGTTACATCATCTAAAGACCATACACTTGTTACGATTCTAATGGATCTTTGAATCCTTAAAAACATACCAAACCCTTGAGGTTCTATAGTGTCAAGAACAAGTGTTAGGAGTACAAGATGATTACTTTCATAATACTAATTTCACGTTATTTTAATTCCGAATCCATAACCTTCCGTTAATTCCCAATACTCACATGCCTATGTTTCTTCGTGTAGAAGGACAAGGTGCTCGAAAGTAATCCATCAACCAACAACGTTCGCGGGATTCAAGTGGGAAAGCTTGCAAAACCGTGAGCATACTCGATCCCTTTTTCCTTTTTACACTTTGGATGAAACATGTACATTATACAAAAATCACACGACACTTAAACTAATTTAATCTCTATCCATGCTTAACATGAAACTACTTGATGCTTGTTAGACTTGTATGTTATGTAAACTATTTGTGTCGATATATGCTTCATTAACTTTGCTAGCCTACCTTAACAATTATAGCGCTATAGGATTAACGCACCGCCCACGAAACTTGGGGTATTGTTAAGTTAAACATGTTAACCTCCCGTTACTCTATTGGGATAGGCTATTTTAACGCGTTGGATTCTTGGGTTTGAACATATAGTACACCGTTTCGGCATGCTAGTAAACTTGCATATTATAGTTCATGTTGGATATGAGATTTTAAACAAATTTATTCTATATTATGCTATGTAACAAAACTTGTATGCTCACCAACTTTTTGTTGATATATTTTAATACATGTTGCAGGTTGATTGATGAGGTGATGTTACAAGATGAAACAAGATTTAGGTGGACTTAGATACACACCTAGATTAATTTATTTATTTTGATGTTATGTCGTTTTGAAACAATTGTTGACTATTATTTGGAATTTTTGTATGACAATTTATTCTCGAATGAAATTTGAATTTAATCTATATTGTCACATAGCGTTATAAAGTTTTGAGCAATTTGTTCGTCTCTCCCGATGTTTCCGCCATCGGTTGGGGTGTGACGATAATGACGGTGGTGGTGACAGTGATGGTGAAGGGTGGTGGTGATGGGTGATGGTAATTGTTATATATAGAAAGATATATAGTTATATATATATATATATACACTTATAATAATAATACTAAGAGAAATATGATTCGATAGTCTTATGGTTCTATTTTCACCTTTAGTTTTTAAGTTTCTAAAATTACAACTATAGTCCTCAATTTTTACAAAATCGTTCTCAGATAGTCATTAACGGATGAAGATAAGTTTTTGATGTAAACTGGGGGTGAAATGACCTAAATACATCACTAATATTAAACTAATAAAGAAAATATAAAATAAACTAATTATAATATTTACAAAAATACAGGGCCCACCTTTTTCCAACCCCACCCCCTCACCCCTTTCTTTCATCCTCTTTCTTTGTCTGCATAAACTATACACCACCACCACAATCAAAGCACCACCACCATTGCCATCAATTACCACCACCAGCCATCACTGCTCACTACCACTACACCCTTCCCCTCTTTTTATCCTTGTCTACAAAGACACCGTCGCTTTTTTTTTAAGATTTACAATTACTATTCCAACCATAAATCACAATCACCATTTCAAAGACCGTCATTATTTACATAGGGAAAGAACAAAAAACTTTAGTTGCTGGTGGGATCATGGCTAAACCGATTGTCGGGATAGGTGGGGGTTGTAGGTTTGAGGTGGTGGCCGATGGAAGCGAGGGGTTACAGGGGTTTCAGGTGGTGGAAAGATAGTCTGGATTTAAAAATGGTGAAGGTGGGGGTCGACAGTGGTGCACGGTAAGGTGGGGGTTGAGGTGCTCAGAGAAGGTGGGGGTGGCTCCAATTAACCCCCTTCCAAACAACCACCACTAACCACCACCGGAGATAGAGGGGTGAGAGCAAGTGAGAGAGAGAGGGAGATCGGAGATGGCAAAAGAGACCGCTGGCCATGACCTCCAGACGGCTGGTATGTTCAGATGAAGAAGAGAGAAGATGGAGACGGGGTTTTGTCGGTGGTTAATGATGTTCAGAGGTGGTTACGGTGGTTGATCCACAGTGCTTGTTCGATTATTGCAGAGGTGGTTTCATTGTGATTATCCGATGGTGCAGGTGGTTATGGTTATGGTGGTTGTTTAAAAGGGGTGAATTGGGGCCAATGGTACAGGTTGTCGGTGGTTCAATTGTTGAAGGTTGATGATGGTGGGTGGGTGGGGATGGGTTGATGAAGATGAGTATGGTGGGCTCCATTTATTATATTTATTTATTAGTAAGGTATTTTAGTAATTTCACATCTATTTAACACCAAAACCAAACCAAAACCAAACCTCCATATGCTTTAGGGATTATTCGGAAATGATTTTGCAAAAGTTGTGGACTATAACTTTAATTTTAGAAAGTTAGAGACTAAATGTTAAAATTTAATAACAAACCACATGTACTATACAAACATATTTTCTATAGTACTAATAATAAAAAATTGAAATTACTTTGTTTTATTTTTGTTAAATGATATTAAATAAATAGGGTTAAAAGACTAAAATACCTTTGGGTGATCAGACTTTACCCAATAAAATTAACTCGGTAAGGCTTAAAGGATATAACGTGTAAGATTTTGAAATATTAAGTACAAAACTCATCAAGTTTTGCGCTAAAGGTACCACCTAAAAATGGTTTATAGATAAAGAACAAAACGTTTAATTTACTAAACAGAACCTTACATGGAGACTAAAATATAAATGTATAAAAGAAAAAGAAGACGATTCATGGAGTTCCAAATCGTGTTAATGCTGAAATAAGTCGTTTATAAAATAATTACTAAATAATTATTTTATTAATTTTTGTAATGTTTTTGATGAATCGAACAAGCGTCGATATGTTTTTATTATATGTTTTTTTTTATTTTTTCTTTTCATTTGTTATAAGTATACTAAAAGCAACCGACCGTCCACAGTAATGTATCCATTATGTAGTGACTTTCCACATGTATAACCCCTATCTATGAATGCATCCATTATGTAGTGACCTTCCACATGTATAACCCATTTCTTTTATTTACTATTGTTATAATGTGAATGCCTATATATAATGGCATTTGTATATGATGCTAGATAAACGAATAAGAATTCTCCATGTTCTATTCTCTATATGATTTCATAGTCTAGTTCTCATGTTTATATACATATATATTAGTTGCTAATGGACCGTTGTTTCACAACACGTTATCAGCACGAACGTGCTCTATGTGTTTTGCCACCCTTGGTATCCCTTTTTCCTTGCCTTTGATGTGCATTATTTTCCAACCTAACTCAATCTCGCACGTTGAGAAAGCAACCCAATAATTATGCAACTATCTCTATTAATAAAGGTGTGATTATTCGTATGATTATTTCATATTATATTTAATGATGATACATCAATCTTACTGGTGACACTTATTAATATATATATATATATATATATAAACTTAAACTGATCATTACTATAAATTCTAAGATGTAGTCTCATGATTGAACTATTATCTATATATTTTTTTCATTTGATATTAGAAGTTATTATATATATTAGCATGTTGGTATTCATCAGGATTTAGATGTTACATCATAAATTATGACGTTACAATTGACTAATTTATATTTTTCTAATACTCATTATTAATTGAATAACTATAGTTTTCGTTGACGACGACGAGATTACGAATATTTATTTTATTTTTCTCTTTTACAAATGATCCCTTCTATTATTCTAAATTGGCTGGATGATCATTTAATTAGTTAATTTAATATATGTTGTTTAGGACTCTTACAATCTAGTGATGTTCATCTACATATTCTTTGAGCCACCATAATCATATATTTATGCTTCTTTATTAACCTTGTTAAGTTGTAAATAAAATTGTTGAATTATTTTGATTTGAGAAAGTTAATTTGCAATCTAGAGAATATTATATGTGCTTTTAGAATCCATGAAAAACAATTAAATTCAATATTCAATATTACAAAGTATGGAACTCAATATTTATGGACTAAACAATTGCAATTGTATTAGGTATATATGCTTGTATTGGTGGTAATATATACATGATGTCTGTACTAGATTTTCATTTTGTATAGTTTATAATTTAAATGGATATGAATTTTGTAATTAATTGTTTTCATTAGTCATTGTTAATACATAGCATGCCAAAAGACTTTTACATAATTAGATATAAATGAGTTATGTGAGTAAAATCAATTGATTTAGTTTTAAATAAACTATACAACTTATAATGCAATATATTATTATTATTGTTATAACATGATTATGCAAATATCGTTTGGTACTTATACTAAGGTTAATGCTATAACAAATTTGCAAATAAGAAACTCATATAATATATTAATATTGCTAGATATCATTAGTTGTTTTTAGAGAAACATTTTCTAGCGATGTAGGTACCTCTAATGCATTCATTATGCCATGTCATAATGTTTAACAATTTATTTGCATATTAACTATTACTATTGCTACTATAAAATAGTGACGATTGCTATTACTTCATATGTACAATGTATAGATTGCTTATATGATGTCATCAGTTGTTTAAATATCAATATTTGAGAAGAAAAAAAATGAGTATGTTATGTAATTTATCAGTATTACAGTTTTCAAATAAAATTTTCAAATACAAGTAATAAATTATCTGAGAACTTGAAAGAGATATATGTTTAAGTTTTAAAGTAAGTGTTCAAAATATATAAAATATTATGTTTGGTCATACCATAATAAGTTATTACATAAATTATATGCGTTTGCTTATTAGTGATAAAAAAGTTTCTTATTTTATAAAGGCCCATCATAAGTTGTTTTTATATGATGACATGCTATAAGGTCATGTATTGTATGATTTGTTGCTATCTATACCTTGTATTCTATATGCTATCACTTCTTGGCATCGATAATATTGAATAGAACGACTAAACCAAAGTTGTGGTTTATTATCACACCCCGACCCGCAGCGGAATAAAAGTCGGGGCATGATTGGGTTATCACCAAAGCTCATGATATTTACTAATAAGTTTCATATTTCTTAAATTCAAAATTTACTTCAAATATCCAACACAAATATCATATAAGCACAAACAATAAACTACACAGTTGTTCCAAATGAAATAAATTATTTATTCTTCTAAGGCCATCCTATGTGTTTCTTTCTTCAGCTTATTCACCTGTATCATGCGTAAAACAGAAAATTTGGGTCAACAAAAGTTGGCGAGTGAACCTTGATAAAACATTTAAATAATTAAATTTTATGTTTGTTTAAATAAAACTGTGCATGAATCACATGTGAGCAAATGTATATATGTAACCAATCACAAACCACATTGTATGAACATATGACATAATGAATGATGTATTTGAGATCAAGGCTCAATCAAACGGAGCCGTTCTAATGAGTCACCTGATGCTCAACCCGTATCCCACGAGGAACTGATGGGCCTAATGAAACGATTGCGCCAAAATGATAAAATGTATCCTCATATAAACCACATAACAAACAATACACATTTGATCATGAAATGATATTAGCACAAGCGTTAAATAAAATAAAAGAAATGGTACGACACATGGTACAACCCAAAACATGATTAAAACGGGGAATTTGTAGAGATTCACTCACATTGGGTGCGTATTCTTGGTTGAAGATGAGAGCGCACGAGTTGAGAATTTAACCGATCAAAGAGTACTAACCTAAAATAATAACGTGTCAAACCGATAAATAAATAATTTAATGTTTAGGATAAAAACTTTTGTTTAGAAATTTTAGGTTATTTTTATGTATTTTATTGATATTTTAAACCCTTGAATTTTTATATTTATTTAACCTTTTAATTGATTTATTTCTCATTTAAAAAATAAACAATAAAGTAAAATATGTATAAAATAAACAATAATAATAAATAAATAAAAAAAATTTCAGTCTGACAAGGGCGCTTGTCAGACCGGTTCGACTGAATTGTAGGCGCGCGTGTGGTGAGACTCGAACCCGTGACCTCTCGGTTGCGTGCACGCAGCTTTTCCAACTGAGCTACGTGTCTAACCCGAAAGAATTTGAATTTTAATTATATTTATACACATTTTAGGTTATTCTAATTTAATTAAATTTACAAAAAGATTTTAATAATCCAACCGGTGCGTGCCAAAGGACTCGAACCCGAGACCTTCATGGTATGATGCACCCAGCCCAACCAACTGGGCTGGGTGTCTAACCCGGCTATACATGCATTTTAATTATACTTATATACTAAATAAGTTTACACTGGAAAAGGTGAATTTAAGAAGGGTTTTAAAATGTCAGGCCGGTGTAATCCAGGGGTTTCGAACCGGCGACCTAAGGTTAGTTTGCACCCGGCCTAACCAGTTGGGCTGGGTGCTTAACCCGACTGAAAGCTTAAATATAATAAATATATATAAACACAGCGTATCATCTTCTTCATCTTGAATTTGAACCATACACACACCCGCCCAAAATTTAATCGTAACATCAGCATATTATGTAAATTTTAAGCAATACACAAAAGGAAGGAACAAGGGCATACCGAAGAGCAGAAGTGAAATAAAACCCACGGTTTTTCGCGTTCGATTTCCGGTGACTGGCTGAGTTTTCAGGCGAGCAGAGGGGGCTATAGAGTAGAGGAACGAGATGCGAAAATGAGCGATTTTTGGATGAGGGGTTGCACTTGGTATCTATAGAGTGAAGTTTGGGTTCGGTTTTAGGAAACCGGATTGGGTGATTGCCAATTATCGCAGAGATGACAGCTAGGAAGATTGAAGTTTGCCAAAAATAGTCACGAGGCTAGTTGTCGGAAATTTCTAAAGGAACGGCGCGATGATGATGGACTCGGTTATACTTGTAGGTTCCAACTCAGTTTCAAAATAAGAGTTTTAAGTTTCTAATATTTGCACATCTAGTGTGTGCAGCGTACTTGTGTTTGTTGCGTGTGTTTAACCGGGGGAACCCGGGTTCGATCCCGGTTCACCCCAGTTTTTTAGTTTTATTTATTTAAACTATTTTAAGTTAAATCATTTATTAGATAATAAATATTAAGTGTTTAATTGATTAGTTTCCTTAAATTCTAATTATTATTTTGCCTTTAAATATTGATTTTCATTATTACATATATATATGCATTGGAATGTTGAAATCAAAAAGTAATAACCGATCCACGCAAAATAAAAATACTTTGATTGATAAATTGGGGCGGGTTTTCGAAATCCGATTTACACAAATGTTTCAGTATCCCCTACTTTTAGAAATTTCGTCCCGAAATTTAAGTAGTAGTTGTAACCGGAAAGAGATGCGGTTACTTTTCGCGTATTGAGTCTTCACGTTCCCAAGTAAACGCGGGTCCTCGTTTTGACTCCCAACGCACCCTGACGATTGGAATACGACTTCGCCTTAAACGCTTCTCACCGAAATTCATGATTTCCACTGGTCTTTCAACGAAGTGCATCGATTCATCGACTTGAATATCTTCCAGAGGGATATGGAGGTTTTCGTCGGCGAGGCACTTTTTCAAGTTTAATACGTGGAACGTGGGATGTATTCTGTTGAGTTCTTCTGGTAGGTCAAGCTTGTATGCTACAGGACCTACTCTTTCGAGTATCTTGAAGGATCCTACGTAGCATGGTGCTAGCTTGCCCTTCTGGCCAAAATGAACCACTCCCTTCCACGGTGACACCTTCAAAATTACTTGATCACCAACACAAAACTCCAAGGGCTTTCGTCGTTTCAGCATAACTCTTTTGACGACTTTGAGCCGCTAGAAGATTGTTTCGAATTTGAAGGATTTTTTCGGTTGTTTCTTGAATCAACTCAGGTCCGGTGATTTGTGCTTCACCAATTTCGTTCCAACATACTGGGGATCAACATTTATGACCATATAAAGCTTCAAAAGGAGCCATACTGATGCTTGAATGATAGCTATTGTTGTATGAAAGCTCGACTAATGGTAGGTGAGCGTCCTAATTCCCTTTGAAGTCTATAACACATGCTCGCAGCATGTCTTCAAGGGTTTGAATGGTGCGCTCAGATTGACCATTAGTTTGAGGGTGAAAGGCGGTGCTGAGGTCTAAACGTGTACCCATAGCGGCCTGTACGGCTCGCCATGTTCGTGAAGTGAAACGACCATCTCGATCTAAAATGATGCTTAATGGTACACCATGATGGTTTATGATCTCGCTGATGTAGATACGAGCTAACTTCTCATTCTTGAAGTCCTCGCGAATCGGAATGAAGTGAGCTGATTTTGTAAGACAATCAATGATTACCCATATGGTGTCATACCCACTGGAGGTGTGAGGTAACCCGGTAATGAAATCCAAGGTTATGTTTTCCCACTTCCATACAGGTATCTCGGGTTGGACAAGAAGTCCTGATGGTCTTTGGTGTTCAGCTTTGTCACACCCCGACCCGCAGCGGAATAAGAGTCGGGGCATAATTGGGTTATCACCAAAGCTCATGATATTTACTAATATGTTTCATATTTATTTAAGTCAAAATTACATCCTCAATATTCCAAACATGTTCATACAAATACAAAGAAAATAATCAACTAAACAATCCAATCTCTAAACCAGTTTATTCTTCTAAGCCAATCCTATGTGTTTCTTGCTGCAGCTAGATCATCTGTATCATGTGTAAAAATAGGGGTTTTTGGGTCAACATAAGTTGGCGAGTGAACCTTGTTAGATAAACATTTATTATTGATTTCTTGTTATCATTATCAAGGAAAAATTGTGCAACAGTCATATGTGAGCAAATGTAAATAATCATACAATAACAATAACAACCACAAACAATAACATACAATAACATATAATAACATATCAACTTGCATGAATATATAACATGAATGAAACTGTATATGTTGGCAACGTCACGTTCACGCTCATAATGTAATGGGGAACGGACGGCATATGATGAATGTTTGTGCGATCAAGGCTCAATCAAACAGAGCCGATCGTATGTTGGCAACGCTCGGTTCACGCTCATAATGTAATGGGGAACAGCTCAACGCTCATAATGTAATGGGGAGCGGCGGCCTATGATAATGTATGTATTGAAAATGATAAATTAAATCTAAACAATAACCACACAAACAGTTGATACAAGTTGAATACACATTTGTTCATGGATATGATGTATGCACAATGATTTAAATATAATAAATGGTAAGACACATGATACACCCCAAAAACGTGATTAAAACGGGGAATTTGTAGAGATTCACTCACATTGGGTGCGTTCGGTTGAAGATGATGAAATGCGCACGAGTTTGGAGGATTGATCGACGAGACTTAACTAACTTAAACAATAACGGGAAGTATGGTAAATGAGTGGATTTTATTAATAATTTTAATAAGATTTTTATATATATTTTTGTGAGTTTAAGGCTATTTTCTATCTTTAAAAACATTATTTTTAAGTATTTTTTAATTGATTTTTAAACTAAATAAATAAATAAAAATATAAAAAAAATGTTGACTTTTGCGTTGACCATTGACCGTTGACCGGGACTGTTGACCGTTTGACCGGTTTGCTAAAGTGTAAGTGTGTGCCGGGTAAGGCTCGAACCCGAGACCTCCCGTACGCGCGCACGCAGCTCTACCAACTGAGCTACGTGTCTAACCCGAAATAATTCTGTTTTTAATTATATTTATATACTATTTTAGTTTATTCAAAATTCTTTTATTTTCAAAAAGGGTTTTAATCATCGAACCGGAGTGTGCAACAGGTCTCGAACCCGGGACCTGTGGGTTAGTGTTGCACACAGTCCACCGCTGGACTGTGTGTCTAACCTGGTTAATATATACCGATTTTTATTATACTTAACAACTTCAGTGAGTTAATCCGGTTCAGTTAGAAAAAGAAAACATCTTTATTACGGAGCATACGTGTGTGTCAAGGATCGAACTCGCGGTGTGTGATATATGTGCGCACACAGTCCACCGCTGGACTGTGTGTCTAACCCGAGATAATATCCAATTTATATTAAACTTATAAACAAACTGACTTCATCTTCTTCGTTACAATATCACAGACTACGATTACTCTACTGTTTCTTGTTTAATTCGATTGACAAACATTCAAATGCCTAAAATGAAATGGCAGAGAAGATTTTGGAAGTAAACATACCGGAGAAACGATCTATCTCAGAATTCCGGCGAAGTCGTCGGCTCTGTTTTTATGGATTTCGTCTGAGCCGGCAGATTAACAATTTTGATTAGCTAGATGCGGAATTGAAGCACTGAACAAGAATTACCAGAAGGTTTAAAAGGCTATACCGTTACACAGCGAGAATTGGGAACTTTCAGAAGTTTTCCGGCGAGAGTTAATTATCCGATATCGTCGTCTGAAACTGATTCTGATTGAAGGGTTTGAGTTAGCAAAAGCTTAACAACTGATAGACGATGAAAGAATTGAGAAACTTACTGATTTGATGGAAGAAATGGTTTTCCGGCGAAAGTCCGGCGAGTTCAAAAAGCTTTTCCGATGAACTGAAAGTAGAGCGAAAGTGAAATTGAAGGTTCTGCGGATGAGTTTGAGTCGTGAGTGGGGGCTATGGTTGGAGTAATTCAGGAAGTGCAGATTTTCGGTTATTAAAACCGATCACCACATGAATTTAAGTCCATTCAAGACTAAATTGATTAAAATTGTCGGTTTATCGGTTATAATCAGAATTCCGTGATCACTCAAACGTCCTGGATGTTTGGAAGCCGATAACGGTTTCAGTTAGCGTAAGCAGATCGATTCATGGTTGAACATAAGATTTAATTGATTCATAGAACTAACAGAAAACATTAAGTGGCGGAGTGGTTATAAGTGTGCGTGTTAAGTCTTTAGACTCACCCGGCTGACCCGGGTTCGAATCCCGGCAGCCGTTTTCTTTTTTATTTATTTTCTTTTCACTTTTTATTAATTATAGTTTTTAAATTCTAATTTGTTAATTAATTATGCATCGTTTAAAATTAAAATAAACATAAATACGCAACGAAAAATTTATAACTTGATATTCGATTATAAACGAAGCGGGTTTGGAAAACCCGTTTTTGACAAATGTTACAGTATCCCTTACTTTTAGGAATTTCGTCCCGAAATTTAAGTAGCAGTAGTAGGAAAAAGATGCGGGTATTTTTCACGCATTGAGTCTTCACGTTCCCAAGTAAACTCTGGTCCCCGTTTTGACTCCCAGCGTACCCTAACAATTGGAATGCGACTCCGTCTTAAATGTTTTTCTCCAAAGTCCATGATCTCTACTGGTCTTTCAATAAAATGCATAGATTCATCAATCTGAATATCTTCCAGAGGAATTTGGAGGTTCTCATCAGCGAGGCACTTCTTCAAGTTTGATACGTGGAACGTGGGGTGAATTCTGTTGAGTTCTTCTGGTAGATCAAGCTTGTATGCTACAGGTCCTACTCTTTCGAGTATCTTAAAAGGTCCTACGTAGCGTGGTGCTAGCTTGCCTTTTTGGCCAAAACGAACTACTCCCTTCCACGGTGATACTTTTAAAAGTACATGATCACCAATGTTAAACTCCAAAGGCTTTCGTCGTTTATCTGCATAACTCTTTTGACGACTTTGAGCCGCTAGGAGATTGTTTGGAATTTGATGGATCTTGTCTGTGGTTTCTTGAATCAATTCTGGACCGGTGATTTGAGCTTCCCCAATTTCGTGCCAACATACTGGAGATCGGCACTTACGACCATATAAAGCTTCAAAAGGTGCCATGCCGATGCTTGAATGATAGTCGTTGTTGTACGAAAATTCAACTAATGGTAGATGAGCGTCCCAATTTCCCTTGAAGTCTATGACACATGCTCGAAGCATATCTTCAAGAGTTTGAATGGTGCGTTCAGATTGTCCATCAGTTTGAGGATGATAAGCGGTACTGAGGTCTAATCGTGTACCCAAAGAGGCTTGTACGGCCTGCCATGTTCGTGAAGTGAAACGACCATCACGATCCGAAATAATGCTTAACGGTACACCATGTCGGCTTACGATTTCGCAGATGTAGATACGAGCTAGCTTCTCGTTCTTGAAATCTTCGCGGATTGGAATAAAGTGAGCTGATTTTGTAAGACGATCAATGATTACCCATATAGTGTCATACCCACCAGAAGTGCGAGGTAAACCGGTAATGAAGTCCATGGTTATGTTTTCCCACTTCCATACAGGTATTTCAGGTTGGACCAGAAGTCCTGAGGGTCTTTGATGTTCAGCTTTTACCTTGGAACATGTAAGGCACTTGGAAACAAAAACAGCAATATCCTTTTTCATTCCATGCCACCAGTAAGTGTATCAAAGGTCTTGATACATCTTGTCGGCTCCTGGGTGTATAGAGTATCGTGTTTTGTGTGCCTCGTTCATAAGGAATTCACGAAGGTTGTTGTGGTCAGGAATCCATATGCGATCTAGATAGTACAGAATACCGTCAGATTTAGTTTCAATTTTAAGTTCAGCTCCACAGGACAGCTCCTTTCCTACGTCGTCTTCTGTTATTGAAACATGTTGAGCTTCTCGAATTTGATCTTTGATGCCGGTTATGATTGGCGAACATAGAAGACGAATGGAGTTCGCATAACCCTTTCAACTGAGTGCATCGGCCACCACATTCGCCTTGCCAGGATGATACCGAATTTCACAGTCGTAGTCATTAAGAAGTTCGACCCATCTTCGTTGCCTCATGTTTAACTCCTTTTGGTTGAAGATATGTTGAAGACTCTTGTGGTCAGTGTATATTTCACACTTAGTACCGTAGAGATAATGTCTCCATGTCTTAAGAGCGAACACAACGGCTCCAAGTTCTAGGTCGTGGGTGGTGTAGTTCTTCTCATGAGTTTTGAGTTGTCTAGAAGCATAAGCTATCACCTTTCCTCTTTGCATTAGAACACAGCCTAGTCCTTGCCCTGACGCGTCGCAATAAACCACGAAGTCATCACAACCTTAAGGAAGAGTGAGAATTGGTGCATCATAGAGTTTTTGTTTAAGGGTTTGGAAGGCTTCTTCTTGTTTGGGTCCCCATATAAAGGTTTTCCTTTATGAGTTAAAGCCGTGAGTGGTACAACAATGCGGGAGAAATTTGAAATGAAACGGCGATAATAACCAGCCAAACCAAGGAATGATCTTACTTCGGTTGGTGTACGTGGCGCTTGCCATTCTTGTACTGCTTTAATCTTTGAGGGGTCGACATGTATTCCCTTGTCATTGACGACATGTCCAAGGAATTGTACCTCTTTTAACCAGAATTCGCATTTGGAGAATTTAGCGTAAAGCTTTTCATTCTCTAAGAGTGTAAGGATGAGTCGAAGGTGCCGTTCATGATCAGACTTAGACTTTGAATAAATGAGGATGTCGTCGATGAAGACTATAACAAAAAGATCGAGATAGGGTTTGCAGACTCTGTTCATTAGATCCATGAAGACAGCTGGAGCGTTGGTTAAACCAAATGGCATGACCATGAATTCATAATGACCATAACGAGTTCGGAAGGCGGTCTTTGGGACGTCTTCTTCATGTACTCTAAGTTGATGATAACCAGAACGAAGGTCGATTTTTGAAAAAACAGCTGGCGCCTTGAAGTTGGTCAAGAAGATCATCAATGCGAGGTAATGGATAGCGATTGTTGATCATTAACTTGTTGAGTTCTCTGTAGTCGATGCACATGCGAAATGTTCCATCTTTCTTCTTCACAAAAAGGACAGGTGCACCCCAAGGCGAGGAGCTAGGACGTATGAATCCTTTGTCAGTCAACTCTTGCAATTGACTGGCTAGCTCTTGCATTTCGGATGGGGCTAACCTATAAGGAGACTTTGCAACTGGTGTAGCACCAGGTATAAGATCAATGCGGAATTCGACTTCTCTCAAGGGAGGAAGTCCTGAAATGTCGTCAGCAAAAACTTGCAGGAAATCTTTTACTACTGGGATGTCTTCAAGTTTCTTCTTCATGGTTCCCTTTTTGACGACATGAGTTAAGAATGCGACATAATTCTTGCGGAGATATTTTCGAGCTTGAAGACAGGACATTAATCTGAGCCCTTTCGATGGGGTTTCTCCAAAGATTCGTAGAGTCCGACCGTATGAAAGAGGAATGCGTATAAACTTTTCGCGGCATACAACTTCAGCCTGATGTTGGCTGAGCCAGTCTATACCAATTATAATGTCAAAGCTTCCCAACTTCATAGGAATGAGGTCAACTGGAAAATCGTGATCGTTTAGGGTGAGAGTACAATTGCGTATAATAGAGTTTAATGAGACCGGTTTTCCGTCAGCAACTTCTACTGTTATGGATTCCATGAGATTATCACGAATTTGGTTTAGGATGGGTTCAAACTCTAAGGACACAAAACTTTTATCCGCGCCAGTATCAAACAACATGGATGCATAACTACCATTGATAAGGAACGTACCGTTAACCACATTGCTGTCAGCTATAGCCTGATTAGCGTTGATGTTGAAAGCTCTTCCTCTTGCAGGTGGAGGAGCTTGGTTAGCTTGATTCACCGGATTTGCTTGGGCTTGAGCATGTATAATGTTCACCAAACGTGGACAAGTGTTTCTAAAGTGGTTTGGGTCTCCACAATTGTAGCCAGCCCGCATAGGTTGCACCATGGGATAGTTGGGTTGGTAGTATGATTGGGCTAAATTTTGGGTAGGTGGTAGTAGTAGGGGTTGTTGGGCTTGACCCATTATTTGATGGTGGGTTTGAGTTGAGGGCTGGTGGCGGTTCGTTCGCTGAGGTATGCGACAGGTTTGAACAATGTGACCTGCGCGACCACAGCCGGTGCAATGTTGGCAGGGATGATCAGGAAAGTGATGGTATTGGCAACGGTTGCATTTTGGTAATGGCCAGAGTATGGCCTTTTATATGGTGCAGGTGAGGGGGGCAACTTGGGTAATGGGTGCAGCAGGGATAGGGTAATTGGTTTGTGTGACAGCGAAGTTTCTGGTGTTACGTTTCCTCTTGTTAGCAAACTTAGAGGAGGAGGTGGAATGGTTGGAAGTTTGGCCCTCAACGGGGGCTTTCTTTTTCTCCTCTTTAAATTTACCGTTGCGAATTCGATTATCGGTCAGTTCAGTAGCTAGTTCCATAGCAGCTTCAAGTGTTGCTGGCGAAGTGCTGAGAACTGAATCTTGAATTTTCGAGGGAAGACCTCGAATATAATGCTCGAATAAACGGTAAACTGGGGTGAATAAGTTAGGGACCATCTGGTTCAACTCTAAAAACCTCTTGTTGTAGGAAGTATGATCTCCCTCCTTTTGCTTCAATGAATGAAATTCATCCTCTAACTTTTTAATCTCACTTCTAGGACAGAAACGTCTCGTCATGATTTCCCTTAACTCCTCCCACATAAGGCCATTGTATCTTCGATTCCTCTCTTACCCTTTTCAGTATTCCACCAGGTAAGAGCTACCCCAAATAGTCTCCCGGTTGCGTATCGTACCTTGCGATCCTCGGGACAATCGCAGTTGAGGAAGGTGTTTTCCATTTCCTCAAACCAGTGGAGGAGAGCAGTGACACCTTCGGTCCCTTCAAATTTCGGAGGATCGCAAGACTTGAAATGTTTATATGAGCACTTGTTGGTAGGAGGATTGCCGATGTTCTGGTCTTCTTGCTGGGGAGGATTGGTGGGATTTGTGGCGAGAGCTTGTTGTACTTGAACCACAATGTCAGGAAGTACCGCGGCCATTTGTTTTGCGATTTGAGTGGCCAAGCGTTCGTGTGACCTTCCTGATTTTCTACCCCCTCGTTGTTGCCTAGCCGACATCTACAGGAACATACATAAGAAGATTGTGAGTTTATGGAGTCTTTTTAGGTGTCATGTGTCTTAAAGAAAATGAAAATAACATAAATATCAATAATGCAACTACATCCATAGGATGTCTTGGGTTTGCTCATGTTGGGCCTCAAATGTCCCCCATACCTTCACCTGTATAGTCATGTGGGCCCCATGACTATTGGCTTGGTAGGATTCACATTAGTATTGGCGGTTTAACACTCGCATCACCCGAATGAAAACCATGAAATATGTTTACGAGATGTATGGTCGGAATGTGTCCAGGTGTAGACACAATGACAACTCAAAGTGGGGTTAGCTCACACGACGTTTGGTATAGCATGCTTTGGCCTAATAGGTACTTCGTACTCTCATCGTTAGTCCCCAGGTAGGCAAACTGGTCCTTTATTTTGGATTTATACGAATGCCAAGCCTAGACAGGACGTTCCGACTACCGGTACTTGTACCCTTCCAGTTACTACATGCCCGTCATGAGAACTCACTTTGATGTGATTTGAAAATACAAAAATCATTGTAAAAACAATCATGAAAATGATGTGATGTGTGCTCTCATGGATATGATATGTTATGAGAATATGATTCATGATAGGCATTATATAATAATATGTACTTATGAACATGCTTGCATAACATTGAATGTAACATTAAACATAAAACATATAAACATCATGAATTTTGCATGTAACACACAAAAAAAATCTTAAAATTTTCTAATCAACTATAGTATAGGCTCTAAGGGTCTAATAACCTATCCTATATCCCTATAGTCATGGCTCTGATACCAATCAGTCACACCCCGACCCGCAGCGGAATAAGAGTCGGGGCATAATTGGGTTATCACCAAAGCTCATGATATTTACTAATATGTTTCATATTTATTTAAGTCAAAATTACATCCTCAATATTCCAAACATGTTCATACAAATACAAAGAAAATAATCAACTAAACAATCCAAGCTCTAAACCAGTTTATTCTTCTAAGCCAATCCTATGTGTTTCTTGCTGTAGCTGGATCACCTGTATCATGTGTAAAAATAGGGGTTTTTGGGTCAACATAAGTTGGCGAGTGAACCTTGTTAGATAAACATTTATTATTGATTTATTGTTATCATTATCAAGGAAAAATTGTGCAACAGTCATATGTGAGCAAATGTAAATAATCATACAATAACAATAACAACCACAAACAATAACATACAATAACATATCAACTTGCATGAATATATAACATGAATGAAACTGTATATGTTGGCAACGTCACGTTCACGCTCATAATGTAATGGGGAACGGACGGCCTATGATGAATGTCTGTGCGATCAAGGCTCAATCAAACGGAGCCGATCGTATGTTGGCAACGCCCGGTTCACGCTCATAATGTAATGGGGAACAGCTCAACGCTCATAATGTAATGGGGAGCGGCGGCCTATGATAATGTATGTACTGAAAATGATAAATTAAATCTAAACAATAACCACACAAACAGTTGATACAAGTTGAATACACATTTGTTCATAGATATGATGTATGCACAATGATTTAAATATAATAAATGGTAAGACATATGATACACCCCAAAAACGTGATTAAAACGGGGAATTTGTAGAGATTCACTCACATTGGGTGCGTTCGGTTGAAGATGATGAAATGCGCACGAGTTTGGAGGATTGATCGACGAGACTTAACTAACCTAAATAATAACGGGAAGTATGGTAAATGAGTGGATTTTATTAATAATTTTAATAAGATTTTTATATATATTTTTGTGAGTTTAAGGCTATTTTCTATCTTTAAAAACATTATTTTTAAGTATTTTTAATTGATTTTTAAACTAAATAAATAAATAAAAATATAAAAAAAATGTTGACTTTTGCGTTGACCATTGACCGTTGACCGGGACTGTTGACCGTTTGACCGGTTTGCTAAAGTGTAAGTGTGCGCCGGGTAAGGCTCGAACCCGAGACCTCCCGTACGCGCGCACGCAGCTCTACCAACTGAGCTACGTGTCTAACCCGAAATAATTCTGTTTTTAATTATATTTATATACTATTTTAGTTTATTCAAAATTCTTTTATTTTCAAAAAGGGTTTTAGTCATCGAACCGGAGTGTGCAACAGGTCTCGAACCCGGGACCTGTGGTTTAGTGTTGCACACAGTCCACCGCTGGACTATGTGTCTAACCTGATTAATATAGCGATTTTTATTATACTTAACAACTTCAGTGAGTTAATCCGGTTCAGTTAGAAAAAGAAAACATCTTTATTACGGAGCATACGTGTGTGTCAAGGATCGAACTCGCGACGTGTGATATATGTGCGCACACAGTCCACCGCTGGACTGTGTGTCTAACCCGAGATAATATCATATTAAACTTATAAACAAACTAACTTCATCTTCTTCGTTACAATATCACAGACTACGATTACTCTACTGTTTCTTGTTTAATTCGATTAACAAACATTCAAATGACTAAAATGAAATGGCAGAGAAGATTTTGGAAGTAAACATACCGGAGAAACGATCTATCTCAGAATTCCGGCGAAGTCGTCGGCTCTGTTTTTATGGATTTCGTCTGAGCGGACAGATTAACAATTTTGATTAGCTAGATGCGGAATTGAAGCACTGAACAAGAATTACCAGAAGGTTTAAAAGGCTATACCGTTTCACAGCGAGAATTGGGAACTTTCAGAAGTTTTCCGGCGAGAGTTAATTATCCGATATCGTCGTCTGAAACTGATTCTGCTTGAAGGGTTTGAGTTAGCAAAAGCTTAACAACTGATAGATGATGAAAGAATTGAGAAACTTACTGATTTGATGGAAGAAACGGTTTTCCGGCGAAAGTCCGGCGAGTTCAAAAAGCTTTTCCGACGAACTGAAAGTAGAGCGAAAGTGAAATTGAAGGTTTTGCGGATGAGTTTGAGTCGCGAGAGGGGGCTATGGTTGGAGTAATTCAGGAAGTGCAGATTTTCGGTTATTAAAACCGATCACCACATGAATTCAAGTCCATTCAAGACTAAATTGATTAAAATTGTCGGTTTATCGGTTATAATCAGAATTCTCTGATCACTCTAACGTCCTGGACGTTTGGAAGCCGATAACGGTTTCAGTTAGCGTAAACAGATCGATTCATGGTTGAACATAAGATTTAATTGATTCCTAGAACTAACAGAAAACATCAAGTGGCGAAGTGGTTATAAGTGTGTGTGTTAAGTCTTTAGACTAACCCGGCTGACCCGGGTTCGAATCCCGGCAGCCGGTTTTCTTTTTTATTTATTTTCTTTTCACTTTTTATTAATTATAGTTTTTAAATTCTGATTTTTTAATTAATTTTGCATCGTTTAAAATTAAAATAAACATAAATACGTAACGAAAATTTATAACTTGATATTCGATTACAAACGAAGCGGGTCTGGAAAACCCGTTTTTGACAAATGTTACAAGCTTTCACTTTGGAACATGTAAGGCACTTGGAAACAAAAACAGCGATATCCTTCTTCATGCTAGGCCACCAGTAGGTGTATCGTAAGTCTTGATACATTTTATCGGCTCCTAGATGTACTGAGTATCGAGTTTTGTGTGCCTCATTCATGAGGAAATCACGAAGGTTATCACGATCGGGGATCCAAATACGGTTTAAATAGTAAAGAATACCATCGGATTTGGTTTCGATTTCGAGTTCAGCTCCACAAGACAGCTCATCGCGTACGTCATTTTCCGTTACAGAAGTATGTTGAGCCGCCCGAATTCGATCTTTGATGTCAGTTACAATTTGAGAACATAGAAGATGAATGGAATTTGCATAACCTTTTCGGCTGAGTGCATCAGCCACAACGTTTGCCTTGCCAGGGTGATATGGTATCTCGCAGTCATAATCATTGAGGAGTTCGACCCATCGTCGTTGCCTCATGTTCAACTCTTTTGAATTGAAGATGTGTTGGAGACTCTTGTGGTCGGTGTACATCTCGCACTTGGTACCATAGAGATAACGTCTCCATATCTTTAGAGCGAACACGACCGCTCCAAGTTCCAGGTCGTGAGTGGTATAGTTCTTCTCATGTACTTTGAGTTGCCTGGAGGCATAGGCTATCACTTTTCCTCTTTGCATCAGAACACAACCTAACCCTTGCCCTGACGAGTCGCAATAAACCACAAAGTCTTCGCAACCCATAGGGAGTGTAAGGATAGGTGCGTCACAAAGCTTTTGTTTCAAAGTTTGGAAAGCCTCCTCTTGCTTGGGTCCCCAAATAAAGGGTTTTCCCAAGTGAGTCAAGGCCGTGAGTGGAACGGCGATACGAGAGAAATTGGCAATGAAACGTCACTAATAACCTACCAAACCCAGAAATGACCTAACTTCAGTAGGGGTATGTGGCGCTTGCCATTCTTGTACTGCCTTGATTTTCGAAGGATCGACATGAATCCCTTTGTCATTAATGACATGACCAAGGAATTGCACCTCTTTTAACCAGAATTCACATTTTGAGAACTTAGCGTAAAGTTTTTCAGTCCTCAAGAGTGTAAGAATAAGACGGAGGTGCCGCTCATGATCGGATTTTGACTTGGAATAGATAAGGATGTCATCGATAAAGACTATGACAAAACGGTCGAGATAGGGTTTGCATACCCTATTCATCAAATCCATGAAGACCGCGGGGGCGTTGGTTAATCCGAAAGGCATAACCGTGAACTCGTAATGATCATAACGAGTCCGAAAGGCAGTTTTTGGAATATCTTCTTCGCGTACTCTAAGTTGATGATAACCAGAACGAAGGTCGATTTTTGAAAAACAGGTGGCACCTTGAAGTTGATCTAGGAGGTCATCAATACGAGGCAAAGGATAGCGATTCTTAACGGTCAACTTGTTGAGTTCTCTATAATCAATGCACATGCGAAACGTTCCATCTTTCTTCTTCACAAAACGAACAGGCGCACCCCAAGGCGACGAGCTAGGACGTATGAATCCTTTGTCAGTCAGCTCTTGCAGTTGGCTGGCCAACTCTTGCATTTCTGATGGGGCTAACCTATAGGGAGATTTTGCGACTGGCGTAGCGCCAGGCACAAGATCGATTCGAAATTCGACTTCTCGCATAGGAGGAAGTCCTGTAACGTCGTCGGAAAAACTTGTGGAAATTCTTTCACGATTGGAATATCTTCGAGTTTCCTTTCCTTGCCTTCCTTCTTGACGATGTGAGCTAGAAATGCGACATAATCCTTGCGAAAATATCTTTGAGCTTGTAACGACATCAATTTGAGTCCTTTCGAAGGTGTTTCTCCAAAGATACGCAGTGTCTGACCGTCAGCGAGAGGAATACGAATGAACTTTTCATGGCATACTACTTCGGCGTGATGATGGCTATGCCAGTCCATACCGATGATAACATCAAAACTTCCCAATTTCATAGGGGTGGTCATTCAAGAAGTCGTGATCATTTAGCATAAGAGTACAATCACGTTTAATAGATTTTAACGAAATGGGTTCTCCATCAGCAATTTCCACCGTGATTGATTTGGCGAGACTAACACGCGGTAGGTTGAGAATATATTCGAATTCTAAAGATATAAAGCTCTTATCCGCACCAGTATCGAATAATATGGATGCATAACTACCATTTACGAGAAATGTACGGTTGACCACAATGTTGTCCGCCCTTGCTTGGTTGGCGTTAATATTGAAAGCCCTTCCTTTAGCAGGTGGGTGAGCTTGATTAGCTTGATTCACCGGGTTTGCTTGGGCTTGGCCATTGATGATGTTCACCAGACGTGGGCAAGTATTTCGGAAGTGGTTTGGGTCCCCACAGTTAAAACAGGCTCTTATGGGTTGCATCATCGGATAGTTAGGTTGGTAGTAAGGTTGGATCGTGGGTTGAGCAGGTGGTAGAAGTAAGGGTTGTTAGGCTTGGCCCACCATTTGGTTTTGGGTTTGGGCTGGAGGCTGATTGCGCTTTGATCGTTGAAGTGTACGACATGTTTGGATAGTGTGACCTGCACGGCCACAACTTGTGCAGTACTGGCAAGGGTTCTCAGGGGGTGATGGTATTGGCAACGGTTACATTTTGGGTGGGGGCCAGTATATGGCTTTTTGAATGGTGCGGCTGCAGGGGCGACTTGGGTGATTGGAGCAACAATGATGGGAGGGTTGGTTTGGGTGACGGCGAAGTTCTTGCCATTTCGCTTTCTCTTACCAGCAAACTTCAAGGATGAGCCTGATTGGGTTGGAGTTGGGGTTTCAACAGGCGTTTTCTTCTTCTCATCTTTAAAATCGCCATTTCGAATGCGATTTTCAGTAAGTTCCGTAGCTAGCTCCATGGCAGCTTCGAGTGTTGCGTGAGAAGTGCTTAAAACCGAATCTTGAATTTTCAAGGGAAGGCCTCGAATATAATGCTCGATCAAGCGGTATAACGGAGTGAACAGGATGGGAAACATCTGGTTCAATCCAAGAAACCTCTTGTTGTAGGAGGTGTGATCCCCTTCCTTTTGCTTTAGAGAATAGAATTCGTCTTCCAACTTTTTGATCTCGCTTCTAGGGCAGAAGCGTCTTGTCATGGTTTCTCTTAATTCTTCCAATGATAAGGCCATGGCATCATCCACACCTCGCTTACCTTTTTCCGTGTTCCACCAGGTAAGGGGTACCCCAAACAAACGTCCAGTAGCGTAACATACCTTGCGATCCTCAGGATAGTCGCAATTGAGTAAGGTGTTTTCCATCTCCTCAAACTAATGGAGGAGAGTGGCGACACCTTCAGTCCCTTCATATTTTGGGGGATCGCAGGACTTGAAGTGTTTGTAGGTGCATTTAGTGGTTTTAGGAGGAGGGTTGGCGACGTGTTGGCCTTCTTGGTTCAGAGGGTTGATGGGGTTTGCGACGAGAGCTTGTTGAACTTGCAGTACGATGTCAGGAAGTACCGCGGCCATTTGTTGAGCAATTTGCGTGGCCATGCGTTCGCTTGACCTTCCTGACCTTCTACCTCCTCGTAAGTGTTTAGCAGACATCTACAGGAATATGTGTAGGGAGATTGTGAGTTTGAGAATTTTCTAGTTGTTATGTGTCGTAAAAAGGATGAAAACAACATTTATAAATAACTGAAAATAACTTAACTACATCCATAGGATGTCTTGGGCTTGCTCATATTTGGGCCTCCAAATGTCTCCCATACCATAGCCTGTATAGTCATGTGGCCCCCCATGACTGTTGGGCTTGGGAGGGTTCACATTGGTGTCGGTTGGTTAACACTCGCATCACTCGAATGAAAATCGTAAGACATGATTGCGAGATGTAAGGTCGGATGGTGTCCAGGTGTAGACACAATGACAACTCAAAGTGGGGTTAGTTCACACGACGTTTGGTATAGCATGCTTTGGCCTAATAGGTCCTTTGTACTCTCATCGTTAGTCCCCAGGTAGGCAAACTGGTCCTTTATTTTAGATTTATACGAATGCCAAGCCTAGACAGGACGTTTCGACTATCGGTACACGTACCCTTCCAGTTACTACATGCCCGTCGTGAAAACTCACTTTGATGTGATTTGAAAAATATGAAAACATTGCAAAAAAAAAAATCTTTGAAAATAAATCATGGAAATTGTGAAATCGTGAAGTGTGTGCTTTCATAGATATGATATGTTATGAGGGTATGAACTATGATAAGCATTGCATATTAACATGTACTTGTGGGAGTGCTTGCATAATATTGTGTGTGAAAATAAACATGAAACATATAAACATCATGAATTTTGCATGTAACACATAAACAAGTAAAATCAAATCAACTATAGTATAGGCTCTAAGGGTCTAATAACCTATCCTATATCCCTATAGTCACAAGCTCTGATACCAATCTGTCACACCCCGACCCGCAGCGGAATAAAAGTCGGGGCATGATTGAGTTATCACCAAAGCTCATGATATTTACTAATAAGTTTCATATTTATTAAATTCAAAATTTACTTCAAATAATCAACACAAATATCATATAAGCACAAACAATAAACTAAACAATTGTTCCAAACGAAATAAATTATTTATTCTTCTAAGGCCATCCTATGTGTTTCTTTCTTCAGCTTGTTCACCTGTATCATGGGTAAAACAGAAAAGTTGGGTCAACAAAAGTTGGCGAGTGAACCTTGATAAAACATTTAAATAATTAAATTTTATGTTTGTTTAAATAAAACTGTGCATGAATCACATGTGACCAAATGTATACATGTAACCAATCAGAAACCACATTGTATGAACATATGACATGATAAATGATGTATTTGAGATCAAGGCTCAATCAAACGGAGCCGATCTAACGAGGCACCCGATGCTCAACCCGTATCCCACGAGGAACTGATGGGCCTAATGAAATGATTGCACCGAAATGATAAAATGTATCCTCATATAAACCACATAACAAACAATACACATTTGATCACGAAATGATATTAGCACAAGTGTTAAATAAAATAAAAGAAGTGGTACGACACATGATACACCCCAAAACATGATTAAAACGGGGAATTTGTAGAGATTCACTCATATTGGGTGCGTATTCTTGGTTGAAGATGAGAGCGCATGAGTTGAGAATTTAACCGATCAAAGAGTACTAACCTAAAATAATAACACGTCAAACCGATAAATAAATAATTTAATGTTTAGGATAAAAACTTTTGTTTAGAAAATTTAGGTTATTTTTATGGGTTTTATTGATATTTCAAACCCTTGAATTGTTATATTTATTTAACCTTTTAATTGATTTATTTCTCATTTTAAAAATAAACAATAAAGTAAAATATGTATAAAATAAACAATACTAATAAATAAATAAAAAAAATTTGTCAGTCTGACAAGGGCGCTTGTCAGACCGGTTCGACTGAATTGTAGGCGCGCGTGTGGTGAGACTCAAACCCGTGACCTCTCGGTTGCGTGCACGCAGCTTTTCCAACTGAGCTACGTGTCTAACCCGAAAAAATTTGAATTTTAATTATATTTATACACATTTTAGGTTATTCTAATTTAATTAAATTTACAAAAAGATTTTAATAATCCGACCGGTGCGTGCCAAAGGACTCGAACCCGAGACCTTGATGGTATGATGCACCCAGCCCAACCAAATGGGCTGGGTGTCTAACCCGGCTATACATGCATTTTAATTATACTTATATACTAAATAAGTTTACACTGGAAAAGGTGAATTTAAGAAGGGTTTTAAAATGTCAGGCCGGTGTAATCCAGGGGTTTCGAACCGGCGACCTAAGGTTAGTTTGCACCCGGCCTAACCAGTTGGGCTGGGTGCTTTACCCGACTGAAAGCTTAAATATAATAAATATATATAAACACAGCGTATCATCTTCTTCATCTTGAATTTGAACCATACACACACCCGCCCAAAATTTAATCGTAACATCAGCATATTATGTAAATTTTAAGCAATACACAAAAGGAAGGAACAAGGGCATACCAAAGAGCAGAAGTGAAATAAAACCCACGGTTTTTCGCGTTCGATTTCCGGTGACTGGCTGAGTTTTCAGGCGAGCAGAGGGGGCTATAGAGTAGAGGAACGAGATGCGAAAATGAGCGACTTTTGGATGAGTGGTTGCACTTGGTATCTATAGAGTGAAGTTTGGGTTCGGTTTTAGGAAACCGGATTGGGTGATTGCCAATTATCGTAGAGATGACAGCTAGGAAGATTGAAGTTTGCCAAAAATAGTCACGAGGCTAGTTTTCGGAAATTTCTAAAGGAACGGCGCGATGATGATGGACTCGGTTATACTTGTAGGTTCCAACTCAGTTTCAAAATAAGAGTTTTAAGTTTCTAATATTTGCACATCTAGTGTGTGCAGCGTAGTTGTGTTTGTTGCGTGTGTTTAACCGGGGGAACCCGGGTTCGATCCCGGATCACGCCTTTTTTGAGTTTTTATTTATTTAAACTATTTTAAGTTAAATCATTTATTAGATAATAAATATTAAGTGTTTAATTGATTAGTTTCCTTAAATTCTAATTATTATTTTGCCTTTAAATATTGATTTTCATTATTACATGTATATATGCATTGGAACGTTGAAATCAAAAAGTAATAACCGATCGACGCAAAATAAAAATACTTTGATTGATAAATGGGGCGGGTTTCGAAACCCGATTTACACAAATGTTACATTTATTGTCATTCTCATGAAAAAGTAGAAATATGCTTCGATTTGTGTGGCAGCCTGGGATTTTTTTAACCATTCTAACAAACTGAACTTTCGTGCGTTTGCATGCTTAACCGCGTTTACATAATGTGACATCCCAGTTTTTCAGGTATTTTAAACGCGCGACCTTATCGTCATTTGTTTCTATGCTAATTTAATTTGTAGAACTAATTACGTGCACGCTATAATTACACTAACTTTAGAATTTCGAGAATACACGAGGTTTGAGAATTCTAACGGGTCGTATTTGAATTACGTGTTATAGATTTCGTGTCACGAATAATTGTCGAGTCGTTATGTGTGTAATTATTTAACGAGTTATACTTAACGGTTAATAAGTTCTAATTAAAAAAGCTGAGCCGAGCATGTGAACCGTTTCAACCTTGTGACCCAAGTAAACCCAACCCGACACCCCAACCCATATCCCTAGTTTCGGCCTAGCACCTAGTCGCCCCCCTTAGTTTCTTGGGAAGCAAGCTACTTGGAGAACAAGTTACTTGGGGAACAAGGGAGTAAGGGTTATAAATAAAACCCTTGTCACAAAAATCAAAACCCTAATTTCCTAACCTCTTGGAGGCAACGACGGCAGCCAACCCCCCCCCACCCTTTCACGATGCAATCACCCTCCCCCCTTGGTTCGATCACAAGTTCTCCTCATCGTTCGCTAGTTATCATCGTTTCAAGGTTAGGGTTTTAATCGTGTTATGATTTCACGTATTGCTTTTGTATGATATCGATCATGATCATGTTATGTATGATAATATTATGAAAAGTGTTGTTATGTATGATTTTTTTCGGGTGAATATGCGGTTCTTAGGGTTTGTGATGATATGGTTGGGTATTAGAATCATAGGCTGCCTTTTTCTCTATAAAATCATGATATATGTTTAAGGTTTTGATATTATGATTATACATGCATGATAATTAAAGTATAACCTGCTGCAAATCGTTATAATAAGTCGTGGTGATCGTTAGGTCGGTTTCGAGTGGCGTTTAAGGGTAAAACAGCAAGCTGATGCGCGAAGACAACCAACTTCAATTGGTTGTAACTTAACCGTTATAACTCGAAAAATCGATTTTCTGTAGCCTAAAACATACTTTTTCGAAAAACGCTTCTAATGGCATCGGAATCACATTTTTCTCCAAAAAATTCACGTAATGTTTTCTGTCATAACCTGTAAAACGAAAATAATGAAGTCACGAAATTTATACAGTAGATACCCTAGGTTTTCAGAGAAATCTCCAACTGGAACTTCGTCAAGCGGACAAACGTGTATTTTTAATGATTTTTCTCGTGGACTGCAGTCAGATAGCGACGAATCTGATTGCAGCCTAGTAAATAAATACTTATAAATAATTGGTAAGGAACCAAGACTTGAAAATTTTATACAAAATTATACAGTCTAATTGACACCTTCTGTAAAAAGATTGGAATTTTTGGAACGTGGAAACTATTTTATAAAATTCCCGAAAACAGCCCAGTTATGAATGTACAAGCTGAAACATGACAACTTACATTTGTGTGTATCTAAGTGATGTATGTGCTATCCTGTGTTTGGGACAAGTTGTTGGTCGTTATTTCGTATAGTGACACCTTGCATGCATGATTATGGTTTTGAACTTGTCATTATGTGTTTCGTACGGTGTGCTAGTTACGCGTAGGGTTTTGTGTCAGTGTGCGTTCACACACTAACTTTGAACCGGTTGACATGATAGGACGTGATTAGCGGTTCCATCCTTTACTTCTTTTGCATTTATCTAACCGAGCAACTTAAGGTGAGTTCACGGCGCCTATTTCTTTAAACGTTTACTAAACAGAGGGGAGAAAACATGTACACGTTACAGTGATATATGGGTTGATTATATTACAGTACAGTAACGTCTTTCTATTTAAAACATGTACACGTTACAGTGATGTATGGGTAGCATACATCACGGTACAGTAACGCCTTTCTATTTAGAGTTATGTTATACGGTTATGGTCACAAGGGAGCATATATCACCTGTCAGTCCCCTTAACACTTACGATGCCGTTAGTATTGGATTATAGCGAGGGAATTTTTAGTAGTACTACTGGGCCCGACAAGCCCCACTCGAACTGGTCGCGCCAGTTAGACCGAATGTTGATGGTCACGAGTGTAGAATTTGCCTAACTTTGTAGCCATGGTTGGTGATAGGCTTGGCACAATAGGGGCAGCAACGTCAGCTTCGGATCGAACACTTTGTGGACATGACCTAGGCTAGCAACCTAAACATATAACATGAACTGCTAAACTACATAATACTAATCTGATTCGGGTTGGATGAGGGTAACTTATGAGACACTGGTTCAGGGTTGAACCAGTGGGGAAACACTTATGTTTAAACTTGTGAAGTAAAACCTGTGAACTCAGTCATCATTATTGTTGACACTTGATTTTACATGTTTTCTCAGGTTGCTAAGGTAGCACACATCAGGACTAGGATGCATTATGGTGTCGCGTTGATTTCATCAAATATTTAGACACAACTTTAAAATTACATTGTTATTTTTGTTCTGTACTTGATTACGCTTCCGCAACTCAATTATATAAGCAGTATTTTCTCATGAATGAGCAAACAGGAAAATTTTTAAACTCATATAGTGGTCGTTCAATATGACTAATGACTGTGATCCTGGTTCGTCCCGCGCCTCGCGGTAAAACCCCGCAAGTGGATTTTTTTAAGCTGTGACAGATTGGTATAAGAGCCAATGGTTATAGTGAACTAGGTTTGCATTAGAGAGTAGACTTAGTCTATAGCCTTAGACAATGCATTAGTCACACACCAACACCAACACACATACCTGACATACAAGAACACTCATACATGATATGCCTATGTACATCGCATCAAAACTTACATTGAAATTGTAGGCATGTCGACATCATCCATTTAACCCTCTACTGACGAGGAACACACCAAACTCTTTGTATCCTCATCCCTAGTGGCGATGTTCGTGGGATCGCCAACAACGTGAATCTACTCCTATCTGAGGGCCATGAGACAGAGCCTCTAGAGGAGCGTTTCCCATCACAATCATCTGTACTTCTTCCTACACCACACAGATGAGCAAAACACTAGCTTGAGTCTACCGATGGTACTATCGGGTATGGTGAGCTTTCTCAAGTCCATGATTGGGACGACATACAACATTGATGTATATCTCTTGGGAGTTGAGTTATCGAAAATGAGTCCTTTCTCTACCTAGCAACGACATTACCTTAGCCCCACTAGTTCTACCTTCTTTCATCCTGAGCAGGTGGCCCTAGCGTGAGGCACCCTGCGTTAGGGCAGTTCGTTGCACACGTTATTGCAGAAACCATTGACATCGAGATGTCATCATTTTTCCCGATCCACGATTTTACATCTTTGGTTGATATTATTCGAGGGAATGATTGACCACGAAACTAAGAACACTTTGCCTATTGCACACCTGAACTCTAACCTGACTCGGATGGTGGAACAGTTGCCTTGCTTTTTCTGGTAACCTACGTTAATGAACCAGTTTCATCTCTTGAAGTCACAATTCATGTGCATGTTTGTTCCATGCGAACTCTTACCTCTACAATCCGTTGGATTGGATTCTCATGGTGTGTTTCAACTTGAGTAGATCCTCATATCAATTGATCGTACATTACTCTTTCTGATATAACTATGAGTTTATCAACATTTGGATTATTGACTAAGCTTTTGATAACTCTATCATTTAGACAACACTTTGTACTCGAAAAATTAAATCTGAGAGACATTTTGACACAAGATAGATAGAACTAGGGTGAACATGCAACCAAATTATCATTACGGGTGCACACGTAGCAGTAATTTGCGATGCATGTAAGTCCTTGTGAAACCCTGTGTGTGGATAAATTGTCCTAACCTATGAATCTCATATTTAAAACTTCCACTGTCAATAGAATCTCTCGTAACTCATTCAACGACTAACTGGTGTCGTTAAACTTGTCTAGCAGTTTATGGACGCAACAATTAGATTTAAGATCTTTTTTAGACACATTGAGCTATCGTCAATGGAATCCCTCGTTATTATTTATTTGTTTATTTATTTCTTTTCTCATATACGAGTCTTAGTGAAACTAAGAGTCTCATCAGAACCTGTTATCTCGATTGAAACCCTATCAGAAATAATAGGGTAAACCCTTCAACATCAGCATATAAATGAATTATGAAGAATCTCTCGTACGCTCACACCTTATCCCTTGCCTTAGCTATAAAATTTCTTTTGACCCCTTATACTCGGTCCTGTCGCTAATTTTTAGTCTAACCTGATGTACATTGCAACATATCCAACCCTACAAACGGATTTCCACAAAATGGTCCCATCATCTTATGGACATCAGAAGATAAGATGTAAGTTATTCAACACCCAGATAAACATGATGACATACACAATAATCTTACTCCTCGTATTGCTAGGATAGTTATTCCATAACAGTTTCCCTTCTGAGCTAGTCTATCTCCTAGCCATTGCACTGATCGATGCTTATTGTTTAATGCAACTGTTAGTTACTGTTGACGGCGTAGACAAATCTCCCACCCAATTGTCATGGTCGCACTACATCTTCGAAACTTTACGCATAATCTCCCATCAAATATGTGTTCAATTTTTTTTAAGAACTCGCTGAACTTGTCTTTTTGATCCTTGGTGATCACTTCTTGAAACCTTGAGGATGGTGATGAATTGTTGATACGATCATAGCCTCTTAAACATGTTTCCGCGTCCTTTCTTTGAAACCCCTTGACTCCACGGGCATATCTTAGATTCATTCACACGACCAAAGGAAACTCCTCTGAATTTGGTTGCTTACCGACACGATAAATTGCACACTCATCTAAGTTCATGGATCAAAGTGAATTATTCCCCTTCGCGAGTGGGCAGGCCCGACAAATTAGACGGAGGTTTCAGTGAATCTTAACACTACAAACTCGTGCAGCAACCATTTTTCGATGGTAAATTCTTGTTATGATTTATATATCCACGTGACACCCCTTTTTGATATATTTGTTTTTTATTTTTTTAACCTTATGCAAACTTGTATACGACCAGCTATACCCCTGACATCAAGTAAACCCCTGTTACAGATCCTTACACGCTTACGCATCGATTGCGACTACCCTTTTTGCATGTTCCACATCCATTCGGGATATACTTCTCAAATTCTATGATCCTTATCCTAACCACATTCTTCGCGAACTCTCGCTTGGATGGGTTACTCTCTACAAACGTTACTCGAATGGACCATGAATATCACAGATATGGAGGTACCACGAGAACTGTCCTTAGAACTCGTTACGAACTAGGCAGGTTCCCAGTCACGACATTCGAATTTAGCCTACCATGACGAATATGCCACTTGTTTTCTTTGACGACATCTGAATCTACTCCAAGAACTAGTAGGAATTCAAACAATACCTACACCTTACCATGGAGCCCCTACCACACAAACAACCTTATGTTTAGCTTCTAACGAACGACTTCTGACGTTGCGAAGCCCGCTTTTCTTGATCATAGGCACAAACACTCGCAACTCTAACTCGAAAGACTGCTCAGTAATCCGCGTTTCAACAGTTGAAGGTGAAACTCTGTAGTACACCCATTCTTTCATTACCAGAAGGCACAGACGATTTCGTTGTTTACTGTGACGCGTCTATCCAAGGACTAAGTTACGTGTTGGTGCAACATGAGAAAGTCATCGCTTACGCAATCACGCCAACTCAAAGTTCACGAAAAAGTACTACACTACCCACGGCTTGGGGGTTAGAGAGCAGTAGCTTTTGCACTCAAGATAGGGAGACATTGCTTGTACGGTACCAAGTGCACCATCTACACTGATCACAAGAGTCCCCAGCATATCCTCGATAAGAAGGAGTTGAACATGCGACAGCGTCGATGGGTCGTACTCCTCAACCACTATGAGTGCGTGATCTAGTATCATCCAGGCAAGGCCAACGTGGTTGCCGATGCCCTCAGTCATAAGGATACCAAACCTAAGCATGTACGTGCGTTACAGCTTTCTATCCACTCCAGTCTTCCTACCCTGATTCGTGACGCTCAGATTCGCGAATCTCAAAGCAGAATCCCTGCTGGGCATGGGGAAGAAACTTGAATGCAAGGAAGACGACATTAATTATTTCATGGAACATGTATGGGCCCCATTCTATGGAAACTTACGAGAGCTTATGATGGACAAAGCACGCAAGTCTCGTTACTCGGTGCATCCTGGTTCTGACAAGATGTATCAGGATCTCAAGGCTTTGTGCTGGTGGCCCCACATGAAAGCTAACATAGCGATTTATGTTAGTAAATACTTGACCTGTGCTAGGGTTAAGGTTGAATATCAAAAGCCGCCAGGACTACTTCAACAACCAGAGATCCCAACATGGAAATGGGAGCAAATTTCCAGGGATTTCGTCACTGGCTTACCCAGATCCCAGCGAGGAAACGACATCATCTGGGTGATTGTTGATCGACTGACAAAGTCTGCACACTTTCTAGTAATCAAGGAAACTGACAAGTCTCCTAAACTCGCAGACATCAATTTGAAGGAAGTAGTCGCTAGGCACGGAGTGCTAACTCCTATTGTTTCGAATCGTGACCGCGCTTTGCATCTGATTTGTGGCAGGCGATGCACAAAATCCTTTGGCTCACGCCCAGACATGAGTACAGCTTATCACCCTCAGACGGATGGGCAGACTGAACGCACCATCCAGACTCTAGAAGACATTCTTTGAGCATGTGTTATCAACTTTGGTAACGGCTGGGAGAAACATCTACCTTTGGTAGAGTTTTCCTATAACAATAGCTATCACACGAGTATCCAAGCAGCACCATTCTAGGCGTTGTATGGACGAAAATGCCGATCGCCCGTTTACTGGGCGGAAGTTGGTGATAGTCAATCACTGGTCCAGAGTTGATTTTGGAGGCAACTGAAAAGATAGTACAAATCCGAAATCATATGGCGGCAGCTCGGGATCGCCAAAAGAGCTATGCCGATCAACGACGCAAACCTTAAGCATTTAAAGTAGGTGATCGGGTCCTACTGAAGGTATAGCCTTGGAAGGGCATGATTCGTTTTGGAAAAAGAGGTAAACTAAACCCGCAATACGTTGGCCCTTTTGAAATCACAAAGAAAATCAGCCAGGTAGCTTATGAGTTGAACCTTCCTGATGAACTCGGTGGAGTTCACAACGTTTTTCACGTCTCAAATCTGAAAAAGTGTCTATCAGATGAAACTTTAGCCGTTCCACTGGATGAGATCCATGAGGACGAACAACTGCGGTTCATTGAAGAACCAATCGAAATTATGGACCGAGAGGTCAAAACACGAAGACATAGTAAAATACCGATTGTCAAGGTTCGTTGGAACTCTAAGCGTGGACCGGAGTATACTTGGGAAAGAGAGGATCAAACGAAAGACAAATATCCTCACCTTTTTGCAACCGAATCACAAAATCCAAGTAGCGCAAACTGAATTTCAGGGCGAAATTCTTTTAACTTGGGAAGAATGTGGCAACTCGAAAATATCCCCTCACTTTAACACTTTTCAAACTTGTGCTTATTCAATTTTCGGGACGAAAATTATCTCAACATGGGGATGATGTGGCAGCCTGGGATTTTCTTAACCATTCCAACAAACTGAACTTTCGTGCGTTTGCATGCTTAACCGCGTTTACTCAATTTTCGGGATGAAAATTCTTTCAACATGGGGATAATGTGACATCCCAGTTTTTCAGGTATTTTAAACGCGCTACCTTATCGTCACTTGTTTCTACGCTAATTTAATTTGTAGAACTAATTACGCGCACGGTATAATTACACTAACTTTAGTATTTCGAGAATACACGAGGTTTGAGAATTCTAACGGGTCGTATTTGAATTACGTGTTACGTGTTATAGATTTCGTGTCACGAATAATTGTTGAGTTGTTATGTGTGTAATTATTTAACGAGTTATACTTAACGGTTAATAAGTTCTAATTAAAAAGCCGAGCCGAGCTTGTGAACCGTTTCAACCTTGTGATCCAAGTAAAACCAAGCCGACACCCCAACCCATATCCCTTGTTTCGGCCTAGCACCTAGTCGCGCCCCTTAGTTTCTTGGGAAGCAAGCTACTTGGAGAACAAGTTACTTGGGGAACAAGGGAGTAAGGGTTATAAATAAAACTCTTGTCACAAAAATCAAAACCCTAATTCCCTAACCTCTTGGAGGCGACGACGGCAGCCAACCCCCCCTTTCACGACGCAAGCACCCCCCCTGGTTCGATCACAAGTTCTCCTCATCGTTAGCTAGTTATCATCGTTTCAAGGTTAGGGTTTTAATCGTGTTATGATTTCACGTATTGATTTTGTGTGATATCGATCATGATCATGTTATGTATGATAATATTATGAAAAGTATTGTTATGTATGATTTTTTCGGGTGAATATGTGGTTCTTAGGGTTTGTGATGATATGGTTGGGTATTAGAATAATAGGCTGTGTTTTTCTCTATAAAATCATGATATATGTTTAGAGTTTTGATATTATGATTATAGATGCATGATAATTAAAGTATAACCTGCTGCAAATCGTTATAATAAGTCGTGGTGATCGTTAGGTCGGTTTCGAGTGGAGTTTAAGGGTAAAACAGCAAGCTGATGCGCGAAGACAGCCAACTTCAATTGGCTGTTACTTAACCGTTATAACTCGAAAAATCGATTTTCTGAATCCTAAAACATACTTTTTCGAAAAATTCTTTTAGTGGAACCGAAATCACATTTTTCTGAAGTCGTTTGCTATTTTAAATTAGTGATTTCGTGCAGCAGCTGAAGCTGCGTTTTTTCTGCAGAAAATTCACGTAATGTTTTCTGTCATAACCTATCAAACGAAAATAATTAAGACACGAAATTTATACAGTAGATACCCCTAGGTTTTCAGAGAAATCTCCAACTGGAACTTCGTCAAGCGGACAAACGTGTATTTTTAAATGATTTTTCTCGTGGACTGCAGTCAGATAGCGACGAATCTGACTGCAGCCTAGTAAATAAATACTTATAAATAATTGGTAAGGAACCAAGACTTGAAAATTTTATACAAAATTATACAGTCTAATTGACACCTTCTGTAAAATGATTGGAATTTTTGGAACGTGGGAACTATTTTATAAAAATTCCCGAAAACAGCCCAGTTAGGAATGTACAAGCTGAAACATGACAACTTACATTTGTGTGTATCTAAGTGATGTATGTGCTATCCTGTGTTTGGGACAAGTTGTTGGTCGTTATTTCGTATAGTGACACCTTGCATGCATGATTATGGTTTTGAACTTTTCATTACGTGTTTCGTACGGTGTGCTAGTTACGCGTAGGGTTTTGTGTCAGTGTGCGTTCACACACTAACTTTGAACCAGTTGACATGATAGGACGTGATTAGCGGTTCCATCCTTTACTTCTTTTGCATTTATCTAACCGAGCAACTTAAGGTGAGTTCACGGCCCCTATTTCTTTAAACGTTTACTAAACAGAGGGGGAGAAAACATGTACACGTTACAGTGATATATGGGTTGATTATATTACGGTACAGTAACGTCTTTCTATTTAAAACATGTACACGTTACAGTGATGTATGGGTGGCATACATCACGGTACAGTAACGCCTTTCTATTTAGAGTTATGTTATACGGTTATGGTCACAAGGGAGCATATATCACATGTCAGTCCCCTTAACACTTACGATGCTGTTAGTATTGGATTATAGCGAGGGAATTTTTAGTAGTACCACTGGGCTCGACAAGCCCCACTCGAACTGGTCGCGCCAGTTAGACCGAACGTTGATGGTCACGAGTGTAGAATTTGCCTAACTTTTTAGCCATGGTTGGTGATAGGCTTGGCACAACATGGGTAGCAACGTCAGCTTCGGATCGAACACTTTGTTGACATGACCTAGGCTAGCAACCTAAACATATAACATGAACTGCTAAACTACATAATATTAATCTGATTCGGGTTGGATCAGGGTAACTTATGAGACACTGGTTCAGGGTTGAACCACTGGGAAACACTTATGTTTAAACTTGTGAACTAAAACCTATGAACTCACTCATCATTATTGTTGACACTTGATTTTACATGTTTTCTCAGGTTGCTAAGGTAGCACACATCAGGACTAGGATGCATTATGGGGTCGCATTGATTTCATCAAATATTTAGACACAACTTTAAAATTACATTGTTATTTTTGTTCTGTAATTGATTACGCTTTCGCAACTCAATTGTATAAGCAGTATTTTATCATGAATGAGCAAACAGGAAAATTTTTAAACTCATATAGTGGTCGTTCAATATGACTAATGACTGTGATCCTGGTTCGTCACGCGCCTCGCGGTAAAACCCCGCAAGTGGATTTTTGAGGGTGTGACAATTTGACACCCAAAGTGTCATAATCCTTGTATCTCATTATCAAGTATAAAAGAAATATTATGTGACTCGGATATATAATTACTTCTCAATTGACATTATACGAAGAGAAGTTTATTTATAAGGGAAATCGGATAAAACAAATTTTGTTTGTCAAATCTCAAATATACTCCTGAAGTAGCAATATCATTTAAAGGGTGTAAACGGTTTGAAACGACTGTATATCTATATGTTCGAGAAAATAATGGAAATTGTAAAAATTGTATACTCTGATTAATGACGTGAATATATATTGATCATTGTAATCATGGGCATCATCGAGAAAATTGTAATGATGATCATATTAATAATGAGATTGACCATCAGCAGTGCAACAATCATCATGTTAATAAGAGATCAAACTATCAGAAATTATAAGATAGCCAAGCTAATAATGAGATCATATATAAGTATTATAATGGTAGTCATGATGAGATCGACCACCAAAAGTGGTAAACTAGTGATTACATAACACGATGGTTTGAACTTTGAAGTTATAATACATTCTTTCATATCTTATGTTTTGTATTACATACGTGCAAGTAATACATATACAATATCATAAACCATAAGTTTATGGATCATGATTATTTACTTTATTGGTATGACCGGTTAGACCACACCGAGTCAATGATGGTGCGAAACATAATGAAGAACTTGAAGATGCTTCTAGTTGATAGCATATTATGTTTGCTCTTAGGGGAAATTATTTATTTGCCAATTAATGGTATAAATACCTAAAATATTATGGAATGAATGAAGGATGTATATATCCAAACATGATACCATTTAGTGTTTTTAAATCGATGCATCGCCTAAATGGTCATCAAATTTACAACTTGAAGTTGTGTGTAGCTTAGCTAATGAGATAGCAAGCATATTATTCCATTATCATATTTATGGTGATTATAACATTGAATTTAGTATCCATATTACTAATGATTATTGGAATAAGTATTGAACTTTCTAAATGCTTAAGACACAAATTGCTTTGTTGAAAACGATGGTCAAACGTCTACAAATTGATTGCAAAGCCAATAATCAAGAGAACAAAAGTTCATATTTGAGCACATGTGATTTTACATGCGGTAACATTATTTCACATCAAGCCAACATGTTGTAATAGTTTCTCCCCATTATAGTTGGTTTTGATCAGGAACCAAATATTTCCCATCAAACCTTTTATTGTGCGGTATACATTGGAATTGATCCACCACAACACACAAAGATTGAAACTCAAATAATATTGGGAATATATGTTGGGTGAAAATACTATTTATGATTACATACTTAGAGTAATTAACGAGAGATTTATTTATGGCTCGTTAAATCTTACTTTAAGTAAATTAACATTTTCAACATTACGGGGAGATTAATGGCAGTTGAAAAAGAATGGGTATGCATGAATTATCATTGATCCTCAAACGAAATTGTGTGAACAAGAAGTTCAAAAGATACTTCGTTACCTAGATTAAAGAATCAATCACCAGACATGTTAACTGACCTAAATACAGTGACCAAGTAAGTCACGTAGTCAACTGCTAATGCTCCAATTAAGTTAATTATCCTAGTAGGGCAAACCATATATTAATGAGTCTATTGCACGCCTGAAGCGTGGCAGACTAGTCGATTCCAAGAAAATAAAAATTCCTCAAAAAATTGGAGCAAGTAATGAAGAAGATGGTCAAGTCGAGGTTATAATAAAAAAGAGGTTTTCTTGAAGAGACATTAGACATGATGGTTCTGGAAGAACCTCAGGTACCTGAAAATAAAGAGCTCTTAGTAAATTATATCATGTCTAGAAGTTTATGGAATCGAAACGAAATCGACGTCGTTATACTTTTGTATATATACCGCTTGAAAAGATGAAATGATGAGGATCAAGATTTAAAATCTGCCTATGAATATACAAAGAAATGATTGGCCAAAATGGAACGACGCAAATGAGGCAAAGTTGAATTCTCTATTAAAATGGAAAGCTTATGGGCCAGTAGTCCATAAAAAAAGTTGTAAAATATATTTAATATAATTAGGTCTTTTATGTGGATCTAACAATTGATGGCACAAGGATTTCGCAAAGACCTATGATTAATTATGAGGAGATGTATTCTCCAGTGGTGGATGCAATAGCTTTCCAGTAATTAATTAGTCTGGTAATATAAAGAGAGAATTGATATGCGTCTTATAAATGTTATGTATCATTTAGATACTAAAGTTTACATGCAAGTCCTTGAAGGATTTAAATTATGTATTTCATGTAAAGTAAGTTCTCGAGAACAATATGATCGTTGTATACAGATTCATTTTTGAATATGATTAAACTCCTGATGGGTTTCTTAAAGCAATTGAGTTCTTTAAAGGTGAATCAAAACATCTTAACGATGTAATTCTTACCAATAAACATACATTGAAAACTTGTACCCAGTGATTGTGGTATCTCAATAGATAGTGTACACGCATGGTACAATATGATTTTGGAGATAAAAGCAAGTGTTCATGGCATTTTACATGATATAGATATCTATGTATTAAATGGGCAAATTTATATAGCAAAACTCCTGAAGAGTGAAAGCACATGCATATATGGATAAGATGGAACGAATTCCCTCATGGATTGATAATGCTAGAAGCATTTATATCAAAACCTCAAGAACATACTATATGAAGTAGACAAAATGTGTGTGGACTAAAATAGTCGAGTCAAATATGATATATTTGACTCACCAGTGAGCTCGAAAACGAGAAATACATATGGTGAAGTTGGTCCATTTGTTTTCATTAAAAGAACGATATGAGGTTTACAAGTCCCGAAGAGAAAAAAAGAGCTCAAATATTTAAGCAAGAATTTGCAAATGAAATACAACATTGCAAATTTATGGCTCGATACGTAGGACATACGTTTATATTATAATCCATCAATCATAATACATCTAGAAAATGTTGGACATTTTCATATGGACAAAGCTTTTGGTGTAAGTACATTTAATGATGTTCAAATATTTGATATAGATAAAAATGACTTTTATCATCTTCTATCAAAGAAGCAAAGATCTTTGGTCATGAAGTACCATAATTCAATACAAATTGTATTAATATATCTTGCTAGCTATACACGAACATATACCATTAAATTCATCGGCAAGATTTAACTCGTGTGCGACGAGGAGATAGTGTAATGAGTAAAACATTTATTTTCTATACCCTTAAGGTACGAAAGGTATGGGTTCATATTTTACTAACCCATCAACAAGTTTGGTTAGTTTTGTAAATGCAGGAATTATAACAAAAACTCATTCAAGGATCTTATGGTATCTACTTACAAGATGGGGTAATTAAAGTTTACATGAAGATCATACATCAAGTTCATTAATAGATTGCACATCAAGCGACAAATCACTCACTACAAAAGTTTTTCAACAACTTTCATAGAAGATTGGCACTTATTACTTGAAATGATACATATTATATTGAGGGGGGGACAATAGGCGTTGCACTCTTTTTCCCTTAGCTGAGGTTTTGTCCCATCCTAGCAAGGTTTTTAATGAGCCACTATCATTAAGCGTATTAAAGAATAGTATTCCATCATGTGGATAGTCAATGGGGAGTGTTATGAATGTATCCATTATGTAGTGACTTTCCACATGTATAACCCCTATCTATGAATGCATCCATTATATAGTGACCTTCCACATGTATAACTCCTTTCTTTTATTTACTATTGTGCTAATGTGAGTGCCTATATATAATGGCATTTGTATATGATATTAGATTAACGAATAAGAATTCTCCATATTCTATTCTCTACATGATTTCATAGTCTAGCTCTCATATTTATATACATGTATATTAATTGCTAATAGACCATTGTTTCAAAGTAGTAACTATAATTTGCTAGAATATGGCTTATATACTTGACTCTCTAAGACGGCAGCCTGGTGAATTTTCTAAAACGGGTCACACGTCAAAAGTCAGGTCACGTGAAAATGTGAAATGCATTTATGTGAATATAACCTCTTAAGTTGTTATATTCAAAAAAATTTAAATTAGTATTTTAAAATTTACCCTTGTAAAAAACCTGAACCCATTTTAACATTAGAACTAATCCTTTTGGCACATCTTGAGCCATCAACGAAGCCTTTGAACTTCCATTTTAGTTTTCCAATTAAAAAGAAGAGTGAATAAAAAATAAAAGCTCAAGTTTACAAGCCCAGTATCATCATTAAATCCTAGTTCCTTCATGTTAGTCGCCACTCTCATTCATCTCATCCCTCCCCCTCCGGTAGCGGTATCTTACCGAAAATTACCCATACCAAAAACTAGTAAAATACAAACTGAATACTATTTCCATTCCATTTGCGTGTTATTCTCATTTGAAACACCGGTAGATTGTGACTGGCTGCGAACGTGCCAGAATATGCGGATAAGTACTGCGGCATCAAGAGCAGCATATTCGAGCTGCACATGTATTTAAATTCAATGCAGAACGTGTTAGTTTTACTTTCATATATAGAAACGGGAAGAAGAATATGAAATGAATTAGAAAAAAAGAAAGAGAAAAACCTGATTGCGGGTTTAAGGCCTTTCCTCCCAATTACTGTTTCTTCGTGTCTTGTTTAAACCAACGCCCAATATTTCCTTTTTAATTTTTTAAATAAATAAAAAGTCAAAGAGGCTTGAGTAAATATTCAGTTCTGATAAATTATAATTTATGACAATACACGAGTTTATACTTTTATTTACCTTTGTCAGACCTGAAAGGCCACCACGAGGCTCTTTGAATACATTTTGAATATCCAATAGCATTTCAAAGTGCTTAAAGCAATCAAAATCTTCGTAAGATTGAGCCAGTTGTTTCATATCACATTGAAAATTATAACCTGTACAATTAATGAGTTGCATGATTAAAGCTTACAGTTTCACAATCACAATGGCATAAATAATGTGTCTCATACCAAGTTTCAAAATCCGAGGCGAATGAAATATACGGATTAGACAGCTGTCTAGAACAGCAGGAGCTTCATTGGACAACTTTAGCAAGTCAATGATGAAAACCATCTTCTCAGTAGCAATCTGCATGATGGAAACCTGTAACACAGACAGACAATGTAACTAATAAACCAAACTTCCTATACAACTTGAAGTAGTTCATGTATAACTATCTCAAACACACTCTAATTCCTAGTCCAATTATATAACTATTTCGGTTCATGTATAACTATTTCGGTTCAGTTTTTTGTTCGGTTTGGTTTTTTTCGGTTCCGCTAAATTGGTTTTTTGGGTTTTCTGCTCACCCCTAACTGTACGTGAAATTGAAAAACTTCCTTGAACTATGAAAGTAGGTACAAAAATGCAAAACCGATACTCATATATCACTGTATGATTTTGCTATGTAATAGAGGAAAATTTCAGGCTCTTTTGCAGTTAACATAATTACCTTGTTGTTCTTACTGCCCTTTTCATAACTAGGCTTCCATTCACAATCAAGACCAATGACTTTGCATCCCTCAATACGACACGTTGCTTCATGCAGACCTATGGGCTCATCAACCCAAATGATGTCGTCTATTGCCAACTCATCAAGATGCAGATACCGAATATGCGGAAGGCCAGCTTCAGTTTCTATACGACATCAGAAAACACTTGATAAAAAAAGTAATTTGTTCAAATGTTAACTACTGCATGTATAAAAGCCAACACACCTTTCACATTTATGAAGCCTGTTAGAGAGTATCTTTCACATAGTTCATCAACTTTCTCTGAGTAACCAGCTTCCATTGCCAAATAGACCTGAATAAGATCGTTATACAAACAAATATTTTCACTAAAAATGTATGTACATAATAACTACACTATTTTTACGTACTATATATTCAAGAAGTTGCCTATCAGATTTTGCCCTCATCTCGGCTATGTCCCAGCATCCTTTTTCTGCTAGCTTCTTAAGTGAGCTGCAAATAAGACTGAATACATTGATTACGTGAAAAATCAAAAATATAATTCAGTGTAAAATGCCATTTTCGTCTCCGAGGTTTGGCCAGTTTTGCGACTTTCATCCAAAGGTTTGTTTTTCCGCACCTGGATCCAAAAGGTTTGAAATCTTGCCATTTTCATCCGGCCCGTTAACTCCATCCATTTTTCTCCGTTAAGTCAAGGGTATTTCCGTCTTTCTTGTTACCTTAAAGGGCAATTCAGTCTTTTTCACTCTATGTACAAGCATTTAAAATACCCTTACTAAATAAAAAATTAAGACCCCTGACTTTAAGTTAACAAAAAAGACAAAAATACCCTTGACTTAATGGAGAGAAATGGATGGAGTTAACGAGCCAGACGAAAAATGGCAAGATTTCAAACCTTTGGACGAAAGTCGCAAAACTGACCAAACCTCAGGGACGAAAATGGCATTTTACTCTATCATATAATAGTTAATGAATTTAAATGATTTAAGACAATAAAATCTTGAGCTATAGAGAACATTACTACCTTTCTTTGCCCATTTTATATACTTCAGGAAATTCTTCACGCAAATTATTTTTCTTTATAAGCTCATACGCTTGTTTTAGCAGCTTCCTGTCAACATAACCGCGAATTAGTGCACACAGCATTGGCTTCCCCATAAACGCAGCCCATTTTTCCGCTGCTCGATATTCTTGTTTCTCCAACATTTCATGAAGAAATGATTCTTCAGAGTGACGGATTGTGAGATGTTCTAGAAGGGTGACAGCTGTCATATACGATTGAGATTCTAGAAGCTTAGAGATAAATTGGTCAACGAAGGCTTTTGCTATAACTTCAAAGCTATCATTCTTTATATCCGAATGAAACAAAACCTCATTGATATCTGTAAGTCTTATGCCAAAAACTTCAAGCATTTTCACAAGTATTCTATCATCGTGAATTTTAGTACCACGAACAGCAATGACAAATAATTTGGAAGCATGAATCTTTGCTTCCTGTAAATCTTCCTGTGTGGACCCCGTTTTTAATAAACGACGAAGAGCTGCGATCATTAAATGACTAAAACCTTCACAATGTGATTCGAAAATAGGCAATAAAGAGAGACAACGAGCCACAAATACGGCGGGCCCAGGTCTTGGCTTATTATGTAGAGCTTGATGGACTTGATGTTGGAGGGCAAAAAACTTTGCAGTTGCCTTGCATGTGCCTGTTTTACATAAAATTGTGAACATCTTTACAAGAAACTGAGACATAATACATATAAATAAAAGTATAGTAACATCATTTACATATTTTCTATAATGCAAACACTTATTCATATGACGGTTTCCTATTTCAAAGCTCTGCTAATGTGTAAATGTATTAGACCTTACACATCACAATTGCAAAGTCTATTACAAGACACATACTAAATTCAACAATATTAGACAGGACTTTCAAGTAAAGTTTCTAAGTGAACGCCCAAAAATGATTCAAAATATTGACAGTTTTACCGATGCATGTACAAAGCAATTGGACGACAATACTTGCTATTGATCACTAACAAATTTAAAAAGATTTGAGTGAAGAACTTTACCGTAAACGTAACATTCTTTCAGAAGATATAAAAACACCAGTGGAGAAACATTGGTAAGATCATAATAGGCATGCCGGGACATGGACCATCCTTCATGACTCATACTACCACCTGATAACTTGAGAGTTTTCTCCTTGACACCCATGAGTTAAACTACAAAATTATAGGTTCCATACATCAGAGTAGACTCCAGAAAACACATCACACAAAACTGACACTCATATACTCTTGTATGTAGACAAAATCACATAGACTACACATTAGCTCATTGCCTTCCCGATTTCCTCCAATTAAGCTAAACAGTGAAATAAATTTTTTCATTCTAAATTAACTTTCAAGATATCATCATTTTATACTCCCAACAACATTCTTTTTGATGGATGATGCAACAATAACCAAAAAATGCTTACAACACCAAAATACTACCAAAAACCACCAATCTATTCTAAGGTTCTACCATTACAATAGTAACAAATAACGACCAACGGTTTTTTACGAGACAAAAAAAAAACAAATAAGCGCATTATACAGACCGAAAATCAACGATAATCACATAATGTCTCTGCAAAAACGATACCGATTATAAATCATCATTTAAGACTCCCAACAATATTATTTGAATAAATAATGTAACAATAACCATAACAACTAACCAAAAAAATGCTTACAACACAAAAACCCTACCAAAAGCCCACTAATCTATTCCTCCATTAATTATAACTAATAACAACAGCAACATTAGTTAATGAAACAGAAAACTAATAAACTCGTTTACACAGATCCAAAATCCACAACAATTACATAATGTCTCTACTGATTAATTACAAATCTTCACACAAACACAGTCGATTAACAACAAAACCTAATACAATAATCCAAAGGTTTAACTCGTACATGAATCCATTCTTCAATTCTCACAACAAATCAGCTAAAACAATATAAACAAACACTGTATAATCAATTTCATGACATTATCAACATTTAAACCTAATCAGTTTTGACAAAATGATTTGCATATCAATATATTCTACCATTAAATGATAACTAATGACAACATCAACAGTAGTTAATGAAACAGAAAACTAATAAACTCTTTTACACAGATCCAAAATCCACAACAGTCACATAATATCTCTACAGAAACAATACTGATTACAAACACAATCGATTAACAACAAAACCTAACACAATGATCCAAAGCTATAAACCGTACATGAATCCACTCTTCAATTTCCTCAACAAATCAGCTAAAATTATATAAACAAACACTTTATAATCAATTTCATAACATTCTAAACAACATAAACCTGTTTAATTTCAACAATCTGATTAGCATTGATAAGAGTAACAAACTTACTTAAAATTATTCGTGAAATTGAAACAACGCTGTGTGATTTTGGTATGAAAATTGGGAGAAATGAGTGAAGAGACTAACGATGAATGAGTTCAACCCATGTGTGAGATTATGAAATGAGAAATTGTGTTTGATTTGAGAATTGGTGATCAGAAAAACCTTAAAAAGCGAGTAACAGATGGGTATGGTGTGGTGTGGCCCACTTGATATCGTTTACCAGAAATGGCAACACGACATTATGTACGTCCGACTCACCCTTCTCGTGAACAATATTTTTATTAAAAGATATTTCATATATTCACATATCCTTTTATATAAAAATAAATTTGAAATGAAAAAATATATCAAATCTGTTCATTACTGAAGTTATGAAATTTATAGCATCTTCTTAAAATATGCAATAAGATAGGAATTTGGAGTGTTTGAAGAAAATAAAGAATGTAGTAATCAACTTATAAGTTTTATTTTATAAGTTTACGAAGGATAAAATTTAAGTATTTTTAATAGGTATTTCATGTTTTTATATTTTTTGCCCCTCTTTATGGGGAAAAGGCATTGGAGCTAGGTTTTGAGTAGGGTGAAAATTAGGATGTGGAACTCTAATAATCTTGAAAAACACAACTAGAAATTAACATAAATCTGTTGGGTTTAGGTTTAGAGTGAGAGGTAAGGTGTGAGTTAGTTTTGGGACGAATTCATGAAAGAGTTTAGCTGAAGTGGTTGATTCAATCAAATTTGTGAATGCCCTACAAAACTCATATATATATATATATATATGTATATATATATAGAGAGAGATAGGATTAGGATCATTTGTAAACAACTTCTTAAAAATGAACTAAGTGAACTAATTTTGACCATTAATTATTTTTAAATTAAAAGGGTAAGATTGACATTAACTCACTCTCTCTCTCTCTCTTAATTAAAATCCCTTAATTTTCTCATCTATTAATTCTCTCTCTCACACATTTTTAATTACTTCTCCATTATTTTAAACTCGTGTAGAATCAGTTGCTAATAACGTATATAAAACTCCTAACGGAATTAGGTACTGGACACCAATTGTCCCTCCTGGATTCAAACCGTATATTGAACTCCTAACAGAACTAGGTCGTGGACTAAAAATACATAGATGTATCAAAAGTCTGTACACATCTGTATAAACTAACAACTGTGTATCTTGTATAAACCGATAGTTGGCGAGACTGTACACATGTGTATAAACTAACAACGGTATATCTTATATAAATTGATAGTTAGCGATACTGTACACATGTGTATAAACTTAAATCTGTGTATCTTGTATAAATTGATACTATCGAGACTGTACACACGTGTATACACTAACAACTGTGTATCTTGTATATACGGAAACTAGCAAGATTTTAGGAATTTTGATTATATTGTTTAATAAATGCAATATACAAAAGACGCAAATACCATTCTGTCAATTAATTTAAAGAAAAGTTACAACATAATACTTACAATCTTGCCACTGTTTAAAAATCTCTAGATAATATAATCTAATGACTCAGATTAGTTCACATAGTTCACTCTCAACCTAGTGTTCACTCTAGAACCCTACCCTATATATATATATATATATATATATAGGGTGAGGTTATTGTGAGAAAATTTAAAAGTGTGAGATGGATAAGAAAAAATATCAACCATTAGATTAAATATCTAATGGTTGAGATCATAGTGGCATTTTTGTAAATAAAGTTTCCAAAAATTATAACTGAATGGAGCATTTAGGAGTATTTTCAACCTTTTAATCACTTTCAAAACACAAACCGTATCTTCTCCCCCAACAATCAAAATCAATCCATCGAGAAATTTGGAGGTTATTCAGGAAAGTATTTTCAATACGAATTCTAATCGCAAATCACTCAGCACAATGAAGAAGATTAACCAACAATATTTTGGCGACCGGAAGAAGGTAACGAAATCGGAATCTATACCGCCGAGAAATCCTGCAAAAACACCTAGAGGTAAGTAATGTGTTATGAAATCAGGGTGTTTTTTAGTCGTATTTAAACGTTTTATGGTGTTATTGCTGATTACTTTAGTTGGTATGATTAGGGTTTTCGATAGGTCCCTTAATTTCAACTGAAGAAAAATGCTATGGTGTTTTTCAATGAATTATGTTGGTTTTGGTATTTTTTATCTATGGTGTTCGTTTTAAGTTGTATTCATTCAAAAACAAAAACTGCATTATAGGAATTAGGGTTGTTCTGTTGGGTGTTTTTTAGTTTTTGTGGTGTTTTTATAAGTTGTTAAGTTGTTTTTTGGTTTCTGTTAGGGTTTATCTGTTAGGGTGTTATTTAAAGGCTATGGTGTTATTTCTGTTGTATTCATAACTCATTGAGAATATGGTGTTGTTATTGTTAACGTATTATCTGTTAGGGTGTTTTTTGATTACTGTGGTGTTTTTTTTATAAAATGTTATGGTGTTGTTTTTGGTTTATGTTAGGATTTATCTGTTAGGGTGTTTTTTTGGTTTCTGTTAGTGTTTATCTGGTGTATTCATAACTCATTGAAAACATGGTGTTATTATTGTTAGTGTGGTGTTTTTTATAGATAGGGTGTTTTTTAGGTTTCTGTTATGGTTTATCTGTTAGGGTGTTTTTTGGTTTCTGTTAGGGTTTATGTGTTGTATTCATAACTCATTGAAAACATAGTGTTATTCTTGTTATGTTGTTGTTTATAGGTTGTATTCAGTCAACAAAAACTGTTGTGGTGTCTTCAATGAGTTATCCTGTATTTGGTATCCATTCAAGCAAAACTGCATTCTAAGACTTGGGGTTTGTCTGTTTGGGTGGTTTTTTAGTTTCTATGGTGGTTTCTGTTAGAGTTCATCAGTTAGGGTGTTATTTAATGAGTTGTATTCATTCAACAAACACTGCTGTGGTGTCTTCAATGAGTTATGCTGTTTTTTGTATTCATTCAAACGAAACTGCATTCTAAGACTTGGGTTTTGTCTGTTTGGGTGGTTTTTTAGTTTCTGTGGTGGTTTCTGTTAGAGTTTACCTGTTAGGGTGTTATTTAATGAGTTGTATTCATTCAACAAACACTGTTGTGGTGTCTTCAATGAGTTATGCTGTTTTTTGTATTCATTCAAACAAAACTGCATTCTAAGACTTGGGGTTTGTCTGTTTGGGTGGTTTTTTAGTTTCTGTGGTGGTTTCTGTTAGAGTTTACTATTAGGGTGTTATTTAATGAGTTGTATTCATTCAACAAACACTGTTGTGGTGTCTTCAATGAGTTATGCTGGTTTTTGTATTCATTCAAACAAAACTGCATTCTAAGACTTGGGGTTTGTTTGTTTGGGTGGTTTTTTGGTTTCTGTGGTGGTTTCTGTTAGAGTTTATTGTTAGGGTGTTATTTAATGAGTTGTATTCATTCAACAAATACTGATGCGGTGTTTTCAATGAGTCACGCTGTTTTTTGGTGTTATTTATCATCTATGGTGTTCGTAATAAGTTGTATTTATTCAAACAAAAAACTGCATTCCATAACTTAGGGTTTATCTGTTAGGGTGGTTTTTGGTTTCTGTTAGGGTATAACTATTACAACGTTCATTTAATGGCTATGATGTTATTATAATATATATAGTAGTATTCATTGTTCTTTTACAAACAAGTTTATGTGTTCTTTTATTTCTGTTTTAATTCTGTTTTGGTCTCATACCTGGTGTTATAACACATTTGTTGGAATAACTTGGTTTATATGTACATTTGTTGTCATAACTGGGGTTATAATACATTTGTTGCACATGTGTACTCTATAGTTAGGAAAAGCCAGCGTCTCCGTACAAAAATGTACCGATCAAAATATAAGAACACAAAGGAAACTGCTGTCATCTATTTAGATTCAGATGGAGAGGAATATGAGAAAAAAGGTACTTGCATTGCAACTAAATGTCACGCACATATGTAACGATTTCAACATAAAAATTAACTGATAAGACTTGACTTTAATTGGTCCAGATGTGCATGCTCATAAAGCTGAGCGTATAAGTGATATTACAAATCAAAACAAGGAAGTGCCACAACAACCGGAACCAAAAACAACAAAAGTAGTGCTCCCGCCAGGGAAGTAATTCAAATCAACTGCACGATGGTTGGTTTCAGGAACAAACACAAATGGTATGCATTTTTCGTTGAAAATTATATTGAACTAAATGTCTATACGGTGCGGGATTACTAATAGTATGTTTGTTTAATGTAGAATCAAAGATAACCACAAAGAAGCCTGATCAGGGGATTTCATTGCCGTCCGACCCGGACGATGACTTTGTTGACACCCCACCAGGAAAACGAAAGAAGTCACTAGCAAAAAAATCGCCGATTCATACAAAACGCCAAATACAAACACAACCTTACAAACCCCACACTGGAACAAAAGTTAAGCCAAAAGTTTCAATCGGTAATTTGTTAAATCTGACGCATGGTTTGAGTGCGAAACAATGAGAGAAGGTTTACGAGATCGGATTTGGCTCAATTTTCAACCTTTAGGTTACTGGTGTCCCAACAGCAATCGCACACTGGTTGGTCACAAATCATGACCCAGATGTGTGCGTCTTGAATGTTGGAAATGACCGGCTAATACCCATTACTGTAGACCTTGTATACCGCGTATTCAAGCTGCCTCGTGGGAAAAATATGCTGGTTGAACAGACGAAGGCAAGCAAGAGGAGGGATGAAGTTATGCAGGAGTTTAGGGATCAATTTAAAGATGTACAAAGAAAAAGATTGTCGCCTTTACAGCTGATCCTGTACATATTGGGTATATACGACTACGAACGGTTGTTCGTTCTGAATTTCCTGGTTGTCTACTTTTCGTTTCTAGGAGAAACGACAAGTAACAACTCGGTTAATGTCCGGTAACTTCCATGCATAAAACCAGAAGTTGAAATAAAAAGTTTTGATTGGGGTGCTTACATGGTTGCGTGCCTCAATCGCATGAAGAGATCATGTCACGGTGACGACGATCATTTCAGGGACCCAATGGTTTTACTGATGGTAAGTTAATACTCAATAAAACATAAACAAAAAGAATTCATGCATTAAACATTTGTAGAAATGTAATAAACCTCTTTTCCATGAAACCTGACAGATGGCTTATGCAATCGAGAAGAAAAAGATACCTTCAACACATAGTTCGCCTCTGATTGCATTAGCAACTGATGACATGTTTGACGAGCTGGCTTCAGATATGGAACGTAAAAACTTATCAGCTGAAGATGTTGAGTCAGAAAGAAAGGGAGGAAAAAGGAAATGTGGATCGGAGGAGATCAGTGGAAAGGAAAAAATGTGAATGAAGGTACTACAGAAGTTGAAGATGATGACGCACACCTTGGTATATACAAGCATTGTGCGGACTACTTACTAACACAAACTGACATCCAAACGTGTGCTATGCTTGTAGGTCTAGATGGAGCGTTTCGTGTGCTGATGGTATCGTAATACGGAGACACACAATCGCCACCATCTGCATCTGAAATGGAATCTGATGTGGTAAGTAAACAATAGGTTGTAAATAGACTGATACCATATATATTGTTTTACCAAAAATGTTGTTTAACCGGATTTGATACAGGATAAATGCAACCTTTTGGATAAATTGTTTCAAAATTTTGAAGGATGCGTACAGAGCATCAATGAGACAATTGCGGAATCGTGTGCATTGTACCCAAAAAGTGAGAAATTGAAGAAAAAAGCATTGACATGGACTGCAATGAAGTTGAAACATCTAAATTCGGATGAGGCCAGCATGCATGATGTCAAAACTCATGAAGGTAGTGTAACATTTACTAGTAATAACACTACTCCAAATATGAGAAATCATGAAAGTATGTCGCAAAAAAATATCCCTGTTCACCAATGACGTCATCATTTGTGGCATAGGTAGAGGCAGGGATAGACGCGGTGTATACTGCAAAGACACCCCAAACACGGTTCAATGTTTCAGGGCTTGAGGCCGTGAACCTGTCAAAAAGGCTTGACAGTGTTTGGGGTCATGAGGAAAGTGGTGAAGTGGCGCGATCTGCGATGCACGAAAAAACACCACGGCCAAAAAGGACAATAATTTTGCCGCCTACGCTACAGTCGCCGTATGTCAGCCGCGTAGTTTCGTTGAGGGCCGGACGAGAGAAGGCAGAAGAAGTCATTGCACGGTGTATTTTCTGCGGAGTGCGTAACGCGTGGTACGTATCAATCATACAAATATAATTATTCATTAACATTATTTATTTAAAAAAAGTCTTTCGTGTTGTAGGGATGTAATTTTCAGCAATAATGGTCAACTTTCGGTGATGAGGGCACCATTCGAGTCGATGATACCGGGTGTCACGGTACATATTGATGTCATAAATACATGGGCTGTAGTCTTGAACTACGAGCAGAGAATGAGGAAGATGGGAACAGCCCAAAATTGTTCTGCAACGCTGGAATGTTGGTATGTATTCTTTATTGATTATGGTGTTGATTGTTCTACTGTTCTGGTGTTTGTATGTCTGCATATATACTTGTGGTGTGGGTTCCGTTAAAAGTGATGTTCTTTCATGGTGTTATAACTAAATGTTAGTTGTATGCCATCTAGTGATCTATGTGTGCTTATGTAAGTTCTTTCATGTGTTATACTACTCTTGAAGTGTTTTTATGTGTTCTTTATTGTTTATGGTGTATTCCTGTTAAAACTAAAGTTCTCTCATGGTGTTATTCCTGTTATAACTTATGTAAATTCTGTTTTTGGAGCTGTAGTAACTTATGTAAATTCTGTTTGGAGCTGTAATAACACCATATCATCTAACAGTGTTCTTGACAAAAAAATAAACATATGTAGCTAGAAAAGAAGTTCGACTTACCTGAAAAAGACCGGATATCAAAGTTTGCTAAGAACATGAAGTATGTGCTAGACGATACGGAACAAAAGACATTTAAAGGTTTCCAGATTGTGTACATCCCTATCTTGAATGGGGAACACTACTTTCTGCTTTTTTTCAACTTGTCAACGGGCCAAATAATAATCAACGACAACATAGAGGGTGAAGCGGGTTTAGAAGAAAGATAAGGTGGGACGGTCGAAAAGATGGTATGGTCAACTCAGATATATACATAACTATATTTATATGTTGTAAAAAAACAATAATGTTTGACATTACTAGATGTATTATTTCAGGTAAGTGCCTTTTGTGGGTTCCTTAGCCGTATACAGCCAGTAGTAGCTGCGAAACTAAGAGTTACCAAACCCGTAAGATTGGAATTCCCATGGCAGACTCTATTTAACGGTACCGACTGTGGTATTTTCTTAATGCGACATATGGAGACTTACAACAGTAAGCTAAAGGTTACCTCGTAAATTGAAAAACATACCTGTAAGTGCGCATGAGTGTATCTGCTTACGAAAACACATGTCTTTTGACTTATATAGGAACAAGCGTGAAAGAGTGGAAGTGTGGACTATCATCAGAGAGAAACGCAAAGGGGGAAGTCCTAGAAAATCAAAGAAAGGAAATCACCGATCTACGCAAGAAGTATGTATCAAAAATGCTTCTTAGTGAGGTGAACATAGAACGAGTGATTGTAGAGAAAGAAGTTAGAGAGTTTGCATGTTTTTGACGAGGATTAAAGGGTGAAGCTTGAAGAAAATGCAATACAGAGGATTTGTCACAGGTTGGATGGTATAATGTAGGTTTCAAACAAGTTATTCCAGTTGGTACATTTTCGATTTGGTTGCTCTAAACAATGGTGTGACGTATGATCATTTTATGGGGTTTTTTCGATTAAAAAATGGTGTGACATTTGATCATTTCTTTTGGGTTTTTTTTTACTTTCTAAAATATTTTGATGCAATAAACTAATTTTATATCGTTCAAAACAGATGGAATTACTGAATATCACAGAATATATGCTTAAAACAAAACACTATTACATAAAGACACGATAACAAACCGTGTAAATTGTATAACTCATGGCATAAACCTATTCACTTAGCTAAACCTCTCTTTAAAAAAAAGAACACCATAATAACCAATTGACAAGACACCATACGATATATAAAAACACAATGCATTTCGATACATGAACAAAAATACATTGTTATATCAACATGCGATATGTACACTTTTGAAATTGACACGTAAAAAAAACTCATAAAAGAAAAAACTAAACATGTGTATAACGTTTCAAAGAAAAAATTGAAGTTTAGACGTTCAACCAAAATCCACTTTGTACAAACACCAAAAAAATGACTTATCCAACAATCCCTAATCCTCTCCTTCCTCCTCGTCTGCTTCATCCTCGTCTGCTTCATCCTCATTAGATTCGACGCTTCTTCCCCCCCCCCCCGTCTTCCTCAGGACTAGCGTCTTATTCTTTCCTGTTAGGGTGTTTAAAAGTACGTCTGTTATGACCGTACCTAAAGCAGTTTTGACAACGACGTCTCTTATTACCCGTTTGGTTTCTTACAATTTCACGTTTAGACTTCATCCGTTTCGGCTTACCCATACCTTTATATCTAGTTCCAACAGGGACCCAAACAATAACTATAGATGGTTGTGTATTGCCAGTTATTTCAGCAAACCTTTCCATACGACTCTTGCGAGGTGTATTTCCGACGGCCTCATCAATTGAATCGAAAAACTTAACCACATGATCCCTAAATGAGCACAATGCATCGAAATTGGTAACAAGCTTGTTAATAACCGACTCAGTATATTGTGTTATCTCAGTACAATCCGGTTAACTTCATTATACCGATCTTCATTCTCGTCAATACCTAAAATAACACCAGGAGCGCTATTGGGAACAATTTCTCTCGCCCAACGTCTAAGTTTATATCGTGGAGGGAATTCGATGACGTCAAGCATCCTAAGCACACAGAATATGTGTGAGCACAACAACCCAAATTGTTCGAATCTTTTGCATGTACAGTATATCGTCATGTGACCTCCCGCACCATTACCTATGAGACACAACAAAAACAGATAAATTCACACCAAAAGCGTATAACCATATTTTTTTATATATAACAGCAAATGACACCATACTAATTCATGTGTCGGAACCAACTATATTTAATCTTGGTATATAACACCACAAAAATAAAATGTAAACAAAACCAACAAAAATAAAGTCTATTGTATACCTCGAAGAAAGTGGTGCATGGTTGTTCCCAATCCTTCACAAAAAATTTAACGAAGTCATCAATAGTTTCCCACTTTCCAATAGCATCTATGTATACCATTTTGTATCTCCAATTGGACATAAAAAATAGTGCGTGTGTATAACCTCGCGGCCTCCTCCTCCAAAACAAAGTCTACTGCCCATATGTCAGCAATCGTGTTTTTAGTGTCATGGTCGTTCTTCCTATGCTCATGTCTTTGAGCTTCAATTGCAGAATCTAAATGCCCCAAAAATTCAACAAGGGTACACTCCGGGTTGCAAAACTGTCCAAAAAATGGTTCTCACTCTCTGAACGAGATGAGGTGCGCATGAGCCTAGACATGTACTCGTCACGATAATACGCAGGTATCCATCTATCCCTGATCTGATAAATTGACTGTAACCATTCAGGCTCACAAAGATTAAAATCATTCATTATGGTACCCCATTCGCTTTCAAACTTCTCGGGTAGTATAGAATCGGTCCACACAATGGCACACAACCTCTTCTTGAATCTGTACTATTACAAATTGTAAGGCCAACCTAAAACACCATTGAAAAAAACATGTAAACAAAATAAGGACCATACAACAAATGGAAAAATCTTAATACATCGAATATGCAAAAACACCTTAACAGTAAGCTTGTCCATTATATGCCACATGCATAACCTATGCCTACTCTCAGGCTATGTATCTTCAATAGCCTTCTTCATGGGTGGGTCTTGGTCGGTCACGACAACCAGAGGAGCACGACCAAAAGATTCAAGAAACACCTTAAGCTATCAGCTATACATTTCAGCGGTTTCATTTCCTATTATAGTGGCGCCAAGTGTAACATTACGATTATGATTGTCGATACCAGTAAATGGTACCTAACACAAAAAAAAAAGACCATATAAATGTCTTTTATATATAACTAAAAAAATTAAAAAAAAACAAACAACATATATAATTAGTAAACAAACTTGTTAGGCCGATATGTTGCATCAAATGACACAACGTCACCAAAAACTGAATAATTCCGCTTGGCCTCCTCGTCTGCCCAGAACAAACCCCTTAATATACCATCTTCAGAGGTTGTATACTCCATTGAAAAGTTTGGCATATATTCTTTCTTTCTCAACAACCGTTTAATCATCATATCAGCATCAAACTCAGATATGTACCTGTTTATATCTCGTTTAAAATTCTTGAAATCGGATTTGGTTGCCCCAACCTTGTCAAAGCCACCATATAGTGTCCTCATGATATTAAATGCTTTGACAGGTCCAATATTTATCGCACTCAAAGCATTAACCGCTTGTTCTTGCGTATAGTTCATTCCTCGGTTAACGGGGAGTAAATACCTATCCTCGTCAGCAACAAAAGAGTGGTTATGGCTTCCTTGAAATAGCATACCTCATATAGATTCGAATCATTTAACTTTAAGCACATACGAAGGGACCCGCCGAGTAGATTTCCTTTTTGAACCTATATTTGAGGTGTCGACCACTTTAGATGAGTCGATCACCTTAAAAGGTTTGGTTCCTTCCTTTGAGCAAACGAAATATTTGGATTTAATAACATCATGCAACTTGTATTGTGAAGACTTCCTGCGGTAAAACCTGTAGCCATCGCATACTTTTGATAAAAAAGGAATGCATTATTCAGTGTGTCGGAAGTCATTTTCTCTCTCGGCCTAAGCGACTCTTCCACCTCAGGTAAAAAAGTCTTCTTACCAGAATTTGGAGACAGACGTGGACACCCAACAGGCTGGTAATTCTGAGGCCCTACAAATTATAAGACATTCATAAAAAACACCATGAAAGATTGGTTATAACAGAAATAACACCACAGATATGTAAGCAGAGACAGAAATAACTTCCATTAGTTATAACACCACAGAAAAAGACACCATAACAATAAATGTTTTAAAAACAACACCATACCTCATAAAAACACCATGAAATAGTTGTAACAGAAATAACACCATGAAATAGCAACACAAATGTATATATTTAACCAGCACAATAGCCCGTGAATAACCCCATGAAGGAACATTTGTTATAACTTAAATAACACCATGAATGATTGGTTATAACAGAAATAACAACACATATATGTAAGCAGACACATAAATAACTTCCATTTGTTATAACACCATGAAAATTCACCAAGATAAAAAGACACCATAACACCATGAAATAACACCAAAAGGCACACGTAATCCCACATAAGAAACACACACAACTTCCATTAGTTATACCACAAAATACCATGAAAGAACATTAGTTATAACAAGGATAACACCACAAAAAACAATTTAATAAGTTATACAGTTAATCCATTAAAAAAAGACACCATGTCACCATTTTAAATAACACCATAAATGCAAATAAGGGTTAAAACTGAAAGCCATATTGATCACTAAATGTCACGGTCTAAGAGAACACCTATTAAATAAGACACCATACCGAACAAATAAAACCAATCCTTAAGAAAACCAACATAACACCAATTCAAAAACCACCATGCGATACATGAACAAGACCCTGCACTCCCACGTATATAAAGATAAGAAAACAAAAGACACCATGACAACAAATTGAAAAAAACCGTATCAACACAACGCTGTTGGAAACTAAAAAAAATCATTCTAACTAATTGAGAACACAGTTATTCATTCCGATCACAAGAAAAACAAAAATGATGGAACAAATCGAGATCGAATACAAACAAACACCTTACATTCATACCTGGTTCATGATTATCCATCAAAATGCTGAATTTTCAATCGCAAATGTAATCGAATTTATCAGGGCAGATGTAATCGAATTTCAATCGCATATCACGTATGCATTCAAACAAAAAATACTGAATTTCCAAAACAAATAAAAACTTCTTTGCGAATTTATCACAAGCTTGTCACCAAATTGAATTGAAAAAAATCCCTAAAATAACTGCTTGTTCAGTTGTAACATATAAATACCATTAATAGATTTTATTAGGGAAATTACAATTATACCCTAAATCTACCAAAAAAAAGGACACATGGCACCACCATATTCTTTCTTACCATTCTCACACTTTTAAATTTTCTCACATGAACCTATACCTATATATATATATATATATATATATATATATATATATTAAAATGTGTTTAACCGGTAACTAAAGTTGTTTGGATATTTTATATTAAGTTAGAAGAAAATAAATATCTTGCTTTATAGTCTAAACGTCGTTGTTTTATAATAACTATATATTATATATTTTGTTATAAATTTATACTTGTAGAGTACTACCATACAAAAAAATATGTGTTTAGCTAGTTATTTTTGTATAATTTCATAGATACGTATCTTGTATTCTGATTTACGGCTTTAAAATGATTTTCTTATTTGTTTTCAGGCTCATATCATTTTCAAATACCCCACCAATGAACAAAATGTAATTTTGAAAAGATAAGATAAGGCCGGATATTTTTCAGATGTGGTATTATTTATTGAAATCGTAATGATTAGATTTTGAATAATGAAGTTTTGACAAATTTTGATTATATACGAAATTAATTCCTTTAATAACTAAAAATTATACCCTACAGAAATATAAATCTCAATCAAATGAGAGTAAAAATAATTTTAAGACAATGTTATTAAAAAATATAAGGTGTTTTCTTATCCCTGCATAGGTTTTGTTCCGGTTTGTATAAGTTGGAATTTGATTATTTAACTTGTAAATATTTAATTAATCGTATATATATATATATATATATATATATATATATATATATATATATATATATATATATATATATAATATTTCTGGTTTGTATGCGTTGGAATTTGATTATTTAACTCGTAAATATTTAACTAATCATAAACACACACATATATATAAAATATAAAGTGTATCGTACAATTGGCCTTAACGTAAATTACATAAGCGAATATAAATCGCATGTTATAAAAAAGCGCGTTCATGAATCTTGGAAATCGCATGGGGGACGAAGATCTGACGGCTGGAGTTATCGCGTACGCAATGTACGATAAGCCATTTCGTACGTTAACTGGCTCCTATATATATATATATATATATATATATATATATATATATATATATATATTAGATAAATTAATATTCCCACTATAAAACCAGCAAATCCGAATGATCTAAAATGAAACTTATTTATAAGTTTATACTATTAAAGTAAAGACCCTGTACAAAGTATCTTGTCGTACAAAATGTACGAATAGCATGGAAAAGTAAAAAAACACGGTGACATTTTCGTAATTATTTTTAATCGTAATTACCCTACAAAATCAAAATTACCCTAAAAGATCATTTGTAGAGTAATTATAATGCTCTACAAAATTACCCTATAAGATCAAAATTATCTTGCAAGATTGTTTGTAGAATAATTATGACATTCTATAAAATTACCCTATAGGATCATTTTACAAAATTACTTTACATGATCATTTGTTGAGTAATTTTGATAATTACCCTACGAGTAAAATAATTACGAAAATATCAACACGTTTTTTTACCTTTCTAATCCATTTGTATGTTTTTACGACAAGATACTTTGTATTTGATATTTGGTTTATATTATTCGTTTTTATATGTTTGTGTAATATATCATAAAATATTAATCATGCAGATTGTTGGAGTTTGGTTCGCTACTAAAGAATAAAATTTGTAGGGATTAAATATTAATTTCCATTTGGTTGATAAAATTATAAATTAAATAACTGAAATGCTAAAAATATATAAAAAAACAAAATTAACCTTTAACAACCCCTCGCTCGTATCCCGATCTTCCAAGCTATTAACCATTATTTGTTATTCAATAGATTGTTTTTTTGTTCGATTTATTGGTCTCTACATTCTATGTTTAATCTCTTGGCTTTTTAGTTATCTACTGTGATTTTGCGATTCCTAACTATTCTCCTTCATCTATCTGGAATTTTGCCCACAAATGGAACATATGTTGTTTATAAGGAATTATTAAGTGTAACATCACTTTGTTTTTAGTACAGCATACATAGGTGTGTTTAATACGAAAGCGTTTTTTAAGTTATCCAAATTGAAAATCACATAATTCACTAATACTACTAACTTTTCTACCTATAAAAAACATCACTCGACACTCTTGAGCTAAGGGGTGGTTGAAGACCAACCCCGTTCGTATATCTATGTACAATCCATGACTAATATAAAAACAAAAGAAAGAATAATTAAGTGAATGAATTAAAATTAGTGAAGAAATCAGATGTAGGTAAATGTCTCTCAATTCATTACTATTTACAATCAATACAACTCATATATATAACAACGACTAACTCTCAACAACTCAACAATACACGACTCATGTAACAAACTTTCAACTAACTCATACACTATACATACACTCTAATATGCCTCCTCAGGCTGAACGGGAGCATCCACGTGAAACTTGAACCTCAGGTTGTTAAAACGAACACCAGACAATCATTTGGTCAAAATACCTACAATCTATATAGTGCTAGAAACATACCGAACATGTAAAATACCCGTCAAAACCAAGTCACGAATAAAATACAAGTCGATCTCCAAGTGTTTAGTACGCTGATGAAACACCGAGTTGACTGCAAGATATGTAACTACAATATTGTTACACCAAAGAGATTTTGGAGAAGTCATCAAAATATGCGACTCATGTGTCACACCCCGATTTTCGTTGTTGCGGAAGCGTGTGCGAGGTGTGGCCAGAGCGGCAATCGTTGCATTCAACCAAGTAAACGACAATTGTAAAAGATAATAAGATGTTCATCCATACATTTTATTTGAACCAAATTTACAATCAACTACTTGTTTCAAAAACTTAGTACATTTTCAACGACATTGTTCAAACTTTAAAACACAAGTTTTACAAACATGATAACCAAAAACTGGATGACATCAAACTGCTTGACTTCAAAACACACGAACATATGTTTCCAAAGCTGTCCACTAGTTACCTGTAATACATGTTAGTTTTGAAAAAAACGTCAACAAAAGCTGGTGAATTCATATATTTAATTTGCATCAAATAATTTTTGAAAATATTTGAAGTATTGAATCTGGTATGTAATCAAATGAAACTTGTAAAATCATTAGTGTCTTGCAAGGACAATAATCTGTATGCCGAATAAGGTGGCAACCAAACCTTGACGATTTATTGTGTCTGGGACACTCGTTTTAGACACAAAAGCATTCTATTACGATCTGTTATTGTTGCCGTAATATAGTGGGGCTCGCCCAAACCCAATAGATCTATTCTCTTGTTCCTCGGTTCTTGTTATCCATTAATGGGCCCAATGCTTGAGTCTTATCCACATATAATCTAAATATTTTCATTCCTTAAAAATAATCATACCCATTTGAAACATGTATTCTCCCCGTACGTTTAAACCTTAGAACGATTAAATAAAAAGGGGAAACATGAACTCACAGATTCGCGTTCCGTGCAAATCTCTATGTATTGTTTGATTCTCCATTCGTTTTCTCAACCTACAAGTGTTCTAATTCCATTAGACACTTAGGTTTATGATCGTTTTTGTACAAATGTTCATTTTGAATTCATAATTATACTTGTATTGTTTGTTTTCTTTGTTGGTATATATATATATATATATATATATATATATATATATATATATATATTCCATATATATATTTCATATCTTTTGTATTTGAATGTGCCTAGCCCAAGGGTTATGTGTAAGAGTTCAATTTTTATATTTTTTATGTGTGGGCCTAGCCCAATTGGTTTCATATGTGTGGGCCTAGCCCAACTTGATTTAAATGTATGGGCCTAACCCAAATAGTTTTATATATGTGGGCCTAGCCCAACTTGTTTTAGATGTGTGGGCCTAGCCCAAATAAATTTACTTAAAATGGGTCAAGCCTAAGCGAGTTTGTAAAAGTGGGCTTTAGCCCAAGTCAATCATGTAAGAGTGGGCCTAGCCCAAAATAGTTTATAGAAGTGGGCTTAGCCCAATTTAGTTTATAAAAGTGGGCTTTAGCCCAATTCAGTTTATAAAAGTAGGCTTTACCCCAATTAAGTTTATAAAAGTGAGCTCTAGCCCAATTCATTTATAAAAGTGGGCTTTAGCCCATATAGTTTATTTAATTGGGCTAAATCCATGTTTTAAACACTCACTATTAATAACATATAAAACTTATTTTATAAAACTACTAGTATCTTATAGAAGTTTATTTTTATAAATTCTTGTATGTATATATTTGTATAGTGTGTGACGGTTTGTTTGTTTCGACCTTTCCGTTTGCGTGGTTCGCTTCGTTTGTGTTATTCGTTTCGTCCGTGTCGTTTGCTTCGTATGGGTCGTTTGTTTCGTCCATGCCATTTTATTTGATTGATATGTCCAAATTGTCCGTTTTTGTCCGAATTGTCTTATTGTCCGATTTGTTAGTTTATGTCCATGTTTGTACACAAATATTTATACTTGTCATGTTTCAAGTATATATATAAGTTCTTGTATATTTTGTGAAATTTTGTATTTTTGTATTTATTCCTACTTGATCTAAATACATAATATTTATACACAAAATACACATACATACTTGATCATATCTAAATATATATTATATATATATATATATATTTATTCACTATAAGTTTAAGAAAAATCTTAAATTTTATCTTAAACTTTTTCATCAAAATTTTTGTTTAATCATGATTAAAACTCTTAGTCATTCAAAATCTTTAGTTTAACCACACTTTAATCATATTAAACTTTATAAAATTTTTGCCATTGTTTCCCTTAAACTATGGACTTTCCCATGTTTAAATAAACATGTTTTAAACCATTTTCAACTCAAATAATGATCAAGTATCCATGACTAACCTTCTAGATCGTAAATCTCTAACAAGAAATGTTATGAACTTGTAGTAACTTTAAACATTCCAAAGATGGAAACTTTATTAATGTTTTTCATTAAAAAATTTTAGATTATTATTTTATATATGAACCCATAATTTATGTAATACAAGAAATCTTTTTAAGTGTGTAGACATGTTCACATCACTTCCAAAAATAAGTGCATGTTCATGATCTTTCAAAAAATAGAAACTTTATTACTACTTTTCAACAAAATTTCTAGATCATGAGTTTTAAATAACAATCTATATTTTGTATAATGCATATGACCATTTTAAGTGCATAAATCATGTTCATAACATTTTTTATTAGTAAATCTTGCTAGATCTAAACATGCATGTGTTTAGATCTTCATTTTCAACCATAAAATGCAAGATTACTTCTACTACAAAAATGACAACTTCAAGATCATCAAATAAGTCAAGTAATCATATTAATATGTTTATTCTTGTCATTGTTTTTAGATGATTTTTATGTGAATTTCAAGATGATCTTGTACTTATCATAATGTAAGAATGTAATAATAAAATATGAAGCTTACTACTAGCTAGATGAACAAGATGAAAATGATGATAATATGAAGAAAATATGATGATCCAAGAGATTCAAGTCTTGAGAAATTGCTTCAAGTGGGTCTTCAAGTCTTGCAAAATCTTTGAATCATTCATGCACCTCAATATTTGCTTGAAATCTTGAGTTTGAATTTTGAAAATGTGAAGGTGATGAGTGCTTGATGTTGGCAGATTTTAGAGAGAGAAAGGAAAGAGGTGAATGATTTTTGGGTGATGTTGGAAATGAGGAAGGGTGGAGTGTGGTTTTGATTAATGTTCTAACACTTAACCAACACTAATCATGTTTTCCTTGTTCCAACACATCAAAGAAAGGTGAGTGGGCATGGGGACCCACCTATAGCCATGTAAAAAGGGGGGGGGGTGGTTTGGTTTTAATTTTCTCTCTCTCTTTTTTTATAAAAATCTTGTTATATTTTATAAACTTTAAAATCTTGAATGTTTGTATATATATTAGTTTTTATAAATTTTAATGACCTAACACACTAAAGTGATGTTATAAAATGTCAAACTAACTCACTCGGCTAATTGTTTCGTTGTTCGGTTGATAGATTCGGTTCAGGTCTCGTACTGGGTTAAATACTGATATTTTGTGTTCTTATGTAATTTTTATCTACATAAGTGTCTTTGTACAAATTTAATTGTCCAATTTATTAATCCAACTCTCCGGACTAATAATATTTTGTTATTTCAGCCTCAGTTCCCGTACCGGCTTTGTTGTCGGGTATTTACTGAACTATCCGTGTAGCTTAAAAACCTAAAGTTTAAATAAGGGTTTTGTATTGTTTTTAATACCCTACATATTATTTAGGACAAATAATATTTATTTTTGAGTTTCGTACATTTGTTGTTTTCGTTATGCGGAGTGCTGTACATTTAGCAAAATTGGTGTATTTTTCTGCGGACTGGACACTTTGGTGTTTTAATAAAAGTTTCTTTGAAAAGTAATATTTGCACATTATTTCCAACTAATGTTCCCCTATAATAATTATCACGGACATACTTAATTTCTCATTTTTTTGCCGTGTCAGACTGTACTGCGACTAGTCTTGACATGTACAGTGTGTTCGCGTTTCCGCCGCCAGTCTAGGATATAAGTTTATATGTTTCTAATTGTGGCGGGTTTATTATCATACAAAGCTATGATTTTGAATTTCCTAGACCTTTAAGACTCAATTAAATAAAATCAAGTCAAAAATTACTTATGTAATAGTTGCTTAAGCTGTACGGATTTACCGGTATTTTGCCGTATGTCACATCATGCAATATAGATGTAATCCAACCTAACTCAGCAATTGTATGAGGAAGAGCTCGATACTCGGCCTCAGTACATGACCTAGCAACCATATGTTGTTCTTAGAAATCCAACTAATGAGGTTGGGCCCAAGAAAAACACAATAACCTGTGGTAGAACGTCAACCATTGAGACACCTAACCCGATCAGCATCACTATAAGCATGTAAATCAGCACAAGTAGACCGACGTAATAACCCAGGAGAAATGGTACCCTTAAGATACTTCAAAATTCGTTTGATAGGGACTCAATGTCGATCAGTCGGTACCTGAAGAAACTATGACACCTTACTGACCGCATAAGCAATCCTTGGTCGTGTCAACATAAGGTACTGTAATGCACCAGCAGTGCTTCAATACGTAGTGGGATTAGACAAAGGATCACTAGTGTACCGAAAAAGGTGTCAGCTAGAAGAAATCGGAGTGGATCATGGACGACAATCAGCAAGTCTGGTGCGTTGTAATAAGTCAAGTAAGTAACGATGTTGTGATCAGTGTAAAAACATCCTCAGAAAAGGTAGCATGAACACCCAGAAAATATGATAATTGTCCCAAATCCTTGAGCGCAAACTGAGAATGTAAGTGCTCAATCAATCCAGTAGCAAACTCAGAAGAACTCCCAATAATAATGATGTCATCAACATAGATCAAGACATAATACAATATCAAATCCTGCTTGTAAACAAAAAGGGATACATCTTTAAGGTATTAAGAGAAACCATCATCAAGTAAAGTCATGGATAGCTTGGAAAACCAAGCTCTAGGAGCCTTATGCAGACGACATACATGATGTGGTCTGGATGAGTCAACAATGTCTAGGGCTAGGTCATATACATAGTCCTAGAAAGATCCCCATGTAAGAACGCATTGTTGACATCAACCTGACGAATAAACCACCCTCGAGAGAAAGCGACTGATGTATTTCAAAATACATCTAGTTTTCGTGTATAGTTTGTACAGTTTTCGAGTGCATTTGCGTCGTTTTTAGGTAGAATGTGTATATTATTGATTAGTTTGTGTTTTCTAGGTCCCGTGTGTTAAAGATTGCTGAAAAGGGCGAAAAATGAGCCATATATCAAGAAAAACGAGTAACCGGAATGAGTTCAGTAGATTGAGAAATGAGTCTACACGAGAAACTCATCTCTTCGTGTCGTGCAATGAGGGAATGAAGGCCTCCCCGCATGAAGCGAGGAGGAGATTTGACCCTGTGTTGACTTATGTGTGGTCGCGTCACGCGGCCATGAAGGCTTATGCTCCTCGCGCGACACGAGGAGCCTATTTTTACATAATGTTATGTGGTCTAGAAGGCTTGTGTTATAAATATTATTGATCAAAATTACAACATCCCATAACCCTAAAATTAAGCATTCTTGAGATGAATTTGGAGCTCCCGGAACTCGAAAGTTGAAGGATTTGAAGTGAAGAATCGATACGGTTGAAGATCCAAGGCACGAGAACGAAGAATACCGGGTTCCATTTTCTCATTTTCATAGTTTTCTACTTTTTATCTTTCTACCATGAATTCAATCTTTAAACTTCTTTCTTTCATTGTTGAAACAATTATTAGAGACTAAAGTTGCATGTACTACCTAGGTTTATAATGAACATATGTTAAAGTTGCAATTTTTATCTGGATTATGAACTTGTTTATGGATTTTCTATTAAAGTAAAGACTTGTTTGCCATGATTCGATGTATATGCATGCTTTTACTTGCTTGATTAATGTTTATTGCTTCACATGTTCCTTGTTGAATGTCGTTCATATAATAGGTTCATGTTAAAGCATTAACTTTGGGTTCTTAATTATTTTGTGGTTAATTGGCCAATATACCATAGAAGTGATATTTGTGAAACGAGTAGGTCCAGGTGTTCTACTAATCTTAAAATCCGTGAGGTGCGAGATTATCGATCTGTCTAGTGTAACACTCTGCAAATTCTGTAGTTTTCTTATTTAGATAGTTGTATTCACATTTCTTTTTTTAGAAACTTGTATTCTTATTTCATTTCAATCCTAGTAATCTCGAGACTTTGATCATAATGGAAATTGTATATTTTTATCAATCTTATTTAATCATATATGCGTAATACGTAATTAATCGCGAAATACATGTTTTAGTTAAAAACGAGACATACATCGAGATTATATTTTCTCGTAATCACATTCATACGTGTTTCATACCTATAACATGCTTGCATACACCTTTATAGCATAAAATAACCAACAATACAAGTACAAGGACTAAAAATGAAAATCCACCTTCCCAACCACCTTCATTAACTCCTAACTCCCTAATTCCCACTTATAAATACAAGTCATCACCACCTCATAAACACTTTCTACACACCAAGTCTTCTTTTAAACTCCTAAATTCTCTCTAGTCTTCCAAGCAAGGAAGAAAACACTTAGGTGTTTTAAGTGAGTTTTCACTCACTTTTCTTCATTCTTCTTCTTCTTCTTCTTCTTCTATTCTTCTCTCAAACTACTTGGATAACCTCTAGGAAGGTTTCCACAAGTTTGCCATGGCAAACTAATGTGAACCTCACCACATTTAAGGTCCAAAGTAGTATAAATTTTTTCTTTGATGTATCTTTTTATTACTTGTATATTTTACTTGAAACTTAGTGGAATCTTGTACCCACCTTGCTCCCAACTAAGCTCATAGTTGTGGGTTTGTATTGTGGTTGATTTCTACAAGAAACAAGGCTCAAAACCTTCATAACTTCTGCCCAAAAAGTCCAAGTGACTTCAAAAGTATTGGAACCATCCAAGCTTTCAACCTTCAATGTTGAAAGACTTGTGTTTTGGTGAATGAGTGAACCGTGGAATCTTTGGCTCTCCAAACTTGTTCCACTGCCTCACATGTTCATAGTTTTAGCTTAGATTCATACACTAAGTCTCAAAACAAATTTTATTAAAGGGACAAGGCTACAACACGTCCCCAAACACTCTCCATGTTTGGGATGCACACATCTAACTTGCTCTCTTGGTTGTTTTAAGATTTAGTAGATTACGTACTTTTCGTTTTTAGTTCCTATTCATGACCAACCGAAATCTTCAACAAAGTTGATGGTTTTTGTGCTTTGGTGAATCATATAATGAGGTTAAATGGATGGAATTCATCCTACCCCCTTGCATGACCATTTTTATGGTTCCTTATTTTATAATTGTTTATGATATTCTTTATAATCCTAATCTAATCCGTTAAAAAACCACAACTCACACACCTTCATTTCCCTCTTAGGGTAACTTTGGTGTTCCAAAACTTAAGAACTCGTCTGACTCACTCTCGTGGAAACTCTACGCAAACCATGAGTATACATGACCCTCTTTCCGTTTTCACACTTTTGGGTGCAATATATATATTCCATATTAAAACTCACATGAACACTTAGGCAAATACTAAATTCATACAAACGAATCCGTTATACATGCTTTATACGATTATACTTTAGAAATACATGCATGCTAGAAGCCATTCTTGCACTATAATTTCTCATTAACTTCGTAAGAGCCTACCTTAACATGTATAGCTCTATAGGATTAGCATGCTAGTTTATGTTACGTTATGCCTTAGTATACGTTTGGATTTCATAAAATTCTTTCTATACATATGTTAGTATCTCAACTTGTATACTTTCTAATACTTTAAAAAACTAAAGTGACAAAATTACCCTCCTCCCTTGTCGTTTTAAATATGTTCCAGTCTTCTCCTAGTCTCCTATGAAGATTGAAAATCAATTTTTAACCTGGTGCTTTTTTTTCATTGATTGAGATGGTTAGATTATAAGCTAAGAAAAGTCTATCTATGTTTCTCAGTTAACTGGTTCTATTTTTTTTTATCAATCTTCATCTCCCAAATGACAGAGGTTTTTCATGTTTGATTTTTTTATTTATTTTAAGCATAAGATTCAACAGCCTCCATCAGATATTAGTTCCATTATAGTTCAATTTTAAGCAGGCAATATGAATCAATGTGTATCAACAGCTTCCCTTAGCGGTTTGTGATTCGACATCCTTCTAACAACCAACTTGAGTTGGTGCTAGTGTAGGACTATAGGCTCGATTTTGCTCGTGTTGCATCAATTTTGGATCGATCGGGTGATATTTTCGAAAGGTCCTTCGATCATGGTTTGATGTTTTCTAACAATCGAGCTAGAGACATTGTAGGTTTGACTTTGATTCTGGTCGATTTTGGTTTATCGATTTTGCTCAGCTTCGATTTTGGTTCAATCAAACAATATCTCTACAAGGTGCTTTTATTTTAGTTCAAGAATTAGAAAAAACTATAGGAGATCGAATGGACTAGGGAGGAAGAAATGGGTATGCTAGTAATTTTGAAGCATTCCATTGGAAAGTTTGAAATTCCATCCATAATATGTACCAAGATCTTGGTATGTCTTATTGGTGGCCCGGTGTGAAGAGAGACATCGCAACTTACTTGTCCAAATATCTCACGTGTTCCAAGGTGAAAGTCGAACATCAACGTCCTTCGGGCTTACTCTAACAACCAGAAATTCCAGTCTGGAAATGGGAGAGTATAGCGATGGACTTCATCACCAACTTTCTCAAACCTCGTCCGGTCATGATAGAATTTGGGTGATCATTGATCGACTAATCAAATCCGCTCACTTCCTCCCCATTCGTAAAGATTATCAAGTTGAGAAATTGGCTCGTATCTACAGTAATGAGATCATTTGCCACCATGGTATTCCCGTCGACATCATTTCCGACCGAGATGGTCGTTTCACCTCTCGCCTTAAGAGCTCAACAACGTTCATCCAACGTTTCACGTTTCAAATCTCAAAAAGTGCTTAGCCAAAGAAGGACTTCAAGTTCCACTTGACGATCTCTAAATCAACGAGTCCTTACATGAATTCATGGATCGCGAAACCAAGCAACTTAGGCGTAGTCGAATTCCCATAGTCAAGATTCAATGGGAAGGAAAATGTGGCGCCAAATTCACTTGGGAACTCGAGAGTGATATGAAAACCAAGTACCCACACTTGTTCGTCGAGTCTTACTCTTGAATAAATTTCAGGATGAAATTTCCTAAATTAGGGGAGACTGTAATGCTTCGCATTTCTGTACTTTCCTTATTTAGATAGTTGTAATTGTATTTATATTTTTGAAAACTTGTAATCGTATTGTACTCCTTATTCACTTCCAAGCTTGTAATCCGGGACTTCGATCATAATGGAATTCATCTTTATACTTACACTTGTTTTACTTATGTTATACGCATCAATCGTTTAATACATGTTTATACACAAAAACCAAGACTTGAAATACTTGGATTTATCATTCATGCATGCATTATACTCATATAATATCTTGATACACTTTAAATACCTGAAAATGGGCTAAAATACAAGAAAATGGCATAAAATGATAAACATATCAAAGTCTAGGGGCGAAATTGTAATAAAACAAACTTCCAGATGAAAATGGTCTTCTAACGAGGGCGAGCCAATTCCCCTTTCAACTCACGGGTGGCGAGAGGCCTTGATCAGTAGAAAGTTGTTTCCAGCACTTGGGTTGGCCAAATTCTCCACATCCTTCTTCACCCAATCACCTTATAACTTCATTTAAACTCTGTCACACCCCGACCCGCAGCGGAAATAAGAGTCGGGGCATAATTGGGTTATCACCAAAGCACATGACATTTACTATTATGTTTCATAATTAATAAAGTCAAAGTTACATTTTCAAATATCAAAACATGTTCATTCAATACAAAGGAAATAACCAAACATAACAATCCCAATTCTAAATCGTTTTATTCTTCTAATCCAGGTCCTATGTGTTCCTAGCTGCTGCTGGTTCACCTGTATCATGTGTAAAATGGGAGTTTTTGGGTCAACATAAGTTGGCGAGTGAACCTTATTAGATAAACATTTATTAATGAATTAATGGTTAGTTTATCAATGAAAAATTGTGCATAATCATAATTGAGCAAATGTAAGTAATCAAGCAATGGCAAAAAGCAGTTACAATTATAACATACAATAACACTTGATTGCATACATGAACATACCAATATCATACGATAAATAACATAAGTGAACTGTGCGATCAAGGCTCAATCAAACGGAGCCGATCGTATTGCATGTACTGAAAATGTAAAATGAACTGTGCGATCAAGGCTCAATCAAACGGAGCCGATCGTATTGCTTGTACTGAAAATGTAAAATGAACTGTGCGATCAAGGCTCAATCAAACGGAGCCGATCGTATGCGGGCACGCCAGGTTCAACCGCATAATAAAATGGGGAACATGCTCAACGCTCATAAATGGGGAGCGGCGGCCTCGGCAATTGCATGTACTGAAATAATAAATTGCATCCAATAATAACTACTTAATAGCAACAAACTAAATACACATGTTCATGATATGATGTATGCACAATGGTTTAGTTATAATATGTATATAAACAAAGACACATGATACACCCCAAAAACGTGATTAAAACGGGGAATTTGTAAGATTTCTCACATTGGGTGCGTTGGATTGGAGATGGTGAGATGCGCACGATTTAGATGAGCGGATCAACGAGGAATACTAACCTAAATAATAATGGAAAGATATATTAAATAGATGGATTTTATTAAGGATTTTAATGAAATTTTTTGACATATTTTTGTGAATTTATGGCTATTTTCTATTTTTAAAAATGTTATTTTTAAGTATTTTTAACTGATTTTTAAATTAAATTAAATAAATAAAAATATAAAAAAATATTATTTTTTTAGCGTTGACCGTTGACCGGTTCGGTCAGCGAAATAATCTGCGCCGGGTGAGATTCGAACCGGCGACCTCCCGTTCGCGTGCACGCAGCTCTACCAACTGAGCTACGTGTCCAACCCGAACTAAACTCGTTTTTAATTATATTTATACACTTATTCGATATAACCGAATTTCCTTTATTTGCAAAAACATTTAAATTCAATCGGACCGGTGCTCGTGACGGGTTTCGAACGCGCGACGTTTAGTTCATGTTGCACACAGTCCACCGCTGGACTGTGTGTCTAACCCGGTTATTATCTCGGTTTTTATTATACTTAACAACTATCTCAGTTAACCCGGTTTAGTTCTTGATCAAAAAGGCATTTTATTAAACAAGGTGTGCGTATAGCAGGGATCGAACTCGAGACGTGCGTGTGAAATTTGCACACAGTCCACCGCTGGACTGTGTGTCTAACCCGCTTAAAATACCGTTTTTAATTAATCTTATGCTATGTTGTGTCTTCATCTTCTTCGTCGATTTACACAGACAGCATATTCCGACTTGTTATGATTGTTTTATGACTTATACAATTTTCAGACATTAACTGTAATCTAAATGTAGAGAATGGAGGGAGTTTAAGGAAGAGGATATACCGATTGATGTTGTTCACAGAATTCCGGCGGAGGTTCGTCGGTACTGAAAGTGAACTTCGGCTGTTGAAACCAATTAACAGCGTTGATCGATTATTTATGAAGTTGATTCACTTAAACAAGGTTTAAAAGAAGTTTAGGATATCATACCAGTTCACAGTCTGATTCCGGCAGTTTCAGAAGTTTTCCGGCGAGGATAAGATTTTCGATAAACGTTGACTAGGATCGATTCTGATGGTGGAGTTGTGTTAGAGACTGATTAATCACATGATTTAAACAGAAAGAGTCGGAGGAAATACCGTGAGGATGTGAGTCCCGGTTTTCCGGTACTTGCAGAAATTTTCCGGCGAACTGATTCAGATGATCTGGTGGTCCAAAAATGCGACGAAATTGAAATTGAGTATTGATATGATAGCTCTGAATCGAGAGAATGATCTGAAGCTTGAGTTATTCAGGACTTTGATGAGCTTTCGGTTTCAAAAACCAAAAATGATGAAACTTTAAGTTCAATCAATTCTAACTTGATTAGAAACCGTCATACATCGGTTATAAGCTGATCATGTGAATTAAACAACGATTTGACGATTGGTTTGCCGATTACCGTTTCTCAGATGGCACCATCGGTTAAACGGATTTTGTGTATAAATTTCATTTATGTTCTTAGAGTTAACAGAAAACACATTATGGCGGAGTGGTCTGGGAAGTGAGTGTTAAGTTGTTTGAGGTATTCCTTGGCTGACCCGGGTTCGAGTCCCGGCAGCTTCAAATATTTTTTATTTATTTTATTTTAACTTTTTATCAAATATAATTTTTATAGTTTAGTTTGTTTATTATTTATGTATCGTTTTAACTCAAAATTAATCATAAATATTTAATGCAACTTTTATAACTTGGTACTTGATTACAAAACGGAGCGGGTTTTGGAGACCCGATTTTTACAAATGTTACAAACTCAAACCCTAATCCACCATTATAAAACCAAACCTCCCATACCTCAATTTCACTTTTCCAAACCTTTAAACACTCTCAAAACACTTTCTAATTAGCTGAAAATACAAGTTGAAGGCAAGTTCATTTAAGTCCAAAAGTGAGCCTTCACCTCACTTTCTTCGATATTTCTTTATCTTTTCTTCTTCTTGAAAGCTTGGAACACCTCTAGGAGTGTTTCCACAAGTTTACCATGGTAAACTAAGGTGGAACATCACCATTATGAGGTCCAACTTTCTGTTATGGAAGAAAACTTTACTTGAACTTTTATAAACATGTTCCAACTTGTGAAATCTTGTACCTACCTTGCTTCTAACCAAGCCTATGGTTAGGGAGCTTGAGTATGGTTCATTTCTATAAGTTTGGAGGTGCAAACACCCTCTAAACTTTCTGTTTTGACAAGGTTTTAGACAACCTACAAATGGTGTGACCATCCAAGCTCACCATCTTCAATATGGTGAGACTTGAGTTTTGGTGAAAGTGTGAACCATGGAAGCCTTGACTTTCCAACCTAGTTCCACTACCTCACTTGTTGATTTGATGCTTGTATTCCCACCACTAAGCCACTAAAACAACTTACTAGACATAAAGTGAACAATGCTACATCACGTCCCCAAACACCCTCCATGCTTGGGATGAACGCATCTAGCTAGCTCACTTGATTGTTTAAGTGACTTGACAAATGTTAAGTAGCTTCCAAGAATCAAAGTAAGTTAACCCCACCTCACCTCCAACATTTGCCATGTTGGGTATGACACGCCAGGGTTGCTCTTACTTGGCTACTTAGCAAACTTGGTTAGTTATAATTTTACTTTATTCATGACCAACCGAGCCATCAACTACGTTGGTGAATTTGTGCTTTGGTGAACCATATAATGAGGTTTAATGGATGTTCACCATTCTACCTCCTTGCATGACCACTTTTGTGGCTCCTTACCTTACTTTACTTTACTTTATATTCCTATACGTTAACTCTTGGATTCCTAATCCAACCATTGAACAAAAACCACAATTTACACACCTCCGTTTCTCTTCAGGGTAACTTCGGTGTTCCAACAACTTAAGACTCTTTACCCACGCGTCATTTGGAAGCTTTGCAAACCATGAGTGTACATGACCCCCTTTTTAATTTTAGACACTTTTGGGGTGCAATATATATGACTTATTAAATTCACTCAAGCACATATAAACATGCTTGACACAAACAAACAATCTTTGATACATGCTTAATACGTGATGCTTAGAAATTCATACATGCTAGAAGCCATTATTGCGCTATACTTTGGTCATTAATTTTGTAAGGCTCCCTTAATATTTATAGCGCCATAGGAGTAGCACACCATTCGTATTCTTGTCGTCATGTTAAGTTATACAAAAACGGTCTTGTCGTTGTGACGACAAGATTAAGCTAGTGGAATCTTTGGGAGGACAATTATGTGATGCATGCTAGTATTGTAATGTTATGCCTTAGTATACGATTTTGCCATTTGGATTTGTTTAAACCGTTTTTTACTTATGCTAGTAATTCAAACTTGTATGCTCGCCAATGCTCTTTTGTGTTGACATGCACTTTAATATGTATTGCAGGATCTTGATGACGTCACCTTGAAAGAAATCTAGTAGGACAGCTAGAAATGCATTTTAAATTTTAGTTAATGTACTATACTTTGATTTCTATGTTACAAGATGTTGTATTTTGCTTCCAACATTGTATCTTTGACTTAGTAATGAAAAGAATTTTGCTTAATAAATACTTGTCACAAATAGTCGTTATGAAGTCTCTTACAATCTCGTTTCCGTCTTGCTCCGATGTTTCCGCTATCGGTTGGGGAGTGACACTGCTCATCAGTCACATGGCCATTTATCTAGGCCAATCAAAAAATAGTTGGACGTGGTTGATCAACCAGTAGAACTGGATCCGCAGATTCATTTTGGCATTCCCCCGAAGGTTAACTGTAAACAATTAGCTCTAGAGGTATTAGCAAAAGTGAACACGATATGGTACAATGCTCTCTTCTGTCTAGGTGATATAAGTCCATTGTCATCCAAGACAACCCATAAAGTTGAAAATTTTGTGTAGATTATGATAATAATAATTATGAATCGAGTTGATGTCTCTTATGACCCATGTAGCTTTGATCCAAAGCCAAAACTCAAGGATGAGTTTTTTTAAGACTGGGAGTATGACGCATATATCTATAATTTGATTTGAATATTATATGAAGATTTGATAAACATTTAATTCCTTTTTTATCGAGTCTATTATTAATAATCGAATCTTTTATTTATTTGGTTTAGTTATGTTTATCTCTAAGGTTGTTAGGTTCTAGTATAAATATGGTTTTGGGGTGAATGTTAAAAGCAGTTTTGTTGATTAGTGAATATAACGAACTGTGTTCTTGGAACCTTTGGTTCAATTTATTTTCTTTGATTAACTAATTGTTCTTGAACCATTTTATTGCTTCCGAAAGTGCACCAAAAGTTATATTTGGACCCCGTGGTTAAATAAAACTTTGATTCCGTCACTACTTAATAGGTCATCTATTATCTAACTAAAACTTTATAATCTTTTTTGAGACTAAATAAACTTATTTTGATACATAATTATTAATCCAAACTTATTGGGCCATCTATAATCCATAGTTTTCAAGAACGCTATGATAGCTCCACGAATCATCGGTTAGCTATTATGATATGTTGTTCTTTTATTATAATACTATATTTTCACTATGTTTATTTCTATAACATTAATCATTATTTAAAAATAGTTTATATAATACGCTTGGTTTTAAAAAGCGTGAAGCGCACAAAAGAGACGAGCTCTAAAACTGAGGCGCAAAGCGCAAAAGTGGGGGCTTTTCATACCAGAGGCGCAAAACGATTATATAATTTGGTTTTATATATATCTCATAGGTTTTTAGCTTCCCCTACCCAATAATAGCTATAAATAAGGTTTTTATATGAGTTACCTACATGTACAAGGCAAAAAATCCAATTTCCAATATGTTGTTGCATAAAAACACCTTGAATACAAGAGGCGCCCGACTCATGCCATAAAAACCTGAATAAACCCTAAAATATGCGCATTTTTGGAGCTTCTTGGGTTTACCCTAAGTGTTGAGAGAATAAGTGATGGACCTTGAGCCTTGATGCGCCTCGTGCCCGAGGCGCACTTTTTAAAACCATAATAATTCATTAGACCTAAGGGCCTTTTTTCGATTTGTACAAGACATTTAAATTCTCAGGGACGGCTCTACTTGATACTCTTCTATTCTTTCTTCATATCGTAGGGCATTTTAGCTGAATATATACACTTATTAGAAATGCTAAATGAGTAGATAATGTATTAGTCTCAAAGAATAAAGCAAAATTCCATTTTGAAACAAAATTCAAAATTGTCAACTAATGCATAACGCTTACCTATGTAATAGGAAAATAAATTTGTAAATTTTAATCACATATTCTCGTATTCCTAACATGGTTACACACTTACACGACTATGTAAAATTTAATCACATAGTCGTTTAACATGTGTAATTCAACAATACTCTTGTTTTGTCACTTTTAACTTTTAAATCATTGTCTGCATTTTAATCACCTCCATGCTTGAAAGTTATGCACTCATATCATACAATATAGTAAGGTGAGAATCATGGTTCTTATTAATTATTACAACATGGAAGTTTTTACATGATTTATGTTTTTGATCATGTGGAGGTGAGATAGTCAATTATGTGAAGGCGAGATAGTGTTGTGCATGAAGGCGGGAGGAAAGGATTTTGTTCTTCTAAAGAAACATGAAAAAATATGTCTATGAGTGTGATTAGGAGATCAGAGAGAGGAGAGAGAAAGTGATGTTTTTATATGTTGTGTATATGGTATGAGAGAGAAACCATTTTGATTGGTGAGGCGAGTGCCATGTATTGCTAACCCCGCAATACTCTCATTGTGGGTGCTCTTAGACTAAAGGGTGTGGAAGCGGGACGTGGTTGGGATGCTGAGGTGGACGACCTTATCGACGGGGGAACCCCCTCGGTTCCATCTTTGGTGCCCACGGGAATAATCCCCTGATCTCCCCAAGCATTTGTTGTGTGTTTTTGATGGTGAGTTGGAAGGATGTGATTGGTCGGAAAAGGGAAGGGGGAAGGGGAACACCAAGCCCTTGAAGATATGGATGGGAAGGTGGTGTGAGGTGGAGGTGATGTGACGGAGGGGGTCGTCGGGGAGGCCAAAGCCACACCCATTAGCCTTAACGCGGTGAAAATAATTGTTTTTAATAAAGGATATTAAGCACAAATTTCAAAACATTAAATGATGATTTTAATCTTCAATTCATAAGCATTGAAATGCATTCCGTTTAAGTTACATACACACTTTATACACGTGTGAGGTTAATTGACCTAAATTATGAAGGTCGAAGCATTCAATTACATATAACACTTAAATTCTGAAGGTAGATTCCTTAAACACTAACAAAAACATGGATCAAAGACTTTAAACACATAAACTCAGCAATATCAAGAAAACTGTACAAAAGATGTGTGACAATTGGCAAAATTCTGTACAACTTGAACAACTATTACATTTTCTATTTACTGCACGACTTGACTTACATTATAATTTTCAGTCTTAAAAGTCTAGGAATTCAACAAACTCATAGTATGGTATGATAATGAATTCGTCACAATCATGAACATATAAAACCATATCCTAAACGAATGACAAAGACACGAACATACAATAAATATCCGTACTGGTTATGGTACAGTCTGATATTTCAGAATTAAGACATAAGATATGTCTACACTGTTATACCATAAAACTGTATTTAAAACATCAAATTGTCCAAGTCTTCAGCAAAATACAACATTTTGCACAAAATACATCATTCCGCAGCACAAAACAGCAAATGTCTGAAAACCAAAAAATAAATATTTTTAGCTAAAAAAGAATAATAACGGGTGTTAGAAATAGTATAAAACCCACATATAAATCCTATTATTTAAAGCTATACAACTTGGTCAGTAAATACCTGACAAAAAAACGGGTACAAAAACTGAATTCAAAATGACAAATTAATTAGACTAAAGAGCTAGATTAATTAACGGGACAATAAATATTGTAGAACTAATGTGTAAATAAAATTTATAACCGAACAACAAAACAATAAGACTAGTGAGTTATTTTGGCATATTATAACATCACTTTAAAGTATTGGGGCATTAGTTTTTATAAAAACTTATATATAAAATCATTAAAGTTTATAAAAAATACATATTATTTATAAAAAAAATAAAACCAACCCCCCACACCCCTCACGGCTATATGGGGTAATTCCCCATGCCACTAATCTTTGTTTAATGTGTTGGCAAGTTTATAAGAATGGTTAGTGTGTATTGAGGTGTAAGAACTTGATCAAATCACAAAACAACCCTTACCTTCAATTCCTTTCATTTTCACAACACTATAACTCAAGAACACTCCTTCGTTTTCCCCCTTGAAATCGGCCAAGCATCATCATCATCACCTTCAATTTTTAAAAACCAAACACTAGAATTTCAAGCTTGCATGAAGACCTAAAGATGATCTAAAGAGTTTACAAAGATTAGGAGCTCACTTTGAAAGCTTGGAACTCTTCTTCAACCGATTTTCTTCATCTTTTAGATCATCCCTAGCCTGTGCTAGTAGTAAGATCTTTAAACCTCATCTCATACTTTAAATTTTATAAAGATACACAAGATCATCTTAAAAAATATTCAAAAACCCACTAAACAATAATAAATCTATGATCACTAATATAATTATGTGGTTTCTTGATGATTATGGATGATCTTGAAATTGGCATAAACTAGTAAACTTGAATCTTGCAAATTTATGAATAAAAAGATGATCTAAACACATGCATGTTTAGATTAGCAAAATTCATTAACAAAAATAGTTATGAACATGATTTCATATTTTAAAGATGATCATACAAGTATTAAATCATTAAATAAAATTTGATGATGATTTGAGTTAGAAAACTTATTTAAACATGTTTATATAAACATGGGTTATATTTTAATGGAAACTAGGGCAAAATTTTATAAAAATTAATCTTGCTTAAGATATGATTAAACTAAAAATTTTATGATTAAAAGTGATTAGGAACTTTAATCATGTTTAAATAAAGGTTAGATGAAAAAGTTAAGAATATAATTATTTATGTTTACTTAAACTAAAAAGGATATATATATATATATACACACATATATTTGATAAAAATATATATTTTGAAATCACCTAATATGTGTACATGTATTTTTGTATAAAAACTATATATTTTAATCATGTTAAATCAAATACAAAAATATATAAGTGTTCAAATTTTGATAAAATAATACATATCGGACAATTCAGACAAAATAAAGTATATGGTATAAACGAAACAAACGACAAAGACGGAACGAATAAAATACTCGACGCAAACATAACGGTCAAAACTAACAAATCAACCGTTACACTTTATATTTACTAGAATTTATAAAAATTCAACTTATAACTAATAGTTTTTACAAATAAATTTTTATAAGTTATAAAAAATTACTTGTAAATATTTTTAAAAACTTGGATAAGCCCAACTAAATAATTATTAGACTAAGCCTATTTTTATAAAAATCATTTTGTGCTAAACTTATTTATAAAATATATAGACTAGCCCATTTATATAAATTAGTTGGGCTAAGGCCCACTTTTATAAAATTAACTTTGGGCTAAGCCCACTTTTATAAAATTTACAAGTGCAAGGCCCACTTGTATAAAAATCAAACTTTGGGCTAAGCCCACTTTTATAAAAATTACATGGGCTAAGCCCACTTATTTAAAAGTTAACTTTGAACCAAGCCCACTTTTATAAAGAAATAAATTGGGCTAATCCATTTCTATAAAAACTAACTTTGGGTTAAAGTCCACTTTTATAAAACTAAACTTGGGCTAATCCAATTTTATAAATATTTTGGGCAAGGCCTAATCTTTCATTTTAACTTGGGCTAGACCAACTTTTACAAACCAATTGGACTTAAACCGCTTTAAACAAAACTAGGTTGCGCTAGGCCCACATACATGAAACGAATTGGGCTAGGCTCACACATAGTAAGAAAATTGGGCTAAGCCCATACTTACAAAAACTATTAGGCTAGGCCCATATGTAAAGAATTATTAGATTGAATTATTTACAAGTAAATTATGGACTAGGCCCATTTACATGTAATCAATCTAGAATATATATATATATATATATATATATATATATATAAAGAAATATCTATATATGTTTATCAACAAAGACAAACCAACAATTACAAGTACGAAATTCAAGATAAAATACTTGTACGAAAAACGAGTGAAAGCCTAAGTGTCTAATAGATTAGAACACTTGTAGGTCGAGAAACGAACAGAGTATCAAGAATCGAATAGAGATTTGCACGGAACGAAAATCAGTGAGTTCATGTTTCCCCTTTTATTTGAACGTTTTTATGGTTTAAAAGTGCAGGGACGTATACATGTTACTTTTAATATAGTTGGAAAATGAAATTATTTAGATCACATGTGAATAAGGCTCAAGCATTGGGGCCATTAATGAATAACAAGTACCGAGGAACAAGGGGATAGATCTATTGGGTTTGGGCGAGCCCCACTCTATTACGACAATAATAACATATCGTATTAGAGTGATTTTGTGTCTAAAACAAGTGTCTCAGACACAACTAAATCGTCAAGGGTTGGTTGCCACCTTATTCGGCATACAGATTAGTGTCCTTTCAACACACTAATGATCTTACAAGTTTCATTATGCTATATTAAACGAATTTATTATTTCAAATGTTTTTTTGAAGATTCATTTGATACAAAAATTTATAACATGAATTCACCAGCTTTTGTTGACGCTGTTTTCAAAATTAACATGTATTACAGGAAACTAGTGGATGGCCTTTGGGGAAAATCTTGTTCGTTTGCTATGAAGTCAAGATGTTGTGTTTCATCCAGTCTTTCGTTGTTATGTTTTATAAACTTATGTTTGAATTTTAAGTGATGTTGTTAAACTTGTGGTATGTTTTAAAAACAAAGTTGATATGTGAAATATGGTTAAATAAAAAGTATGGATGAATATTTTGTAATGTATTACGATTGTCGTTTACTTGGTTGAATGCAACGATTACCGCCCTGGCCACACCTCGCGACACGCTTCTGCTACATCGAAAATCGGGATGTGCCAGACCTGGTATCAGAGCATCGATTGTAGTGAACTAAGATTCTTTTGAGTCTGGTCTATAATTTCAAAATGGTCTTTTTATAAAAGTCATATATTGTTTACGTAATTGTAACAAGAGTTTTTCCCCACGGCATGTATACGAGGGTCCACTAGTACTAAACGATAAATCAAAACAATAATGCAAGGACATTATACGAGATAGTCTTTGAGGATTAGACACGATAATAGTAAGATGAATTAGAATGATACATGACATGACTTACAATGAAACTGAAATATAATTGCCCAAAATTTTATTATAAGTTTTTCACATATATGAGTTGTACAAATTATTTTGCCAGGACCATGTCTTCCGACTCCGACACTGATTCTACCGGATATGCCTCGAACACCGATTACATACCACTAGATGATCCTGCCCCACCTATTATCATCATCATCATCATCTCCGATGACGAGCTTTCGGACGATGAGTGGATGAACATTGACTTCCAGCCTTTTGCCTTACCTGAGCCTGATCATGCTGATATCCCTTTAGAGGATGATGTACTGGCTATACCTCATTTTCATGAGATGGTCATATTCGGTCACCCTGAGGGTGAACATGTTGTTGCCTACGTCGCCATACCACTTAATTTGGTAGATCCGTTTGATGATATTGTCGATGAGGACGGACACCCCGTACTTCCTATTATTGATGTTGAGGATGATTCATTCCAGTAAAACATGTTGAGCATGTTGACGATGACCTTGGCATTGGTGAGGATTTTGACATTGCCATGTTAGAGGTAGCCTAACCAGAGGCTACAATTATTGACATTACATCGTCTGCACCTTCCACACCTCTGACCCTATCACCTATGCCTTCACCAGATACCACTTTACCACCATCTTCAGATATCTTACCTACACATGTTGATACTGTTTTACCAGACACATACTACACCAATCATTTATCTGAGTCTACACCACCATTGCATCCTTTAGGGGATATCACACACCACATTGATCACCTAATACATCACCCTTCTGTTGGACCATCCCATTATACTCTTGGTAGTACTTCTTAGCTCGCTGATCATGTATCTCCTTATCCTTTTGCTGGATATGTTTCTACTACTGTTACACCAACATTCAGTTCTTACCCAGACCCGTTTGCTGCAAGGCCGTCACATGTTCCATATAGTCAGTTTATGACTGAGTATCCTCCTTTTATTCCGATCCCCACTGCTGGAGATATGTCCCATACCCCACCTCATATGCATAGTACAGTCACATACCCTTCACCTTACTTTACTGTTTCACATGACAAGCCACCTCTAGGCATGAGCCCACGCGACCCGTATCACACGAACCATTTGCCACTCACCACCACTGAGTACAGACTCACATCCACCGAGATACAGCTCGGTATTCTATTTCGATGATTTCATGAGCTTAATGCTCAACTCACTGCTATCCGAGCATCACATAGTGCTCCATCATCATCATCTCAGCCACCACTACCCATATCATCACCTCCACCACCACCATCCCCATTAGTACCATCACTTACATCATCCCATGCCACCTCTTCATCACTTGAGAGGCGCATTAGTGCCATTGAGGAGGAGATGGCGTACTTCTGTGGTGTGATCCGCGCATCTGCACCCCCACCCCCACCCCCACCATCAGTCTAGCTTGGTATGTAATTAGGTTTTGGAGGTAGTACCCGTGTCAGGTTAGTTGAAGATAGGAGGATTTTGAAGATATAAATAAGTCAACTTGAAGACTCTGAAGAAACGATGCGAAGAAAATATCTACTTTTGTTTATATATTATATAAAACTTGTATGTCAGAGTGATGAAACTCCGAATTATATTTTTGTACTCGCAAAAATGATGTAACAAGTTGACAATATATATATTTGAAAGTTGATTATCCTTCTTTTATCATGCATTGTTGATTATTCATTATGTTTGTGTCATGATGATATTTGTATGGATATCTCATGTGAGAGATGATTCGATTTATTTGACCTATATATCTATATATTACGATATATATTTTATTCTTTTGATCCATGAATGACAATATTTATCTGAAATATTTGTCTAATTCATTCTATATGATTTTATTTATGAAGATCATGCCACCAAGAAGAAGGAGCATACATCAACTCTAAACTCCCCTACCCACTTCTCAAGCTGAGCTTTATGCTTTGTTGAATCAACGCATTGTGGATGCGATTGCTCAACATGAAGCAAATCGCACCAATTTGAGAAATGAAGATAGGGCTCAAGCCCCACCAATAACAACAAATCCTACGAATGGTTGGTTACTCATAACCTTACAAGAACTTTTCATTAATATTTTATTTGCAAAATAAATATTTCTGACAATTTCGAGAACCAACATTTGAGGATGCACATATAAGCAATTTTTAGATTGCAAAACATGAAATTTGACAGCACAGGCGGAGCAGTAGCATTTGTTCGATGTACCGAAAAGACGAATTCTGTAATCCCCATGAGTAATTGTTCCCCTAACCAGACTGTACTGTATGTTTCGGGATTGTTCATTGACGAAGCTTTATCATGGTGAAATCCCTAAGTACAAACGTTAGGAGATGCATCAGCATACACTATCACTTGGGAAAGACTAAAGGAAATGATGTGTGAGAAGTATTGTTCAAGGGCCGAACTACAAAAGTTGGAAACGGAGTTTTGGAATCTAGCGATGGTTGGATCTGACATCTATGACTATACTCAGCGATTTCACGATCTTTCACGGGTCGTTCCTTATATGGTAACCCCCGAATTCAAACGTATCCAACGATACATTTGGGGATTAGCTCCGGAAATCCGAAGTATGGTTACTTCGTCACATCCAGCAACCATCACTGAGGCAATCACGATTTTAGTAAGCCTTACCGAAGAAGCGGTAAGAATGAATTATTTTTTGAGAAAGAGTGCGGAGATGGCCAAAGAGACACATGTAGAATCAACTTCACATGGGAATAAGAGAAAGTTTATGTAACATCCGTAAAAAACCGGGTTATCCAAACCCGCTTCGTTTATTAAACCGAATAATCAGTTATAAATTTTGTCGCGTATTTAATGCTCAAATTAATTTTATACGATACATAATTAATAAACAATTTAGAAATTAAAAACTATAATTATTAAAAAGTGAAAATAAAATAAATAAAAAAGAAAACCGGCTGCCGGGTTTCGAACATGGGTCAGCCGGAAGACTCAACCAACAAAGACTTAACCACTCCGCCACTTGAGTTGTTTGTTGTTATATCGAAACAATTAAAACATATAATGAAACTCGAAATAAAATTCGGTCATCAGCGCGCCCAAATCGCTCTCGCCGGAAATGCCGACGATTTCGCCAATTATCGATGGTTTCCTTTGACTTAACGTATGTATTAACATCGACATCAGTTATAATCGATGTCTAATCCCGCGACATCAGTCATAACCGTCGGAGAAAGGCTGACCACGAATCAAGACTAAAATCAGACCCAATTCATCGTGATTCTTCCCTATAAATACACACCCAAGTCTCTGGAAATCATTTCGCTCAAAATCGCACCATTTCTCGAATCAATTTCACTCGTCGGAGATATTCTGAAATCGCCGGACTTTCGCCAGAAAACCGAGACTTACATCAAAACGGTAAATACCTCGACTCTTTCGGTTTCAATCCATTGTTAGACTATTACTAACTTCAATCCATCAACCAGAATCAATCCCAGACGACGTAGCCGGAATATTCTGCACTCGCCGGAAAACCTCTGGAATTTCCAAAATCACGCTGTGAATCGGTATAATCATTTAAACCTTCTGTAATCCTTGTTTAGTAACCCAATTTCACAACTAATCGATCAAAACTGTTAATTGATTCAATTAGACGGAATATACAAATCAGAGCCGACGACCATTGCCGGAATTCTGAGAAATACAGTCTGATCGGTACATTCGATTCCTTAACTCTTCTTATCCTTTACATTTCAACCAGTAATATGTTCGATGAACGATTCAATCAAGAACAGAAGAATATCGGTTGTCTGAGTCTTTGAATGAAGAAGACGAAGTCGACGATGTTTATAAGATTAATTAAGGCAAGTTATTAAACCGGGTTAGACACACAGTCCAGCGGTGGACTGTGTGCAAACAATTAGCACACGTCTCGAGTTCGATCCCTGACACAACCTCACTCTCTGAAATAAAAATGTTCTTTTTAAACCGAACCGGATCAACTCGCTGTAAGATGTTAAGTTTAATAAAAATCAGTATATTAACCAGGTTAGACACACAGTCCAGCGGTGGACTGTGTGCAACGCTAAACAACGGGTCCCGGGTTCGAGACCTGTTGTGTGCACCGGTCCGACATAATTAAAACCCTTTTTAAAATAAAGGATTTCTGAATAAAATTAAATAGTGTATAAATATAATTAAAAACAGAAATATTTCGGGTTAGACACGTAGCTCAGTTGGTAGAGCTGCGTGCACGCGTACGGGAGGTCACGAGTTCGAGCCTCACCCAGCGCATATATACACAAAGTCCGAACTGGTCAACGGTCAACCCAAAAAGTCAACATTTTTTTATATTTTTATTTATTTGTTTTATTTAAAAATCAATTAAAAATACTTAAAAATAACATTTTTAAAGTTAGAAAGTGACCTTAAACTCACAAAAATAAATCTAAAAATACAATTAAAATTGTTAATAAAATCCACTTATTTACCGTACCTTTTCGTTATTATTTAGGTTAGTTATTCCTCGTCGATCATCTCTCTAAACTCGTGCGCATTCAAACATCATCAAACGAACGCACCCAATGTGAGTGAATCTCTACAAATTCCCCGTTTTAATCACTTTTTGGGGTGTATCATGTGTCTTATTATTTATTACATTTAAACACTTGTGCATCCATCATATCCATGATCAAATGTGTATTCAATATGTATCAGCTGTTTGTGTGGTTAATGTTTAGATTAAATTTATCATTTTCAGTACATACATCATCATAGGCCGTCTGTTCCCCATTACCTATGAGCGGAACCGTTCCCCATTACCTATGAGCGTGAACAAGGCATTGCCAACATACGATCGGCTCCGTTTGATTGAGCCTTGATCGCACATACATCATCATAGGCTGTCCGTTCCCCATTACCTATGAGCGGAACATGACGTTGCCAACATATACATTATCATTCATGTCATATACTCATGCAAGGTGTTTTGTTATGGTTTGTTATTGTATGTTTATTTACGTTTGCTCACATATGATTATTGCACAATTTTTCCATATTAAATACAACAAGAAATCAATAATAAATGTTTTCTAACAAGTTTCACTCGCCAACTTTTGTTGACCCAAAAACCATTTTTACACATGATACAGGTGGACAGGATGAAGCAAGGAACACATAGGAAATTGCCTTAGAAGAAAAATAATGAAATCTAGAAAGATGTATAGAACATGTTGTACTTGTATGATTTGATTGTATGATTCCCTTTAAATTGTAATAATAAATATGAAACATTATAATAAATGTCATGAGCTTTGATGAAAACCCAATCATGCCCCGATCACCTTTTTCCGCTGCGGGTCGGGGTGTGACAGTTTACCCATTTCAAGAAAGGTTCCCAACCGAGTAACAAGAAAAAGGAAACTCCCACGGCAAAAAGGAATAAAGCATTCGTGACAACAGCAGAGATAAAACCGAGAGGTTAGACAGGAAATGTACATAAGCGCAACAGGCAATTATCATCATTATGGTGGATGCCGAACCACCAAATGTGATAAGTGCGGGAAGTTGGGACACCGCACCGAAAATTGTTGGAGTAATAACAAAGGAAATAGAAATGAAGGCAAGAAAGAAGGAGGCTATGGAAATGGAAACGAGCGAGAAAGGAACCAAAATTGCTATGGTTGCGGTGAACTGGGCCACTTTAGAAAGAATTGCCCAAAGGAGAACAAAGGCCACAAGCCTTTGTAATAGAAGCTCACGAGGCACGTCAGGATCCAAATGTGATCACTAGTACGTTTTAGTTTCATATGATACTGGTGCATATTTTAGTTTCATATCTTTAGAGTTTAAAGATATACTTGAACAAAATTCAAATAAATTGGATATTCCATTCACTATCGAACTAGTGAATGGAAAGATAATTGAATCTGATGAAATTATTAAAGGATGTTCTTTAGAGTTAGGTGGACAAAAATTCAACATCAATTTCTTACCCATCCAGTTAGGTAGTTTTGATGTTGTAATCGGTATGGATTGGTTATCCAATAACCAAGTCGAAGTCGTGTGTTGTGATAAAATTATTCGCATTCCTCTTCCTAATAATGAAACACTTCTTATACATGGCGAGAAGAACGAAACGCCATTGCGAATTATTTCTTGTATGAAAGCTCAAAAGTGCTTGAGAAAAGGATGTATAGCATTCTTAGCACACGTTGTTGACAAGAAATCCAAGGAGCCAAAACTTGAGGAAATCCCTGTTGTTAAGGAATTCCCTGAAGTCTTCCTAGAGGACTTGCCAGGAATACCACCACAATGACAAGTCAAATTTCGCATAGACTTGATTCCAGGAGCTGCACCTGTAGCGAAATCCCCTTATCGATTAGCTCCTTCGGAAATGCAAGAGTTGTCCACACAACTTGAAGAGTTGTTGGACAAAGGTTTTATTAGACCAAGCTTCTCACCTTGGGGAGCTCCAGTTCTATTCGTAAAGAAGAAAGATGGAAGCTTTAGAATTTGCATAGATTATCGAGAATTGAACAAACTCACGATCAAGAATCGGTATCCGTTACCCAGGATCGATGATCTGTTCGGTCAACTTCAAGGATCAAGTTTTTACTCGAAGATTGACTTTAGGTCAGGATACCATCAGCTTAGAGTGCAGGAAGAAAGTATTCCAAAGACAACATTCTAACCTGTTACGGTCAGTACGAGTTCCTTGTTATGCCATTTGGTCTAACAAATGAACTGGCGGTGTTCATGGACTTAATGAACCGTGTGTGCAAGTCTTACCTTGACAAATTCGTGATAGTATTTGTTGATGACATATTGATATATTCACAAAATAAGAAGGATCATGAACATCATCTTAGGACCATTCTTGAGTTGTTAAAGAAAGAGAAATTGTATGCAAAATTCTCTAAGTGCGAATTTTGGCTTCGTGAAGTCCAATTTCTCGGACATGTAGTCAACGAGAAAGACATAGATGTCGATCCATAAAAAATAGAAGCCACTAAGAATTGGAACGCACCTAAGACACCCACCAAAGTACGCCAAATTTTGGGATTGGCGGGTTATTTTCAAATATTCATTGAAAATTTTTCGAAGATCGCTCAACCACTAACCTCCCTAACTCAAAAAGATAAGAAGTTTGATTGGGGAGAGAAACAAGAAGCAGCTTTCCAATTGCTTAAGGATAAACTTTGTGATGCACCGATTTTTTCACTTCCAGACGGCGTAGACGACTTTGTAGCTTACTGTGACGCTCACATCAAGGTTTAGGATGCGTATTAATACAACGAGAGAAAGTTATTGCATACGCATCACACCAATTAAAAGTTCACGAAAAGAACTATACCACACATGACCTAGAGCTAGGTGCAGTGGTATTTGCGTTAAAAATTTGGCGTCATTATCTTTACTGCACCAAGTGCACAATCTTTATCGATCACAAAAGTCTTCAACAGATATTTAACCAAAAAGAGTTAAATATGCGCCAAAGACGTTGCCTTGAATTGTTGAATGACTATGATTGTGAAATTAAATACCATCCGGGCAAGGCAAATGTTATCGCAGATGCACTAAGTCGAAAGGAACGAGTGAAGCCTCTTCATGTATGATCATTAAGACTCATCATTCATAATAACCTTACGTTTCGAATTCACAACGCTCAACAGGAAGCCCTGAAGAGCTGAAATTTTAAAGCAGAGATGCTTAGAGGTATGGAAAAACATTTTGAACCAAATGAGAACGAAGCTTTGTACTTTGCAAACAGAATTTGGGTTCCTCTTTTTGGTAATCTGCGAAACCTAATTCTAGATGAAGCCCATAAGTCCAAATATTCGATACATCCCGGAGCGGATAAAATGTATCACGATCTTAAAGAATTCTATTGGTGGCCTAATCTCAAAAGAGATATTGCAAGTTATGTTGGAAAATGTTTAAAATGTGCAAAAATTAAGGCCGAATACCAAAAACCTTTAGGATTGTTACAACAAACTGAAATTCCTACTTGGAAATGGGAACAAATTTCTATGGATTTCATAACAAAATTACCCAGGACTTCTTGCGGTCAATCCATGATTCGGGTAATTGTTGACCGACTAACCAAATCAGCTCACTTCTTACCGATACGTGAGAAAGATAAAACCGAGAAGTTAGCCGAACTTTATCTTAAAGAGATTGTGGCAAGACATGGAGTGCTTGTGTCTATAATCTCTGATCGAGATGGTCGTTTCATATCAAGAATTTGGCAATCTTTTCAAAAGGCTTTTGGATCTCGCTTAGATCTAAGTACGGCCTTTCATCCCCAAACAGATGGCCAAAGTGAACTCACCATTCAAACCTTAGAAGATATGCTTCGTGCTTGTGTAATTGACTTAGGCGTAAATTGGGATACTCATTTATCTTTAGTGGAGTTCTCATATAACAGCAGTTATCACACGAGTATTCAATCCGCTCTATTTGAAGCGTTATACAGACGTAAATGTTGATCTCCGCTATGTTGGGCGGAAATAGGTGACAAACAAATGATAGGTCCAAAATTAATCCAAGAAACTACGCGAAGGATGACATGACTTAAATTTTGGGACAAAATTTTCTTAAACAAGGGGAGAATGTGACAATTGGCAAAATTCTGGTAATTCTGTAAAACTTGAACAACTATTACAATTTCTATTTACTACACGACTTGACTTAAATTATAATTTTAAGTCTTAAAAGTCTCAGAATTCAACAAAATCATAGTTTGGTATGATAATGAATTCGTCATAATCATGAACATATAAAACCATATCCTAAACGAATGATAAAGACACGAACACGCAATAAATATCAGTGCTGGTTACAGTATAGTCTGCTATTTCTGAATTAAGACATAAGATATGTGTAACGTTTGTAAAAATCAGGTTTTTAAAACCCGCTCCGTTTTGTAATCGAATATCAAGTTATAAAAGTCACATTGAATATTTATGATTATTTTGATTTAGAATGATACATAAGTAATAAATAAACTAAACTATAAAAATTATATTTGATAAAATGTTAAAACAAAATAAATAAAAAAAATATGTAGCTGCCGGGACTCGAACCCGGGTCAGCCAAGAACAACTCCAACGACTTAACACACACTCACATCACCACTCCGCCACTTTGTGTTTTCTGTTATCTCTAGGAAACAAATGAAATTTATACACAAACTCGGTTAAACCGGTTGCGCCAACTGAGAAACGGAAATCGGCAAATCAATCGTCAAATCGTTTGGTTACTTGCGTATTCACGTTTATAACCGATTAACCGATGTCTTTAATCAATTCAGTGGTGATTGAACATAAATTTCCATTACTATCGGTTTTTATAACCGAAAAGAATCAAAGTCTCAATTACTTCAATTCCAGACACTCTCGCGACTCAGAAATATCATACCAGCATCCCATTTCATTTTCATCACATTTTCAGACCATCAGAACGCTTATATCAGCTCGCCGGAATTTTCTGCAAATCTCGCCGGAAAACCGTATTCATCCTCAAACGGTAAATCTCTCAATATTATTGTAGTACAACAATTCTTAAGCTATTTCTAACTTAAAGCACTCAATTGAAATCGAATTCAGACGATGTATTCAACTAATTTCAGTTCGCCGGAAAGATTCTGAAAGTCTTTATTTCCGTCTGTGTAACGGTAAGGACCTTCAAACACATCGTTAACGTTTGTTTATCACTTCAATTCCACAATTGACTAATCAAAAACGACTAATCGTCTGTTCAGTTGAGGTGCACAAAAACAGAGACCGACGCCTGCCGGAACTCTGTAACCAATCGTTCACCGGTATGTTTTTCCTCTAATTGTCATCCCTGCTATTTCTTATCAGTTTGTGTAATGCTTAGCAATCGAATTAACAAGTTTTAATGATGTAAACTGCTGTCGGTAAAAATCCAGTGAAGAAGATGAACTTTGACAATACTATAAGTATAATTAAAATTGGTAGTTTAAACGGGTTAGACACACAGTCCAGCGGTGGACTGTGTGCAAAATACACACGCAAGTCCCGAGTTCGATCCCTGCTACACGCACTCCTTATGTAATAAAATGCCTTTTTGTTAAAAAACTAAACCGGGTTAACTCAGTTAGTTGTTAAGTATAATAAAAACCGAGATAATAACCAGGTTAGACACACAGTCCAGCGGTGGACTGTGTGCAACATTAAGTCACACGTCGCGCGTTCGAAACCCGTCACTGGCACCGGTCCGTTGAATTAAAATGTTTTTGCAATTAAAAGAATTTCGGTTAAATTGAATATGTATATAAATATAATTAAAAACAAGATTATTTCGGGTTAGACACGTAGCTCAGTTGGTAGAGCTGCGTGCACGCGTACGGGAGATCTCGGGTTCGAGCCTCACCAAGCGCAAACCATGTCACTGACCGAACCGGTCAACAAGTCAACAGGTCAACGGTCAACGGTCAACGCAATATAAACAATTTTTTTATATTTTTATTTATTTAATTTAATTTAAAAATCAATTAAAAATACTTAAAAATAACATTTTTAAAGATAGAAAATAGCCTTAAACTCACAAAAATATATCTAAAAGTTTCATTAAAATCCACTCATTTAATATATATTTTTCCGTTATTATTTAGGTTAGTATTTCTCCTTGTTCCGCTCATCTAATTCGTGCGCATCTCACCATCTCCAATCCAACGCACCCAATGTGAGTGAATCTTTACAAATTCCCCGTTTAATCACGTTTTGGGGTGTATCATGTGTCTTTGTATATATATTATAATTAAACCATTGTGCATACATCATATCATGAACATGTGTATTCAGTTTGTTTCTGTTGTGTAGTTATTGTTAAATGCAATTTATTATTTTCAGTACATGCAATTTCATAGGCCGCCGCTCCCCATTACATTATGAACGTTGAGCATGTTCCCCATTTTATCATGAGGTTGAACCTGGCGTGCCCACATACGATCGGCTCCGTTTGATTGAGCCTTGATCGCACAGACATTTTCATTTTCAGTACATGCAATATGATCGGCTCCGTTTGATTGAGCCTTGATCGCACAGTTTCATTTATGTTATTTATCGTATGATGTTGGTATGTTCATGTATGCTGTCATATGTTATTGTATGTTATAGTTGTGACCGCTATTTGCCACTGCTTGATTATTTACATTTGCTCATCTATGATTATGCACAATTTTCCATTGATAAACTAACAAGTAATTCATTAATAAATGTTTATCTAATAAGGTTCACTCGCCAACTTATGTTGACCCAAAAACCCCCATTTTTACACATGATACAGGTGAACCAGCAGCAGCTAGGAACACATAGGATTGGACTAGAAGAATAAAACAATTTAGAGTTGGGATTGTTATGTTTGGATTATTTTCTTTGTATTGTATGGACATGTTTGGATATTTGGAATGTAACTTTGACTTTAATAAATATGAAACATATTAGTAAATGTCATGAGCTTTGGTGATAACCCAATTATGCCCCGACTCTTATTCCGCTGCGGGTCGGGGTGTGACAGATTGGTATCAGAGCCATGACTATAGGGATATAGGATAGGTTATTAGACCCTTAGAGCCTATACTATAGTCGATTAGAAACTTATAAGATTTTTGTGTGTTACATGCCAAATTTCATGATGTTTATATGTTTTATGTTAAATGTTACATTTAATATTGTGCAAGCATGTTCATAAGTATGTATTATCATATAATGCCTATCATGAATCGTATACTCATAACATATCACATCCATGAAAGCACACACCACATCATGATTGTTTTTTTTCAATGATTTTCGTGTTTTCAAATCTCATCAAAATGAGTTCTCATGACGGGCATGTAGTAACTGGAAGGGTACCAGTACCGGTAGTCGGAACGTCCTGTCTAGGCTGGCATTCGTATAAATCCAAAATAAAGGACCAGTTTGCCTACCTGGGGACTAACGATGAGAGTACGAAGTACCTATTAGGCCAAAGCATGCTATACCAAACGTCGTGTGAGCTAACCCCACTTTGAGTTGTCATTGTGTCTACACCTGGACACGTTCCGACCAAACATCTCATGAACATATTTTGTGGTTTGCATTCGGGGGATGCGAGTGTTAAATTGCCAATACTAATGTGAATCCTACCAAGCCAATAGCCATGGGGGCCCACATGACTATGTAGGTGAAGGTATGGGGGACATTTGAGGCCCAACATGAGCGAACCCAAGACATTCTATGGATGTAGTTGCATTATTGATATTTATGTTATTTTCATTTTCTTAAAGACACATGACACCTAAAACGACACCATAAACTCACAATATTCTCATTGTATGATCCTGTAGATGTCGTCTAGACAGCAACGAAGGGGTAAAAGATCTGGAAGGTCTCAGGAACGTTTGGCCACTCAGATCGCGAAACAAATGGCCACGATACTGCCTGACATTGTGGTCCAAGTACAACAAGCCCTCGCTACAAATCCTACTAACCCTCCCCAACAACAGGACCAGAACATAGACAAACCTCCTACCAGCAAGTGTTCATACAAACATTTCAAGTCTTGTGATCCTCCTAAATTTGAAGGGACTGAGGGTGTCACTGCTCTCCTACATTGGTTCGAGGAGATGGAAAACACCTTTCTAAACTGCGATTGTCCTGAGGATCGCAAGGCTCGATACGCTACCAGGAGACTATTTGGGGTAGCTCTCACTTGGTGGAATACTGAGAAAGGGAAGAGGGGAACTGAAGATGCAATGGCCTTAACTTGGGAGGAGTTAAGGGAAATCATGACTAGGCGTTTCTGTCCTAGGAGTGAAATTAAAAAGTTGGAGGACGAATTTCATTCTCTAAAGCAAAAGGAGGGTGATCACACTACCTATAACAACAGGTTCTTGGAGTTGAACCAAATGGTTCCAAATTTGTTCACCCCAACCTATCGTCTGATCGAGCATTATATTCGAGGACTTCCCTCGAAAATCCAAGATTCAGTTCTCAGCGTTTCACCAGTAACACTTGAAGCTGCTATGGAGTTAGCAACTGAACTGATCGAAAACCGAATTCGCAACGAGAAGTTCAAAGAAGAGAAGAAGAAAGCCCCTGTTGAGGGACAAACTTCAAACCACCGCATTCCTTCCTCTAAGTTTGCTAACAAGAGGAAGCGCAACACCAGAAATTTTGCAGTTACTCAAACCAACTCCCCTATTCCTGCTGCACCCATTACTCAAGTCACTCCTTCACCCGCACCATACAGAAGACCCTACACTGGCCCGTTACCAAAATGTAACCGCTGCCAATATCACCATTCCCCTGATCATCCCTGCCAATATTGCACCGGCTGCGGTCGCGCAGGTCATACTGTTCAAACCTGCCGCATGCCTCAACGAACGAACCGCCACCAACCTTTAACCCAAACCCACCAACAATTGATGGGTCAAGCCCAACAACCCCTACTATTACCACCCACCCAACATTTAGCCCAAACATATTACCAGCCCAATTATCCTATGGGTCAACCAATGCGGGCTTGCTACAATTGCGGTGACCCGAGCCATTTCAGAAACACTTTTCCAAGGTTGGTTAATATTATTCATGCTCAGGCCCAAGCCAACCCGGTGAATCAAGCAAACTAAGCTCCTCCACCTGCAAGAGGGAGAGCTTTCAATATCAACGCTAACCAGGCTAGAGCTGACGGCAATGTGGTTAACGGTACGTTCCTTATAAATGGTAGATATGCATCTATGTTATTCGATACTGGTGCGGATAGAAGTTTTGTGTCTTTAGAATTTGAACCTATCTTAAACAAAAATCGGGATAAGCTCACGGGATCCATAACGGTAGAAGTTGCGGACGGGAAACCAGTTTTGTTAAACTCTATTATACGCAACTGTACACTCACCTTAAACGACCACGATTTCTCAGTCGACCTTATTCCTATGAAGCTGGGAAGTTTTGATATCATAATCGGTATGGATTGGCTCAGTCAACATCAGGCAGAAGTTGTATGTCGTGAAAAATTTATTCGTATTCCTCTTTCAAACGGTCAGACTCTTCGAATCATTAGAGAAACCTCATCGAAAGGGCTCAGCTTAATGTCTTGTCTTCAAGCTCAAAAATATCTTCGCAAGAATTATGTCGCGTTTATAGCTCATATCATCAAAAAGGGAACCATGGAGAAGAAACTTGAAGACATTCCTGTAGTAAAAGACTTCCCACAAGTTTTTCCTGACGACATTTCAGGACTTCCTCTAGTTAGAGACGTCGAATTCCGTATTGATCTTATACCTGGTGCTACACCAGTTGCAAAGTCTCCTTATAGGTTGGCCCCCTCTGAAATGCAAGAGCTAGCCAGTCAATTACAAGAGTTGACTGACAAGGGATTCATACGTCCTAGCTCGTCGCCTTGGGGTGCACCTGTTCTTTTTGTAAAGAAGAAAGATGGATCGTTTCGTATGTGCATCGACTACAGAGAGCTCAACAAGTTAACAATCAAGAATCGCTATCCTTTACCTCGCATTGATGATCTTCTTGACCAACTTCAAGGTGCCAGCTGCTTTTCAAAAATCGACCTTCGATCTGGCTATCATCAACTTAGAGTGCATGAAGAAGACGTCCCTAAGACTGCTTTTCGAACTCGTTATGGCCACTATGAATTCATGGTTATGCCATTTGGTTTAACCAACGCACCAGCTGTCTTCATGGACCTAATGAACAGAGTCTGCAAACCTTATCTTGATCGATTTGTTATAGTCTTCATCGACGATATTCTTATTTATTCAAAATCTAAATCTGATCATGAGCGGCATCTTCGACTCATCCTTGAACTTCTAGAAAAGGAAAAGCTTTATGCCAAAATCTCCAAATGTGAATTCTGGTTAAAAGAGGTGCAATTCCTCGGGCATGTAGTCAATGACAAGGGAATACATGTCGACCCTTCAAAAATCAAAGCGGTACAAGAATGGCAAGCTCCACGTACACCAACTGAAGTAAGATCTTTCCTTGGTCTAGCTGGCTATTATCGTCGGTTCATTTCAAACTTCTCTCGCATTGCTGTACCACTCACGGCTTTAACTCATAAGGGAAAACCTTTCATATGGGGACCCAAGCAAGAAGAAGCCTTTCAAACTCTTAAACAAAAACTTTGTGATGCACCAATCCTCACTCTTCCTGAAGGTTGTGATGATTTTGTAGTCTATTGCGACGCGACAGGGCAAGGATTAGGCTGCGTTCTAATGCAAAGGGGAAAAGTCATAGCTTATGCTTCGAGACAACTCAAGGCACATGAAAAGAACTACACCACTCATGACCTAGAACTTAGAGCCGTTGTGTTCGCTCTTAAGATATGGAGACATTATCTCTATGGTACTAAGTGTGAAATATACACTGACCACAAGAGTCTTCAACATATCTTCAATCAAAAAGAGTTAAACATGAGGCAACGAAGATGGGTCGAACTTCTAAATGATTACGACTGTGAAATTAGATATCACCCTGGTAAAGCAAATGTGGTGGCTGATGCACTTAGTCGAAAGGGTTATGCGAATTCCATTCATCTTCTATGTTCGCAAATTATAACCGACATTAAAGATCAAATTCGAAAAGCCCAACACCTTTCAATAACAGAAGAAGATGTACGAAAGGAGATGTCCTGTGGAGCTGAGCTAAAAATTGAAACTAAATCTGACGGTATTCTGTATTACCTAGATTGTATCTGGATTCCTAACCACAACAACCTTCGTGAAATTCTTATGAATGAAGCTCACAAAACGCGATATTCTATACACCCAGGAGCCGATAAGATGTATCAAGACCTACGATACACCTATTGGTGGCCTGGAATGAAGAAGGATATTGCCGTTTTTGTTTCCAAGTGCCTTACATGTTCCAAGGTGAAGGCTGAACACCAAAGACCCTCAGGACTTCTCGTCCAACTGGAAATACCTGTATGGAAGTGGGAAAATATAACCATGGATTTCATTACCGGGTTACCTCGCACTTCTGGTGGGTATGACACTATATGGGTGATTATAGACCGACTTACAAAACCAGCTCACTTTATTCCTATCCGCGAAGACTTCAAGAACGAAAAGCTTGCTCGTATTTATATCAACGAAATCGTAAGCCGACATGGGGTACCGTTAAGCATTATTTCTGATCGTGATGGTCGTTTCACTTCACGAACATGGCAAGCAGTACAATCCGCTATGGGCACGCGATTAGATCTCAGTACCGCCTACCATCCTCAAACTGATGGACAGTCTGAGCGCACCATACAAACTCTTGAAGATATGCTTCGAGCATGTGTCATAGACTTCAAGGGAAATTGGGACGCCCACCTACCATTAGTTGAATTTTCGTACAACAACAGCTATCATTCGAGCATCGGCATGGCACCTTTTGAAGCCTTATATGGTCGTAAGTGCCGATCTCCTGTATGTTGGCACGAAATTGGGGAAGCTCAAATTACTGGTCCAGAATTGATCCAAGAAACCACAGACAAGATCCATCAAATTCAAAACAATCTTCTAGCGGCTCAAAGTCGTCAAAAGAGTTATGCAGATAAACGACGGAAGCCCTTAGAGTTTAACATTGGTGATCATGTACTTTTAAAAGTATCACCGTGGAAGGGAGTAGTTCGTTTTGGTCAAAAGGGCAAGCTAGCACCACGTTACGTAAGACCTTTCAAGATACTCGAAAGAGTAGGTCCTGTAGCATACAAGCTTGATCTACCAGAAGAACTCAACAGGATTCATCCCACATTCCACGTGTCGAACTTGAAGAAGTGCCTCGCTGATGAGAACCTCCACATTCCGCTGGAAGATATTCAGATTGATGAATCTATGCATTTTATTGAAAGACCTATAGAGATCATGGACTTCGGAGAGAAACGTCTACGACGAAGTCGCATTCCAATTGTTAGGGTACGCTGGGAGTCGAAACGGGGACCTGAGTTTACTTGGGAACGTGAAGACTCAATGCGCGAAAAATACCTGCATCTTTTTCCTACTACTTCACCCTTAAATTTCGGGACGAAATTCCTAAAAGTAGGGGATACTGTAACATTTGTAAAAATCGGGTTTTTAAAACCCGCTCCGTTTTGTAATCGAATATCAAGTTATAAAAGTCACATTGAATATTTATGATTATTTTGATTTAAAATGATACATAAGTAATAAATAAACTAAACTATAAAAAATATATTTGATAAAATGTTAAAACAAAATAAATAAAAAAAATATGTAGCTGCCGGGACTCGAACCCGGGTCAGCCAAGAACAACTCCAACGACTTAACACACACTCACATCACCACTCCGCCACTTTGTGTTTTCTGTTATCTCTAGGAAACAAATGAAATTTATACACAAACTCGGTTAAATTGGTTGCGCCAACTTAGAAACGGAAATCGGCAAATCAATCGTTAAATCGTTTGGTTACTCGCGTACCGATGTCTTTAATCAATTTAGTGGTGATTGAACGTAAATTTCCATTACTATCGGTTTTTATAACCAAAAAGAATCAAAGTCTCAATTACTTCAATTCCAGACACTCTCGCGACTCAGAAATATCATACCAGCATCCCATTTCATTTTCATCACATTTTCAGACCATCAGAACGCTTAAATCAGCTCACCGGAATTTTCTGCAAATCTCGCCGGAAAACTGTATTCATCCTCAAACGGTAAATCTCTCAATATTATTGCTGTACAACAATTCTTAAGCTATTTCTAACTTAAACCACTCAATTGAAATCGAATTCAGACGCTGTATTCAACTAATTTCAGTTCGCCGGAAAGATTCTGAAAGTCTTTATTTCCGTCTGTGTAACGGTAAGGACCTTCAAACACATCGTTAACGTTCGTTTATCACTTCAATTCCACAATTGACTAATCAAAAACGACTAATCGTCTGTTCAGTTGAGGTGCACAAAAACAGAGACCGACGCCTGCCGGAACTCTGTAACCAATCGTTCACCGGTATGTTTTTCCTCTAATTGTCATCCCTGCTATTTCTTATCAGTTTGTGTAATGCTTAGCAATCGAATTAACAAGTTTTAATGATGTAAACTGTTGTCGGTAAAAATCCAGTGAAGAAGATGAACTTTGACAATACTATAAGTATAATTAAAATTGGTAGTTTAAACGGGTTAGACACACAGTCCAGCGGTGGACTGTGTGCAAAATACACATGCAAGTCCCGAGTTCGATCCCTGCTACACGCACTCCTTATGTAATAAAATGCCTTTTTGTTAAAGAATTAAACCGGGTTAACTCAGTTAGTTGTTAAGTATAATAAAAACCGAGATAATAACCAGGTTAGACACACAGTCCAGCGGTGGACTGTGTGCAACATTAAGTCACACGTCGCGCGTTCGAAACCCATCACTGGCACCGGTCCGTTGAATTAAAATGTTTTTGCAATTAAAAGAATTTCGGTTAAATTGAATATGTATATAAATATAATTAAAAACAAGATTATTTCGGGTTAGACACGTAGCTCAGTTGGTAGAGCTGCGTGCACGCGTACGGGAGGTCTCGGGTTCGAGCCTCACCCAGCGCAAACCATGTCACTGACCGAACCGGTCAACAAGTCAACAGGTCAACGGTCAACGCAAAATAAACAATTTTTTTATATTTTTATTTATTTAATTTAATTTAAAAATCAATTAAAAATACTTAAAAATAACATTTTAAAGATAGAAAATAGCCTTAAACTCACAAAAATATATCTAAAAATTTCATTAAAATCCTTAATAAAATCCACTCGTTTAATATATATTTTTCCGTTATTATTTAGGTTAGTATTTCTCCTTGTTCCGCTCATCTAATTCGTGCGCATCTCACCATCTCCAATCCAACGCACCCAGTGTGAGTGAATCTTTACAAATTCCCCGTTTAATCACGTTTTGGGGTGTATCAGGTGTCTTTGTATATATATTATAATTAAACCATTGTGCATACATCATATCATGAACATGTGTATTCAGTTTGTTTCTGTTGTGTAGTTATTGTTAAATGCAATTTATTATTTTCAGTACATGCAATTTCATAGGCCGCCGCTCCCCATTACATTATGAACGTTGAGCATGTTCCCCATTTTATCATGAGGTTGAACCTGGCGTGCCCACATACGATCGGCTCCGTTTGATTGAGCCTTGATCGCACAGACATTTTCATTTTCAGTACATGCAATACGATCGGCTCCGTTTGATTGAGCCTTGATCGCACAGTTTCATTTATGTTATTTATCGTATGATGTTGGTATGTTCATGTATGCTGTCATATGTTATTGTATGTTATAGTTGTGACCGCTATTTGCCACTGCTTGATTATTTACATTTGCTCATCTATGATTATGCACAATTTTCCATTGATAAACTAACAAGTAATTCATTAATAAATGTTTATCTAATAAGGTTCACTCGCCAACTTATGTTGACCCAAAAACCCCCATTTTTACACATGATACAGGTGAACCAGCAGCAGCTAGGAACACATAGGATTGGACTAGAAGAATAAAACAATTTAGAGTTGGGATTGTTATGTTTGGATTATTTTCTTTGTATTGTATGGACATGTTTGGATATTTGGAATGTAACTTTGACTTTAATAAATATGAAACATATTAGTAAATGTCATGAGCTTTGGTGATAACCCAATTATGCCCCGACTCTTATTCCGCTGCGGGTCGGGGTGTGACAATATGTCTACACTGTTATACCATAAAACTTTATTTAAAACATCAAATTGTCCAAGTCTGCAGCAAAATACAGCATTCCGCAGCACAAAACAACAAATGTTCAAAAACTCAAAAATAAATATTTTTAGCTAAAGAATAATAATGGGTGTTAGAAATAGTATAAAACCCATATATAAATCCTATTATTTAAAGCTATACAACTTGTTTAGTAAATCCTGACAACAAAATCGGTACAGGAACTGAACTCAAAATGACAAATTTATTAGTTTGAAGAGCTAGATTAATTAACGGGACAATAAATATTGTACTAGTATTAATGTGTAAATAAAATTTATAAGTTACACAATATATCAATATTTTACCCGGTACAAGACCCAAACTAACTTTATCAACCGAACAACGAAACAATAAGACTAGTGAGTTATTTTGGCATATTATAACATCACTTTAAAGTATTGGGGCATTAGTTTTTATAAAAACTTATATATAAAATTATTAAAGTTTATATAAGTTTATAAAAGTTACGTATTATTTATAAAAATAAAATAAAACCAACCCCCCCCACACCCCTCACTGCTATATGGGGTAATTCCCCATGCCACTAATCTTTGTTTAATGTGTTAGTGTGTATTGAGGTGTAAGAACTTGATGAAATCACAAAACAACACTTACCTTCATTTCCTTTCATTTTCACAACACTAAAACTCAAGAACACTCCTTCCTTTCCCCCTTGAAATTGGCCAAGCATCATCATCATAATCTTCAATTTTTAAAAACCAAACACTAGAATTTCAAGCTTGCATGAAGACCTAAAGATGATCTAAAGAGTTTACAAAGATTAGGAGCTCACTTTTGAAGCTTGGAACTCTTGTTCAACCGATTATCTTCATCTTTTAGATCATCCCTAGCCTTGTGCTAGTAGTAAGATCTTTGAACCTCATCTCATACTTTATATTTTATAAAGATACACAAGATCATCTTAAAACATATTCAAAAACCCACTTGCAAAACACTAATAAATCTATGATCATTAATATAATTATGTGGTTTCTTGATTATTATGGATGATCTTGAAATTGGCATAAACTAGTAAACTTGAATCTTGCAAATTTATGAATAAAAAGATGATCTAAGCACATGCATGTTTAGATTAGCAATATTCATTAACAAAAATAGTCATGTACATTTCATATTTTAAAGATGAACATACAAGTGTTAAATCATTAAATAAAAGTTATGATTTAGAAATTTTGTTTAAAAATGATAATTAAGTTTCCATTTTAAGAAAGTTTAAAACTATAATAAGTTCATGACATTTTCTTAATACTTTTGTATAATATATGTGATTGATGATGATTTGAGTTAGAAAACTTATTTAAACATGGGATAACTTATATTTTAAAGGAAACTATGGCAAAATTTTATAAAAGTTAATCTTGATTAAGATATGATTAAACTAAAAATTTTGTGATTAAAAGTGATTAGGAACTTTAATCATTTTTAAATAAAGGGTTAGATGAAAAAGTTAAGAATATAATTACTTATGTTTACTTAAACTAAAACGGAGAAATATATATATATTTTTGATAAAAATATATATTTTGAAATCACCTAATATGTGTACATGTATTTTTGTATAAAAACTATATATTTTGATCATGTTAAATCAAATACATAAATATATAAGTGTGCAACTTTTGATAAAATAATATATATTGGACAATTCGGACAACTTGGACAAAATAGAGTATATGGTATAAACGAAACAAACGACAAAGACGAAACGAATAAAATAGTCGACGCGAACATAACGGTCAAAACGAACAAATCAACCGTTACACTTTATAGTTACTAGTATTTATAAAAAATTAACTTATAACTAATAGTTTTTACTAATAAATTTTTATAAGTTATAACAATTACTAGTAAATATTTAAAAAACTTGGATAAGCCCAACTAAACAATTATTAGACTTAGCCAATTTTTATAAAAATCATATTGGGCTAAACTTATTTTTATAAAATATATGGACTAGCCCATTTATATAAATTTGTTGGGCTAAGGCCCACTTTTATAAAATTAACTTTGGGCTAAGTCTATTTTTATAAAATTTATAAGTGCTAGGCCCACTTGTATAAAAATCAAACTTTGGGCTAAGCCTACTTTTATAAAAATTACATGGGCTAAGCCCACTTATATAAAAGTTAACTTTGGGCCACTTTTATAAAGAAATAAATTGGGCTAATCCATTTCTATAAAAACTAACTTTGAGTTAAAGCCCACAATTATAAAACTAAACTTGGGCTAATCCAATTTTTATAAACTATTTTGAGCAAGGGGGCTAGACCCACTTTTAAAAACCAATTGTACTTAAACCACTTTAAACAAAACTAGGTTAGTCTAGGCCCACATTCATGAAATGAATTGGGCTAGGCCCACACATAGTAAGAAAATTGGGCTAGGCCCATATGTGAAGAATTATTAGATTGAATTATTTACATTAAATTATGGACTAGGTCCATTTACATGTAATCAATCTAGAATATATATATATATATATATATATATATAAAATATATATATAAAGAAAGATCTATATATGTTTATCAACAAAGAAAAACCAACAATTACAAGTATGAAATTCAAGATAAAATACTTGTACGAAAAACGAATGAAAGCCTAAGTGTCTAATAGATTAGAACACTTGTCGGTCGAGAAACGAACAAAGTATCAAGAATCGAATAGAAATTTGCACGGAATGCAAATCAGTGAGTTCATGTTTTCCCTATTATTTTAACGTTTTTATGGTTTTAAACGTGCGGGGACGTATACATGTTACTTTTGATATAGCTGGAGAATGAAAATATTTATATCACATGAGAATAAGGCTCAAGCATTTGGGGCCATTAATGAATAACAAGTACCAAGGAACAAGGGAATAGATTACTGGGTTTGGGCGAGCCCCACTCTATTACGGCAATAATAACAAATCGTATTAGAGTGCTTTTATGTCTAAAACAAGTGTCTCAGACACAACTAAATCGTCAAGGGTTGGTTGCCACCTTATTCGGCATACATATTAGTGTCCTTTCAACACACTAATGATCTTACAAGTTTCTTTATGCTATATTAAACGAATTTATTATTTCAAATGTTTATTTGAAGATTCATTTGATACAAAATTTATAACATGACTTCACCAACTTTTGTTGACGATGTTTTCAAAATTAACCTGTATTTCAGGAAACTAGTGGATGGCCTTCGGGGAAAATCTTGTTCGTTTGTTGTGAAGTCAAGATGTTGTGTTTCATCCAGTCTTTCATTGTTATGTTTTATAAACTTATGTTTGAATTTTAAGTGATGTTAAACTTGTGGTATGTTTTAAAAACAAAAGTTGATATGTGAATATGGTTAAATAAAAAGTATGGATGAATATTTTGTAATGTATTATGATTTTTGTTTACTTGGTTGAATGCAATGATTGTCGCTCTGGCCACATCTCGCGACACGCTTTTACATCGAAAATCGGGGTGTGACAAGATGAACAAACAATCACTCCTCACAAGCAGATACACTATCAACAAGATCTAACAAATTGACACACGATCTCAACAAGAGATCATCAACAAAGGCCTCAAACGTGTAACCCTAGGAGAGAGAAAGTTCTCCTGGCAGAAGACTCTAGAGAGAGAGAAAATATATGCTAAGGGTCTCTGTTAAGAACTGATGAAGTCAGTTATATAGTCCAACATATTAGGGCAACAATAAGCCCATGTGCACAAGTCTTCAATCTTCAAGCCCAACTCTTTTAGTCCAGCATCAACAAGCAAGCCCATATACGTCAAGTCTCTTAGTAAGCCCACATGTCCAGTCTCTTAGTTATTAATCCAGCAAGCCATATCACACGTTCCAAGTTATGTTGACAGTGTCACACAAACATATAGCAACATTTTAGAAAGACAATTAAGTAATAAAAGTGAAGCTAAGATTATGCCTACATTTTTAAAACCCCTTCGCTTTTATTACTAAATACGTCTAACATGTTTAACCATTTACAAATAAGACGGTGTTGATCAATTAAGAACCGTTTCGTAAATATATCGGCAATTTGTTTGTCAGTTTTAACACCAATAGTTTTAACAACCCCGGATTGATTTTTTTCATGAAGGAAAAACAAATCTATTTCAAAATGCTTTGTCCTCTCATGAAAGACAAGATTTGCTGCAATCGACAAAGCAGCAAAATTATCACAATACAAAGAAACGGGTAATTTAACCTCTACATGCAACTCTCTACGCAAATTTACAAGCCACATTAACTCACATGTAGTAGTACACATAGCTCGGTACACAGCTTCTGCTGTAGACCGAGAAATAGTTGACTGCTTTTTTACTTTTCCAAGCAATTAAAGATGTACCAAGATATACACTACCCAGTAACAGATTTCCTAGACACAAGACACTTACCCCAATCTGAATCTACATATGCAAACAAGTTAAGGTGTGAATGTTTACCAAAAAACAAACCTTTACCAGGAGCACCTTTGAGATATCTCAATACTCACATTTCTAACAACATATGAGCCTTTGTTGGCTTATGCATGTATTGACTTAAAAAAAATTATCACATTCTTTATCACATAAAGCAGTAACCACATGATACTGTTCAATAGGATTATTAACCGATTTACAACCTAACATACCATACTCTGCAAGAAGCTCTAAACAATACTTTCTCTGTGACAGACACAAGCCATCACTACATTTAGAACCTCAATACCCAAAAAATATTTTAAGGTACCTAGGTCTTTGATTTTAAACTTAGATTGTACATACTGTTTCACATTTTCTATTTCACTTTCATTGTTACCTGTTATAAGAATGTCATCTACATAAACAAGTAACACTATGAACACAAAATCAATAGATTTCAAAAACATTGAGTGATCACATTTGCTTTGAACAAATCCTAACTCAATAAAAACAGTAACAAGTTTAGCATTCCACAAACTTGGAGCTTGTTTAAGCCCATACAAGGATTTATTAAGTTTACAAACTCTAGTGTCATTTTTATCAAAATAACCCTAAGGCAGTCTCATATAAACATCTTCAACTTAATCTCCATACAAGAAACCATTGTTAATATCAAGTTGATAAATTTTCCAAATAATATAAACTACCGGAGTTAAGACACATCTAACTGTTATCATTTTTACAACCGGAGAAAACGTTTCATCAAAATCTATACCCTCTATTTGACTACAACTGACGTGAGCGGAGCGCGTATGATTTTTAGATATAATTTAAGTACTTTTTCACCCGTTTATTCAAGCTTTAAATTTATAAAAACATAATATGTAACTATCACTCTCTACAACACGCTAGGGCAAGTGCACCCATCGTTGGCGTAGTATAGTGAATTAGTGATGGCAAGATACTGAGGTCGTCCAAGGACACAATAGCTTTTAATACCGGAATATCTTCAACGTCTAATCTAATAAACAATTTGTAAACGGAATTTTTAATAAGAAAACGTAAAGAAATAAGCTAAGTAAAAGAAAGAAATAAATAGATAATATAGAATCACTTGATTCCGACTCATTATTTACGTATCGTTTGATGATTTCCTCACTTTGGGTTTTTTAAGAGATTATCTTAGTTAAAGTGGCATGTCCCTTTTTTGGAGGCAACGCTACCCTCAGCCATATTGGTCTGAGTCAACAAGGATACAGTCCCGCAAGGCCGGAATATTGAAAGATAAATATAAGTTACTAATGCAAAAAGTGGCATATCCCTCTTTTGGAGGCAACGTTACCCTCGATCATATTGGTATGAGTTAGTAGGGATATAGTCCCGCAAGGCTGGGTTAAAGTTTTAATAGTAGTTTATTCATAAGGGATTCAAGCTGTTTTTACTTCCCCTGATTTGATGCTATCTGCCTCAAGGGAAGTTCTAATAAGCTTGAATCAAATCCTCGCATGTGTATACACTGAACGAGGCAAGAACTTTACTCATACCACCCTTCTAACCCTCTTCCAGGCAGTTAACGTGCTTTATATAGACCATAAAGACATAAATGAGTGAATCAACGAAACATGAAAGATGATAGAATAAAGTTCACTTTCAATATAAAAAACTAGTTATTAAAGTCATTAATACCTACCAAATTAAAAAGGTAACCAAAGCTTGAAAATCAAAAGTAATACATAAATAACTTGTCTTCACTAAGTGATGTAAGAGATTAGCCAAGCATGACCTTTGTTTTGACAAAAACTCTTATGATCAATCTTGAATCCCGAGACTACTACACACTCTAAGATGAATGATAGATGAATGTGGTGGATGATGGTGGTATTGTGGTGGCAGAGTGGTGGCAGGTGTGAGAGAAGTGGTTTGCCAAGGGATGCATTGGAATGAAACAAAGCACCCCTTTATAGCTGGAAATAGACTGTACACACGGCCCCGTGACTGGTGGGCATGATCTCGAGCCTCCTTTTTCTCTTTCTTCATTTAATGATCTGTATTAGTCTGGATGCTCACATGACCCCGTGTGTCAACGGCACGGTCCCGTGACCATTGTACTTGCTGTACTATCCAAGATTTGTAAATCTGGGAGTTGACCACGGCCCCGTGTCTATGGGACACGGCCCCGTTTCTCTTGTCTTCTTCTATTTGTCTTTTTTCTTTCTGGAATCTTGAGTGTGGCACTGCCCCGTGCCTGTCCTCTAACTTGTTGTTTTTGGTCGTGGGGTGAAGCTCGGAGGGTTGGTATGAAGTATCAACTTCTCTTCTTTTGTATTTATGTTGTTTTTTGCTGTTAATTTGTTCCTTTTGTGCATTTAAGATCTTTTAATACTGAAAATCAAAAGTATACAAAGAAATGCAACTTTTCCAACATTAGTACTAAAAGGGTTAATTTTATATTTTATTTGATATAATTTATGTGTTGCTTTTGGCGCATATCAAATACCCCCACACTTGAATCTTTGTTTGTTCTTAAGCAAAACTCTTTAATTTTATTTACACACCCAAATAGAATAGGTAGAAGAGAAGTTTTCGGATCTTGTTTGTAGAGTGTTGGGAATCCAAGTTATTTTTATTTTTGTTTCTATTTCATTTACAATCGTATTCGATATGACTTATTAAGAATTTTTTTTAAGAAAAATAAATATTTTTTTGGGCATAACTTTCCTTTTAAAATTTCATTCAGCTATATACAAATTCACACACCTGATAAGTTATCACTCAACACTCGGCCGACGATGTATAAGTGAAACGCTCGATACCGGTATGGAACTTACTCTTACCATATGCTGGACAAGTAATCAAACCTCCTCCTTTTTAACATAATCTTTGTAAATATCAAAAGGACTTTTGAGGATAGGTTTTTGGTTAAGGGTAGGTTAGTTTTAAAAACTGGGTAAAATATGTAAAATGACGGTTTTCTTTTGCAAAAATTATTTATTTGTGACTTAGATATGAACTAAAGGCATATAAGCAATAAGTTTGCTTATTTTATTTCAAGCAACTAGAGATTTTTTTCTTTTTATTTTTTGTCAAGAGGACTTTTGAGGATAGGTTTTTGGTTAAGGGTAGGTTAGTTTTAAAAACTGGCTAAAATACGTAAAATGTCGGTTTTCTTTTAAAAAATTATTTGTTTGTGACTTAGGTATGAACTAAATGCATATAAGCAATAAGTTTGCTTATTTTATTTCAAGCAACTTGAGATTTTTTTCTTTTTATTTTTTGCTAGAATAAATATTTACAAGATAACTAAGTCATATTTTTTGTGTATTTCAAAAGAACCGATTTTTACAAAAATAAATGGGTGTAAAAAAATAAAAAAGGTTTTGGGTGATGGGTGGTTTAAGCAAAATTGTATTTTGCGGGTTTTGAAACGGAAGGTTTAGGCTCAAAAGGGTTAACTAAGGGAAAATTTTGTTTTTGGTGGGGAGATAAAAAGAAAATAAGGTTGAAATATATACAATCAAATTTAAAAAAAAAAATTCATGCCTTTTTATAAATTTTTCTTATATGATTCTTTTTATCACGGCACTATCGGTTGTAAACTTGTATAAAAAAATTTTTAGAACTTGGTTTTCTAAATTAAACAAAAAACAAACTAAAAAAAATTATTTTGAAAAAGATTTGGACTATTTTAGCGGTTCCATGTATAGTTTTGTATAAGGCTTGTTTTAGGACAAACAAATTCAGGTTCTCCACACACTTAAATTATACATTGTCCTCAATGTATACAAAATTGGTTAATTTGATTGAATGTGTAAATGTGGGTTAAAACAACAAAAAATTTTAGAAACTGGCTACTGGAAACGAGGGCATGTTAGGTAGGCACGACCCTGTGTAAAAAATGAAAGTATTGAAAATTTATAGAAGATGGGCACGGGGTCGTGCCTAAGAGGCACGACACCGTGTGATAGGTCCAGAAAACAAAATTTTTCCTGTAGTGTGGAGGCACGAGGGCGTGCTTACCTCACACGGCCCGTGTTGAACTTACTATAATGAAGATTTTGAGGCTGAGGACTTCTGTTTCTGTTAGTGAGTCACTGCTTCAAGATCCTTTGGCTAGTTCCAATCCCCTCGGTAGTGCGTTTTATTCTCTACAAAGACAAAACTTAAACAAAAGCATTAAATAAAACTAAATCTTAAACATGATTGTCCTTTAAAAAAGGAAGCCATACTTTTGAAAGTTGAATAAGTATATATAGGTAAACTATTTTTATTAATTCATAGTACATGGAATGCCTCCATGGTGTGCCACGTTTATAAGGGTCCTTGGCTAGACCCACTGTATCGGGTAGTTCTAGCTGAATATTTCATATCGAGATTAAAGCTTCGTATGTTGGCCCTAAGTTTAGAGGGAAGATTATGGTGTTTTTGTTTGATTAAAGCTTGATGGGTTTTCATGAATGGTTGTCCCAACACGAGTGGAGCATCATCTAGGATGATAAAGTCGGTCGGTACAATGGTTTGGTGTGTTTGAATGAGAATTTCCTCAACCACTCCTGTAGTGTGTTTAGTTTTTTGATAGCCAAGAGGATAAGAATCTTGATCGGAAGGAAATCATCAATACTTAATCTTTCAAACACATAGCTTGGCATTATATTAATATAAAGATATTTGTCTATTGAAATGTTACTAATATAGATGTTTTGAATAAAACATGTTACCGGTTTTATGTTTAATTAAATTTGTTCATCTTGTATTAGTAAAGTTTGATCTTTAGTTAAATTAACACTTTCCATTTCTTTGATGTTAGGATTAGTGTTTAACTCTTTCAAAAACTTAGCATGAGATGGTACCAAACTATGATTTTCAAAAGAAGGTTGTAGAATATGTATTTCTTGGAGGTTTTGTTGTGGACTTACCTTCCTTGTGACTTGGTTCGGTTTTTTCATCTTCATGCATAGGTTTTTCTTTGAGTGGTTCTCTTCTTTCGGCTTTTGAGGTTTTACCTCTTCGTCGATTACCTCCTTTGTACAAATGGTCTCTTCTCTTGCACGAGATTGCTTGATCAATAGTTCTATGTTCTTAAGACTTTGTATGAGGCTTTCAGCTTCGTGGGATGGTGGTGGGTGGTGTCTCATATGTTTCAAACAATGGAGTGTCCCAATCAAAGCTTGATTTTGGGAGCTCAAACATTTGTTCCTCATATGTTGTGTATAGGTTGATGGTTGAAAGAGTTAACAATTTTGTACCAAATGGTATCCACCGCATATGGTACAATATGGTTTCTTGTAATCATCATAATAGTAGTTGTCATAATCTTCCATGTAATAATCCATGGTTTCGATAATACCCAGAAGATTACGGCTCTCGGGAAAAAATAAATTTTTTTGAGACACGGCCCCGTTTTCAGGACTGTGATTATCTGATACTGGGTGTTTTTTTTAAACGGCCCCATGTGAGAGTTCTGTGAACAAGTTTTTGTTGATTTTTAGCTACTGTAAGTAAGGCTTGACCCTGTGTTGATCAGGCACGACCCCTTGTTGAACCTGCATAAAGTAGAGAAAATACAAAAAAAAGAAGAAAAGACCTAAAAATAAAAATAAAGAAGATTAAAAATGATTTAACCATCGATTTTAAACTTTCTTAAAATTCTTGTGTCCCAGGAAATGGCGCAAAAAACTTGACGTGAGCGGAGTGTATATGATTTTAGATAATTTAAGTACTTTTTCACTCATTTATTTAAGCTTTAAATTTATAAAAACATGATATGTAACTATCACTCTCTACAACACGCTAGGGCAAGTTCACCGATCGTTGGCGTAGTATAGTGATGGCAAGATACCGAGGTCGTCCAAGGACACAATAGGTTTTAATACTGGAATATTGTCGACGTCTAATCTAATCATAAATTTGAAAATGGAGTTTTTAATAAGTATTCATAAAGAAATAAGCTAAGTAAAAGAATAAATAGACAAGATAGAATTACTTGATTCCGACTCATTATTTACGTATCCTTTGATGATTTCCATGCTTTGGGTTTTTTAAGAGATTATCTTGGTTATGGTGGCATATCCCTCTTTTGGAGGCAACACTACCCTCAGACATATTGGTCTGAGTCAGCAGTGATATAGTCCCATAAGGCCGGAATATTGAAAGATAATTAAGTAAGTTATTAATGCAAAATATGGCATGTCCCTCTTTTGGAGGCACCGCTACCCTCAGCCATATTGGTCTGAGTTAGTAGGGATATAGTCCCGCAAGGCCGGTTTAAGATTTTTAATAGTAGTTTATTCATAAGGGATTCAAGTCATTCTTACTTCCCATGATTTGATGCTATCTGCCTCAAGGGAAGTCTTAATAAGCTTGAATCAATTCCTCACAGGACCTATACACTGAATGAGTCAAGAACTTTACCCAAACCACCCTTCTAACCCCCTTTTAGGCAGTTGACACGCTTTATATAGACCGTAGAGACACAAATGAGTGAATTAATGAAACATGATAGGATAAAGTTCACTTTCAATATAAAAAACTAGTTATTAAAGTCATTAATACATGCCCAGTTAAAAAGTTAACCAAAGTTAGGAAATCAAAAGTATTACATAAATAACTTATCTTCACCAAGTGATGTAAGAGATTAGCCAAGCATGACCTTTATTTGACAAAAAACGCTTATGATCAATCTTGGATCCCGAGAATACTACACACTTTAAGATGGATGCATGTGGTGGATGTTGGTGGTATTGTGGTGGTGGAGTGGTGGCAGGTGTGAGAGAAGTGGTTTGCCAAGGGATGAGTTGGAATGAAACAAAGCACCCCTATTTATGGATGAAAACAGACTGTACACACGGCTCCGTGCCTTGTCACACCCCAGATTTCCAACCAAACCCATATACCGGTGGGCCCGGGTGGGGAATATCATGACGTAAGTTGATATCATCATAGTCAGTTAAACACGGCACAACGGAAGTCTTGGATTTAAATTACTATTACAAACCAAATGTTCAAAATGCAAAATAGTATACAGGCTTGTAATAGAAGATCCACATGCGGATCATAAATTGTACAAAAGAAAGAATATAAAACAGACTTTGGGCAGTTCTAGGATTTGCAAGATCCTCTTATCACTACCGAGCACTTTCCAGCCTATTTCATATTGTACCTGCAGCTTAGTCTTTTGAAAATATGTCAGTTTTCGCTGGTAAATACACCCAACTGACTCATTTTGAAAATATCTGAAAATGATTTTGAGTGCACAAAGGCACAAAATCTTTTATAACTTGGGAAAGTTACTTTGTAACCTTGTTTGTCCATACATACAGGGCCTACTACAAAAACCGAGACATGATTAATGTACACACCACTTATGAACTCACAAAGGAGTTATCCCCACCAAGTGTGGGTAATTGCATTTGAGCGTCTGTCAGGTGTATGCCTACACCCCGCGCTAAGGTCGTGGCCATTATCTAATGTAATGAGCCGAGGATATCCAGGACAAGGTAGTTAACCCCCGATGTTTAAGTTATCAAACAAAACTTATTAAAATGGAAAATGAGGATTTACTAGCCACAATCCGGCATTCGATTGATCCCATTCCGACCAATTGGTAATAATTTACCGTATCCCAAGCCCGTATAGGGAAAATAAGTCGAGAGTATTTACCTTTAATAGTCTTGATTTAAAAATGCAAGATTTAATATCTCAGCCATATCCAAAATGAACTAAGTGCAGATAGCATTTACCGGAAGGCCCTACTCTGGATTATGGCATAAGCTAACCAATTAAATACTAACGGTCTTTAATTAAGTCATTGACTTAGACCGAGTAGTGTACATGATTAAAATGTATTACGCTTGATTAAACGATGATCGGATAGAATGTAGTTTAATCCCAACAAATATCTTGACTTGTGTAATATGGAAAAACTATAAACATTCTGGATTTTGAGACTTAAATGACAAGGTTAGACCCGTTTTGGTTAATTTCCATAAACTAGTTACATATACTTAACCGTACGCATACTAGCGATACGGGTAACCGGATAAGTCATGGACAAGTTCTATATGCCGTTACACTTTAAATAAGTTGTAATATCAGTAGGATATTAACTTATATGCCCGTTAAGGTTTTAAAATGAAATTATGCCTCATAAGGGCATTTCGGTAATTATATATCATATAAAAGGAACTTGAATATATTTTAATGTTATGATCATAAGTATTCTGGAAAAAAATAACTTATTTATGATATAATATCAGTAGGATATTATTACATGTGTAATTTATCTTTTATGACCAAATTATGCACCGAAGGGGCATTTTGGTCATTTTACACATAGTTTATAAATTATTTGAGATTCTTAGTTTATATGTTGTACCTACTGTAAAATATTTAAAATAAGTTTTAAAATCAGTAGGTAACAAGTCTTTGTTGGTAAATATGGTTTAAAACCATACTATGCGCCGAAACGACGCTTATGTCGTAAGATGACGATTTATGCGATGATTAATGAAAACTGATGTTTAGGTTAGGTTAACATGTCTTAGATATGTTATTTAATATAACATATTAGTAGGTAAAAAATTTACTTTAAAAATATGTGATTAAAACATTTTATAAGCCACAAGGGCCTTATCGTCATTTATCGACATATTACAAGGACTTGTTCATAAACTCAGTTTATATTTTGATTTGACATCCCAAATAATCCTACTTATTACATCAGTAGGAAACTCATTTTCAAGTTCGTTTGCATATAAACCTCATTTTATGCAAAAAGGACATTTTAGTCAAAATGACATAATTACGGAACTTGTGCATAAACTCAGATTCTGATTATGATCATGTAATATAACCTCAGAGAGTTATGCTATATTATATTTTGATCATAATGCAACTTTAGATCAGCAGCTAACTAATTTAAATCGAGTCAGAATCGAAAGTCAAAGCAGAAGTCAAACTTTGCGACCTTCGGTTGCGAACGACCCTAGAACTGAAATTGACGAGCCGAACATGTTCTCACATGTTCTAATAATTATTACCAACTTGTTTAAGTGTCAAAACAGGTTTCATAACATATATAAGATCAAATTATAACATTTCCGAAAAACGGCTTGTTTGACTTTTGAATATAAAAGCTTTGACCCGTCAATTGGTCTAGCAAACGTGATCTTCAAGAGGTGCCCTTATAGGGACTAACACCTACCTTATTACGATCACTTAGCCATGTTCGTTAGGAACAATGGCTAGACTATAATGGTCTTAACCGAAAGTCAAGGTGTTTTTCGTAAAACGCTTGACTTTTGGCTATAAAAGCCTATAAACGAAAATGCAAGAGGAAGGACACTTACAAGTGGTTCCTAGAATGCAATAGAACTAAGTTGGAAGCCCCTTCCAGTTAGGAACTGTCACACCCCGATTTTCGTTGTTGCGGAAGCGTGGCGAGGTGTGACCAGAGCGGCAAACGTTGCATTCAACCAAGTAAACGACAATTTAAAACAAAATAAGATGTTCATCCATACATTTTATTTGAACCAAATTTACAATCAACTACTTGTTTAAAAAACTTAGTACATTTTCAACAACATTGTTCAAACTTTAAAACACAAGTTTTACAAACATGATAACCAAAAACTGGATGACATCAAACTGCTTGACTTCAAAACACACGAACATATGTTTCCAAAGCTGTCCACTAGTTACCTGTAATACATGTTAGTTTCGAAAAACGTCAACAAAAGCTGGTGAATTCATGTATTTAATTTGTATCAAATAATTTTTGAAAATATTTGAAGTATTGAATCTGGTATGTAATCAAATGAAACTTATAAGATTATTAGTGTTTTGCAAGGAAACCAATCTGTATGCCGAATATGGTGGCAACCAAACCTTGACGATTTATTGTGTCTGGGACACTCGTTTTAGACATAAAAGCACTCTATTAGGATATGTTGTTATTGCCGTATTAGAGTGGGGCTCGCCCAAACCCAATAGATCTATCCCCTTGTTCCTTGGTACTTGTTATTCATTAATGGCCCCAATGCTTGAGCCTCATTCATATGTGATCTAAATATTTTCATTTTTCCCAGCTATATTAATTGTAATATGTATACATCCCCGTACGTTTAAAACATAAAAATGTTAAAATAAAAGTGGAAACATGAACTAAGAGATTCACGTTCCGTGCAAATCTCTATGTATTGTTTGATTCTCCGTTCATTTTCTCAACCTACAAGTGTTCTAATTCCATTAGACACTTAGGTTTATGATCGTTTTCGTACAAGTGTTCATCTTGAATTAATAATTATACTTGTATTTGTTTGCTTTCTTTGTTGGTATTATATATCCCATATATATATATATATTTCATATCCTTTGTATTTGAATGGGCCTAGCCCAAGGGTTATGTGTAAGAATTCAATTCTTATATTTTTGTATATGTGGGCCTAGCCCAAATAGTTTTTATACATGTGGGCCTAGCCCAACTTGTTTTAGATGTGTGGGCCTAGCCCAAATAAATTTAATTAAAATGGTTCAAGCCCAAATGACTTTGTAAAACTGGGCTTTAGCCCAAGTCAATCATGTAAGCGTGGGCCTAGCCCAAAATAGTTTATAGAAGTGGGCTTAGCCCAATTTAGTTTATAAAAGTGGGCTCTAGCCCCATTTCAGTTTATAAAAGTGGGCTTTTAGCCGATATAGGTTATAAAAGTGGGCTCTAGCCCAATTCAGTTTATAAAAGTGGGCTAGCCCATATGGTTTATTTAATTGGACTTAATCCATGTTTAAATATTACTAGTAATAATTTATAAAAAATATTTTCTGAAACTACTAGTATCTTATATAAGTTTTATTTTTATAAATTCTTGTATGCATATATTTATATAGTGTGTGACGGTTTGTTTGTTTTGATCGTTTCGTTTGTGTTGCCCACTTCGTTAGCGTTATTCGTTTCGTCCATGTCGTTTGTTTCGTCCGTGTAATTTTATTTGTTGATATGTCCAAATTGTCCGTTTTTGTCCGAATTGTCTTATTGTCCGATTTGTTAGTTTATGTCCATGTTTGGACACAAATATTTATACTTGATCTAAATACATAATATTTATACACAAAATAGACATACATACTTGATCATATCTAAATATATATACTTTATCTAAATATATATTTATTCATTATAAGTTTAAGAGCTCTTAAATTTTATCTTAAATTTTTTCATCCAAATTTTTGTTTAATCATGATTAAAACTCTTAGTTATTCAAAATCTTTAGTTTAACCATACTTTAATCATATTAAACTTTATAAAAATTTTGCCATAGTTTCCCGTAAACTATGGACTTTTCAATGTTTAAATAAACATGTTTTAAACCATTTTCAACTCAAATAATAATCAAGTATAATGACTAATATTCTAGATCATAAATCTCTAACAAGAAATGTTATGAACTTGTTGTGTTTCTAAACTTTCCAGAAATGGAAACTTTATTATCACATTTTAACAAAACTTTTAGATTATTTATTTTATATAAAAACCCATACTTTATGTTAGTATATGAAATCTTTTTAAGTGTGTAGACATGTTTATATCATTTCCAAAAATAAGTGCATGTTCATGATCTTTCCAAAAATGGAAACTTTATTACTACTTTTCAACAAAATTTCTAGATCATGAGTTTTAAATAACAATCTATATTTTGTATAATACATATGACCATTTTAAATGCATAAATCATGTTCGTAACATTTTTTGTTAGTAAATCTTCCTAGATCTAAACATGCATGTGTTTAGATCTTCATTTTCAACCATAAAATGCAAGATTACTTCTACTACAAAAATGACAACTTCAAGATTATCAAATAAGTTAAATAATCATATTAATATGTCTATTCTTTTCATTGTTTTTAGATGATTTTTATGTGAAATTTCAAGATGATCTTGTACTTATCATAATATAAGAATGTAATAATAAAATATGAAACTTACTACTAGCTAGATGAACAAGATGAAAGTGATGATAATATGAAGAAAAGATGATGATCCAAGAGCTCCAAGTGGGTCTTTAAGTCTTGCAACATCTTTGAATCATTCATGCACCTCCATATTTGCTTGAAATCTTGAGTTTGAATTTTGAAAATGTGAAGATGATGGGTGCTTGATGTTGGCAGATTTTAGAGAGACAAAGGGAAGAGGTGAATGATTTTTTGGTGATGTTGGAAATGAGGAAGGGTGGAGTGTGGTTTGGATTAATGTTCTTACACTTAACCAACACTAATCATGTTTTCCTTGTTCCAACACATCAAATAAAAGTGAGTGGGCATGGGGACCCACCTATAGCCATGTAAAGGGGGGGGGGGGTGGTTGGTTTTTATTTTTTTATAAAAATCTTGTTATATTTTATAAACTTAAAAATCTTGAATGTTTGTATATATTAGTTTTTATAAAGTTTAATGATCCAACACACTAAAGTGATGTTATAACATGTGAAACTAACTCACTAGGCTAATTGTTTCGTTGTTCGGTTGATAGATTCGGTTCAGGTCTCGTACCAGGTTAAATACTGATATTTTGTGTTCTTATGTAATTTTTATCTACACAATTGTCTTTGTACAATTTTTTTTACCCAATTTATTAATCCAACTCTCTGGAATAATAAATTTTTTATTTCAGCCTCAGTTCCTGTACCGGCTTTGTTGTCGGGTATTTACTGAACTTTCCGTGTAGCTTAAAAACCTAAAGTTTATATAAGGGTTTTGTATTGTTTTTAATACCCTAAATATTATTTATGATAAATAATATTTATTTTTGGGTTTCGGACATTTGTTGTTTTCGTTATGCGGAGTGCTGTACATTTAGCAAAATTGATGTAGTTTTCTGCGGACTGGACAATTTTGATGTTTAAATAAAAATTTCTTCGAAAAGTAATATTTGCACATTATTTACAATTAATGTTCCCATATAATAATTATCACGGACATACTTAATTTCTCTTTTTTGCCGTGTCAGACTGTACCGCGACTAGTCCTGACTTGTACAGTGTGTTCGCGTTTCCGCCATCAGTCTAGGATATAATTTTATATGTTCCTAATTGTGGCGGGTTTATTATCATACAATGCTATGATTTTGAAATTCCTAGACCTTTAAGACTTAAAAATTAAAAAATTAAGTCATGTTATATGATAAATAGAAAATGTACTAGTTGTTCAAGTTATACAGAATTACAGGAATTTTGCCAATTGTCACATTCTCCCCTTGTTCAAGAAAATTTCATCCCGAAATTTAAATCGTGTCATCCTTTGCGTAGGATTTCTCAAACATATGGGGATATTTTCTTTTGATTTCGTCTTCTCGTTCCAATGGACTTTTACTAGTTTGATAGGACTCCTCCTTGTTTTCTGAACTTTCGAATCTAAAATTTTGACAGGTGCTTCGATGAAATGGAGTTTGTCGTCTATATGAGTTTCGTCCGTGGGGATAATAAGTGACTCGTCTGAAAGACACTTTTTAAGATTTGACACATGAAAAGTATCATGAATGTTATTAAGTGTTTCAGGCAATTTCAGCTTATATGTGACTGTTCTAATCTTCTCCAAGATTTCATATGGCCCTATATACCTTGGGCTAAGTTTTCCTTACTTCCCGAATCTAACTATGCCTCTCCAAGGCGAGACCTTTAATTGCACTTTGTCTCCAATCTCAAAGGACATTGGTTTGCGGCGTTTATCCGTGTAACTTTTCTGTCTATCCTGAGGGCTTTAATATTGTCTCGGATTTTAAAAATTTTGTCCGTAGTTTCTTGAATTAATTCTGGACCTATCATTTGTTTGTCGCCTATTTCCACCCAACATAACGGAGATCGACATTTACGTCCGTATAACACTTCAAATGGAGCAGCTTGGATACTCGTGTGATAAGTATTGTTATATGAGAACTCCACTAAAGGCAAGTGAGTATCCCAATTTCCGCCTAAGTCAATTACACAAGTACGAAGCATATCTTCTAAGGTTTGAATGGTGCATTCACGTTGGCCATCTGTTTGGGGATGAAAGGACGTACTTAGATCTAAGCGAGATCCAAAAGCCTTTTGAAATGATTGCCAAATTCTTGATATGAAACGACCATCTCGATCAGAGATTATGGAAACAGGCACTCCATGTCTTGCCACAATCTCTTTAAGATAAAGTTCAGATAAGTTCTCGGTTTTATCTTTCTCACGTACCGGCAAGAAGTGAGCTGATTTGGTTAGTCGATCAACAATTACTCAAATCATGTCGTGACCGCGAGAGGTCCTGGGTAATTTTGTTATGAAATCCATAGAAATTTGTTCCCATTTCCAAGTGGGAATTTCAGGTTGTTCTAACAATCTTGAAGGTTTTTGGTATTCGGCCTTAATTTTTGCACATGTTAGACATTTTCTAACATAAGTTGCAATGTCTCTCTCGAGATTAGGCCACCAATAGAATTCTTTAATATCATGATACATTTTATCCGCTCCAGGATGTATCGAATATTTGGACTTATGGGCTTCATCTAGAATTAGGTTTCGCAGATTACCAAAAAGAGGAACCCAAATTCTGTATGCAAAATACAAAGTTCCGTTCTCATTTGGTTCTAATTGTTTTTCCATACCTCTAAGCATCTCTGCTTTAAAATTTCTGCTCTTCAGGGCTTCCTGTTGAGCGTCGTGAATTTGAGAGGTAAGGTTATTGTGAATGTTGAGTCTTAATGATCGTACACGAAGAGGCTTCACTCGTTCCTTTCGACTTAGAGCATCTGCGACAATGTTCGCCTTGCCCGGATGGTATTTAATTTCACAATCGTAGTCATTTAACAATTCAAGCCAACATCTTTGGCGCATATTTAACTCTTTATGGTTAAATATATGTTGAAAACTTTTGTGATCGGTAAAGATTGTGCACTTGGTGCCATAAAGATAATGACGCCAAATTTTTAACGCAAATACCACTGCACCTAGCTCTAGGTCATGTGTGGTATAGTTCTTTTCGTGAACTTTTAATTGGCGTGATGCGTATGCAATAACTTTCTCTCATTGTATTAATACACATCCTAAACCTTGATGTGAAGCGTCATAATAGACTACAAAGTCTTCTTTGCCGTCCGAAAGTGATAGAATCGGTGCATCACAAAGTTTATCCTTTAGCAGTTGGAAAGCTGCTTCTTGTTTCTCTCCCCAATCAAACTTTTTATCTTTCTGAGTTAGGGAGGTTAGTGGTTGAGCGATCTTTGAAAAATTCTCAATGAATCTCCGATAATAACCTGCCAATCCTAAAAATTGGCGTACTTCGGTGGTGTCTTAGGTGCGTTCCTATTCTTAATGGCTTTTATTTTTTATGGATCGACATGTATGCCTTTCTCGTTGACTACATGTATGAGAAATTGGACTTCACGAAGCCAAAATTCGCACTTAGAGAATTTTGCATACAATTTTTCCTTCTTTAACAACTCAAGAATGGTCCTAAGATGATGTTCGTGATCTTTCATATTTCATGAATATATCAATATGTCTTCAATAAATACTATCACGAATTTGTCAAGGTAAGGTTTGCACACACGGTTCATTAAGTCCATGAACACCGCCAGTGCATTTCTTAGACCAAATGGCATAACAAGGAACTCGTAGTGATCGTAACGGGTTCGGAATGCTGTCTTTGGAACACTTTCTTCCTGCACTCTAAGCTGATGGTATCCTGACCTTAAGTCAATCTTCGAGTAAAAACTTGATCCTTGAAGTTGATCGAACAGATCATCGATACTCGGTAACGGATACCGATTCTTGATCGTGAGTTTGTTCAATTCTCGATAATCTATACACATTCTAAAGCTTCCATCCTTCTTTTTCACGAATAAAACTGGAGCTCCCCAGGGTGAGAATCTTGGTCTAATGAAACCTTTATCCAACGATTCTTGAAGTTGCGTGGACAACTCTTGCATTTCTGAAGGAGCTAATCGGTAAGGGGATTTTGCAATAGGTGCGGCTCCTGGAATTAAATCTATACAAAATTCGACTTGTCGTTGTGGTGGCACTCCCGGCAAGTCTTCTGGGAAAACTTCAGGAAATTCCTTCACAACAGGGATCTCCCCAAGTTTCGGCTCCTTAGCTTTCTTATCAACTATGTGTGCTAAGAATGCTATGCATCCTTTTCGTAAGCACTCTGAGATTTCATACAAGTGATAACTCGTAGTTGTGTTTCATTTTTCTCGCCATGAACAAGAAGTATTTCGTCATTAAGAAGAGGAATGCGAATGAATTTATCGCAACATACGACTTCAGCTCGGTTATTGGATAACCAATCCATACTAACTACGATATCGAAACTTCCTAATTGAACGGGTAATAAGTCGATGTTAAATTTTTGTCTGTCACACCCCGACCCGCAGCGGAATAAGAGTCGGGGCATAATTGGGTTATCACCAAAGCTCATGATATTTACTAATATGTTTCATATTTATTAAAGTCAAAATTACATTCCCAATAATCCAAACATGTCCATACAAATACAAAGAAAATAAACAACTAAACAATCCCAAGCTCTAAATCATTTTATTCTTCTAGGCCCATCCTATGTGTTTCTTGCTGCAGCTGGTTCACCTGTATCATGTGTAAAAATGGGGGGTTTTGGGTAAACATAAGTTGGCGAGTGAACCTTGTTAGATAAACATTTATTATTGATTTTCTTATTATTTTATCAAGGAAAAATTGTGCAATAATCATAAGTGAGCAAATGTACAAAATCAAACAGTAGCAATAACAATCACAAACTATAACATACAATAACATACAATAACATACCAACATCATACAATAAATAACATGAATGTAACTGTGCGATCAAGGTTCAATCAAACGGAGCCGATCGTATTTCATGTACTGAAAAATGATAAATGTCTGTGCGATCAAGGCTCAATCAAACGGAGCCGATCGTATGTTGTCACGCCAGGTTCACTCTCATAATGTAATGGGGAACATGCTCAACGCTCATAATGTAATGGGGAGCGGCGGCCTATGAAATTGCATGTACTGAAAATAATAAATTAAATCTAACAATAATCACCCAAACAGTTGAAACAAACTGAATACACATTTGTTCATGATATGATGTATGCACAATGATTTAAATATAATAAATAGCAAGACACATGATACACCCCAAAAACGTGATTAAAACGGGGAATTTGTAAAGATTCACTCACATTGGGTGCGTTGGATTGGAGATGGTGAGATGCGCACGAGTTGGAAGAGCTGAACAACGAGAATTAACTAACCTAAATAATAACGGAAAATATAGTAAATGAGTGGATTTTATTAAGGATTTTAATAGAATTTTTAGATATAGTTTTGCGAGTTTAAGGCTATTTCCTATCTTTAAAAACATTATTTTTAAGTATTTTTAATTGATTTTTAAATTAAATTAAATAATTAAAAATATAAAAATATGTTGACTTTTTGGGTTGACCGTTGACTTTTTGACTTTGACTGTTTGACCGGTTTATTGTGTAATTGCAATGCGCTGGGTGTGGCTCGAACCCGAGACCTCCCGTACGCGTGCACGCAGCTCTACCAACTGAGCTACGTGTCTAACCCGAAATAATTCTGTTTTTAATTATACTTATATATTAACTCAGCTTATCCAAAATTCTTTTATTTTCAAAAACATTTTAAATCATCGAACCGGTGTCACTAACAGGTCTCGAACCCGGGACCTGTGCTTTAACGTTACACACAGTCCACCGCTGGACTGTGTGTCTAACTAGGTTAATATACACAATTTTATTATACTTAACAACTATCGTAAGTTAACCCGGTTCAGTTAGAAAAATAAAACGTTTTTATTACAGAGAGGGTGCGTGTATCAGGGATCGAACTCGCGGCGTGCGCGTATTATTTGCACACAGTTCACCGCTGGAATGTGTGTCTAACCCGTTTAAAATACCAATTTTAATTATCCTTATAATGTTAGCACAGTTCATCTTCTCCCTTAACTTTTACAGACAGCAAATTACCCCTCTGTTTCTTGTTTTAAAACGATTAACACATTCATAAGACTAAGATGAAATGACAAAGACGGTGTTGGAAACAAACATACCGGAGGAATAATTTAACTCAGAATTCCGGCAAGGCGTCGGCTCTGTTTTTATGAACTTCAACTAAGCAAGCAAATTATCCGTTTTGATTAGCTAACCATGGAATTTAAGTGCTAAACAAACGTTAACAGGGTGTTTAAATGTCCATACCGTTTCACAGCTGAAAATAAGGATTTCCAGAAGTTTTCCGGCGAACTGGAATTATCCGATAGCAGCGTCTGAATTTGATTTCAATTGAAAGGTCTGAGTTAGAAATAGCTTAACAATTGATAGACCACTACGGTATTGAAAGACTTACCGTTTTGATGGAGAATACGGTTTTCCGGCGACATGCAGAAACTTTCCGGCGAGTAGAATTTGATTCTCCGGCGGACTGAAACTTGAGCGAAAATGTAATTGAGAGTCTGTAGATTATGTTTGAGTCGCGAAGGAGTACAAGGATGGAAGTAATACTGGAATTGAAGATTTTCGATTATAAAAACCGATCCACTTCTAGAATTCAAGTTCATTCAAAGCAACTTGATTGAAAACGTCGGTATATCGGTTATACCCAGTGAACCGCGAGTACTCAAATCGTCTTCGAGCGTTTGATGACCGATTTCAGTTACAGTTGGCGTAACCGGTTGATTTATGTTTGTTTATAAGATTTATTTGTTTCCTAGAGTTGACAGAAAACAACAAGTGGCGGAGTGGTTATGCGTGTGTGTGTTAAGTCTTTGAGTTCTCTTCCGGCTGACCCGGGTTCGAGTCCCGGCAGCCTCATTTTATTTTTAATTATTTTATTTTTACTTTTTATCAATTATAACTTTTATAGATTAGTTTGTTTATTAATTATGTATCATTAAAAATCAAAATAGGCATAAATACGCAACGAACATTTATAACTTGATATTCGATTACAAAACGGAGCGGGTTTGGAAAACCCGTTTTTGAAAAATGTTACAGTATCCCCTACTTTTAGGAATTTCGTCCCGAAATTTAAGCAGTAGCAGTAGTAGGAAAAAGATGCGGGTATTTTTCACGCATTGAGTCTTCACGTTCCCAAGTAAACTCAGGTCCCCGTTTCGACTCCCAGCATACCCAAACAATTGGAATGCGACTCTGTCGTAGACGTTTTTCTCCGAAGTCCATGATCTCTACCAGTCTTTCTATAAAATGTATAGATTCATCAATCTGAATATCTTCCAGAGGAATGTGGAGATTTTCATCAGCGAGGCACTTCTTCAAGTTTGATACGTGGAATGTGGGATGAATCCTGTTGAGTTCTTCTGGTAGATCAAGCTTGTATGCTACAGGTCCTACTCTTTCGAGTATCTTGAAAGGTCCTACGTAGCGTGGTGCTAGCTTGCCTTTTTGACCAAAACGAGCTACTCCCTTCCACGGTGATACTTTTAAAAGTACATAATCACCAATGTTAAACTCTAAAGGCTTCCGTCGTTTATCTGCATAACTCTTTTGATGACTTTGAGCCGCTAGAAGATTGTTTCGAATTTGATGGATCTTGTCTGTGGTTTCTTGAATCAATTCCGGACCAGTGATTTGAGCTTCCCCAATTTCGTGCCAACATACTGGAGATCGGCACTTACGACCATATAAGGCTTCAAAAGGTGCCATGCCGATGCTTGAATGATAGCTGTTGTTGTACGAAAATTCAACTAATGGTAGATGAGCGTCCCAATTTCCCTTGAAGTCTATGACACATGCTCGAAGCATATCTTCAAGAGTTTGAATGGTGCGTTCAGATTGACCATCAGTTTGAGGATGATAGGCGGTACTGAGATCTAATCGCGTACCCAAAGCGGCTTGTACTGCTTGCCATGTTCGGGAAGTGAAACGACCATCACGATCAGAAATAATGCTTAACGGTACACCATGTCGGCTTACGATTTCGCTGATATAAACACGAGCTAGCTTTTCGTTCTTGAAATCTTCACGGATAGGAATAAAGTGGGCTGATTTTGTAAGTCGGTCAATGATTACCCATATAGTGTCATACCCACCAGAAGTGCGAGGTAACCTGGTAATGAAGTCCATGGTTATGTTTTCCCACTTCCATACAGGTATTTCGGGTTGGACCAGAAGTCCTGAGGGTCTTTGTTGTTCAGCTTTCACCTTGGAACATGTAAGGCACTTAGAAACAAAAACAGCAATATCCTTTTTCATTCCAGGCCACCAATAGGTGTATCGAAGGTCTTGATACATCTTATCGGCTCCTGGGTGTATAGAGTATCGTGTTTTGTGAGCCTCATTCATAAGAATTTCACGAAGATTGTTGTGGTCAGGAATCCATATACGATCTAGATAGTACAGAATACCGTCAGATTTAGTTTCAATTTTAAGTTCAGCTCCACAGGACAGCTCCTTTCGTACATCATCTTCCGTTACTGAAACATGGTGGGCTTCTCGAATTTGATCCTTAATGTCAGTTATGATTTGCGAACATTGGAGACGAATGGAGTTCGCATAACCTTTTTGACTAAGTGCATCAGCCACCACATTTGCCTTGCCAGGGTGGTACCGAATTTCACAGTCGTAGTCATTTAGAAGTTCGACCCATCTTCTTTGCCTCATGTTTAAATCCTTTTGATTGAAGATATGTTGAAGACTCTTGTGGTCAGTGTATATTTCACACTTAGTACGGTAGAGATAATGTCTCCATATCTTAAGAGCGAACACAACGGCTCCAAGTTCTAGGTCATGGGTGGTGTAGTTCTTCTCATGCGTCTTGAGTTGTCTCGAAGCATAAGCTATAACCTTTCCTCTTTGCATTAGAACACAGCCTAATCCTTGCCCTGACGCGTCGCAATAGACCACGAAGTCATCACAACCTTCAGGAAGAGTGAGGATTGGTGCATCACAGAGTTTTTGTTTAAGGGTTTGAAAGGCTTCTTCTTGCTTGGGTCCCCATATGAAAGGTTTTCCCTTATGAGTTAAAGTCGTGAGTGGTACAGCAATGCGAGAGAAGTTTGAAATGAAACGACGATAATAACCAGCCAAACCAAGAAAAGATCTTACTTCAGTTGGTGTACGTGGCGCTTGCCGTTCTTGTACCGCTTTGATCTTTGAGGGGTCGACATGTATTCCCTTGTCATTGACTACATGTCCGAGGAATTGCACCTCTTTTAACCAGAATTCGCATTTGGAAAATTTGGCGTAAAGCTTTTCATTCTCTAGAAGAGTAAGGATGAGTCGAAGATGGCGCTCATGATCAGGCTTAGACTTTGAATAAATGAGAATGTCGTCGATGAAGACTATAACAAATCGATCAAGATAAGGTTTGCAGACTCTGTTCATCAGATCCATGAAGACTGCTGGAGCGTTGGTTAAACCAAATGGCATAACCATGAATTCATAATGACCATAACGAGTTCGGAATGCGGTCTTTGGGACGTCTTCTTCATGTACTCTAAGTTGATGATAACCAGATCGAAGGTCGATTTTTGAAAAACAACTGGCACCTTGAAGTTGGTCAAGAAGATCATCAATGCGAGGTAATGGATAGCGATTCTTGATTGTTAATTTGTTGAGTTCTCTGTAGTCGATGCACATGCGAAACGACCCATCTTTCTTCTTTACAAAAAGGACAGGTGCACCCCAAGGCGAGGAGCTAGGACGTATGAATCCCTTGTCAGTCAACTCTTGTAATTGACTGGCTAGCTCTTGCATTTCAGAGGGGGCTAACCTATAAGGAGACTTTGCAACTGGTGTAGCACCAGGTATAAGATCAATACGGAATTCGACTTCTCTAACTGGAGGAAGTCCTGAAATGTCGTTAGGAAAAACTTGCGGGAAATCTTTTACTACTGGGATGTCTTCAAGGTTCTTCTCCATGGTTCCCTTTTTGATGATATGAGCTAAAAACGCGACATAATTCTTGCGAAGATATTTTTGAGCTTGAAGACAAGACATTAAGCTGAGCCCTTTCGACGAGGTTTCTCCAAAGATTCGAAGAGTCTGACCGTTTGAAATAGGAATACGTATAAACTTTTCGCGACATACAATTTCTGCCTGATGTTGACTGAGCCAGTCCATACCAATTATGATATCAAAACTTCCTAACTTCATAGGAATAAGGTCAACTGAAAAGTCGTGGTCGTTTAAGGTGAGTGTACAGTTGCGTATAATAGAGTTTAATGAGATCGGTTTCCCGTCTGCAACTTCTACTGTTATGGATTTCATGAGCTTATCACGATTTTGGTTTAGGATAGGTTCAAACTCTAAGGACACAAAACTTTTATCCGCGCCAGTATCAAACAACATGGATGCATATCTACCATTGATAAGGAACGTACCGTTAACCACATTACTGTCAGCTCTAGCCTGATTAGCGTTGATGTTGAAAGCTCTTCCTCTTGCAGGTGGAGGAGCTTGGTTCGCTTGATTCACCGGATTGGCTTGGGCCTGAGCATGAATAATTTTTACCAGCCTTGGACAAGTGTTTCTAAAATGGCTTGGGTCTCCACAATTGTAGCAAGCCCGCATAGGTTGTACCATAGGATAGTTGGGTTGGTAATATGTTTGGGCTAAATGTTGGGTGGGTGGTAATAGTAGGGGTTGTTGGGCTTAACCCATTATTTGCTGGTGGGTTTGGGTTGAAGGCTGGTGGCGGTTCGTTCGCTGAGGCATGCGGCAGGTTTGAACAGTATGACCTGCGCGACCACAGCCGGTGCAATATTGGCAAGGATGATCAGGAGAATGGTGGTATTGGCAATGGTTGCATTTTGGTAACGGGCCAGAGTATGGTCTTTTGTATGGTGCAGGTGAAGGGGCGACTTGGGTAATGGGTGCAGCAGGAATAGGGAAATTGGTTTAAGTGACAGCGAAGTTTCTGGTGTTGCGCTTCCTCTTGTTAGCAAACTTAGAGGAGGAGATGGAATGGTTTGAAGTTTGACCCTCAACAGGGGATTTCTTTTTCTCTTCTTTAAACTTACCGTTGCGAATCCGATTCTCGGTCAGTTCAGTCGCTAGCTCCATAGCAGCTTCAAGTGTTGCTGGCGAAATGCTGAGAACTGAATCTTGAATTTTCGAGGGAAGACCTCGAATATAATGCTCGATCAAGCGATAAACTGGGGTAAACAAATTAGGGACCATTTGGTTCAACTCTAAGAACCTCTTGTTGTAGGTGGTATGATCTCCCTCCTTTTGCTTTAAAGAATGAAATTCGTCCTCCAACTTTTTAATTTCACTCCTTGGACAGAAACGCCTAGTCATGATTTCCCTTAACTCCTCCCATGTTAAGGCCATTGTATCATCAATTCCCCTCTTCCCCTTTTCAGTATTCCACCAGGTGAGAGCTACCCCAAATAGTCTCCGGTGGCGTATCGAACCTTGCGATCCTCAGGACAATCACAGTTGAGGAAGGTGTTTTCCATTTCCACAAACCAGTGGAGGAGAGCAGTGACACCTTCGGTCCCTTCAAATTTAGGAGGATCACAAGACTTGAAATGTTTGTATGAGCACTTGCTGGTAGGAGGGTTGCCGATGTTCTGGTCATGTTGTTGGGGAGGATTAGTGGGATTTGTGGCGAGAGCTTGTTGTACTTGAACCACAATGTCAGGAAGTACCGCGGCCATTTGTTTCGCAATTTGTGTGGCCAAATGTTCGTGAGACCTTCCTGATCTTTTACCCCCTCGTTGTTGTCTAGCCGACATCTACAGGAACATACATAAGAAGATTGTGAGTTTATGGAGTCTTTTTAGGTGTCATGTGTCTTTAAGAAAATGAAAATAACATAAATATCAATAATGCAACTACATCCATAGGATGTCTTGGGTTTACTCATGTTGGGCCTCAAATGTCCCCCATACCTTCACCTGTATAGTCATGTGGGCCCCCATGACTATTGGCTTGGTAGGATTCACATTAGTATTGGCGATTTAACACTCGCATCACCCGAATGCAAACAACAAAATATGTTTACGAGATGTATGGTCGGAATGTGTCCAGGTGTAGACACAATGACAACTCAAAGTGGGGTTAGCTCACACGACGTTTGGTATAGCATACTTTGGCCTAATAGGTACTTCGTACTCTCATCGTTAGTCCCATGTAGGCAAACTGGTCCTTTATTTTGGATTTATACGAATGCCAGCCTAGACAGGACGTTCCGACTACCGGTACTGGTACCCTTCCAGTTACTACATGCCCGTCATGAGAACTCACTTTGATGAGATTTGAAAAACACAAAAATCATTGTAAAAGTAATCATGAAAATGATGTGGTGTGTGCTTTCATGGTTATGATATGTTATGAGAATATGATTCATGATAGGCATTATATGATAATATATACTTATGAACATGCTTGCATAACATTGAATGTAACATTTAACATAAAACATATAAACATCATGGAATTTGGCATGTAACACACAAAAATCTTAAAAATTTCTAATCAACTATAGTATAGGCTCTAAGGGTCTAATAACCTATCCTATATCCCTATAGTCATGGCTCTGATACCAATCTGTCACACCCCGACCCGCAGCGGAATAAGAGTCGGGGCATAATTGGGTTATCACCAAAGCTCATGATATTTACTAATATGTTTCATATTTATTAAAGTCAAAATTACATTCCCAATAATCCAAACATGTCCATACAAATACAAAGAAAATAAACAACTAAACAATCCCAAGCTCTAAATCATTTTATTCTTCTAGGCCCATCCTATGTGTTTCTTGCTGCAGCTGGTTCACCTGTATCATGTGTAAAAATGGGGGGTTTTGGGTAAACATAAGTTGGCGAGTGAACCTTGTTAGATAAACATTTATTATTGATTTTCTTATTATTTTATCAAGGAAAAATTGTGCAATAATCATAAGTGAGCAAATGTACAAAATCAAACAGTAGCAATAACAATCACAAACTATAACATACAATAACATACAATAACATACCAACATCATACAATAAATAACATGAATGTAACTGTGCGATCAAGGTTCAATCAAACGGAGCCGATCGTATTTCATGTACTGAAAAATGATAAATGTCTGTGCGATCAAGGCTCAATCAAACGGAGCCGATCGTATGTTGTCACGCCAGGTTCACTCTCATAATGTAATGGGGAACATGCTCAACGCTCATAATGTAATGGGGTATGAAATTGCATGTACTGAAAATAATAAATTAAATCTAACAATAATCACCCAAACAGTTGAAACAAACTGAATACACATTTGTTCATGATATGATGTATGCACAATGATTTAAATATAATAAATAGCAAGACACATGATACACCCCAAAAACGTGATTAAAACGGGGAATTTGTAAAGATTCACTCACATTGGGTGCGTTGGATTGGAGATGGTGAGATGCGCACGAGTTGGAAGAGCTGAACAACGAGAATTAACTAACCTAAATAATAACGGAAAATATAGTAAATGAGTGGATTTTATTAAGGATTTTAATAGAATTTTTAGATATAGTTTTGCGAGTTTAAGGCTATTTCCTATCTTTAAAAACATTATTTTTAAGTATTTTTAATTGATTTTTAAATTAAATTAAATAATTAAAAATATAAAAATATGTTGACTTTTTGGGTTGACCGTTGACTTTTTGACTTTGACTGTTTGACCGGTTTATTGTGTAATTGCAATGCGCTGGGTGTGGCTCGAACCCGAGACCTCCCGTACGCGTGCACGCAGCTCTACCAACTGAGCTACGTGTCTAACCCGAAATAATTCTGTTTTTAATTATACTTATATATTAACTCAGCTTATCCAAAATTCTTTTATTTTCAAAAACATTTTAAATCATCGAACCGGTGTCACTAACAGGTCTCGAACCCGGGACCTGTGCTTTAACGTTACACACAGTCCACCGCTGGACTGTGTGTCTAACTAGGTTAATATACACAATTTTATTATACTTAACAACTATCGTAAGTTAACCCGGTTCAGTTAGAAAAATAAAACGTTTTTATTACAGAGAGGGTGCGTGTATCAGGGATCGAACTCGCGGCGGGCGCGTATTATTTGCACACAGTCCACCGCTGGACTGTGTGTCTAACCCGTTTAAAATACCAATTTTAATTATCCTTATAATGTTAGCACAGTTCATCTTCTCCCTTAACTTTTACAGACAGCAAATTACCCCTCTGTTTCTTGTTTTATAACGATTAACACATTCATAAGACTAAGATGAAATGACAAAGACGGTGTTGGAAACAAACATACCGGAGGAATAATTTAACTCAGAATTCCGGCAAGGCGTCGGCTCTGTTTTTATGAACTTCAACTGAGCAAGCAAATTATCTGTTTTGATTAGCTAATCGTGGAATTGAAGTGCTAAACAAACGTTAACAGGGTGTTTAAATGTCCATACCGTTTCACAGCTGAAAATAAGGATTTCCAGAAGTTTTCCGGCGAACTGGAATTATCTGATAGCAGCGTCTGAATTTGATTTCAATTGAAAGGTCTGAGTTAGAAATAGCTTAACAATTGATAGACCACGACGGTATTGAAAGACTTACCGTTTTGATGGAGAATACGGTTTTCCGGCGACTTGCAGAAACTTTCCGGCGAGTAGAATTTGATTCTCCGGCGGACTGAAACTTGAGCGAAAATGTAACTGAGAGTCTGTAGATTATGTTTGAGTCGCGAAGGAGTACAAGGATGGAAGTAATACTGGAATTGAAGTTTTTCGGTTATAAAAACCGATCCACTTCTAGAATTCAAGTTCATTCAAAGCAACTTGATTTAAAACGTCGGTATATCGGTTATACCCAGTGAACCGCAAGTACTCAAATCGTCTTTGAGCGTTTGATGACCGATTTCAGTTACAGTTGGCGTAACCGGTTGATTTATGTTTGTTTATAAGATTTATTTGTTTCCTAGAGTTGACAGAAAACAACAAGTGGCGGAGTGGTTATGCGTGTGTGTGTTAAGTCTTTGAGTTCTCTTCCGGCTGACCCGGGTTCGAGTCCCGGCAGCCTCATTTTATTTTTAATTATTTTATTTTACTTTTTATCAATTATAACTTTTATAGATTAGTTTGTGTATTAATTATGTATCATTAAAAATCAAAATAGGCATAAATACGCAACGAACATTTATAACTTGATATTCGATTACAAAACGGAGCGGGTTTGGAAAACCCGTTTTTGACAAATGTTACATTGTCCACCAAGCTCTAAAGAGCATCCTTTAACAATCTCTGCTGATTCAGTTATTTTTCCACTCACTAGTTCGATAGTGAAAGGAATGTCTAATTTATTTGAATTTACTCTAAGTATATATTTGAACTCTAAAGATATAAAACTATAATCTACGCCAGTATCAAATAAAATAGATGCAAAGTGATTGTTAATAGGAAACGTAACCGTGATCACATTAGGATCTTGGCGCGCTTCTCGGGCTCCTATCACAAAGGCTCGACCATGACCTTTGTTTTCTTTTGGGCAATTTTTCCTAAAATGACCCAAATCTCCTCAACCATAGCAACCTTGGTTCTTTCCTTTCTCGTTTCCATTTCCACTGTTGCTTTCTCTCTTCTCTACGTTCCTGCCTCCCTTGTTATTTCCGCAATAATTCTCGGTGCGGTATCCTAACTTTCCGCACTTACCACACTTGGTGGTTCAGCATCCACCATAGTGATGATATCCACATTTGTTGCACCTAGGTGCATTCCCTGCATAACCTTTTGGTCCAGTTTCTGTTGTGGCTACAAATGATTTACCTCCTCTGGTAGCGGGGGTTTCCTTTCTCTTGTTGTTCGGTCTTGATCCCTTTTTCAAGTGAGGAAATTTTCTCTTGTTGTCATGCGAAGATGATTCCACATGTGTCTCCTTGGGCTTCTCGGCACCTTTTCTTGAAAGCTTATTCATTCTTACCGCCTCTTTGGTAAGACTCACGGCAATTGTTATAGCTTCGGTGATAGTTGCCGGATGCGACGATGTAACCATACTCCGGATCTCCGGGGCTAATCCCCAAATGTAACGTTCAATTCGTTTGAATTCGGGAGTTACCATATACGGAAAAACCTCAGAGAGATCATGAAAACGTTGAGTGTAGCCATAAATGTCAGATCCAATCATCATTAGATTCCAAAATTCCGTCTCCAGCTTCTGCAATTCAGCTCTTGAACAATATTTTTCTCTCATCATGTCCTTCAATCTTTCCCACGTAATAGCATATGCGGTTGCATCTCCTAGTGTATGCACTTGTAGATTCCACCATGAAAGAGCTTCATAAATGAACAACCCGAAACATTCATAACTCTCTGATTTGGAGAACAATTGCTCATACGGATCACAGAATCCGTCTTCTCAGTCTATCGTACAAATGCCACAGCACCTCCAGTGCCGTCATAGTTGAGTGGCTTGCAATCCAAAAATTGCTTGTATGTGCATCCTGAAATGTTTGTTTTCAAAAATTGTCAAAAATATATATTTTCGCAAATAAATATTAATGATAATTCCTTTTGTTAAGGTTATGAATAACCAACCGTTAGCAAGATTTTGAACTCCTGGTGGGGCTTGAAATCTAGCTTCATTATCTTGATTAGTACGGTTAGTCTCATGTTGTGCGATCACCACGGCGATTCGCTGGTTCAACAGAGTATCTAGTTCAGCTTGTGATGCAGGTAGAGAGGTTGGTTGACGTCGACGTATATTTCTTCTTTTTGGTGCCATGATCTTCATATATATAACATATAGAAGTGATTAGACAAATATTTAAATAAATATTGTCATTCGTGGACTCAAATTGAATAAATACGCCATCATAAAGTATATAATGTATAAAAATCAAATAAATTGAATCAATACTTCACATAAGGTTTCCATACGATAGCCATCACATCATAATTAATATCAATGCATAATAAAAGAAAAGATACAAACTTACACACACACACACACACACACACACATATATATATATATATATATATATATATATTATCAACTTGTGGCATAATTTTTGTGAAGAACAAAAATAATTCAGAATTACATCGCTCTGGAATACAAGTCATAGATAATACAAAATAAGTAAGTATTTTTCTTCACATCATTTCTTCAAAATCTTCAAGCTGACATATATATATATATATATATATATATATATATATATATATATATATATATATATATATAATCTTCAAAATCTTCATTCTTCAACCAAGCGGGTACGGGTACTACCCTCAAAACATGATCACATACCAAATCTAGACAAACGGTGGGGGTGGGGGTGAAGATGCGCGTATCACACCACGAAAATATGCTATCTCCTCCTCGATAGCACTGATACGCCTCTCATAAGATGAAGAGGCAACATGGGGTGGTGGAAGTGAGGATACTAATGGAGATGGTGGTAGTGGAGATGTCGGTAGTGGTGGTGGTGGTGGAGGTGATGATGTAGGTAGTGGTGGCTGGGATGATGACGATGGAGCACTCTGAGATGCTCGAATAGTAGAAAGTTGAGCACTAAGCTCATGAAACCGTCGAAACAAGACACTGAGCTGTATCTTGGTGGATGTGACCCTATACTCGGTGGTGGTAGGTGGCAAATGGTTCGGGTGGTACGGATCAGATGGGCTCATGCCCGGAGGTGGCTGAACATGTGAAACAGGATAGTAAGGTGAGGGGTATGTAATAGTACTATGCACATGTGGTGGGGATGAGACAGATCTCCAGTAGTAGGGGTCGGAATAAAAAGAGGATACTCAGTCATAGAATGACTATGTGGAACATGTAATGGCCCTGCAGCAAACGGGTCCTGATAAGAACTGAGAGTCGGTGTGACAATAGTAGAAAAAGATCTAGCAAAAGGATGAGGGGGTACATGATCAGCAGGCTGAGAAATACCACCAAGGGTAAAAGGAGACGGTCCAGCAAAAGGATGATGTATTGGGTGATCATTATGGTGTGTGATATCTCCCATAGAATACATTGGTGGTGCAGACTCAGATAAATAATTAGTGGGGAATGTGTTTGGTGAAAAGGGATCAACATGTATAGGTGGAGTATCGGAAGATGGTGGTAAAACGGTATCAGGTGAAAGCATAGGTGATGGTGGCTCAGGTGTGGATGGTGCAGAAGATGAGATGTCGACAACCGAGATCTCAGCATGGCTATGTCAAAGTCCTCTCCTATACCGAGGCCGTCCTCGAGGTGGTCAACATGTACGACCAGGATGATATCGTCATCATCGTTGATAACAGGAGGAATGAGGTGGTTGTTCTCATCGATATCCTCGTCCAATGGACCTACCACATTAAGTGGTATGAGGTCATATGCAACAACATGTTCACCCTCAGGGTGACCATAGATAATCATCTCATGATAGTAAGGTACAACTAGTATATCATCCTCTAAAGGGACATCTGCGGGAACAGGCTCAGGAAGGGCAAAGAGCTGAAAGTCAATGTTCATCCATTCATCGTCCGAGAGGTCGTCATCGGAGATGATGATGATGGGTGGAACGGGGTCGTCTAGTGGTACGTAATCAATATCTGAGGTAAATCCTGTGGAATCAGTGTCGGAACTGGTACTGGAAGACATGGTCCTGGCAAAATAATTCGTACAACTCATGGGTAAACAATTATTACTTAAAATAAATTTGGGGAATTGTATTTTGGTTTTGTTGTAAGTTGCCTCATGTATTGTTTGGATCAATCTTATTTTTATCGAGTCTAATCCTCATAGACTAACTTGTATAATGTCCTTGTATTATAGTTTCGAACTTTAGTTTGGTACTAGTGGACACTTTGTGACAATGCAATGAAAAACACTTGTTGCGATTTCATAAACGACTTATTCGACTTTTTATAAAATGACCATTTTGAAATTGTAGACTTGACTCAAAAGAATCTTAGTTCACTACAATTGAAGCTCTGATACCAGGTCTGTCACACCCCGATTTTCGTTGTTGCGAAAGCGTGTGCGAGGTGTGGCCAGAGCGGCAATCATTGCATTCAACTAAGTAAACGACAATTTAAAACATAATAAGATGTTCATCCATACATTTTATTTGAACCAGATTATAATCAACTACTTGTTTCAAAAACTTAGTACATTTTCAACAACATTGTTCAAACTTTAAAACACAAGTTTTACAAACATGATAACCAAAAATTGGATGACATCAAACTGGATGACATCAAACTGCTTGACTTCAAAACACATGAACATATGTTTCCAAAGCTGTCCACTAGTTACCTGTAATACATGTTAGTTTCGAAAAACAACAACAAAAGCTGGTGAATTCATGTATTTAATTTGTATCAAATAATTTTTGAAAATATTTGAAGTATTGAATCTGGTATGTAATCAAATGAAACTTATAAGATCATTAGTGTTTTGCAAGGACACTAATCTGAATGCCGAATAAGGTGGCAACCAAACCTTGAAGATTTATTATGTCTGGGACACTCGTTTTAGACACAAAAGCACTCTATTACGATATGTTATTATTGCCGTGGGGCTCGCCCAAACCCAATAGATCTATCCCCTTGTTCCTTGGTACTTGTTATTCATTAATGGCCCCAATGCTTGAGCCTCATTCACATGTGATCTAAATATTTTCATTTTTCCCAGCTATATTGATTGTAACATGTATACATCCTCGTACGTTTAAAACATAAAAACGTTAAAATAAAAGGGTAGACATGAACTCACAGATTCGCGTTCCGTGCAAATCTCTGTGTATTGTTTGATTATCCGTCCGTTTTCTCAACCTACAAGTGTTCTAATTCCATTAGACACTTAGGTTTATGATCGTTTTCGTACAAGTGTTCATCTTGAATTCATAATTGTACTTGTATTTGTTTGTTTTCTTTGTTGGTATATATATATATATCCCAATATATATATATATATTTCATATCCTTTGTATTTGATGGGCCTAGCCCAAGGGTTATGTGTAAGAATTCAATTCTTATATTTTTGTATGTGTGGGCCTAGCCCAATTGGTTTCATATGTGTGGGCCTAGTCCAACTTGATTTAAATGTATGGGCCTAGCCTAAATAGTTTTATACATGTGGGCCTAGCCCAACTTGTTTTAGATGTGTGGGCCTAGCCCAAATAAATTTACTTAAAATGGTTCAAGCCCAAATGACTTTGTAAAAGTGGGCTTTAGCCCAAGTCAATCATGTAAGAGTGGGCCTAGCCCAAATAGTTTATATAAGTGGGCTTAGCCTAATTTAGTTTATAAAAGTGGGCTTTAGCCCCATTTCAGTTATTAAAAGTGGCCTTTTAGCCCATATAGGTTATAAAAGTGGGCTCTAGCCCAATTCAGTGTATAAAAGTGGGTAGCCCATATGGTTTATTTAATTGGACTTAATCCATATTTAAATATTACTAGTAATAATTTATAAAAAATATTTTCTAAAACTACTAGTATCTTATATAAGTTTATTTATATAAATTCTTGTATGCATATATTTATATAGTGTGTGACGGTTTGTTTGTTTTGATCGTTTCGTTTGTGTTGTCCACTTCGTTAGCGTTATTCGTTTCGTCCATGTCGTTTGTTTCGTCCGTGTCATTTTATTTGTTTGATATGTCCAAATTGTCCTTTTTTGGCCGAATTGTCTTATTGTCCGATTTGTTAGTTTATGTCCATGTTTGGACACAAATATTTATACTTGTTCTAAATACATAATATTTATACACAAAATAGACATACATACTTGATCATATCTAAATATATATATTTTATCTAAAAATATATATTTATTCATTATAAGTTTAAGAAAACTCTTAAATTTTATCTTAAAATTTTTCATCTAAATTTTTGTTTAATCATGATTAAAACACTTAGTAATTCAAAATCTTTAGTTTAACCATATTTTAATCATATTAAACTTTATAAAAATTTTACCATAGTTTCCCTTAAACTATGGACTTTCCAATGTTTAAATAAACATGTTTTAAACCATTTTCAACTCAAATAATGATCAAGTATATTGACTAATCTTCTAGATCATAAATCTCTAACAAGAAATGTTATGAACTTGTTGTGGTTCTAAACTTTCCAGAAATGAAAACTTTATTATCACATTTTAAAAAACTTTTAGATTATTTATTTTATATAAAAACCCACACTTTATGTTAGTATATGAAATCTTTTTAAGTGTGTAGACATGTTTATATCATTTCCAAAAATAAGTGCATGTTCATGATCTTTCCAAAAATGGAAACTTTATAACTACTTTTCAACAAAATTTCTAGATCATGAGTTTTAAATAACAATCTATATTTTGTATAATGCATATGACCATTTTAAATGCATAAATCATGTTTGTAACATTTTTTGTTAGTAAATCTTGCTAGATCTAAACATGCATGTGTTTAGATCTTCATTTTCAACCATAAAATACAAGATTACTTCTATTACAAAAATGACAACTTCAAGATCATCAAATAAGTTACATAATCATATTAATATGTCTATTCTTTTCATTGTTTTTAGATGATTTTATGTGAAATTTCAAGATGATCTTGTACTTATCATAATATAAGAATGTAATAATAAAATATGAAGCTTACTACTAGCTAGATGAACAAGATGAAAGTGATGATAATATGAATCCAAGAGCTCCAAGTGGGTCTTCAAGTCTTGCAAAATCTTTGAATCATTCATGCACCTCCATATTTGCTTGAAATCTTGAGTTTGAATTTTGAAAATGTGAAGATGATGGGTGCTTGATGTTGGCAGATTTTAGAGAGAGAAAAGAAAGAGGTGAATGATTTTTGGGTGATGTTGGAAATGAGGAAGGGTGGAGTGTGGTTTGGATTAATGTTCTTACACGTAACCAACACTAATCATGTTTTCCTTGTTCTAACACATCAAAGAAAAGTGAGTGGGCATGGGGACCCACCTATAGCCGTGTAAGGGGGGGGGGGGGGTTGGTTTTAATTTTTTTATAAAAATCTTGTTATATTTTATAAACATAAAAATCTTGAATGTTTGTATATATTAGTTTTTATAAAGTTTAATGATCCAACACACTAAAGTGATGTTATAACATGTGAAACTAACTCACTAGGCTAATTGTTTCGTTGTTCGGTTGATAGATTCGGTAGGTCTCGTACCGAGTTAAATACTGATATTTTGTGTTCTTATGTAATTTTTATCTACACAATTGTCTTTGTACAATTTTTTTATCCAATTTATTAATCCAACTCTCTGGACTAATAACTTTGTTATTTCAGCCTCAGTTCCTGTACCGGCTTTGTTGTCGGGTATTTATTGAACTTTCCGTGTAGCTTAAAAACCTAAAGTTTATATAAGGGTTTTGTATTGTTTTTAATACCCTACATATTATTTATGATAAATAATATTTATTTTTGGGTTTCGGACATTTGTTGTTTTCGTTATGCGGAGTGCTGTACATTTAGCAAAATTGCTGTAGTTTTCTGCGGACCGGACAATTTTGATGTTTTAATAAAAATATCTTCGAAAAGTAATATTTGCACATTATTTACAACTAATGTTCCCATATAATAATTATCACGGACATACTTAATTTCTCTTTTTTGCCGTGTCAGACTGTACCGCGACTAGTCCTGACTTGTACAGTGTGTTCGCGTTTCCGCCATCAGTCTAGGATATAATTTTATATGTTCCTAATTGTGGCGGGTTTATTATCATACAATGCTATGATTTTGAAATTCCTAGACCTTTAAGATTTAGAATAAAAAATTAAGTCATGTTATACGATAAATAGACAATGTACTAGTTGTTCAAGTTGTACCGAATTACCGGAATTTTGCCAATTGTCACAGGAACTTCCAGAGGAGGGAGATAGAGTTGTGAATAAGAAAGGTGCAAGTTCAAATGGTGAACCTTGGCACCTATTTATAGTTGGAGAGCTTGAAGGAGGTGATGTCCGGTGCTAAGGGGTGTGAGAGGGAGCTTACAAGTGTCCTAAAACGTGGCATAGCAGTTTGGAAGACCATGGTTTCGATTTAATGGTTTTTAGCAACATGTGTGGAGGCTAAGGCAATTTTTTTTGCAGATGCAGTCCTCTGGCGGGCTACGAGAGGCCATGCCTGTGCCTCTCGCGGCCCGCGAGCGCCTCATATTAACTTTCCAAACTTGTCACATTTATCCCCTTAACTTATAAAACCCTTCTAAAACACCTTTTTAGCATTTGTAGTCCTCTGTAGTCAATACTTGGCATACCCGGGTTTATGCTCGGACATTGTCGAGCTCTCGGTTCGTTAAAGGTCACTCAGAGATATAAATTAACATGTTGACACTTTTAACCCCTCCATTGGTCAACCTTTATATAATTATGGATTTAATCTCTCCCGTCCAACAAATGGGACATATGAGAGTTAGGACTTTGTAAAGGATCACTTAGAGGCTCATTATAAGCATGTTGAATCTGATGTCACTCAGATGCTGGGCATGTTGACATAACGGTCACTCAGAGGCCTAGTTTTAGCTTGTTGACACCAATGGTCACTCAGAGGCTTGGTTTATGCATGTTGACATCAGAAGATCACTTAGAGACTTAGTTTGAGCATGTTGACGCTTTTAGTCCCTGTTAGTCTTTAATATACTTAAAATAAAAATATGACACGTGTCACTATATTATTGGACACGATTTTACAAGGTGTTACATCCTCACCCCCTTAAAAGAAATCTCGACCTCGAGATTTATTCAAAAAGATGGGGGTACTTTTGTCGCATAGTGGACTCAACCTCCCATGTACACTCGGGACCTCGAAGGGCATCCCATTTAACCTTTACTATAGGTATCAATTTCCTATGGAGCTTCTTAACCTGTTGATCCTCGATCGAAATTGGTTTCTCAACGAACCTCAGGTTTTTATCAATTTGCACATCTTTGTGTGACATTGCTAGCGACTCATCGGCTAGCCATTTCTTAAGGTTACTGATGTGGAACACATCATGAATTTCACTTAGATCCTCGGTAGCCTAAGCTTATAAGCCACATAACCCACACATTCGATTACCTCGAATGGTCCAATATATATCGGGCTTAACTTGCCCTTCTTTCCGAAGCGCATCACACCTTTACAGCGTGATACCTTCAATAATACTTTGCCCCTTATTTGGAACTTGAGAGGTTTTCGCCTCTTGTCTGCATAACTTTTCTGCCTATCACGGGCAACTTTGTGACGATCACGGATTTGTATAATCTTTTCCGTGGTCTCCAGGACAAACTCTGGTCCTAATAGTTGGGCTTCCCTAACTTCTGTCCAGCACAAGGGTGTTCGGCATTTTCTCCCATACAAGGCCTCGTAAGGAGCAGCCTAGATGCTCGTATGATAACTATTATTGTAGGAGAATTCTGTTAGGGGTAAGTGGTCATCCCAACTTCCACCTAAATCAATCACACATGCTCTAAGCATGTCTTCCAAAGTTTGAATAGTATGCTCACTTTGTCCATCCGTCTGTGGGTAGTAAGCCGTACTAAAATTTAATTTTGTGTCTAAAGATTATTAGAAACTTTTCCAAAAATGAGATGTATATCTAGTATCTCTATCAGATACAATAAATACTGGCACACCATGTAGGGATACAACTTTGTCTACGTATAACTTAGTCAATTTGTCAGAATTATATGTTTCTTTGATTGGCAAGAAATGTGCTGACTTAGTCAGCCTATCCACAATGACCCAAATCGTGTCGTTACCACGTTTGGTCTTAAATAACTTGGTAATCAAGTACATTGTTACCATTTCCTATTTCCAAGTGGGAATTTCAAGTTGTTGTAAAAGTCCTGACGGCTTCTGGTGTTCGGCCTTAACTTACGAACACGTCAGACACTTAGCTACATAAATGACTATGGATTTCTTCAAACCCATCCACCAATAATTCTTCTTTAGATCCTGATACATCTTGTCACCTCCTGGGTGAACTGAGTATCTTGTATTATGCGCTTCTTGGAGGATTAGATCTCTAAGTCCTCCAAAAATTGGAACCCATCCTTTCCAGGCATTAACTAATCAACAGTTCCGTCTAATCTTTCATTAGGATCATTAGCCTCTAATAGAGCTTGTTTTTGCGCATCTAATAGCTTCTCACTTAAGCTATTTCTGAGCTCAATGCTCTTGGCGTTAATCCTTATAGGCTTAACCCATTCCTTGCGACTTAAGGCATCAGCAACTACATTTGCCTTGCCCGGATGGTAGCGAATTTCGCAATCATAATCATTAAGTTTTTCCATCCAGCGAGGCTGTCGCATGTTCAATTCATTCCGATTGAACAGATTTTGGAGGCTCTTATGGTCAGTGTATATAATACACTTTGTGCCATATAAGTAATCTCCACAGCTTTAGTGCAAATACAACGGCACCCAATTCCAAATCATGGGTGGTGTAATTCCTTTCGTGCACCTTTAATTGTCATGATGCATAAGCAATCACTTTGCCTTTTTACATTAGCACACAGCCCATGCCAGTGTGTGATGCATCGTAGTAAACAATGAAGTGTTCAACACCCTCAGGTAGGGATAACACAGGAGCATTGCTCAACTTGTGTTTCAGAATCTCAAAAGATTCTTGTTGTTTTGGACCCCAAATAAACTTAACATTTTTATGGGTCAAGGTGGTTAAAGGAGTGGCTATTCTTGAAAAGTTCTCAATGAACCTTCTATAGTAACCAGCCAGTCCTAAGAAGCTACGTATTTCTGATGGGGTTTTGGGTACTTCCCAATTCATTATGGCCTCTATTTTGGCGCGACCCACTTGGATACCATGCTCACTTACAATGTGTCAAAGAAATTGGACTTCTCTAAGCCAAAACTCACACTTAGAGAACTTAGCATAAAGCTTCTCTTGCCTTAGCCGTTCTAAGATGCACTGAAGATGTTTCTCGTGATCAACTTGATTACGAGAGTAGATAAGTATGTCGTCTATGAAGACAATGACAAACTTATCCAAACATGGTTTGCAGACTCTATTCATGAGATCCATGAATGCTGCAGGTGCATTTGTGAGCCCAAAAGGCATTACTAAAAATTCATAGTGACCATAACGAGTCCTGAAGGCAGTCTTAGGAACATCCTCACTCCTAACCTTCAGCTGATGATATCTAGATCTTAGATCAATCTTGGATAAATAACTAGCCCCTTGAAGTTGGTCAGATAAATCATCGATCCTGGGTAATGCGTAACGATTCTTGATTGTTATCTTGTTCAACTCACGGTAGTCAATGCACATCCGCATTGAACCGTCCTTTTTCTTATCGAAAAGAATTGGAGCTCCCCAGGGCGAGGAACTCGACTGAATAAAGCCTTTCTCTAAGAGTTCATCTAACTGCGTCCTTAACTCCTTCATTTCTGTTGGTGCTAACCGGTATGGAGCTCTAGCTACGGGTGCTGATCCAGGTAGGATGTCAATCCTAAACTCTATTTGTCTATCTGGAGGTAGACCTGGTGGTTCTTCGGGAAAGACATCAGAATACTCCAAAATAACTGGAAGGTCTTGAATATTCGGCTTAAGTTCGTTGATAGTGACTTGTTCCATGTAAATGACACAACCTTTCCTTAAACACTTGGATGCCTTAAATAAGGACACCTTGTCTAGCAATCCATAGTGTGAATCTCCAGTGATGGTGATCATTTCACCAAATGGGGTTTTAATTTCGACGAGTTTCTTATCACATGCAATGCGGGCTTGGTTATGGGATAACCAATCCATGCCTAAAACTACATCGAACCCTGCAAATTTCATTGGCAAAAGATAGATAGGAACGGAATGATTCTTAATGAATATAGAGCATCCATCAAGAATGGAAGATGCTAGTTCTAAAGTTCCATCAGCAAGTTCTATCTCATAAGTTTTGTCTAGAGTTCTTATGGGTAAGATTAATAGTTTACTAAACTTACAGTCTACAAAAGACTTATCTGCACCCGAATAAAAAAGAACACTAGCATATATATCGTTAATGAGGAAAGTACCTGTTATGACGTTGTTGTCATTAATGACCTCCCTAGTGTTTATCTGGAAAGCACGAGCATTCCCTTAGCCTCTCCAGGCTTTGCATCATTATTTCAGGGGTTCTTAGGGCAATTAGGCTTAATATGCCCTTTCTCATTACAACCATAACAGACGGCATCTTTAAGATTTTTGCATTCGTGGGTCTTATGCCCTTTTCTTTTGCAAATACCACAGGGTTTAATCTGAGGGTCGGTATTGCATTGCCCCCAATGCCTGCGGCTACAGGTCTTGCATAGAGGTCTATCATCAGACCTATGTTGGTTCTTCATGAACCCAAAAATTCCTTTTTTCTTTAACCTTTGGGGGTTATCATCCTCCCGTTTTCTTTTCCCGCCAGTCTAGGTCTTGACTGACTTTTGCCTCACCAAATCCAAGGTGAGGGAGAGAGATAGGTCAACAGTAGACCTATAGGTGGTGGGCTGAGCAGCCTTTACCATGCCCTTTATCTCGGGCGCTAACCCATTAATAAAACGCACGATGCATTTGGGTTACGGGGTAATCAAATAGGAAACTAACCTAGATAGGGAATTGAAATCGGAAACATACTTCCGACAATCTAGGTTCTTCATTGTGAGAGTCAGGAAGTCTGACTCTATCTTTTCCACCTCATGGGGTGGGCAGTAGGTTTCCTTAACAAGGTCCATAAACTTGGACCATCCCAAATTATACAGGTATACTTTACCTGTATATTGGATCATAGCCTTCCACCAAATTAAGGCATTACCTTTGAAAGATTGTGATACATAATTTACCACATCTTTTTCAGCACAACCGCTGATATCTACAATCGTTTCCGTCTCATCAAGCCACTTCAAGGCTTCTACAGCTCCTTTCTCCTCATTAAAGTCTCGGGGCTTACAGGAGACGAAGTATTTGTAGGTACATCCGTCTTTAAGAGAACGGGTCCTATTAGCAAATTCGAGTTTCTTTGGTTCACTCTTCGCATTTGAAGAGTGAACTGAGCTCTCCTTATTAGCTGAGGATAGTGGAATTGATAAAGGTTTGGAGCGAGTAGCGCTCGACTCCCTAAGTTTTTCTATGGCATTTTCCATAGCCTATCCCACTGCTGCGTCTATGAGAGCTTGGAAATCTTCATTATTAATGGCTATATTTTCTATGTTATTAGAGTTAACATCCCGGTGGCTACTTTGCGCCTCATCCGAATTAGCAATTCTTTAAAGCTTTGGTTCTAAACACCAAATTAAATTTCTTTTAGCTTATGGTATTAATAACCATATTGGCTGTAAACATTGGATATGACAATCCATCGCCTAATCAAGTTAGTGTGAATAACATCACAACTCTTAGGCTTATTATATCTATTTTTGGCCTAAGTCTCAAAAGGACCATCAAAGGCAAATTACAATTTGGACGTAGTCCATATATTATTAGACAGTGGATCGTAATATCACAACTTTCATTGCCATTAGGCAATTATAATTAGCTCATAGGCTTGTCACGAAGGACATTAAAATATGGCACATTGGCCTGTCGCTAACGGGCATAAAATATGGCACATTGGCCTGTCACTAATGGACATAAAATATGGCACATTGGCCTGTCACTAATGGACATAAAATATGGCACATTGGCCTACATCTCTAATGGATGTCAATTATTATCATCATATTGATGATATTAGCCGGGATCACATTGATCACATAGGCTATATAATAGGTTTTAGGACATAGTCCATTTACCTAGACGGCTAGTGTGGTTCCTCAAGTCATATTACCAGGAGTATGAACATTCCTGAATGTTAACATAAGAGTACCTTAATGGTTGATTATTAGTCTCGGTCACATTTGACCTTAACGACTTGGAGGCTTAAACTTAGTCCACCACCTCTGGATAGAAGGATAACTTCCCTTAACTATCATGATAGAAGGCCCTTTCATCCTTAACTATCATTTATAAGCTAGCCAAATATGTGGTCTGTGCCACTTGGCTAATTAAAGCCATTAAGATCTTTTTGGAATAATATCGCAGAGCATAAATTTCGAGTAAAATCGAGACGTTTGCTTTGAAGAGGATGAATATATATATAATTCCAAAAATACTTCATTCAAAGTCAATAAAAGTTACATTAATTGAAATAAATAAATAAAACTAACTGTCCATGCAAGGACTAAAAGAAATAAAAATGTCCACGTAAGGACTAAGGAAATAACAATATCCTCGCAGGGCTAAATACCTTTAGAAAAAGTATTCACTCGTCCTTCCTTCCCTTAACCAACTTGGAGAGTTTCTTGAAGAACTTGTTCGTCTTCTTCTCCGTTTTCTCCGCTTGTTGTTGCATTTCTTTCATTCGTTCTAAAGCCTCATTGATAGCCTCGAGTGGCGGTGGAGGTTGTGGTTGTGGCTGTGGCACCATCGGATACTGGTACCCATAACTTGGATATCTAGTAGGTGGATAAGTAGGTGGGAAAGGGGACGGGTAAAGTGCGTTATGCATGACGGCTTGCATGTAAGGGTCATGCAACAATGCTTGGTAATCAACTGGTGTAGATGGGTTAAAAGGATCATATCCAGTATTATCCGGATATGTTGGGATAGGGTTATTATAACCTGATGGTGGTGGTTGAACTGCAGGTGATAGCGTTGGTTCCACCACAGGTGAGGCATTAGAGGGTCCACCTATTTGTGGGTCCTCTTGAATGGTGGGGTAGGGTTTAGGCAATGGTGGTAGCGAACCCGACCGTTGACCTGCACGTACTGACATACGTGCTCCACGTTTCCTCCTTGGTGGCTCAGGTGGCGGCTGATGATGTTCCACTGGTTCCATGTGGACATCTTCTTGTATAGGAGGTGGTTGAGATTGATGGGAAGGAATGTTGGCAAAGGTAAATTGGTTCCAATATTGGTCCCACTCATTAGGACCTTGATATGGCGATCCGGCATAAGAGTTTGAATCGCTCGATATCTCGATGGGATGTGCATTTGAACCTGACGGCGGCATCTCCGGATCGGAGTCCTCGTCCATTGGGTTTGGTTGATCCAACTGATTCTGATCAGCTGGGGGTGTGTAAAAGTATTGGTTGGGATTAAATTCATCCTGATAAGAATGATGGGAATAGTGAGAGTGGTGTGAATGATGTGAGTACGAATGATAAGAGTTTTGAGTATGAGAATGTGAATGTTGCGACAATGGCCATGAATCCCCCGAATCTTCATAGGGGTTCGGGTGATGGGGATGTGAAGGGATATGTCCTAAAGGTCCTCCCCTCATTGGTCCTTTTCCTCTTCCTCTTGGCGGCATTTTCCTGTTAAAAATCAATTAAAAAAATACTAATAACTTAACAATGAGATGAGTAAATCCTAGGTCAAAGCCTAGACTCGGAAGTCTAAGGAATGTGCTTGTGTAAGTTTGAGATTAAACACAAGAATGATAGTGTTTAATTCTCTCAAACGTTGGCTCTGATACCAACCTGTCACACCCTGGATTTTCAACCAAATCCATACACCGGTGGGCCTGGGTGGGGAATATCGTGATGTACGTTGATATCATCATAGTCAATTAAACACAACACATCGGAAGTGCTGGATTTAAGTTAATATTACAAACCAAATGTTCAAAATACAAAATAATATACATGCTTGTAATAGAAGATCCCCAGGCGGATCATAAATTGTACAAAAGAAAGAATATAAAACAGATTTTGGACAATTCTAGGATTTGGAAAATCCTCTTATCACCACCGAGCACTTCCAGCCTATTTCGTATTGTACCTGCAGCTTAGTCTTTTAAAAATACATCAGCTTTCGCTGGTAAATACACCCAGCTAACTCATTTTGAAAATATTTGAAAATGATTATAAGTGCACAAAGGCACAAAATCTTTTATAACTTGGGAAAGTGTCACACCCTCAATTTCCACTTGCGGAGTTTTACCGCGAGGCGTGTGAACAAACCAGAATCTGAAACACTAGTATGTCGAACGACTCTATATGATTTGATAATACGTTTTCCGAAAATCATTTGTTTAACCATTCATCGTAGATTTTATGTTGTCTTAGTTAGTTACCGATGTTTAGCGGAAGCATTAGTTTATATGGTTGAGCGGAAGCATAAAATAAGTAGTGAAACGGGCGCCAACACAAACGCCAAAACAAATGAAAAACCCAAAACAATGTTTGTAAATGAGACTCGATAAAAGATGTCTTGTTCAATGCATGTGAGTGCACCTAGAGCTCCTAGCGTCCTGAGAAACATGTAAAGAAACAAGTGTCAACATTAAAGATGAGTGAGTTCACAGGTTTTCATAAATTCGTTTGTTCGGTCATGAGTTTGATTCCCCCGTTATCCCTAACCCGGGATAACGATTTAGTTCCATTATTCCCAACCCGGAATAACAATTATGCTGGTTCCATTATTCCAAACCCGGAATAATAAAGTTGTTGTTTCCATTATTCCAAACCCGGAATAATAATGATGTTGTTTCCATTATCCCTAACCCGGGATAATATAGTTGTTTCGTAATTAAGTTCAATGTTAACATATATAGGTAGCTAGCCTAAAGTTATGTCACGTAAGAGTTCGCGATCGAAGCTGACTGTTGTGCCTCCGTGTTGCCAGGCCTATCACTGACCATGGCGAAGTTAGGCCAAATTATTCACCAGTTGACCATACCCGGTCGGCTAGCGCGACTAGCTCGGATGGGGCTTGTCGGGCCCAGTAGTACTACTTATAATTCCCCCGCTATTAAAACCCAATACTAACGATCCGAGAGATTGACGAGGACTTAAGTGATATAGCTGCTTAGTGACCATAACATTACATTAACATCAACTTAGTACCGAATAGTTATGTGACGTTAATTTCGTATAACGTAAAGAGATTGAGTTTGAAGAGTGTATACATGTTTCTCCCCCTGTTGTTTAAAAACCGGATAAAGTTAGGGGCCGTTAACTCACCTTTAGTTGCTCGGTTAGTGTAGCAAAGAAGTTGTAAGGGATGGGACCGCTAATTGCGTCCTAACAAACCAATTGATTTCAAGTCAGTGTGTGAACACACCAATACAAATTCTACACTTAATTTACGCACAAAGTGATACACACAAACAACATACCTAACACTCAAACATGCATGCAAGTATCCTCATGTGATCATAGTAATCAAAACAATTTATCATGAACATAACCCAATCCATGCAACACTTTGGTGCACACAATCACAAGTTATCAAATTTCAGCTTAATACTCATAATTCAGCTGTTTTCTAGGATTTTTATAAACTAGTTCCAACGTTCCAAAAATTCCAATTATTTTACAGCAGGTGACATTTATACTGTAGAAATTTATATAAATTTTCCAAGTCTTAAATCTTTACCAATTAACCATAAATATTAATATACTAGGCTGCAGTCAGATTCGTCGCTTTCTGACTGCAGTCCACGGAAGAATTTATTTAAAAATCACTGATCCTCCAATTAACAAAATTCCAGATGGAGTTGCCCGGAAATTTCCATACCTAGTTGCTGTGCAAAATTCATGACTCGACTCCCTACTGATTATAAAATCCAACTCGATAAACAACTAACAAAATTTCAGGATTTTCACAGCTTTAGTTACTGAACTTATTTGGCCACTTAAAAATATCAAACGACTTCAGAAAAATATGAATCCAGCGCCATTAGATTCGTTATTCAAATCTCTACGTTCTAGACATCAGAAAGTCCGTTTTTCGACAACTAATGACCGAGTTACAGCCAGTTGAAGTCGGCTGTAACTATCAATCAGCAAACTGTTTCAGCATTCTATCACCACTATTTCGCATAACCCGTCCATATAATTAACCTAGGCGATCAAGAACCGGTTTTTCTAATCATAAATCAATACATATATTACATCCATGCAAACCCTAATCCATACCTCTAGTTTTTATAAACAAAACATACTAGCAAACTTATAAGTTCCGAAAACAATCATACATGTAAACAACGATCAATCAGCCGATTACATTCAAACACATATAATCCGAATACGATCTTGCAAACGATTATAAATCCTAACCTTTAATAATGGTGAATAACGAGTCGAAACTTGGATGAGAATGGATTCGGCTGTTCAAGCAAGATCACGACCGAATGAGATGAAGAATCTGCTGTCGCGACCGAGAGATGATGTAGGCTGTTTGTGATCGAGGAAGTGAACAAGTGGGCTGATCTCGCGACCGAATGGAGGTGAACAAGGCTGATCACGATCGATATGATGAAGGAAGAAGCTGCAGTCGGTTGCTAGGGTTTTTGTGTTAAGGAGCATGCATGTGGGTTTGTATATATAGCGCAAAGAGATAAGGGTTACGGTTTGGGTTTGATCTCGTGGCCGAGAGTGGTTTGGGTTGGTTCAGTTTGGGTTGCACGCGGCCGACTAGTTTAAATTTAAGGTTTAAAACTTGGTTAACTCCTAGAGTTACAAGGAATCGAGGTTGGTTCGTGTCGCGGTTCGGTTCGTGTACATATTTACCATAATTATTTTATAACTAACACAATCACAAAATCGTACATCACGTATTCACTAACTCGTACACGTTTAATACATAGCATATAATTTATTCGACAAGTATTACGTTTAAGTTATCCGAAAAACCCGGGATGTCACATTATCCCCATGTTGAAAGAATTTTCGTCCCGAAAATTGAGTAAACGCGGTTTAGAATGTAGCGTACATGTTTAGAGTGCCACGCACAAAGAGTTAGTTCGTTTATGATGGTACGCGAAGTTACAAGAAGTTCCCAAGTGCCATGCACAAAGATTCCCAAGTGCCATGCACAAAGACTTAGTTAACAATGGTACGCGAAAGTATGAGAAATTTCCAGGTTGTCACATCATCCCCATGTTGAAAGAATTTTCGTCCCGAAAATTTAGTTGTTGGTATCGTTAGTTTGCTGCTCAGTTGCGAAGAGTGTGTGGTATTTGCTTTTCATTTGGTCCTCTCTTTCCCACGTGAACTCCGGTCCACGCTTAGAGTCCCAACGAACCTTAACGATCGGAATCTTGCTGTGCCTTCGAGTCTTGATCTTACGATCCATGATCTCGATAGGCTGTTCCACAAAGTGTAGTTGTTCATCCACTTGGATCTCATCCAATGGAATGACTAGAGTTTCATCTGATAGACACTTCTTCAGATTTGACACGTGAAAAACGTTGTGAACTCCACTTAGTTCGGCAGGAAGGTCTAATTGATAAGCTACGGGTCCGATACGTTTCAAGATTACAAACGGGCCTACGTACCGTGGGTTTAGTTTGCCCCGTTTTCCAAAGCGGATTACACCCTTCCAGGGTGACACCTTTAGTAGGACGCGGTCGCCTACTTGAAATTCGAGCGGTTTGCGTCGTTGATCAGCGTAGCTTTTCTGTCGATCCCGTGCCGCCGCCATGCGGTTTCTGATTTGTACAATCTTTTCAGTAGCCTCAAGTATTAACTCAGGGCCTGTGAGTTGACTGTCACCGACTTCTGCCCAACAGACCGGTGATCTACATTTACGACCGTATAATGCCTCAAACGGTGCTGCCGAAATACTCGTATGATAACTGTTGTTATATGAGAATTCCACTAAAGGCAGGTGAATTTCCCAACTATTTCCGAAGTCTACTACGCATGCCCTAAGCATGTCTTCCAAGGTCTGTATGGTCCTTTCGCTTTGACCAGCAGTCTGAGGGTGATAGGCTGTGCTCATATCTAAGCGTGTTCCCAACGCTTTCTGAAGTGACCGCCAGAAGTTGGACGTGAAGCGAGCATCTCTGTCTGAGATGATGGATGTTGGCACTCCGTGCCGAGAAACTACTTCCTTAATGTAGATGCGAGTCAACTTCTCCATCTTATCTGTCTCTTTAATAGCTAGGAAGTGTGCGGACTTAGTTAAACGATCCACAATTACCCAGATGGTATCGCAACCACCCAAAGTTCGCGGGAGTTTAGTGATGAAATCCATCGAGATCTGATCCCATTTCCACACTGGGATCTCAGGTTGTTGAAGTAGCCCCGATGGCTTTTGATACTGTACCTTGACTTTTGCACAAGTCAAACATTTACTCACGTAGGTGGCTATATCGGCTTTCATGTTGGGCCACCAATACGCAGCTTTAAGGTCTTGATACATCTTATCCGAACCCGGATGGACAGAGTATCGGGATTTGTGAGCTTCGTCCATGACTAGCTCTCTGAGGTTTCCGTAGAGAGGTACCCATATGCGATTCATGAAATACCGGGCTCCATTGGGTTTTACTTCCCAATCGCGTTCCATTTTTCCCACCGATTCGGCCTTGATGTTTTCCTCCTTAACTGCTTCTAACTGGGCGTCGCGTATTTGTTCGGGTAGCCCCGAATGAATAGTGAGTTGTAATGCTCGTACACGGCAAGGTTTCAAGTGTTCCTTCCTACTGAGGGCATCAGCTACCACGTTAGCTTTACCAGGGTGATACCGAATGGCACACTCATAATCGTTCAAGAGTTCGACCCAGCAACGCTGTCGCATGTTCAACTCCTTCTGATCAAAGATGTGTTGGAGGCTCTTGTGGTCTGTAAAGATTGTGCACTTCGTTCCAGAGAGGTAGTGTCTCCAAATCTTAAGTGCAAACACTACTGCTCCCAATTCCAGGTCATGCGTCGTGTAGTTCCTCTCGTGAACCTTTAGTTGGCGGGACGCATACGCGATGACCTTATCGCGTTGCATGAGTACGCATCCCAACCCCTGAATGGAAGCATCACAATATACTACAAAGTCATCTGTCCCTTCCGGCAAGGACAGAATGGGTGCACTGCAAAGTTTCTGTTTCAGCAATTGAAATGCTGCTTCTTGCTTGTCACCCCAAGCATACTTGATGCCTTTCTGGGTGAGGGTAGTAAGCGGTTGTGCGATCTTTGAAAATCCCTCGATGAAGCGTCTGTAGTAACCAGCCAAACCCAAAAATTGGCGGATCTCCGTCGGTGTCCTGGGTGCTTCCCAGTTTTTGATAGCTTCAATCTTGGCAGGGTCGACGTGGATACCCTTTTCATTTACGATATGCCCAAGAAACTGAACTTCCCGAATCCAGAAGTCACACTTTGAAAGCTTGGCATATAGTTTCTCCTGTTGAAGTAATCCTAGCAGTAATCGTAGATGTTCAGCATGTTCTTCTTCACTTTTGGAATAGATGAGTATGTCATCGATGAACACAATGACAAACTTGTCAAGGTATGGTTTACACACGCGGTTCATGAGGTCCATGAACACCGCAGGTGCGTTGGTGAGACCGAAGGGCATGACCAAGAACTCATAATGGCCATACCTAGTACGAAATGCCGTCTTGGCGATATCTTCCTCCCTGACGCGTAGCTGGTGGTAACCGGACCGAAGGTCAATCTTGGAGTAGTAGCTTGACCCTTGAAGTTGGTCGAAAAGATCGTCGATGCGAGGTAACGGGTATCAGTAACCTTGTTGAGTTCCCTGTAGTCGATGCACATGCGGAAGGTCCCGTCCTTCTTTTTGACAAACAGGACTGGAGCTCCCCATGGCGAAGCGCTTGGTCGGATAAATCCCTTTTCTAACAGCTCCTGAAGTTGGGTAGATAGCTCCTGCAGCTCGGCTGGAGCTAGGCGGTATGGAGCCTTGGCGATAGGAGTTGCATGGTTCGCCAATTCGATTTCAAACTCCAATTGTCGATGGGGTGGAAGACCAGGTAATTCCTCTGGGAATACATCGGAAAAATCACGGACGACAGGGATGTCTTCTATACGTTTCTCGTCCTTAGGCTGTTCGGTAATCAGTGCGAGTAAAGCGAAGGAGTTCTTCCTCCGAAGATACTTCTGCGCTTGCATGTAAGAGATGATGTTGGTGACGGCGCTTGCCTTCTCGCCTTGTACCGTCAAGATTTCGTCGTTAGAGAGCGGAATACGGATAGATTTTTCGAAGCAGAGGACTTCAGCCCGGACGTCGGATAGCCAGTCCATTCCGACTACCACGTCAAAACTACCCAGGGTAGTTGTCATCAGATCAATGGTAAAAGTGTGACCCGCGAGTTTGAGTTGACAGCCGGATACTATATGGGTCACGTCTACAGATTTACCATCGGCTAATTCTATGATATAAGGGGTCTCTAAGGGTTTAGGCGTGAGATTTAGGTTCTTCCTAAAAGACTCAGATATAAAGCTCCTATCCGCACCCGTATCAAAAAGCACAGTAGCAAAATGTTCATTAAGGGGAAACTTACCGGTGACCACGTTCGAGTCGTTTCTGGCCTCTCCGTGGCCCAATGTAAATGCGCGACCTTTGGCACCTCCTGTGCCACCGTTTCCATTGTTGTTGTTATTGTGGTTATTGTGGTTGTGGTTGTTCCCACCATTGTTGTTGGTGTTACGCAGCTGTGGGCAGTCTCTTTTGAAGTGGGCAGTGCTACCACATTGATAGCATCCCCGGTCAACACCCTGTTGTGGGCCTTGGGGTTGATTTTGGTTCTGTCGGGACATGATTTCCCCACGACAATCCTTTGCCGCATGTCCCATCTTGCCACATCGTTGGCAGCGATTGCCGGCACAAGGGCCCTTATGATGAAGATTACAGCGGTTGCACTGCGGCTTTCGACCTGCATAGCCGCTTGCGTTCTGGTTGTTGTTGTTGTTGTTATTGTTGTTGGCGGGCTGATTTTGGTGACCCCGGTGGCTGTTGTAATGATTGAACCGTTTCTGGTTCCCCTGTTGCGGCTGGGATGACGAAGACTGTAGAGTAGACGAGTCTTCAAACTTTCTTTTGTTATCAGGGGCAATTCAGTTGTACCCCGTGCTGGCAACTTCTTTTGTTCCACCGCCTTATCGGTGAGTTTGTGGCCAATCGGATTGCTTGATGCTCAGTTACAGGGTTACTAGCCATTACCATACCCTGAATCTCCGGAACCAGACCCCCAAGATAGAACTCGAGTCTTTTCTCCACAATGTTGGCCAGATCGGGACATAGAAATACCAAGTCATGATGTTTTGCTGTGTATGCCTCTATTTCAGATCCCACCATCTTGTGGTTCCATAAAGTTTGCTCCAACTGTTGCACTCTGTCTCGCGGACAGTACTCTTCTTTGATTAGGGCCTTAAACTCGGCCCAGGCCATAGCATTTGCAACAATAAGTCCACGCGTTTGGACTTGTGCATTCCACCAAGTTAGTGCCCCATCTTCCAGTGTTGAGGCTGCGTACTTGACCTTGTTGGCCTCTAGACAGTTGCACATTTCAAATACTGATTCAAATTTTTCGATCCAGCGGACCAGTCCAATGGGTCCTTCTGCCCCCGAGTATTTGCTTGGTTTCGCGTCGAGGAACATCTTGTAGGGGTTAAAACCCCCTCCTGCTGATAGAGAACAGGTAGTCAGCGAGGAATTCTACTAGCCCAACTATTAGATTTTCACACGAAAATTTAATAATGGTTATCTGCCGGTTGGTTCTGAACACCCGCTAAAGCTGCGTTCACGTGCTCTTGAATCATAGCAGCTAGTTCTTCGGGCGTCATGTTAAGGTTTCCACGTCGTCCAGTTGCCATTTAGATCTTCGAAAAACAACATAAACACACCCGATAAGTCTATATATTCAATATAGTTATCCTACTTCGTACTTTAATAATTATCAAGTTATGTCAACTCAAATATATTAAATAGTCAAAAGAAATACTTGATTAAATGAAATTTCAACGTCTTACAAAGTGCCAACCAAACATATGAATTCACTATAAAGTCTCAAGTTTAAACACAAACTGTAGGAAAGTAAAATAAGCGAGACGTGTCAGTCGTCTACGTCCCCATCCCCCAAATCACTGTCGTTGCCGTCATCCTGCGCGGCATTTCCAGCTTCTACAGCTGGGTCCTCCTCTGGATCCTCTTCCGGATCCTCTTCTGGATCCTCTTCAGGGTTCTCCTCTGGATCCTCTTCCGGATCCTCCTCTAGATCCTCTTCAGGGTTCTCCTCTGGATCCTCTTCCGGATCCTCCCCTACCGGCACTGGAGGGGCCGGTGCTGGTGCAGGTGCTTGATTTTGCTGTAGCTCCTGAATGTTCCAACTATTTTCCAGGACTCTGTCCTCGAGCCAGTCGGCTCTTATCTGCTCGGCACGCAGATCTCTGGCTAAGGTGTTACGAGCTATCTTACTCGTATGTTGCTCTTCCTTGAGCGAGTCGGTTTTACCTGTCAGTTGTCGGATCATCCATCCTTGTGCTAGGATGGTTTCCTGCATTCTTTCCAATTGTTCTTGTTGTTTCTGTATCATGTTTCTAAGTAGGTCATCTCCTACTTCTACAGGGTTAACCGGTTTGACCGGCACAGCGATGATTGGGCGTGATGACGACTCCTCCCCCAGAGCGAGCCTTTTCCTCGCAGCTGAGCGTGTTTCCACGCCATAAGATGGTAAGGGTTCCACCATAGGTGCCTTTCCTGGCGCTCTTGGTGGCGTAAGTTTGTCGGATGATGATGACGATGATGATGATGACATTGCCTGTTGGGTCGTGTAGTTAGTTACGAATTGTTTTCATTTCTTATTATTAAGTCATAATCTACATAACACAGTTGTGGTACATCGCATAACAAGATATAACAGTTCGGTGCCAAACTACGTCTAGTGTCGTGTATTCAGCTATAGTTTAGGTCTACTTCTAATGCAAACCTGGTTCTCTATAGCTAGTGGCTCTGATACCAATCTGTCACACCCTCAATTTCCACTTGCGGAGTTTTACCGCGAGGCGTGTGAACAAACCAGAATCTGAAACACTAGTACGTCGAACGACTCTATATGATTTGATAATACGTTTTCCGAAAATCATTTGTTTAACCATTCATCGTAGATTTTATGTTGTCTTAGTTAGTTACCGATGTTTAGCGGAAGCATTAGTTTATATGGTTGAGCGGAAGCATAAGTAGTGAAACGGGCGCCAACACAAACGCCAAAACAAATGAAAAACCCAAAACAATGTTTGTAAATGAGACTCGATAAAAGATGTCTTGTTCAATGCATGTGAGTGCACCTAGAGCTCCTAGCGTCCTGAGAAACATGTAAAGAAACAAGTGTCAACATTAAAGATGAGTGAGTTCACAGGTTTTCATAAATTCGTTTGTTCGGTTATGAGTTTGATTCCCCCGTTATCCCTAACCCGGGATAACGATTTAGTTCCATTATTCCCAACCCGGAATAACAATGATGTTGGTTCCATTATTCCAAACCCGGAATAATAAAGCTGTTGTTTCCATTATTCCAAACCCGGAATAATAATGATGTTGTTTCCATTATCCCTAACCCGGGATAATATAGTTGTTTCGTAATTAAGTTCAATGTTAACATATATAGGTAGCTAGCCTAAAGTTATGTCACGTAAGAGTTCGCGATCGAAGCTGACTGTTGTGCCTCCGTGTTGCCAGGCCTATCACTGACCATGGCGAAGTTAGGCCAAATTATTCACCCGTTGACCATACCCGGTCGGCTAGCGCGACTAGCTCGGATGGGGCTTGTCGGGCCCAGTAGTACTACTTATAATTCCCCCGCTATTAAAACCCAATACTAACGATCCGAGAGATTGACGAGGACTTAAGTGATATAGCAGCTTAGTGACCATAACATTACATTAACATCAACTTAGTTACCGAATAGTTATGTGACGTTAATTTCGTATAACGTAAAGAGATTGAGTTTGAAGAGTGTATACATGTTTCTCCCCCTGTTGTTTAAAAACCGGATAAAGTTAGGGGCCGTGAACTCACCTTTAGTTGCTCGGTTAGTGTAGCAAAGAAGTTGTAAGGGATGGGACCGCTAATTGCGTCCTAACAAACCAATTGATTTCAAGTCAGTGTGTGAACACACCAATACAAATTCTACACTTAATTTACGCACAAAGTGATACACACAAACAACATACCTAACACTCAAACATGCATGCAAGTATCCTCATGTGATCATAGTAATCAAAACAATTTATCATGAACATAACCCAATCCATGCAACACTTTGGTGCACACAATCACAAGTTATCAAATTTCAGCTTAATACTCATAATTCAGCTGTTTTCTAGGATTTTTATAAACTAGTTCCAACGTTCCAAAAATTCCAATTATTTTACAGCAGGTGACATTTATACTGTAGAAATTTATATAAATTTTCCAAGTCTTAAATCTTTACCAATTAACCATAAATATTAATATACTAGGCTGCAGTCAGATTCGTCGCTTTCTGACTGCAGTCCACGGAAGAATTTATTTAAAAATCACTGATCCTCCAATTAACAAAATTCCAGATGGAGTTGCCCGGAAATTTCCATACCTAGTTGCTGTGCAAAATTCATGACTCGACTCCCTACTGATTATAAAATCCAACTCGATAAACAACTAACAAAATTTCAGGATTTTCACAGCTTTAGTTACTGAACTTATTTGGCCACTTAAAAATATCAAACGACTTCAGAAAAATATGAATCCAGCGCCATTAGATTCGTTATTCAAATCTCTACGTTCTAGACATCAGAAAGTCCGTTTTTCGACAACTAATGACCGAGTTACAGCCAGTTGAAGTCGGCTGTAACTATCAATCAGCAAACTGTTTCAGCATTCTATCACCACTATTTCGCATAACCCGTCCATATAATTAACCTAGGCGATCAAGAACCGGTTTTTCTAATCATAAATCAATACATATATTACATCCATGCAAACCCTAATCCATACCTCTAGTTTTTATAAACAAAACATACTAGCAAACTTATAAGTTCCGAAAACAATCATACATGTAAACAACGATCAATCAGCCGATTACATTCAAACACATATAATCCGAATACGATCTTGCAAACGATTATAAATCCTAACCTTTAATAATGGTGAATAACGAGTCGAAACTTGGATGAGAATGGATTCGGCTGTTCAAGCAAGATCACGACCGAATGAGATGAAGAATCTGCTGTCGCGACCGAGAGATGATGTAGGCTGTTTGTGATCGAGGAAGTGAACAAGTGGGCTGATCTCGCGACCGAATGGAGGTGAACAAGGCTGATCACGATCGATATGATGAAGGAAGAAGCTGCCGTCGGTTGCTAGGGTTTTTGTGTTAAGGAGCATGCATTTGGGTTTGTATATATAGCGCAAAGAGATAAGGGTTACGGTTTGGGTTTGATCTCGTGGCCGAGAGTGGTTTGGGTTGGTTCGGTTTGGGTTGCACGCGGCCGACTAGTTTAAGTTTAAGGTTTAAAACTTGGTTAACTCCTAGAGTCACAAGGAATCGAGGTTGGTTCGTGTCGCGGTTCGGTTCGTGTACATATTTACCATAATTATTTTATAACTAACACAATCACAAAATCGTACATCACGTATTCACTAACTCTTACACGTTTAATACATAGCATATAATTTATTCGACAAGTATTACGTTTAAGTTATCCGAAAAACCCGGGATGTCACAGAAAGTTACTTTGTAACCTTGTTAACAGATTCACATGTTTGTCCATATATACAGGGCTCAATACAAAAATCGAGACATGATTAACGTACACACCACTTATGAACTCACGAAGGAGTTACCCCCAACAAGTGTGGGTAATTGCATTTAAGCGTCTGTCAGGTGTATGCCTACACCTCGCGCTAAGGTCGTGGCCATTATCTAATGTAATGAGCCGAGAATATCCAGGACACGGTAGTTAACCCCCGATGTTTAAGTTATCAAACGAAACTGATTAAAACGAAAAATGCGGATTTATTAGCCACAATCCAGCATTCGATTGATCTCATTTCCGACCAAGCGGTAATAATTTACCGTATCCCAAGCCCGTATGGGGAAAATAAGTCGAGAGTATTTACCTTTGCTAGTCTTGATTTAAAAATGCAAGATTTAATATCTCAGCCGTATCCAAAATGAACTAAGTTCAGATAGCATTCGCCGGAAGACTCTAGTCTGGATTATGGCATAAGCTACCAATTAAATGCTAACGGTCTTTAAGTAAGTCATAGACTTAGACCGAGTAGTGTACATGATTACAAACGTATAACACTTGATTAAATGATGATCGGATAGAATGTAGTTTAATCCTAACAATACCTTGACTTTTGTAATATGGATACACTATAAACATTCTGGATTTTGAGACTTAAATGACAAGGTTAGACCCGTTTTGGTTAATTTCCATAAACTAGTTACATATACTTAACCATACGCATACTAGCGATACGGGTAACCGGATAAGTCATGGACAAGTTGTATATGCCGTTACACTTTAAATAAGTTTTAATATCAGTAGGATATTAACTTATATGCCCATTAAGGTTTTAAAATGAAATTATGCCTCATAAGGGCATTTCGGTAATTATATATCGTATAAAAGGAACTTGAATATATTTTAATGTTATGATCATAAGTATTCTGGAAAAATAACTTATTTATGATATAATATCAGTAGGATATTAATTACATGTATAATTTATCTTTTAGGACCAAACTATGCACCGAAGGGGCATTTTGGTCATTTTACACATAGTTTATAAATTATTTGGGATTCTTAGTTTATATCTTGTACCTACTATAAAAATATTTAAAATAAGTTTTAAAATCAGTAGGTAACAAGTCTTGGTTGGTAAATATGGTTTAAAACCATACTATGCGCCGAAACGACGCTTATGTCGTAAGATGACGATTATGCGATGATTAATGAAAACTGATGTTTAGGTCAGGTTAACATGTCTTAGATATGTTATTTAATATAACATATCAGTAGGTAAAATATTTACTTTAAAAAGATGTGATTAAAACATTTTATAAGCCACAAGGGCCTTATCGTCATTTATCGACATATTACAAGGACTTGTTCACAAACTCAGTTTATATTTTGATTTGACATCCCAAATAATCCTACTTATAATACTACATCAGTAGGAAACTCATTTTCAAGTTCGTTTTCATTTAAACCTCATTTTATGCAAAAGGGCATTTTAGTCAAAATGGTATAATTACAGAACTTGTGCATAAACTCAGATTTAGATTATGATTATGATCATGTAAAATAACCTCATAGGGTTATGCTACATTATATTATGATCATAATGCAACTTTAGATCAGTAGCTAACTAATCTAAATCGGGCCAGAATCGAAAGTCAAAGCAGAAGTCAAACTTTGCGACCTTCGGTTGCGAACCGACCCTAGAACTGAAATTGACGAGCTGAACATGTTCTCACATGTTATAGTAATTATTACCAACTTGTTTAAGTGTCAAAACAGGTTTCATAACATATATAAGATCAAATTATAATATTTCCGAAAAATGGCTTGTTTGACTTTTTAATATAAGAGCTTTGACCCGTCAATTGGTCTAGCAAACGTGATCTTCAGGAGGTGCCCTTTATAGGGACTAACAACTACCTTATTACGATCACTTAGCCATGTTCGTTACGAACAATGGCTGGACCATAATGGTCTTAACCGAAAGTTAAGATGTTTTCTGTAAAACGCTTGACTTTTGGTTATAAAAGCCTATAAACGAAAATGCAAGAAAAAGGAACACTTACAAGTGGTTCCTAGAATGCAATAAAACTAAGTTGGATGCTCCTTTCAGTTAGGAACTTCCAGAGGAGGGAGATAGAGTTGTGAATGAGAAAGGTGCAAGTTTAAATGGTGAACTTTGATACCTATTTATAGTTGGAGAGCTTGAAGGAGGTGATGCCTGTAACATTTGTAAAAATCGGGTTTTCAAAACCCGCTCCGTTTTGTAATCGAATATCAAGTTATAAAAGTTACGTTGAATATTTATGATTATTTTGATTTAAAATGATACATAATTAATAAATAAACTAAACTATAAAAATTATATTTGATAAAAAGTTAAAACAAAATAAATAAAAAAATTATGTTGCTGCCGGGACTCGAACCCGGGTCAGCCAAGAACAACTCCAACGACTTAACATACACTCACATCACCACTCCGCCACTTTGTGTTTTCTGTTATCTCTAGGAAATAAATGAAATTTATACACAAACTCGGTTAAAACCAGTAGCACCAACTGAGAAACGGAAATCGGCAAATCAATCGTCAAATCGTTTGATTTCTCGCGTATTCACGTTCATAACCGATGAACCGATGTCTTTAATCAATTCAGAGGTGATTGAACATCAATTTCCATAACTATCGGTTTTTATAACCGAAAGGAATCAAAGTCTTAATTACTTCAATTCCAGACCACTCTCGCGACTCAGAATTATCATACCAGCATCCCATTTCACTTTCGTCACATTTTCAGACCATCAGAACGCTTAAAACAGCTCGCCGGAATTTTCTGCAAAAGTCGCCGGAAAACCGTATTCATCCTCAAACGGTAAATCTTTCAGTATTCGTTGTAGTTCAACAATTATTAGACTATTTCTAACTTAAACCTCTCAATTGAAATCGAACTCAGGCGCTGTATTCAACTAATTCCAGTCCGCCGGAACTCCCCTGAAAGTTTTTATTTCCGTCTGTGAAACGGTAAGGACCTTCAAACACATCGATAACGTTTGTTTATCACTTCAATTCCACATTCGACTAATCAAAACAGTTGATTATCTTGTTCAGTTGAAGAGCATAAAAACAGGGACCGACACATTGCCGGAAATCTGAAATAAACCGTTCATCGTATGTTCACCTCTAATTACCATCTCTGCCTTTTCATTTAAGCTTTAATAATGTCTGTAAATCGTAAACACAAGGAACGAGTTAGTAAATCAGTTGACTGTAATTTGAATGAAGAAGACGAAGCTAACTAAGTTATAAGTATATTTAAAACTAGTAAAATGAACGGGTTAGACACACAGTCCAGCGGTGGACTGTGTGCAAAATACAAACGCATGTCCCGAGTTCAATTCCTGCTATACGCACTCCTTATATAATAAAATGCCTTTTTGTTTAAAAACTAAACCGGGTTAACTCAGTTAGTTGTTAAGTATAATAAAAAACGAGATAATAACCAGGTTAGACACACAGTCCAGCGGTGGATTGTGTGCAACATTAAGCCATACGTCGCGCGTTCGAAACCCGTCACTAGCACCGGTCCGTTGAACTAAAATGTTTTGCAATTAAAAAGAATTTCGGTTAAACTGAATAAGTGTATAAATATAATTAAAAACAAGATTATTTCGGGTTAGACACGTAGCTCAGTTGGTAGAGCTGCGTGCACGCGTACGGGAGGTCTCGGGTTCGAGCCTCACCCAGCGCAAACCATGTCCCTGACCGAACCGGTCAACAAGTCAACAGGTCAACGGTCAACGCAAAATAAACAATTTTTTTTATATTTTTATTTATTTAATTTAATTTAAAAATCAAATAAAAATACTTAAAAATAACATTTTTAAAGATAGAAAATAGCCTTAAGCTCACAAAAATATATCTAAAAATTTCATTAAAATCCTTAATAAAATCCACTCATTTAATATATTTTTCCGTTATTATTTAGGTTAGTATTTCTCGTTGTTCCGCTCATCTAACTCGTGCGCATCTCACCATCTCCAATCCAACGCACCCAATGTGAGTGAATCTTTACAAATTCCCCGTTTAATCACGTTTTGGGGTGTATCATGTGTCTTGATATATATATTATACTTAAACCATTGTGCATACATCATATCATGAACTAGTGTATTCAGTTTGTTTCTGTTGTGTAGTTATTGTGGATGCAAGTTTATTATTTTCAGTACATGCAATTTCATAGGCCGCCGCTCCCCATTACATTATGAGCGTTGAGCATGTTCCCCATTTCATTATGAGGTTGAACCTGGCGTGCCCACATACGATCGGCTCCGTTTGATTGAGCCTTAATCGCACAGACATTTTCATTTTCAGTACATGCAATACGATCGGCTCCGTTTGATTGAGCCTTGATCGCACAGTTCATTTATGTTATTTATCGTATGTTGTTGGTATGTTAATGTATGCTGTCATATGTTATTGTATGTTATAGTTGTGACTGCTATTTGCCACTGCTTGATTATTTACATTTGCTCATCTATGATTATGCACAATTTTTCATTGATAAACTAACAAGTAATTCATTAATAAATGTTTATCTAATAAGGTTCACTCGCCAACTTATGTTGACCCAAAAACCCCCATTTTTACACATGATACAGGTGAACCAGCAGCAGCTAGGAACACATAGGACTTGGACTAGAAGAATAAAACGATTTAGAGTTGGGATTGTTATGTTTGGTTTATTTTCTTTGTATTGAATGAACATGTTTGGATATTTGGAAATGTAACTTTGACTTTATTAAATATGAAACATATTAGTAAATGTCATGAGCTTTGGTGATAACCCAATTATGCCCCGACTCTTATTCCGCTGCGGGTCGGGGTGTGACAATGCCAGGTGCTAAGGGGTGTAAGAGGGAGCTTACAAGTGTCCTAAAACGTGGCATAGCAGTTTGGAAGACCAAGGTTTCGATTTAATGGTTTTTGGCAACATGTGTGGAGACCAAGGCAATTTTTCTGCAGATGCAGTCCTCTGGCGGGCCGCGAGAGGCCAGGCCTGTGCCTCTCGCACCCCGCGAGCGCCTCATATTAACTTTCCAAACCTGTCACATTTAGCCCCTTAACTTATAAAACCCTTCTAAAATACCTTTTTAGCATATTTAGTCCTCCATAGTCAATACTTGGCGTACCCGGGTTTATGCCTGGACATTTTCGAGCTCTCTGTTCGTTAAAAGGTCACTCAGAGGTATAAATTAACATGTTGACACTTTTAACCCCTCCATTGTCCAACTTTTATATAATTATGGATTTGATCTCTCTCGTCCAACAAATGGGACATATGAGAGTTAGGACTTTGTAAAGGCTCACTCAGAGGCTCATTATAAGAATGTTGACTCCGATGTCAATCAGAGGCTGGGCATGTTGACACAACGGCCACTCAGAGGCCGAGTTTTAGCATGTTGACACCAATGGTCACTCAGAGGCTTTGGTTTATACATGTTGACATCAGAAGATCACTCAGAGACTTAGTTTGAGCATGTTGGCGCTTTTAGTCCTTGTTAGTATTTAATAGACTTAAAATAAAAATACGACATGTCGCTATATTACTGGACACGATTTTACAGGGTGTTACATCCGTGCCTGGTGGGCATGGTCCCGTGCCTCCTTTTTCTCTTTCTTCATTTAATGATCTGTATTAGTCTGGATGCTCACATGACCCCGTGTGTCAACGCCACGACCCATGACCATTGTACTTGCTATACTATCCAAAATTTGCAAATTTGGGAGTTGACCATGGCACCGTGTTCATGGGACACTGCCCCGTGTCTGTTGTCTGCTTCTGTTTGTCTTTTCCTTTCTGGAATCTTGAGTGGGGCACGGCCCGTGCCTGGGTTGCACAACCCCGTGCTTGTCTTCTAACTTGTTGTTTTTGGTCTTAGGGTGAAGCTCGGAGGGTTGGTATGAAGTGTCAACTTCTCTTCTTTTGTATTTATGTTGGTTTTTGCCGTTAATTTGTTCCTTTTGTGTATTTAAGCTATTTTAATCCTGAAAATCAAAAGTATACAAAGAAACACACTTTTTTATAACATTAGTACTAAAAGGGGTTGATTTTATACCTTATTTGATATAATTTATGTGTTGCATTTGGTGCATATCAATAAACTTTTTCCACAAGTCTAGCTTTGTACCTTTCAATCTATCCTAATGACTTATATTATATCTTAAAAAATCCATTGTTGGATCTAGTAGACCCCACAAAAAACAGATAATTTGAAAGCCAAAATAGTCTACAACATCAGATTACAAATAAATAGTGCTTTGAAGATCTGCATCTCCCAAGGCAATGACTCAACATCTGCTGCTCTAAAGTCTGTCAAAGCTAAAGTCTGCTTACAAGAACTGTTGAAGACTAAAGTCTGTTGATACCAAGGTCTGCCAAAGAGAAACTCTGGTAATGAAGATAAAGACTATTGAAGCAAAGGTCTTCTGGACCAACAGAGGTTAAAGCTCAATAGAGGTACCTTCAACAGATGTTTATCAATAGAGTTTACTTGTATTTTCAATGTGACAGTACTTAAGCCATAGTAGATGTTATGAGTTTCTTAGACTGTTAGATGTCACTGTCAAGGTGACGTCAGCAAAGATTCCTTAGATGTTTCGTTTATACTATAAATAGAACAGTGCCTGTACTATTCTATTTATCACTTTCCTTTGACATTTTTGTACAAACAAATTAGAGTGATCAGGCTGAGGGGGAGTTTGTAATATCTTCATGCATACGTAAATCATATTTACAAAAGTGTGTTGATGAAAACAATTTCTTCATTGTTGTGATTCAAAAGTTTGTAATTCCGCTGCATTTATCATCTCTGTTTTATCATCTTTCATTATTTCATCTTAAACTTTCACAACAATCAAATTTAGATCCTAACATCCATTTACAACCAATAGGTTTTCTATCAAGAGGTAACTCAACAAGATCCCATGTATTTTTTCTATCAAGAGCCTCTATTTCATAGCAGACACCCAATTTGGATCATTACATGCTTCATGATAAAACCTAGGTTCTACTGACTTATTAATCACAGAAATAAAGCAAAAAATTTCTTTAGTTAGATTAGTATAATTCATTACTTTTTCTAACCCATATTGAACTTTTCCTTCAATTATAAAATAATCAAGTCGTTTAGGTAAAACAAACGATCTTGTAGACCTTCTTAAAACTGATCAGCATTTTGTAACTCGGGCATACCCTCAACAGGTTATTAATTTCATGTTCTATACATTAATGCTCAGCCCTATCTGGATCGGAATTAGTCCTACTAGATTGTTGTGGTTTAGCCACTCCTAATATTTTATCTGAATGTTGAGAACTAGAGGGTTGATCCTAAGCCTTATCAGGATTAGCCTCATAACCCTATTAGATTGATTAGGCTCGTGAATACTTGAATCCTTATTATGATCAACCCCCTTTTCATCATTGGGATTACCCAAACCTTTAGAATGTTTTAAATCACTTTGTTCATACAAATTAAAAAAGTTTAAGTTGTTTCTATCTTTAGAAAAATCAGTATCTTTTTCATCAAAACCTTTAAATGGAAATATAGACTGATAAAACCTAACATCTCTTGAAACTATAGTATCCTTTTTTCCAAATTCCACAACTTATACGCTTTCTTTTCATTTGAGTAGCCAATTAGCACACACTTGTCAGCATGACTACTAAATTTATCACTATTATTTAAAACAATACTAAAACGAAGACAACCAAACACTCTAAGGTGGGTTAAAGAAGGTTTAAAGCCATGTATAAGTTCATAAGGTGACCTACCAGACAACACAGAAGAAGGGGTCCTGTTTATCAAATATGCAGCAGTTAGAATACAATCAGACCAGAATCTCAAAGGTAAACCACTCTGAAACAATAGAGATCCAGCCACATTCAATAAGTGTCTATATTTCCTATCAACAATACCATTTTGTTGAGGATTATACACATAAGTAGTTTGATGACCTATATCTTGCTTATTTTAAAAAAAATCTTTGAATTGATTACTAATAAACTCAGTACCATTGTCTATTCTAATAACTTTAGCAAGTTTTTCAAATTGTGTGTGTATTACACTTACAAAATGTTTAACATTTTCAAACACCTCATCCTTATGTTTCATTAAGTAAACCCAAATATCAAAATGTACAAGTTCACCTAATTTTTTATATTTGTGATCACTTAAAGGAAAAGGTTCCCTATGTTGTTTTGATTTATGACAAATTTCACAAGGTATAGATTTATCAAACTTTTGTATATTAAGATCATCCTTTAACACATTTAGAACAACTTCATATGGATTACCTAACCTTGAATGCCAAATACTAGTCATATCCACACTATTAGAACCAAGACAAGCAATCACATGTGACTCGCCACAGAAATACAACCCATCACATTGTCTACCAATCGCCAGGGTTTTCTTCATTAATGAATCCTGAAGATAACATGAATTTTCATCAAATAACACACTGATCTTACTATATTTTGCTAATTTATGTACACATATTACGTTCACACAATAGTCATGAATAACTAACACATCACACAAAACAACTTTGTCATTTAGTTTTATATCTCCAATTATAGTTACCAAAACCTTTGTACCATTCGGATGATTTACCTTAATGTTGTATTCGGAAACATCCATTTGATTTATTAAATCTTTATCATTCATGATCATGTGTTGATTTGCACCAGAATCACAAATCCAGCCCAAACCATTTAAAGAATTGGTTAGTATAACAAAACAACTTAGAATCCTTACCTGATACATTACAACTAACAGATCCTTCATCACATTTTTTATTTAACAAACTTAATAATTTCGACACCTGATCAGAAGTAAGACTAACAACATCAAACTTATTTACATCAGAAGACCTAACATTTATCACATTATTACTAACAATCTTTTTCCGTTGACCAGTCTTAGATTTCATCCAGGAAGGATACCCAATAAGTTGGTGAAGAAGTTGTGAATCCTTTGTCAGACCCATGGGAGTCTAGTGTTTGTGAAGGAGAATGTGATTGTGCCATGATGGCTGCTGCTATGGTATCACCTCAAGTCCTTAAAGACTTATGTTCTAACAAATGTATCTTTGCTTTTACTAACATTAAAGGGTGAATGGAAACCTTAGAAACAAGATCTTAGATGATGAAATTCAGTTTGAAAAACTTGTTAAAGAGTTTAAATCAAAATTGTTTGAAAAGGATAATGAAATTAGCAGTCTTTAACATGAATCAGGCATAACAAAGGATCAACTCCAAACTATGATAGAAAAATATTAAAGTTGTAAAAAGGAGATTGAATCTACCCAGATCACATGTAAAAATGGGTAGAATCATATAAAGGTTATGAATTGATGTTAGAATCACAGATCAAAAGCAATGTAAAATTTGGGATAGGTTTTCGAAAAAATGACCAAGTTTCTCAAAACACTGTTGTAAATGATTCTGTTTTGGTTGAAATCATTCCCACCAACATGGTTGGTCAAGAAATTAAAGTCACTGAACTAAATGGAAATAAAATTGTTTTAGAAAGACCTGAAGGATCCTCAACTTTTTTAGGAAATTGAAAAATACCAATTCAAACCAACATAGTTAGATGAATGACATTGTTGAAAATTTTAAGCAAATGGATTTCTCAACCATTGAGGGTGCAAAAGTACCTAAAGTAAAAATCGTTCCCTTGAAAGACCTTCCAACAGATGTTATAACATCTGATGACAAAAAAAGGCTGAAAAAGGAAAGGAGAGAGAAAAAATAACCAACTTGTTTTGTGATTTTTTGTGAAAAGAAAAACCATATCACTAAAGACTATTTTCACTTAAAAGCATATGACATAAACTAGACAAGTGTGATTGTTGCTGCACCTCATTGTACTATCTGTGAGAAGAAAAATCACAAAACTCAAGAGTGTGTTTATCTCAAAAATTTTGATGTCCAGAAAAATAAGTATAAATCTAAAACATTTGAGAGTCTAAAGGCTAGTACTCAAAAAGGAAAGTCCAAACAGACCTTTATCCCAGTCCAACACTTGTTACCAACAACTGAACGTAACCTCCGCTCCAAGAGAGGTTCAGGTAATAGATGCACCACCAGCAAACAAATTTCCAAGAGAATATGGCCAACCACCTTATAAAAGTGTGCCACTTGGTTATGAGATCTACAAAAGACCTCCAAAACCAAGAGTGAACAAGCATCCTCATGGTTACAACCACTTGACAGGAGATGGTCCACAACAGATGTTTCACAAATCTGTTCAAAACTCTGACCATTCTCCTAAACTTGAGGCTGGAATGTCTGTGACCCCATCCAAAGCCATTTTGGCTTTGGACACTCTCCAAAACTAATATGTTACTGATGTGTAGGGATCTTCTGCTTGTCTTGATAGTTTATGGTATGTAGATAGTGGAGGCTTCAGGCACATGACAGGATGTAGAGCCCTTCTCAAAGATTTTCTAGCACATGGAAGGGGTGATATATCTTTTGGTAACAACTCAAAGAGGAAGGTGTTAGGCTCAGGGACAGTCAAGCATGAAAACTCAAGTTTGAAAATGTCAATCTTATAGACAACTTCAAATTTAACATCCTTAATATGTCTCAAATGAGTGACAAAGGCTATGGGACATTCTTTACTAAGGGAAATTGTAAGATTGTTGGGCCAGATATGGTGAAAAAGATTGAAAAAATCATAGCTGAGAGCAAAGCACAGCTTGTTGCTCATTGGTGTGGCAATGTGTATGTGGTAGATATGTTGAAGGATAATCCAATGTCTAATGCCTGTCTATTCTCAGTTGCCTCTGATAAAGAGACAGAACTATGACATAGAACACTTGATCACACAAATCTCGAAACTATCACCACACTCTCAAAACAAGGTCTGGTAAGGGATCTTCCACCATAACAATTCACATGTGATGAACATTGTCTTTCCTGTTTAAAAGGTAAACAACATAAAAGTTCATTAAAATCCATTAATGAGTCCAAAACCAGTCAGTGTTTACAATTGTTGCACATGGACTTGTTTGGCCCTGTTAAAATCGTAAGTCCTAAAAAGAAGAGATATTGTATTGTCATAGTTGATGATTTTTCAAGGTTTACATGGAGTTACTTTTTACACTCCGAAGATGAGATTGAAGGTATTTTGCAGGACTTTGTAAGAAAAGTTAAAAAACAATTTGATCTGCCAGTAAAAATCTTCAGGAGTGATAATGGAACAGAGTTTAAAAATAAGGAGTTGGATGATATCTGTGTGTCAAAAGGGATTGTAAGGCAGTACAACATCCCAAGGACACCAGGACAAAATGGGGTGGAAGAAAGGAGAAATAGGACTTTGATTGAGGCTTCCGGAACAATGCTTGTAGATTCAAGTTTACCATTGTCCTTTTAGGCAGAGGCTGTAAACACTGCTTGCTATGTACAAAACAGAGTTTTAATTAACCCAGACATCAGAAGATTGCTTATGAAATTCTGTTCAAATCAAACCACTAATCTCTTATTTCAAAATCTTTAGCTACCCATGTTTATTTTTAAACTTAAAAGATTCAATTTCAAAATTTGAAGCCAAAGTAGATTGTGGTTATTTTCTGGGATACTCAACTACTGTCAAAGCCTACAAAGTGTTTAACACAAGGACTAGGTGTGTAGAAGAGACTTTGAATGTAAAGTTCAATGAACTTTCTTCTTTAAAAATCCCAGCAAATCTTGCTGAACTGTTTGATTTAGATAAATTTACATTTGAAGATGTGTCTGTCAAGACTAATATTGCAGGTACACATCATTCTTCTCATCAAGATTATGGATTTGACATTGTGATCCCACAATACAAAGTCACTTCCACCACCAGAGGAACAGATGTCAAAACTCTGCCACTAATACATCAGTAGTTTTTGATCCTCAAACCTCTGCCGCCTCATCCAGTCAATCTACTGTTGACATAAGTCCATCATCTGTGAACAAAAGTCAACCCATTTTTACACCCATTCTACCCATGCCTCCACCTCCATTCCAAACATCTATTGACTCTTCAAAATTGCCAACAGATGTTAGCTCAGATGATTCTCATCTGCAGCCTTCACCTCTAAATACCATCATTCCATACAAGGGAGATCTAATCTACCTTAAAAATCATCCACCAGACCAAGTTATTGGCAACATCAATGAAGGGGTACTCACAAGAAGTCAATCCTAAAACATTTGTCTTTTTGCTGGTTTTCTATCACTCACAAAACCTGTCAAGTACCAAGAGGCATTGAGAAACAATAGTTGGGTAGAAGCCATGCAGAAAGAGCTCCTATAGTTCAAAAGACAACAAGTATGGGAACTTGTACCATTGCCTAAGGATGTATGTCCAACTGGCACAAAATGGGTCTTCAAGAACAAAACATATGAAAGGGGTATTCTTGTAAAAAAACAAAGCTAGGCTTGTGGTTCAAGACTATAAACAAGAAGAAGGCATTGATTATGATGAAACATTTGCTTCAGTAGCAAGATTAGAGGCCATCATATTGTTTTTATCTTTTGTTGTCAACCACAACATCAAGGTGTATCAAATGGATATCAAATGTGCATTCCTTTATGGTAAGATCTAGGAAGAGGTATATGTATGCCAACCCCTGGTTTTGAAGATGCATTTTATCCTGATCATGTTTACAAGCTTAATAAAGATTTATATGGCTTGAAACAAGCACCGATAGCCTGGTATGAAACTCTTTCCACCTTTCTCTTATCCATAGACTTCCCAAGAGGTAAAATTGATAAAAATTTGTTTTTAAAATGGAATGATTGTCAAAATTTATGTGGATGACATCATTTTTGGATCCACGTGTGATTCAATGTGTAAAGAGTTTAGAGAACTCATGACATCAGAGTTTGAGATGTGACAAATGGCAAAGAACCAGTAATTCCGTACAATCTAATCACTACTTTTAGTACATAATCTCATGCATTATATCATAATTTGATTACGTAACTGAGTCGTACGTCATATCATAAGCATAGGATAAGTGAATCATATCATAACATATATTGGTTTCCGTCACAACGCGAAACAAATCAAACTATGCCCTAAAAGTGTTGGTAGAAAGTGTTGGGCGCACTATTCGCGGTTGCACTATTCATGTAAGCAAAACCGCTAAAACGAAATAGAATAATGAATAATGGCATGCTAACATCATAAATGAGTCCATATATACATGAAAACACTAATGTGGGAACACATCTTGCAATTATACATAACTTTCCGGTACAACGCCTAAATTACAAAAAGGTGACAATTTCAACTCGTCCGCACCATTAATTCGTTATTTTTCTGATTACAGAATTATAACAGGACAATGATAAACACCTTAAAAATATGAGAATATCAGAAATACTTAAAAGACATCATTTCCGGTCGTACGACAAGCAGTGCACAACTTGACCGGAAAGCGACCGATTGTCGAACCGACAAAGATTTCAATGGCCGATAGCCTCATACATTAATCTAGAGAGCTAATTAAGCTTCACTTGGGATCTGAAATCCCTTCAACTATCTTGAGGTAACGAAAACACGACTCCCAGGAATGTTCGACGGCAAAATATATAAGTGCCGATATTGAGCGAATAATTCAACGGGAAGCGTTTCGGCCATCCAAACTCAACATATACTCGACTAGTGAACTAGTTAATCATATTTCTATGTCAGAAGTGATCTAAATTGATGCCATGGCACTTATGGTGGTCGAAAACCAAAGCTCCCGGTACGAAATAATAAAATTTGCATATTAGCCGATATCGTACCGATGAGTGAACTAGTGACGTTTTCGTTATCTCAAACTAATACCAATTAGTCAAGAGGACTAATTAACATTGATTAACACCCTAAACCCTATTACTTACTAATGATAGAAGATCAACCCCTAATCACCATACTTAACCTAAACACTTAAATATCTATTTTTCAACATATGTTATAAATAATATTTACACTTCACCCCCCATGTGGGCCCCCACCCACTTGACTATGTTGAAAAATGAAGATTTATGCATGGAGGAAAGATGCGATCTTGACTTAATAATTTATATAAACCATCCCCATATCTTCCACCATTTTTACTTCAAAAAAAAAACTAAACAAGCTTCCCTCTAGCCTCTCTCTCCCACAGGTCACTTCCACCTCCATAAACCTCCACATTTTCACCACTAAACACTCCATTTTACACACTTTAAAGCCCCCAAAAGATCACCTAAGGAGGTTGCAAGTATAAGGGATCATTGGAGCTTTCTTTGGAGCTTCATCTTCTTCTTAATCTTGGGCAAACTTGTAAGATAAATTTCTTCATATTTAAGCTTCTTACAAAGTCTAGTTTAAAGAAGTACAAGTTGATCATCTTGAAAGTAAAGAAAATATAACTTAAAAACCCTAAACCTCACCTTAATAATAACACTAAATATAGTTTATTATGCGTTAATTATGCACTTATTTGTTAACTAGTTAGCATGATGATGTTGATTATGATAAAGTAAGGTGTTTAAAGTAGATGATCTTGTATGAATAATAATATAAATGATGATTTAAACATGGTGATGTTTAAATCTAAACAAGATCATCAACCTCATAATCCATGAAGATTACTACAACTTAAAAGTGATTTACTACATATGAATATTTTTTTATGAAGAATAAACACCATGATTTAAGATGTGATCATCTTAAAAAGTGTAGTAAACAAAGGGGGTTTAGAATTGAAGACTTGATTTAACGATGTAACAAAATTGGTGGCTTAGAAATTCTAAAAAATATGTTGAAATCTCATTATTTTTAAGAAAAGTAGTAAGAATACAATTACAAAAATCATGGAAGATGAGGTGCATAAGTTGTAAACAAGATAGTATGTGATCTTAAATTGATAGTTGATCTTGATTATGGGTTTAAACATGGTTTAAATACGTTTCTAAAACGTGGAAAATGCCATAGTTTAGGGGAAACTATGGCAAAATTTTCTAAAAATCTAATCTCGATTAAAGCATGATTAACGGGGTAATTAACAGGACTAAACGCGAAAAGTGATCTAAACCGTCATTAAGGAAGTTTTAGTGACAAGGGTTAAACCCTAAACACCCAAGTGTTTAACAAGTGTATAGATATACTTTTAAAAGTTAAGAATAAGTAATTCTTACATATATATAAATACTTGTGAAAATAAAAACATATGTATATGCATATTTTGTCACCAAAAATTATGTGTAAATACACGTGTATGTATCTAGAAGTTTAGGGAATATACCACAAAATACCCAACTATATATAAATACTACAAACACTTGAAGTATTACCAAGTGTAGATGACACAAAACACATTTATTTTTACAATACGTCGAAACAATGATCGGACAAACAGAGCAATGCGGACGATGGGCGAACGTACACAAATACACAGTCGCGTCGTCGACCAACGAACAAATCGTAAACATGAAGAGTTACTACGACGATGGACGATTGATGATGCGAGAAAATATATATTAAAAGACAACGACGACATGTCTAAAATAATATATTTTAGACACTTAACGTATATATATGTTAACGATATCAAAATCCGGAAAGTTAAAATGTATAAGAATTTACTAAGTGGGTTTTATAAAAGTATATAAATATATACTTAAAAATCTATACTTAGCAAAATTTATAAGTGTAAGACTTAAAAATACTGGACTCTTGAAAATGAATTAGGCTAGGCACATTATATAAAAGACATGGGCAAGGCCCAATTACATAAAACATGTAATAACATGGGCTAAGCCCTAAGACATAAAATATATGGGCTAGGGCCAATGACATTAATTACATGGCTAGGCCCAATCATATAAAGACATGGGTCAGGCCCAATGACACGCGTGCAAGGCACGATGACATGTGAAGGGTGAGGCTCTATATATATATATATATATATATATATATATATATATATATATATATATATATATATATATATATATATTTGAGAAATATATGTATAAAAATATTAATCTAACAAACGAACTACCAACACTATGATAACACTAAAAGTTGTTCTGAAGTGATAAATAAATACACAACAAGAATTCAAGATGAACAACTGGTACAAGGTCCAACGAGACCTAGGTGTCTAATGAAGTTAATACACATGTAGGTTATACACGTGTACGGACACCGAACTTTGATACGTACGACGTACGGAATGCAAAGCTGTGAGTTCATGTCCCTCCTTTCAATTATTTCAAAGTTTTATTTTAAAACCATCAAGGGGAAACACATGTCATAACAAACAGTATGTTAGCTATGGGTTTAGATGATAACACGATCAAATGTGCATAAGTAGGATGATGACAATAGTAACCATTAATCACTTAGTGCCCAAGGTGCAAAAGGTATAGATCTATGGAGTTCGAGGCACGCTCCACTCCTGGTTGGTATACCCTTCGGAGTGCTTTTGTGATCCCAATTGATGTCAAGAGTTGTCTCAGTTTGGTTACGTACTTATGGCACATATGTCAGGGTGCTCGCTACACACTGATAGATCCTTAAACTCCATGAATGCTAATAACATACTCAGATTTCATTACTGGACTACAAGCATGACAGATTATGAGAAAACAATAACTACATGAACTCGCCAACTTTTGTTGACTTTTTAAAATTACAGGTATTTCAGGACACAAGACTTGAGCTGGTGATACACTTCACGATATGAGAAAACAATGAATGCCACCTTTTGGAGGATTTGCCTCTTATATCCCAACCTCGTATGGATATATAGGATTCAAAACCTCATTATGCATTTATGATGAAAATAATATTTTATTTTGAAGTAATGTATGTCAAACTGTGACATTGATGACAATGTGAAAACTATGAAATTACTTTTGGTAACTTATAAAAGTTGGAATAAAATATTTATATCAGTATGGCATCGTTGTTGGTTTATACTTGTTTACTTGATTGGATACAATGATTACCTCATAGTCACATGCTTGCACTTCCGCTACGACCAGGGTGTGACAGATTGGTATCAGAGCTTTGATTGTAGTGAATCGGGGAAAAACTTTTATTAAAGTTTGGTCTACAATCACTAAGGGCTCTCACATGAAAACAAAGTTTATAACGACACAGAAATGTTTTCGAAAGTATGACAAAAATGACAAAAGGTTTTCATTGTGTCACGATAACATGAGGATCTATCACCCGAGCTCAGCCATAAGTAACGAAAAAGGATCAATACATGATTAGTCTATGAGAAATAGACACATTACATTATAAGACTATGTTTCATGGACACGTTACAAAAGATAGAAATCTTGGCTAGATGAGATTTTATGTGATTATATATATAATTTATTTATATATGTGTTGTGCGGAATATTTTGCCAAGAATGAAATATCTTCGACTACGGATTTTATTATTATCCTTGACTCGCAAAATGAGAATATCGACTTTGCATCTATTGTAGAGCTTATGGCGAACGTGGTTCCTATGTGAGACCTTAGGATCGATTCCACATAAGGTGGTTGCTTTTTCCGCAGATGCGGAGATGCTTAGCTTCGGTAGTGACGAAGAGGCGGAGGTGGTAGCCTTGGACGGCAACTCTATTAGCAGGAGAGGTCCCTGTGACCTATATTAATCATAAATAACGACACTCTTGTCCAGACAAGGAAGGTGAAGTACTCATCTTGAAGGTGCCCCTCCAGTTGTTATTGTTGCAAATCTCTCTATTTCCAAATTTGTCTAACGACGTTCCCTTTCGCGAGTAATGTCAACAGACGATACCATGTGGACCATCACGAAGGTCCCTTCTGTGTTAAAGGTATATAGACAATAGCGCCCTTTCTCTGACTGATCGTCGTCTTTGAACGGTAGAACACTAGGGTGACCAAGCAAGGCAATTTATTATTACAGGGGCCCATGTAATAATAACTTGCAGTGGATGAGAATCCTGGTGGGCTCTGTGGGTCAAGCTAATGATCACTACCCATTCAAAATTGTTAAGCTGTTCGAGTTTCTATCTAATGGGACACTAATCGAGATGGTTGCAATAACACCCTACGACACAAAAACACCACACATATTTGTTCGCATCTAACATTCAATCTATATCACGAGTCGATTAAGGCTAGGCATCTAAACAAACAAAACTGGTTGGCCACCCAGGGAGGATATTTCCTCAACGGTCTAGAGTTCTTGTACATGGGTTGGTTCCATGGTGTCCATGGCACCCCATCTTATTTATTGGAAAGAGATTCATTAAACTCCGTCGTTTGACATTTGTCTTTTTCCAAGGGATGGTATGGCATGAGCCATACTTCAACACCCTCATTGCATTCTATTCGATATCTATGAAAATTATAACAATCTAGTTGGAGCTCGTGGAGCTCAAGGGATATCAACGTATTCGTCACACGGGTTAGTGTGGCGAAGGATTTTTTTCCCTACTTTCGACGATCAAGGTCCACGAATATGGAATACATGCTATAAGGTTGGAGATGACCGTTTGGTTTCTCCTCCTCAACGAGTTATTTCCTTTCCACTCAAACATATGGCTGATACACGCAAGAGGCGCATGGTAGACTATATTTATCCAAATATATGTCTAACTTCTTTTAATCTTGGGTATTAAGAAGAAACATGGCGCCAAAAGGAAGGTCTACACCCAAGGGGTTAGTTAATCCATGACTTACTGGGTAAGCCGAACTAGAGTTCTTATGGAAGGACATACGGTTGCGGAAAGCGCACGACACGAGGGTAACTTAGTCAACACGAGTGACGAAACTGGTGGTACCGGTAGTTCAAATGGTTCGGATCCCAATAGATTGGGAACGAGTGGCAGCGCTACACTTGAAGATGCGATCATACAAAATTTTAAATTCTAAGGCTTTCCCGGACTGTTAGCCGCGAGACCTCATTGGTGCGAGAGGTGCGGTAGGTTAGGTCCGCTAAATAAAGACAACGGAGTCGGTTAGCAATGCTAGTAATGCACTCCTGAGTAAACGGTTAAGTAAACAAAGAGTCTCCTGCTGAATGCTGCGTTAACTTGGTGAAATCCTCAAGTAGAAACTTTAAGGAGTGATACTACAAAGAGGTTATCATGGGAAGAACTCAAGAATCTTATGCGAGAAGAGTATTACTCGTTGACTAGAATTCCAAGGGTAGAAACAGGGTCCTAGAAGTTGATCATGATTGAAGCCAATGTTGTTGGTTACACTCGACGCTTTCACGATCTCTCTAGGGTTGTTCCATACTGGGGAACACCTGATATCAAACACATTAGCGCTACATTTGGGGTTTAGCCTCTAAGAACCAAAACATGACCACATCATCCCACTCTACCTTCATCACTCTTCACAGTTAGTCTCACCAAGGATGCAGTGAGAATGGGAAATTACCAAAGAAAGGTGCGGAAAGGAAGGAAACGCATGTGGAATCTACTAACGATGTGGAGCAAAATACACACCCCTTAAGGCAAGATTGAGAGTGAGTAACAAACGAAAGGGAGCTCTCGTGATCATAGAAACAAAGGCAATTGCTGCCATAATTGATGCTAGCACCAAGAAATATGCTGATAACTTACTGAAATACTAAATGTGATAAGTGAAAATTTCCTCATGAGGGCACTTGCAAAAGTGCCAAGAGTAGAAGTGTGGTGAATTAAGACACAAAACAGAAACCAGTAAGTAGTAAGAGTTAACCAAGAACAAGGATGTTAAGTGTGGCATGAAGGCCACTTCAAGCATGAACGTCTCAAGAATGAATCAGGCAAGTGAATTAAAGTGTGAGTGAGCAGAAACTATGGACACACCACAAGATCCTGATGTCGTCATGCATACGTTCTACTCTACAATCATTGCGTGTCAATCCTTTTGATACCAATACCGAGCTTAGCTAGTCTTTAGGTGTTAAGCATATACTCGAATTAGAGTCTGGTAAATTAGACACGTTATCAAGTTAGCTAATGGGGAATTAGCGTTAGACTTGTCTCGTCGATACGAATCCAATGGTGTATAATGTCCAATTTTTTTTTTGGTCCTAAAAATCACACGATTCTAACCGTACAATCGGTTTGTAAAATTGTTTATGGATTAAGTTTCCGTGTACCAAAATGTTTATTACTCAACTGGTTAACTTTCCACCTTTTCGAGTTCAACTCGGAACCGTACCCAATTCGAAACATAATCCGATATGGTAATCCAAATTGCTATCTGAGATGGTGATTCGAGATGGTAATCCGAATTGCTATCCGAGATGGTGACCCGAGATGGGAATCCGTCCGAAATAAGGTATTCGAGATGTAATTCGAAATGAGGTATCCGAGATGTAATTCGGAACAGTAATCCGAGATGGTCCGAAATAAACACCCAAGATCTGAGATGCACTGTTTTGATCCCTGAGTCATTAAAAGGTCACCGACACGTTTTCTAACAACCAACATCTCGCATCCATCTTGTTTGATACATGTGTCGATTTTAGTTCATCTCCATAGAATTCAAAATATACTTGACCTAGAGTCAAGTAAGATAGACGTTCCCTCATTCTATTGGATTTACCAACGGTAAATTAGTCAATGTTAGAGGAAGTTATAAAAGATGCACTTTGGAACTTGGAGAACAAGATTTAATATCGATCTTTTACCCGTTTATCTGGGTTGTTACGACATAGCTTTTGGCATAGACTTGTTGACGTATAACCGAGCGGGAGTAGGTCGTCCTGAGAAAACTATCTGCATCCCCCTGCCAAATGAAGAAACACTTGTAGTACACGGAGAGAAGCACAAGACGCCCTTAAGAATCATTAATTGCATGAAGGCCAGAAGTGCATACAGAAAGGTTGCATAGCCTTTCTAGCTCATGTAGTCAATAAGGAAAATGAGGAGCCGAAATTGGAGGAAATAACCGTTGTGAAGGAATTCCCTCGAAGTCTTTCCATCAGATTTGTCTAGATTACCTCCGCAACAACACGCTAACTTTCACATTGATTTGGTGCCAGGAGCCGCACCAGTAGCGAAGCCTCCATACCGATTAGCTCGGTCATAAATGCAAAGACTATCTACACAACTTCAAAAGTTGTTAGCCAAGGGTTCATTAGAACGAGTTCCTCGCCATGGGGAGCTCTGGTGCCTTTTGTCATGGAGAAGGATGGAACCTTCCGAATGTGCATAGGCTACCAGGAACTAAACAAGTTAACCATCAAGAATCGGTACCCGTTACCGAGGATTGACGATTTGTTCGATCAACTACAAGGGTCAAGTTTTCATCCAAAGATTGATTTAAGATCTGGGTATCATTAGTTAAGAATCCAAGAGGAAAGTATTCCTAAGACGGTGTTTAGGACTCGCTATGGTCATTACGAGTTCCTTATTATGCCTTTTGGGTTAACTAACGCCCCTGCAATATTTATGGATTTGATGAACCGGGTATGTAAGCCATACCTCGACAAGTTCGTGATAGTATTTATCGATGACATATTAATATACTCGCGAACCGAGGGAGAACATGAACAACACTTGAGAACTATACTGGAGTTGCTAAAGAAGGAGCAATTATATGCCAAGTTATCGAAATGCGAATTTTGGATTCGTGAAGTACAGTTTCTCGGTCACTTGGTGAACGAGAATGGGATACACATCGACCCCCCAAAGATCGAGGCTATAAAGAATTGGACCGCGCCAAGAACCCCGACAAAAATACGACAAATTCTAGGTTTAGCGGGATGTTACAGGAGATTTATTGAGAAATTCTCAAAAGTTGCTCAACCGCCAACCTCGCTTACGCAAAAGGATAATAAGTTCGATTGGGGAGAAAAGCAAGAATCGGCATTTCAATTATTAAAGGATAAATTATGTAAGGCGCGATATTATCACTTCCAGACGGTAGCGCGATATTATCACTTCCAGACGGTACCGATGACTTTGTGGTGTATTGTGATGCATCGCATCAAGGCTTGGGTTGCGTGTTACTGCAACATGAAAAGTCATCACGTACGCATCTCGTCAGTTGAAAGTTCACGAAAAGAACTATACCACTCATGACCTAAATCTAGGTGCAGTGGTATTTGCTTTAAAAATCTGGCGTCATTATTTATATGGCACTAAGTGTACCATATTCACATATCATAAAAGGCTTCAGCAAATATTGAACCAAAAGGAACTGAATATGCGCCAATGACGTTGGGTGGAATTGTTGAAGGATTATGATTGTGAGATCAAGTATCACCCGGGTAAGACAAATGTAGTGGCAAATGCCTTGAGCCTAAAGGAACAAGTCAAAACTTTACGAGTACGACCTTAGAAATGACGATCTAGACGAACTTTACAACTCGAGTACACGATGCACAACAACAAGCTCTAAAGCCGGAAAACATTCAAGCGGAATCATTACGGGGAATGGAAAAACAAATGGAACGAAACAAGGATGGAACTTTATATTTCATTGGGAAGGATCTAGTTTCCCTATTTTGGCAATCTACGAGGCTTGGTGCCGGAAGAAGCACACAAGTCAAAATACTCGATACACACAGGATCCAATAAAATGTATCAGGACTTAAAGGAGTATTATTGGTGGCCTAATCTCAAGGGAGATGTTGCGACCTATGTTGGGAAATGCCTAACTTGTGCAAAGGTCAAGGCCGAATAATAGAAACCATCTTGTCTATTACAACAACCTGAGATCCCTGTTTGAAAGTGGGAACAAATCTCAAGGGATTTTATTACAAAACTACCACAGACCTCTCGAGGTCATGACATGATCTGGGTTATCATTGATTGGTTAACCAAGTAAGCTCATTTCTTACCCATCTTGAGAAAGACAGTACCGAGAAGTTAGCCGAACTGTATCTTAAGGAAATCATGGCATGTCATGAAGTGCCAATCTCTATAATCTCTTATAGAGATGGCCACTTTGTGTCGCAGATATGGCAATCATTTCAAACTTTGTTTGGTTCTCGTTTAGATTTAAGCACAACTTTTCACCTGCAGACCGATGGTCAAAGTGAGCGAACCATCCAAACGTTGGAAGACATGCTTCAGGCCTGTGTGATGGATTTAGGCAGAAACTGGAATACTCATTTACCGTTGGTAGAGTTTTCCTACAATAACAGTTATCACACCAGTATCAAGGCTTCGCCGTTCGAAGCACTATATGGACGAAAGTGCCGATCTCCGCTATGTTGGGCGGAAGTTGGTGACAGACAACTCATTGGTCCCGAACTAGTCTAAGAGACCACAGACAAAATATTCAAGATCCGTGAGCGTATCAAAGCAGCCCAAGATAGATAAAAGATCTACGCAGATAGAAGACGTAAACCGTTATCCTTCAAGGTCGGAGATAAAGTGTTACTAAAAGTCTCGTCTTGGAAGGGCATAGCTAGATTTGAGAAGCGTGGAAATCCGAGTTACATTGGGCCTTTTGAAATTCTGGCAATGGTTGGTACAATGGCTTACAAGCTAAAACTGCCAGAAGAACTCAACAACGTACACGACAAGTTTCATGCATCTAACCTAAAGAAAAGCCTGACTAATGACATAGTTATCATCCCAGCGGATGGAATTCATATTGATGACAAACTCTAGTTTACTAAGGAACCCGTTGAAGTTATGGACTGGAAAGTTCAAAAGACAAGGTTTCCGTCACGACGCGAAACAAGTGAATCATGCCATAACATATATTGGTTTCCGTCACGACGCGAAACAAATCAAACTATGCCCTAAAAGTGTTGGTAGAAAGTATTTGGCACACTATTCGCGGCTGCACTATTCATGTAAGCAAAACCGCTAAACGAAACAGAACAATGACTAATGGCATGCTAACGTCATAAATGAGTTCATATATACATGAAAACACTAATGTGGGAACACATCTTGCAATTATACATAACTTTCCGGTACAACGCCTAAATTACAAAATTGTTCGTTTCGACTAAAAAGGTGACAATTTCTACTCGTCCGCACCATTAATTCGGTATTTTCCTGATCCCAGAATTATAACAGAACAATGATAAACACCCAAAACAATATGAGAATAATAGAAATACCTAAAAGACATCATTTCCGGTCGTACGACAAACAGTGCATAACTTGACCGGAAAGCGACCGATTGTCGAACCGACAAAGATTTCAATGGCCGATAGCCTCATACATTAATCTAGAGAGCTAGTTAAGCTTCATTTGGGATCTGAAATCCCTTCAACTATCTTGAGCTCACGGAAACACAACTTTCGGGAATGTTCGACGGCAAAATATATAAGTGCCGATATTGAGCGAATAATTCAACGGGAAGCGTTTCGGCCATCCAAACTCAACATATACTCGACTAGTGAACTAGTTAATCATATTTCTATGTCGGAAGTGCTCTAAATAGATGCGATGGCACTTATGGTGGTTGAAAACCAAAACTCCCGGTACGAAATAATAAAATTTGCATATTAGCTGATATCGTACCGATGAGTGAACTAGTGACGTTTTCGATATCCGAAACTAGTACCAATTAGTCAAGAGGACAATTAACATTGATTAACACCCTAAACCCTAATTACTTACTAATAATACAAGATCAACCCCTAATCACCATACTTAACCTAAACACCTAAATATCTATTTTAAACACATGTTATAAACAATATTTACACTTAACCCCCCCCCATGTGGGTCCCCACCTACTTGATTATGTTGAAAAATGAAGATTTAGACATGGAGGAAAGATGTGATCTTGACTTAATAATTTATATAAACCATCACCATGTCTTCCACCATTTTTACTTCAAAAAAATAACCAAGCTTCCCTCTAGCCTCTCTCTCCCACGGCTCACTTCCACCTCCACATTTTCACCACTCATTTTACACACTTTAAAGCCCCCATAAGATCACCTAAGGAGGTTGCAAGCATAAGGGATCATTGGAGCTTTATTTGGAGCTTCGTCTTCTTCTTAATCTTCACTTAATCTTGGGCAAACTTGTAAGATAAATTTCTTCATATTTAAGCTTCTTACAAAGTCTTTAAAGAAGTATAAGTTGATCATCTTGAAAGTAAAGTAAATATAACTTAAAAACCCTAAACCTCACCTTAATAATAACACTAAATATAGTTTATTATGTGTTGATTATGTGCTTATTTGTTAACTACGTAGCATGATGATGTTGATTATGATAAAGTAAGGTGTTTAAAGTAGATGATCTTGTATGAATAACAATATAAATGATGATTTAAACATGGTGATGTTTAAATCTAAACAAGATCATCAACCTCATAATCCATGAAGATTACTACAACTTAAAAGTGATTTACTACATATGAATATTTTTTTATGAAGAATAAACACCATGATTTAAGATGTGATCATCTTAAAAAGTGTAGTAAACAAAGGGGGTTTAGAATGGAAGACTTGATTTAAGGTGTAACAAAATTGGTGGCTTAGAAATTCTAATAAATATGTTGAAATCTCATTATTTTTAAGAAAAGTAGTAAGAATATAATTACAAAAATCATGGAAGATGAGGTGCATAAGTTGTAAACAAGATAGTATGTGATCTTAAATTGATAGTTGATCTTGATTATGGGTTTAAACATGGTTTACGTTTCTAAAACGTGGAAAACGCCATAGTTTAGGGGAAACTATGGCAAAATTTTCTAAAAATCTAATTGCGATTAAAGCATGATTAACGGGGTAATTAACGAGACTAAACGCGATAAGTGATCTAAACCGTCATAAGGAAGTTTTAGTGACAAGGGTTAAACCCTAAACCCCAAGTGTATAGAGATACTTTTAAAAGTTAAGAATAAGTAATTCTTACATATATATAAATACTTGTGAAAATAAAAACATATGTATATGCATATTTTGTCACCAAAAATTATGTGTAAATACATGTGTATGTATCTAGAAGTTTAGGGAATATACCACAAAATACCCAACTATATATAAATACTACAAACACTTGAAGTATTACCAAGTGTAGATGACACAAAACACATATATTTTTACAATACGTCGAAACAATGATCGGACAAACAGAGCAATGCGGACGATGGGCGAATGTACACAAATACACCGTCGCGTCGTCGACCAACGAACAAATCGTCAACATGAAGAGTTACTACGATGATGGGCGATTTTTGATGCGAGAAAATATATATTAAAAGATAACAACGACATGTCTAAAATAATATATTTTAGACACTTAACGTATATATATGTTAACGATATCAAAATCCGGAAAGTTAAAATGTATAAGAATTTACTAAGTAGGTTTTATAAAAGTATATAAATATATACTTAAAATCTATACTTAGTAAAATTTATAAGTGTAAGACTTATAAATATTAGACTCTTGAAAATGAATTGGGCTAGGCCCATTATATAAAAGACATGGGCAAGGCCCAATTACATAAAACATGTAATAACATGGGGCTAGGCCCAATGACATAAATTACATGGGCTAGGCCCAATCACATAAAGACATGGGCAAGGCCCAATGACATAAATTACATGGCTAGGCCCAAGCACATAAAGACATGGGCAAGGCCCAATGACATAAATTACATGGGCTAGGCCTAATCACATAAAGACATGGGCTAGGCCCAATGACATAAATTACATGGCTTGGCCCAATCACATAAAGACATGGGCTAGGCCAATGACATAAATGACCTGGGCTAGGCCCAATGACACGCGTGCAAGGCATGAGGACATGTGAAGGGCGAGTCCCGTTCACACACAATCTAAAACACTTTTAAATTTTCTCACATGAACCTCTACCTATATATATATATATATATATATATATAGGTAGAGGTTCATGTGAGAAAATTTAAAAGCATTAGAAGGATAAGAAAGATTATGGAGATATGTCCCTTTTTATTTTGGTAGTTTAAGGGTATAAATGTAATTTAACTAATAAAATATAATTATGGAATGAATATATGCAACCGATTTTTAGCAGTTATTGTAGGGATTTTCGAATTTGAAATAACACCCTAACTCATAAAAACACCACAGCATGTATGTTGAAGACATACATCTTATAAAGAACAGAAATATAACTCATAAAAACACCCTAACTAATAAAAACACTCTAACTCATAAAAACACCACATCATGTATATTGAAAGCAAACATCTTATAAAGAACAGAAATATAACAAAAATAACACCATAACTCATAAAAACACCACAACAGTTATATTGAAGGCACACATCTTATAAAGAACACCCTAACATTGAATATAACAGAAATAACACCCTAATATAACACCAGTCAACACTTTAATCAGAATCAAAACAGATATAACACCCTAAATATATAAAAACAGAAATAACTCTACATAAGTACATCAATATGGTACTCATATTAAAGATAAAAAACACTCGCTATTATGGTGTAATTTTTTTAAAAAAGAGTTACGTATAAAAAGTTATTGATGTTTAAAAAAGAAGGGGAACTTTGCATGTGTATTAATGTTAGTTTCTTAATTTAAAAATATTAAATTTACCTTTATACCCTTAATCTAGAAAATTAGTTAGTTTAGTAGTCAACATTATTTACCGAATTGCCACTATGATCTCAACCATTAGATTAAATATCTAATGGTTTAGATTCTTTCTTAACCTTCTCACACTTTTAAATTTTCTCACAATAACCTCACCCTGTATATATATATATATAAATATTAATCGAACAAACGAACTACCAACACTATGATAACATTAAAAGTTGTTCTGAAGTGATAAATAAATACACAACAAGAATTCAAGATGAACAACTGGTACAAGGTCCAACGAGACCTAGGTGTCTAATGAAGTTAATACGCATATAGGTTATACACGTGTACGGACACCAAACTTTGATAAGTGCGACGTACGGAACGCAAAGATGTGAGTTCATGTCCCTCCTTTCAATTATGTCAAAGTTTTGTTTTAAAATTATCGAGGGGAAAGACATGTCATAACAAACAGTATGTTAGCTATGGGTTTAGATGATAACACGATCAAATGTGCATAAGTAGGATGATGACAATAGTAACCATTAATCACTTAGTGACCAAGGTGCAAAAGGTATAGATCTATAGAGTATGAGGCGTGCTCCACTCCTGGTTGGTATACCCTTCGGAGTGCTTTTGTGATCCCAATTGATGTCAAGAGTTGTCTCGGTTTGGTTACGTACTTATGGCACATATGTCAGGGTGCTAGCTACACACTGATAGATCCTAAAACTCCATGAATGCTAATAACATACTCAGATTTCATACTTGATTACAAGCATGACATTTTATGAGAAAACAATAACTACATGAACTCGCCAACTTTTGTTGACTTTTTAAAATTACAGGTATTTCAGGACACAAGACTTGAGCTGGTGATACACTTCGGGATATGGGAAAACAACGAATGCCACATTTTGGAGGATTTGCCTCTTATATCCCAACCTCGTTTGGGTATATAGGAGTCAAAACCTCATTATGCATTTATGATGAAAATAATATTTAATTTTGAAGTAATGTATATGACAAGGTGAAAACTATGAGATTACTTTTGGTAACTTATAAATGTTGGAATGAAATATTTATATCAGTATGGCATCATTGTTGGTTTATACTTGTTTACTTGATTAGATGCAATGATTACCTCATAGTCACACTCTTGCGCTTCCGCTACGACCAGGGTGTAACATGAGATGAGTGCCATGGGTGAACTTCAATGCTTTATTGGTCTCCAAGTTAAGCAATTACAAAATGGTACATTCATTCATCAAAGTAAATATGTCAAAGAACTATTAACAAAATTTGATATAAATGATTGTAAACCATGTGGTACACCTATGGCCACTTCAAAATTGGTCGCTATTAATGATAAAGATGACTTGGTTGATCAAACACTCTATAGAAGCATGATTGGATCTTTATTGTACCTAACTGCATCAAGGCCATACATCATGTTTACCACATGTGACTATGCCAGATCCCAGTCAACACCTAGAAAGTCGAACCTTATAGATGTGAAAAGGATATTCAGATACATAAAAGGTGCTCCAACGCTTGGTATCTGGTATCCTGCTAATGGTAATATTGAGCTTTCAGGTTATTCAGACAGTGACTTTGCTGGTTGTCATACTACAAGGAATTCCACTTCAGGAGATTGTCAGTTTCTAGGCAATTGCTTAGTTTCTTGGCAAAGCAAAAAGCAAGCAGTGGTTTCAATACCAACAGTAGAGGCCGAATATATTACTGCTGCAAGCTGTACAGCTCAACTCCTGTGGCTTCAAAATCAGTTGCTGGATTTTGGTATGACTGCTTTAAAAACTCTTCTTGAATCCTCACAAAAAGGATCAAGTTGTAAGCATACGGACACCAACTCATGAAGAAGAGTTTTCACTTGAAAGCCTGTTTTCAAGCCCCTCTTCCAGGGTTATCTCTCTTTCAACTCCACAACTCTCCACTCCAATTCCACCAACATTTATACCTCTGTTTGCATCAATTGATACTACTCTGACACAAATCAGTTCCTCTTAATCACCAACTAAGGAGAGCAAACTTCCACAAGTGACTGAGTCTGAGAAAGATCAAATTGCTAGCCCACAAACAGCTGAGGAGGCTACACCCTTGAGTTACCTGTAACTTTTAGTTGTAGTTCAAGTGAAGCAGCCACTACAACTGGTGAAACAATAGTTTCTTAGTTGGACAGTGGTTTCATTCATAAGACTTCCTTGAAGGCAACAACTGTTGAGGGTACAATTGTAACCCAGTACCAAGACAAAGGGACATTTGGTTCTGCTATTTTGGAGTCTTCTCCTATTATAGAACCAAATACAACTACCTCTGATAGCGATTTAGATGATCCTATTAAATTAGGTGATGAATTAAGATACAAGGATTTGATGGAGATAATGACATCTATGGAATCTTCCATAGAAGAAATGAAAAGCATGATGAAACATATGTTACAAAACTCTGCCACTCAACCTTCCACTCAGCAAATTGCCAATGAGCTGTGGAAATCAGTGCAACCAATTATCCAAGCTCAAAGGAATTTGGTTGATATAAACAACAATACTCACATGGAGTTAATAAGGAATATGGTTGAGGGTAGGTACAAGGTTACACAAGCTGACATCAAGGCTATCAGGGAACATCTTCTCAAGACCACTGGTTCTGCCCCTGCAACTGTACTAAAAGAAGAAGTAGAAGATGATGCCAAAAGGGAGAGAATGACATATTGAGAAAGTTGTAGCCTTTATCACAAACAAAATCATCAAAGGTGCAACAACAAAAGCTAGGTTCTTCTCTTGAACAATCAACCACAACCTCTGTTCAGGCATCGGATGCTTAAAAAGAAAAGGGATTGATGAGACCCTTAACAAGAAAGCTAAAGAGATTGTCTCGGAAAAGCAGAGAATGCAAGATACACTTGAAAGCCAAGTTTCTCTCTTAATTGAACAAGAACATGCCATGCAGAGGGAAAAGGAGGATATTGGTACTTCGAAAAGAAGAAAGTCAACAAGAAATGTAAGACAACTAATTTCCACCCTTCCTAGAACCACTGCTAGGTCTATAAGAAGTGATCCTCTGCTGCAACCAAAACTAAACCCTCACCACAAAAACCCTCACTACAAAAACCATCTCCACAAAACCACCTAAAAATGAACCATCACCACCCAAATCACCTCCAACTAAACCAACGGATGCTGGCACAACAGATGTTTCAGCAGATGTTTCACCAACCATTGCCATGAAAACCTTTTCCTGTAACGCCTTGTTTTTTGTAACTTTCCATTTTTAGCAAGTTTGCTTTGTGATTTTATTAAGGGAAAGTCTGTACCTTGTAATCGTATAACATTCCGAACCATTGTAAATCTAAGGCTTTGGTTATAATCGAATTGATAACTTATACGAAATCAGCAACCTTTATATGCATTGATACACTTATTTGTTACACGATTTATAACCTAAAGTTAACTCACGAATCCCTATTGTTTATTCGTAATTCTTAAACGCTTCACTCAAGCAAGATATGTGGTGATTCAAACACACAAAATTTATAAAGATTTGGCACCTCGATAATCACTTCGCAATATTATTATAAATTTGTTACTAAACGTATTCATTTTTTACAAGATATTACGGTTCCATACACCTAAAAATAAACTACCAAACAACCAAAACATGTAAGTATATCAATTATAACACCAATTAATAAAGTAATTATCAAATGATTTAACAAAAAAAAAGAAATCCAAACCCAAATCCCTCCTCTATATAAACCAACCTTTTCTCACTTTTACAAGCCTCCAACACTTCAAAAATCCTCCCTAAACTTCCAGAATTCTCCACAGTCCCACTTCAGTTTGCAAGTGAGTTCTAACTCGCTTCCTTTACTAAGCAAGCCTTGTTTCTTCTTCTAAAACACTTGGATAACCTCTAGGAAGGTTTTCACAAGTTTGCTTAGGCAAACTAAGGTGAAACCTCACCATTTTGAGTTCCAAAAGTGTCTTAAACTTTCTGCTCGTTTTCATCTTTTCATAACTTCAAAAACTTCATGTTTTCTTCCTCTACAATGTTTGATAAGCCTCTAGAGATGTTACGATAGGTTTTCCATAGAAAACCAAGGTGAAACAATACCATTTTTTTGGCAAACATTCTGTATTGGAAGACAAACTTGTAAACTTTTCTTACACATGTTTTCTCTTAACAACTATATGCTACTTGTGCCTCTAATCAAGCCATGATTAGTGAGTTAGCTAGAGTTGTTTCATACAAATTAAGAGGTAGAAAATACCTCTAAACTTGTTGTTTTACTAAGGGTTTTAACCCACAAGTGTTGGAACCATCCAAGCTTACAAAGCTTGTGTTTTGGTAAAGGTGTGATTACATGGAGGCCTTGGCTATCCTACTTTCAATCCACCACCTCACTTGATAATTTCTAACCACTAAGCTATGTTCAACCTTCAATTGAGTAACAAGGATATGACACATCCCCAAACGTTGCTATGTTCAGGATGCACGAACCTAGCTTGCTTACTTGGTCGATACATAGTTTAGTGAAGTATTTTCCTTTTATTTCATTCATGACCATCCGAATTGTCCTTGTAACAATTTGTGTATTGGTGAATCTTACGAAAGAGGTTAAAGGACGGTTATCCTCCTACTTCCATGCATGACTTCTATGACTTCCATGAAATCTATGATTTATATAATAAACTTGATAATATAATATGTAACATATATATGTAAATAATAAATATAACCTAACCTTTGACAATGATCGTATGGTTACTTGTTCTAACATTAGGTTATTTTATCTAAGACTTAACCTCTCGTTACGATTCTAGTGGGCATGACCCATAAAACCACAAACACCCTACAGGGCTTATAGTGTCAAAAACGAAAGTTAATGTCTAGATAAATAATTTCAACAATACATACTTTCGCGTACTTTAAAACTCCTAAACTAACAAACTCCATTGTCATTCCAATACTCACACACCTACATTTCCTTGTGTAGATAACTCGGTGTTCTGTTCCATAAATCAACCAAACACTTCATGGATTTAAACTTTGCACAACCGTGAGTACACTCGACACCCTTTTACGCTTTACACTTTTGGGTGCAATATGTTAGTCTATCAAACACTCACTAAATCACACTTGTACTTTATGCAATCACGCAAACAATCCATCATACATGCTATAGTTATTTGATACCCGATTTGTATACTTGGAACATTCTTATGTGATACTAATTGTCATTAACTTCGTATGAGCCTTCCCTTAACATGTATAGCGCTATAGGAGTAACGCACCGCTCGTATTCTTGTGGTCATGTTAAGTTTAATCTATTTTACGGTGACAATTGAGGATTGACTTGTAGTTCTCATGCCATGTTTACATAATCTCGTATGCTAGCTTAACTTGTGGATTTGTTTAAACGGGTTTTTATTACTTATGCTATGATTTAAACTTGTGTACTCGCCAATACCTTTGTATTGAACTATATTTTTAACATGTTGTAGGTTGAGGATGTTGAAAAGACGAAAACATAGTAGGAACGGCATAAAAACACACCTATAAATGCTAGTTACTTGTTATGTTTTGTTGAACTTGTCCTATTTCGAGTTTATGTTGTATTTGAATTTGTGATGTACTTGACTTTTGGATAAATGAAATGAAATGGATGGTTTAATTTAATATTGTCGCAATTAGTGTTATGATGTCTCGAGCAATCTCGTTCGTCTCACTCTGATGTTTCCGATATCAGTTGGGGCGTGACAGATTGGTATCAGAGCCATAACTATAGGGAATTAGGTAGAATTGCCATGTTCGACCTAGGCTATAGTTTAAGTGACCAACTTAACCCTTCTTGATTCATGCTTAAAATGTTAGATCTTCCTACTTGCTTCTTCCTATTTCTTTTGTCTTAATATATATGCAATATGTCTTTCCTAAGTCACTTACACAACTTACACACTTGAAGACACTCATACTATAAACGAGACGATCTCACCAAAATAGAGGTGAAACCCGCACTTTGGTGATCACTCTCAATCCGCGTATTCAGTTTGACACGAAATTACACCATCAAGCTAGGAGTGAAATCCACATCTTGATGGGAAATTTCCATTTCAAGCTCTAGTGGACCATTACCAACGAGTCGGAAGTTACTCCTCATTTGGTTAGTACCAACCACACTAAGGGTACGATGTCGTCAAGTTTGGGGTGAAACCCGCACCTTGTCAACTAGTCCCATTCCTCGATTTTAAATCTCGCCGAAGTTTCGATTTTTCGATCGATTAGAGACGTGTAGTAACTGGAAGGGTAAAGTGCCGTTAATCGCTTCTCGACGAGAGCATTTTACCTATAGGCCAAAGCACGTTTCTCTAATTTGCAAGGATCTCGATTCACTTTGGAATAGTCGACGTTTCTCAACCCGAAACACTCCAATGTTTTATTAAGCCTATCTTTTATGTTATCTCAATTCTTATGAGTTTTAATACTTGTTACCTCGATCATTTCTAGCTGATGCACAACTCGCACGCCCTTTGCAACCAAAAAACAATAATAATCCTCGTGAACCAACTAAATTTATACTCCTTACGCAATCATACGTGTTTATACTTTTGAATACTTGTGTGCCTATGCTATCTATGTGAATTCATACGTGCTACTTGATACTTACATGCTCGAAAATGAATTTTTTAAACACATTATGGTCAAAGCCTTAACCTTTCCTCTATTGTCAATTCTTTAGATGTCTTTCTCACAAAACTTCATTGGAAAGAAGAAATCAAAGTCCCGCTCTGTTTCGATGTCAAAGAGGGAGTGTATGAAGTTCATGGTTGAGCAAATGGCCAAGGTTATTCTGGATATTGTCAACAATCCAACCCTCGCCAAACGCCGACTCACCCCACGCCTCCGTTGACTCTAAGGTCGAAGCACCTAAGTCGGCATTCACCTTCAAACAGTTTTGCTCCTGCAACCCACTACCTTTTACCGGCGAAGAGGACGCCACCAAGTTACTTCAACAGTTTGACGCCATTGAAGTAACCTTTCTACAAAGTGGTTGTCCCGACCACCTGCGTACCATCAACGCAACGGGAGTCTTCCAATCAAGGGCTCTTGATTGGTGGACCTCCAAGCGAAACGCTCGTGAATGATGTCGTACACGCCCTCCCTTGGGCCGAGCTCAAAAGGTTGATGGAGAGCGAATTCTGCCCCCCCCCCCAATTAATGCCAAAGACTCGAAAACAAGTTTTGGAACCTGAAATAGGTTGGCAACAACAACGCCGGCCTCACGACCCGTTTCAAGCAGCTTAGTGCGATTTTCCCTAGTCAAGTCGACACAACCGAGAAGGCGATTACCAAATACATACGCTGCCTCCCTCCTCACCTTACGGACCTCGTTGACGCCACCTCGCCCAAAACCCTCGAGGATACCCATCGCCTGTCCGCCAGACTTAACAACAATCACGTTCTTCGTGAAGCCTCCACCAAGGTTTCATCGAGTAATGCCCACCAAGCCACTACCGAAACCCTCGTCGAACCTACCTCACCCAAGCCACCAAGAAGCAACAACAAAGGCAAGAAGCGGAAGGCTTCAAGCTAAAACTGCGCGGTAATCACTCAGCCAAACCCTCGACCCTCCTAACAGCTAGCTTCAGCCAACCCCGAGCTTATCAAAAAGGCATACACTGGGCCGCATCCCAAGTGTAACACCTGCCCTTACCACCATCCCGTTAACGCCCCTTGCCGCCTATGCACTAGCTGCAATAGGTTTGGACACTTTGCCTCGCAGTGTCGAAGCTTCCCGCAAGCCCCGCCAACCAAGCCCGAGCCATCACCACACCCTAAAACCCTGCTGCGAACCAAACCCGACCACCTGCAACCACGGGCCGTGCATGTTTCATATGCGGAGATCCCAACAACTTCGCCAACACTTGCCCGCAACGCAACAACAACAGCAACCAGCAGCAACAACTGCAAGCTCGTGGTCGAGCCTTCGTCATCACTATCGCGCAAGCTCAGAACGCCAACGATGTCATTACGGGTACGTTTCTCGGTGATACTGGTGGAAATAAAAGTTTTGTATCCGTAGAATTCGAACCATTACTTAAGTGTAACCATTATAAGTTGCCTAAACCATTCGAAGTCGAAATCGCTGATTGAAAGTCCGTCACTGTCGATTCTGTCCTTTCTAATTGTTCATTGAATCTCAATGATCATACATTTTCCATTGACCTCATACCCATGCAAATGGGTAGCTTTGATATCATAGTAGGTATGGATTGGCTTAGGCGGGTCCGTGCTGAAGTTGTTTGTTCCGAAAAGTTCATCCGCCTTCCCCTTCCCAATGGTGACTCCTTACACGTCTATGGCGAGAAACCTTCCAAAGGTCTCAAGCTTATGTCGTGTATCCAAGCAAACAAATACTTACGTAAGGAATACTTCGCCTTTCTCGCCCACATTGTGGAAAAGAAGGACAAGGGTCCGAGTGTGAGTGAGGTTCCCGTTGTTCATGATTACCCTGACGTTTTCCCAGAGGATCTTCCTGATCCTCCTCCTCCTCGTTCGGTTGACTTTCGCATTGATCTCATTCCTGGTGCAACTCCTATTGTGAAATCCCCTTATCGTCTAGCACCCTCGGAAATGCAAGAGCTATCTAGCCAACTTCAAGAACTTCTTGATAAAGGCTTCATACACCCTAGTACTTCTCCTTGGGGCGCTCCCGTTCTGTTCATCAAAAAGAAAGATAGATCATTTCTGATGTGTATCGACTATCGTGAGCTCAATAAGCTTACAGTCAAGAACCGATATCCCCTTCCACGTATTGATGATCTTTTCGATCAACTTCAAGGCGCGACTTGCTTCTCGAAAATCGATCTTCGCTCTGGTTATCGTCAACTTCGAGTTCTCAAAGGATATATACCCAAAACCGCTTTTCGCACACGTTATGGGCACTACGAGTTCGTAGTCATGCCTTTTGGTTTGACTAACGCACCTTTGGTTTTCATGGATTTGATGAACCGTGTATGCAAGCCTCATCTCGACCGTTTCATGATTGTCTTCATTAACGATATTCTAATATATTCCAAGACGCAAGAAGAGCACGAGCGACACTTGCGTCTCATCCTCCAGCTTTTGCGTACTGAACATCTATATGCCAAATTCTCCATGTGTGAATTTTTGCTAAAGGAGGTTCAATTCCTTGGTCATGTCGTCAACGAACTCGGTATTCACGTTGACCGCGCAAAAATCAAAGCGGTGAAGAATTGGATTGCTCCTAAGTCTCCATCCGAAATTCGTTCATTTCTCGGTTTAGCTGGTTACTACCATCGCTTTATCTTGAATTTCTCCAAAATTGTCATACCTCTCACTTCCTTGACTCAGAAGGATAAACCTTTTGTTTGGAGTACCGAGCAAAATGAGTCTTTTCAAATGCTCAAAGACATGCTTTGCAATGCTCCTATCCTAGTTTCCTGATGGTAATGACGATTTTGTCATGTATTGCGATGCCTCAAAACAAGGTCTTGGTTGCGTTCTGATGCAATGAAATAAGGTTATCGCTTACGCGTCACGACAACTCAAGATTCATGAGAAAAACTATACTGCGCACGACCTTGAACTTGGTGCAACTGTTTTTGCATTGAAAATATGGCGACACTACCTTTATGGTACAAAGTGTATGGTCTTCACCGACCATACGAGCCTTCAACACATATTCAATCAAAAAGAATTCAACATGCGTCATCGTTGTTGGGTAGAATTGTTAAACGACTACGACTGCGATATTCGCTACCACCTTTGTAAGGCGAATGTTGTAGCCGACGCACTTAGTCGGAAAACTCATGTTACGAGTATACGTTGCTAACAAACCTTGGGAAAGCTTCATGAGCTGATTCGCGAGGCGCAATACTCAACCATTAATGAGGGTAATCTCGATAATGAGTTGAAGTGTGGTGTCGAAAATTAACTCGTGACCAAATCTAGTGGCATCCTTTACTATCTTGATCATATTTGGATTCCGAACCATGACAACCTTCGTGACCTCTTGATAAGGGAAGCTCATAAATCCCGATATTCTATTCATCCCGGCGCTGATAAGATGTACCATGACCTTCGTACGTCTTATTGGTGGCCTAGTATGAAGAAAGATATCACCTTCTACGTTGTGAAATGCCTTACTTGTTCCAGGGTAAAGGCCGAACATCAACGTCCCTCTGGCTTACTCGAACAACCAGAAATTCATGTTTGGAAATGGGATAGCATTGCCATGGACTTCATTACCAAACTCCCTCGTACATCTTCTGGTCACGATAGTATTTGGGTAATCATCGACCGTCTAACCAAATCTGCTCACTTCCTTCCCATACGTGAAGGCTACCGAGTCGAGAAATTGGCTCGTATCTACACGGGTAAGTCATTTATCATCACGGTATCCCCATTGACATTATCTCGGACCGTGATGGTCGTTTCACTTTCCGTCTTTGGCAAATGCTTCAAAAAGCTCTTGGTACTCACCTCAATCTCAGTACTGCTTTCTATCCTCAGTTTGATAGTCAAACCGAGCGTACTATCCAAACTCTAGAGGATATGCTTCGTTCTTTTTATAATCGATTTTGGTGGCAACTGGGATATGCACTTGCCTTTGGTCGAATTCTTGTACAATAACAGTTACCACGCGAGTATTAAAATGGCACCTTTTGAGGCATTGTATGGTCGCAAGTGTCGATCGCCTATTTGTTGGCACGAGATCGGGGAAGCTCAGATCACCGGACCCGAGCTCATACAAGAGACGACAGACAAGATTTTGCAAATTCGAGACAACTTGCTCAAAGCCAGAAGCCGACAAAAGAGTTACGTAGATAAAAGACGCAAGCCCTTGGAATTCAATGTTGGTGACCTTGTACTTCTCAAGGTATCCCCTTGGAAGGGTGTGGTTCATTTCAAAAAGAAGGGAAAGCTCGCTCCTCGCTATGTGTGTCCTTTTAAGATTCTCGAAAGGATTGGCAAGGTAGCGTACCGACTGGACCTACCACAAGAGCTCAACAATGTCCATCCTACATTTTACATCTCGAACTTGAAGAGATATCTAGCTGAAGAAGGACTCCAAGTCCCACTTGAAGACCTTCAAATCAATCAGACCTTACACTTCATGGAGAAACCAGTCGAGATCATGGATCAAGGCACAAAAAAATTAAAGCGCATCCGAATTCCTATCGTGAAGGTTCGGTGGGAAGGAAAGCGTGGCGCTGAGTTTACTTGGGAACTTGAAAGCGACATGAGGACTAAGAATCCGCATCTGCTCATTACATCTTCCTAAATTTCGGTACGAAATTTCCTAAAGGAGGGGAGACTGTAACGCCTTGCTTTTTGTAACTTTCCGTTTTTAGCAAGTTTGCTTTGTGATTCTATTATTGGAAAGTTTGTACCTTGTAATCGTATCACATTCCGAACCGTTGTAAATCTAAGGCTTTGATTATAATCGAATTGATCAATTATACGAAATCCGCAACCTTTATACGCATTGATACACTTATTTGTTACACGATTTATAACCTAAAGTTAACTCGCGAATCCTTATTGTTTATCCGTAATTCTTAAACGCTTCATTCAAGCAAGATATGTGGTGATTCAAACACACGAAAGTTATAAAGATTTGGCACCTCGATAGTCACTTCGCAATTTTATTATAAATTTGTTACTAAGTGTATTCTTTTTTTACATGATATTAGGGTTCCATACACCTAAAAATAAACTACCAAACAACCAAAACATGTAAGTTTATCAATTATAACACCAATTATTCTAGTAATTGTCAACTGATTTAACAAAAAAGAAAAGAAGCATGGCAGCTTGCAGCCGCAAGCTGCATGCTTGTATTTGGGATTTGTTTTCAAGATTAATTACACACCTAATCTTCTTAAATGCCAACCAACCCAAACCCTAATCCCTCCTCTATATAAAACAACCTTTTCTAACTTTTACAAGCCTCCAACACTTCAAAATCCTCCCTAAACTTCCAGAATTCTCTGCAGTCCCACTTCAGTTTGATAGTGAGTTCTACTTCACTTCCTTCACTAATCAAAACACTTGAATAACCTCTAGGAAGGTTTTCACAAGTTTGCTTGGGAAAACTAAGGTGAAACCTCACCATTTTGAGGTCCAAAAGTGTCTTAAACTTTCTGCTCGTTTTCATCTTTTCATAACTTGAAAAACTTCATGTTTTCTTCCTCTACAATGTTTGATAAGCCTCTAGGGATGTTACCATAGGTTTTCCATAGAAAACCAAGGTGGAACAATTCCATTTTTATGGCCAAACATTCTGTTTTGGAAGACAAACTTGTAAACTTTTCTTACATATGTTTTCTCTTAACAACTATATGCTACTTGTGCCTCTAATCAAGCCATGATTAGTGAGCTAGATAGAGTTGTTTCATACAAATTAAGAGGTATAAAATACCTCTAAACTTGTTGTTTTACTAAGGGTTTTAACCCACAAGTGTTGGAACCATCTAAGCTTACAAAGCTTGTGTTTTGGTAAAGGTGTGATTACATGGAGGCCTTGGCTATCCTACTTTCAATCCATCACCTCACTTGATGATTTCTAACCACTAAGCTATGTTCAACCTTCAATTGAGTAACAAGGCTACGACATGTCCCCAAACGTTGCTATGTTCGGGATGCATGCACCTAGCTTGCTTACTTGGTCGATACATAGTTTAGTGAAGTATTTTCTTTTATTTCATTCATGACCATCCGAAGTGTCCTTGTGACAATTTGTGTATTGGTGAATCTTACGAAAGAGGTTAAAGGACGGTTATCCTCCTACCTCCATGCATGACTTCTATGACTTCCATGAAATCTATGATTTATATGATAAACTTGATAATATAATATGTAACATATATATGTAAATAATAAATATAACTGAACTTTTGACAATGACCATATGGTTACTTGTCCTAACATTAGGTTATTTAATCTAAGACTTAACCTCTCGTTACGATTCTATTGGGCATGACGCATAAAACCACAAACACCCTACGGGGCTTATAGTGTCAAGAACGAATGTTAACGTCTAAATAAATACTTTCGACAATACATTCACATTTTAAACACCTAAACTAACAAACTCCATTGTCATTCCAATACTCACACACCTACGTTTCCTTGTGTAGATAACTCGGTGTTCCATTCCTTAAATTAATCTCGTATGTTTGCTTAACATGTGGATTTGTTTAAACGGATTTTTATTACTTATGCTATGATTTAAACTTGTGTACTCACCAATACCTTTGTATTGAACTATATTTTTAACATGTTGCAGGTTGAGGATGTTGAAAAGACGAAAACATAGTAGGAACGGCATAGAAATACACCTATAATGCTAGTTACTTGTTATTTTTGTTGAACTTGTCCTATTCTGAATTTATGTTGTATTTGAATTAGTGATGTACTTGACTTTTGGATAAATGAAATGAAATGGATGGTTTAATTTAATATTGTCACAATTAGTGTTATGATGTCTCGAGCAATCTCGTTCGTCTCACTCCAATGTTTCCGCTATCGGTTGGGGTGTGACATTTCCCACCTTTACACAACCACTTTCCACACCACCAAGAATTCCAACACGCATACCTTCACCTAAACTAAATTTTACATGCAAAAGGAAAACTTTTGTTGTGGAAGATGATGAGGAGGAAGTTCCATCACCAACTGCCTTATCATTTGCTTTCATTGCAGCCACACCACTCTCATCATTTCCACCTAAATCCACTTCACTTCCATCCACTTGACCACAATCATAAGTCATCCCACTGGCTGCTCGGTATACTCTGGAGATTCTTGCAATCCAAGGAGAAACTGAATCCTTTTTCTCCAAAGAGGATGCATCACAAAGATCCTTACCATCACTCTTTGGTTACAGAAAGCCTAAGAAATTAGATGAATACTTGAAGTTAAAAGCAAGACAAGCTGAGAACATTGGCAAAGAGATGTGCAAAGGGAAGGATGACAGGACTGCTCAAGGGATCTTGTCACTAGAACTTAGCAAGGTAACAAAGATAGAAGATTTTGCTAAGGACCTGAGCAAGTCCATGTCTGAGAAGCCAATCAATGTTGAGCTTGATAAGAAACTATGGCAGGATTACCTTGATCACATCATGAAACATAAACCATACAAAGCAAACAGAGCATAATTCAAAGATCGGTCAACAAATGCTCTCAAAGATTAAATAGAAAGAATTCAAAAAATGCTCAATGATCCTTTACATAAGCCAACTCCACCAGATTGGAAGAAATACAAGCAAGTTGATCAAAACAAGGTATTGAAGCTGAAAAGAATGAGAGAAGAGCTTGTTGTTGCTAAGTATGGTAATGCTAGGTCTGTTGCCAGATGGTCTGAATAAAGAATAGTTGAAACTTACAAGAGACTGGAACAGCTAAGAGAAAAGTATCCTACAGTTCCAAAGAAGCCAGATTATCCAACAATGGTTGTCCCTAAACAGACCCTTGCATCTAAAAAGCAGCCCTCAACATCTGACTTGTCCATCACTGCCTTGAAACAAGCAAAATGGCAGAAGCAGATATCTGAGGCTGATGAAAAGATGTTTGAAAAATACAAAAAAGGGATTGAAAAATCAGTTGCTATATCATATAGATCCTGCCAATGCTAAATTACATGAAACACTTGCAAATCTAGTAGGCAGACCACAATCACCAAACTCATCACAAATGAATCTTCACCAAGGAAAATCGAAGAGATGTTTGAAGAATACAGAAAAGAAGGATTGAAAAATCAGCTGCTATAACATACAAATCCTGCCAGTGCCAAATTACACGAAACACTTGCAAATCTAGTAAGCATACCACAATCATCAAACTCATCATAAATAAATCTTCACCCAAGAAAATCATCTGATTCAAAAATTCTAAAGTGGAACTCATCCTCAGACACCCACGAATCGACATTCTCAGATCAGATAGTGAAGTTCAAAAGCTAAGAATGGAGGATGAATATGGTCTGGATGCAGATGACCTCCAAGATATGTTGAACCATGAACTTGAAAGGGATTTTGAAGACATGATTTCCATGGACTTTGAATTATAATTCAGAGAACAAATCAGGGAAAACTAGTGAAGAATAAAGATCAGAAATAAAGAAGTGTTTTGGCATCATCTGTTCTAGGGGTGATTGTTGGATCTAGTGGACCCCGCAAAAGAACAGATGATTGGAAAGACAAAATAGTCTACAACATTTGGTTACAAATAAACAGTGCTTTGAAGATCTGCTCCTCCCAAGGCAATGACTCAAAATCTGTTGCTCTAAAGTCTGTCTAAGCTAAAGTCTACTTACAAGAACTATTGAAGACTAAAGTCTGTTGATACAAAGGTCTGCCAAAGAGAAACTCTGGTAATGAAGATAAAGACTATTGAAGCAAAGGTCTTCTGGACCAACAGAGGTTAAAGCTCAATAGAGGTACCTTCAACAGATGTTTATCAATAGAGTTTACTTGTATTTTCAATGTGACAGTACTTAAGCCATAGTAGATGTTATGAGTTTCTTAGACTGTTAGATGTCACTGTCAAGGTGACGTCAGCAAAGATTCCTTAGATGTTTCGTTTGTACTATAAATAGAACAGTGCCTGTACTATTCTATTTATCACTTTCCTTTGACATTTTTGTATGAACAAATTAGAGTGATCAGGCTGAGGGGGAGTTTGTAATATCTTCATGCACACGTAAATCATATTTATAAAAGCATGTTGATGAAAACAATTACTTCATTGTTGTGATTCAAAAGTTTGTTATTCCGCTGCATTTATCGTCTCTGTTTTACCATCTTTCATTATTTCATCTTAAACTTTCAAAACAATCATATTTAGATCCTAACATCCATTTACAACCAATAGGTTTTCTATCAAGAGGTAACTCAACAAGATCCCATGTATTATTTCTATCAAGAGCCTCTATCTCATCATTCATAGAAGACACCCAATTTGGATCATTACATGCCTCATGATAAAACCTAGGTTCTACTGACTTATTAAGCACAGAAGTAAGGCAAAAAAACTTTTAGATAGATTAGTATAATTCACTACTTTTTCTAACCCATAATTAACTTTTCATTCAATTATAAAGTCCTCAACTCATTTAGGTAAAACAAAGGATCTTGTAGACCTTCTTAAAACTGGATTATTAGTTTCAGCATTTTGTTACTCGGGTATATGATACGTGGTCGAAAACCGATGTTTCTATTGATTTAAGTTAACGTTTTACGTGACTTTTAGTTTCGAATAGCCTACTTTTGAATGGATTTGTTTTTTACAGGTTTACGGAGCTATTCGGGAGCGTTTTGGAACTTCGGGACGGAAAACAGGTCAACAGGTATCGCAAAATGGGAAAACAGGAAAGCATGCATTAGAGAGGTCGTCGCTAACGCCCTCATGGACCGTCGGCGACGCCTTCCAGATAACCCGTCGGAGAAAAATGGTCGTAGACAGTAGATTAAGGCGTCGAAAAAATGTGCATTTCTAGAGGGCGTCGGCGACGCCCCTCTGATAGTTTAGTAGCTGAATTTCAATTTTGAACGGGTTTTTAGTGTTTGTTTGACCCAATTGCAAAGAGTTACGAGTTTTGGAGCTTTTCAAACCTATCTTGGAGCCAAGAACAAGAGACCTATCATTCACAACCTCTTCCAATCGATCCAATCCATTCCATTATCCGAATCATAATTCTTGATCATAACCCTAGCCTATTCTCACCATCACATTCATCATCCATCCATATCCATCTTCCATCTCAAACCCTAACCATCATCATTCCTACTTTGAAGCTTCAAGATGTGTGTGATCAAGTTCCAATCATCCGGTGATCAAATTTCATTCGTTATGAGCGGCTAATCTTCATGGGTTTCACCCCGGTGTAGACATTTGTAAGATTTAGGGTTACTTTTAAATTTTGGTTGATTTTGTGACAAATTGAATTGTATTTTGAATTGATTGATAGTTGTCTTACATTTGAACTATATTTGTGAATTGTCGAATGATGATAAAATTTGACTTCGTGAAACAAGTTTGTGTATTTATGACTTATCTTTCAAAAGGGATTCTTTGTCTGAAGTAACAAAGTGTGTTGTGGTCCGTCATATACGTGATAGCAATTAGCACCTAAGCTTTGTGATATCAAAACCGTTAATGACAAATTCAATTAAATCAATCTAAAATTGTTTGTAACCGTAGGTTTTGCATTTGTTGAACCGGGTGTGAACCTTGTTTTCAAACCATTGTTTTAATCAAGTAATTTAGTTTTCGTGTAATTGTTTAATTTAGTGATTAAGTAATCAAAACAATTTTTTGTCGGATCAATCCGACATCTCTTCGAACCAAACCAAATTAATCAACCTTATAGCAAGCTTCATAAAAGTGACACTTTTACTTAAAATCAATCACATCCATTCGCAAACCACAAACTCTTCATGGTTCGACCCCTTACTACCACTAACACATTGTTAAGGGTAATTAGGGTTATAAATATTATCTTTGACCGGGGCGTGACACTCCGCGATCAAAATTTGGGGCCGTTGCCGGGGAGTTCGTGCGCTTTGCGTTTGGTTTTAAATTGATTTTCGTGATTAACTGTTTAAAGTGCTTAATTCTTATTATCGTCTTTGCTTTTCTATTACGCGGGTGTATTACTTGTGCAGGATACAGGTAGTGCATGCATACACGGAATTCCGGGAGGACCTCGCCATTAGTGTTCGAACCGGAAATCTAGCGGGTCTTTAGGAGGAATTTAGCCAATCGATTAGAGGCAACCCTTGCTTCTAATCTGTAACGCTTCGCATTTTGTACCTTTCCGTTTTTAGCAAGTCTGCTTCGTGTTTCTATTTTTGGAAAGTCCAAACTTTGTAATCGTATTTCTATCCTTCAATTCATTGTATTCTAAGAATGGAGGATGAATACGGTCTGGATACAGATGACCTCCAAGATCTGTTGAACCTTGAACTTGAAAGGGATTTTGAAGACATGATTTCCATGGACTTTGATTTATAATTCAAAGAACAAATCAGGGAAAACTAGTGAAGAATAAAGATCAGAAATAAAAAAGTGTTTTGGCATCATCTGTTCTAGGGGAGATTGTTGGATCTAGTGGACCCCACAAAAGAACAGATGATTGGAAAGACAAAATAGTCTACAACATTTAGTTACAAATAAACAGTGCTTTGAAGATATGCTCCTCCCAAAGCAATGACTCAAAATCTGTTGCTCTAAAGTCTGTCTAAGCTAAAGTCTACTTACAAGAACTGTTGAAGACTAAAGTCTGTTGATACAAAGGTCTGCCAAAGAGAAACTCTGGTAATGAAGATAAAGACTATTGAAGCAAAGGTCTGCTGGACCACAGAGTTTAAAGCTCAATAGAGGTACCATCAACAGATGTTTATCAACAGAGTTTACTTGTATTTTCAATGTGACAGTACTTAAGCCATAGTAGATGTTATGAGTTTCTTAGACTGTTAGATGTCACTGTGAAGGTGACGTCAGCAAAGATTCCTTAGATGTTTTGTTTGTACTATAAATAGAACAGTGCCTGTACTATTCTATTTATCACTTTCCTTTGACATTTTTGTATGAACAAATTACAGTGATCAGGCTGAGGGGGAGTTTGTAATATCTTCATGCACACGTAAATCATATTTATAAAAGCATGTTGATGAAAACAGTTACTTCATTGTTGTGATTCAAAGTTTGTTATTCCGTTACATTTATCATCTCTGTTTTACCATCTTTCATTATTTCATCTTAAACTTTCACAACAATCAAATTTAGATCCTAACATCCAGTTACAACCAAATATGTTTTCTATCAAGAGGTAACTCAACAAGATCCCATGTATTATTTCTATCAAGAGCCTCTATTTCAACATTCATAGCAGACACCCAATTTGGATCATTACATGCCTCATGATAAAACCTAGGTTCTACTGACTTATTAAGCACAGAAGTAAGGCAAAAAAAAATTTTAGATAGATTAGTATAATTCACTACTTTTTCTAACCCATAATTAACTTTTCATTCAATTATAAAGTCATCAAGTCATTTAGGTAAAACAAAGGATCTTGTAGACCTTCTTAAAACTGAATTATTAGTTTCAGCATTTTGTTACTCGGGTATATGATACGTGGTCGAAAACCGATGTTTCTATTGAGTTTAAGTTAACGTTCTACGTGACTTTTAGTTTCCAATAACCTACTTTTGATTGGATTTGTTTTTTTACAGGTTTACGGAGTTTACGGAGCTATTCAGGAGCGTTTTGGAACTTCGGGACGGAAAACAGGTCAATAGATATCGCAAAATGGGAAAACATGAAAGCATGCATTAGAGAGGTCGTCGCTGACGCCCTCATGGACCGTCGGCGACGCCTTCCAGATAACCCGTCGGAGAAAAATGGTCGTAGACAGTAGATTAAGGCGTCGGAGAAAATGTGCATTTCTAGAGGGCCGTCGGCGACGCCCCTCTGATAGTTCAGTCGCTGAATTTCAATTTTGAACGGGTTTTTAATGTTTGTTTGACCCAATTGCAAAGAGTTATGAGTTTTGGAGCTTTTCAAACCTATCTTGGAGCCAAGAACAAGAGACCTATCATTCACAACCTCTTCCAATCGATCCAATCCATTCCATTATCCGAATCATATTCTTGATCATAACCCTAGCCTATTCTCACCATCACATTCATCATGCATCCATATCCATCTTCCATCTCAAACCCTAACCATCATCATTCCTACTTTGAAGCTTCAAGATGTGTGTGATCAAGTTCCAATCATCCGGTGATTAAGTTTCGTTCGTTATGAGTGGCTAATCTTCGTGGTTTCACCCCGGTGTAGACATTTGTAAGATTTAGGGTTACTTTTAAATTTTGGTTGATTTTGTGACAAATTGAATTATATTTTGAATTGATTGATAGTTGTCTTACATTTGAACTATATTTGCGAATTGTCGAATGATGATAAAATTTGACTTCGTGAAACAAGTTTGTGTATTTATGCCTTATCTTTCAAAAGGGATTCTTTGTCTGAAGTAACAAAGTGTGTTGTGGTCTGTCATATACGTGATAGCAATTAGCACCTAAGCCTTGTGATATCAAAACCGTTATTGACAAATTCAATTGAATCAATCTAAAATTGTTAGTAACCCTAGGTTTTGCATTTGTTCGAACCAGGTGTGAACCTTGTTTTCAAACCATTGTTTTAATCAAGTAATTTAGTTTTCGTGCAATTGTTTAATTTAGTGATTAAGTAATCAAACCAATTTTTTGTCGGATCAATCCGACATCTCTTCAAACCAAACCAAATTAATCAACCTTATAGCAAGCTTCATAAAAAGTGACACTTTTACTTAAAATCAGTCACATCCATTCGCAAACCACAAACTCTTCATGGTTCGACCCCTTACTACCACTAACACATTGTTAAGGGTAATTAGGGTTATAAATATTATCTTTGACCGGGGCGTGACATTCCGCGATCAAATTTTGGGGCCGTTGCCGGGGAGTTCGTGCGCTTTGCGTTTGGTTTTAAATTGATTTTCGTGATTAACTGTTTAAAGTGCTTAATTCTTATTATCGTATTTGCTTTTCTGTTACGCGGGTGTGTTACTTGTGCAGGATACAGGTAGTGCATGCATACACGGAATTCCGGGAGGACCTTGCCGTAAGTGTTCGAACCTGAAATCGAGCGGGTCGTTCGGAGGAATTTAGCCAACCGATTAGAGGCAACCCTTGCTTCTATTCTGTAACGCTTCGCATTTTGTACCTTTCCGTTTTTAGCAAGCCTGCTCGTGTTTCTATTTTTGGAAAGTCCCAACTTTCTAATCGTATTTCGATCCTTCAATTCATTGTATTCTAAGACTTTGATTGTAAACAAGATTAATCAATTATGCTAAATTCTCAAACTTTATTCGCATTTAAACTTATGATCACGCTATACTTTATTCCTTCATGAATCAAATCGAAACAACATGTAAATGTGTGAAGAATGTTTATCAATCTTATACTAAACTCTAGCAAAACAATTGGTGTTATTATTCAAAGAATTCAAGCTTCAAATTATCATAAAATCATGTCTTAAAATGTTCAAGAAAATAATTGTTCATGGCTGTTCTTTTAGGGTTTTTAAACAATACTTTGCATCATGTTATACCACATTCAAGACCCATTCATATCACACCTATAAAGTACAAGTTATAAGCCCTAACTACATCATTTAGTTAATTAAATATCAAAAAATAAAAAATAGCAGCATAGTTGCGGCGGCAAGCATGCACAAGTCTTCCCCCCTTTTTAATTCAAAAACTCACATAATTACATTAAATGCAACCCAAACCCTTACCCTAATCTTCCCCCTATATAACCCAAGGTTCCTCCACCCATTTCTCACTTTTTCTAGCCTCCATACTCTCCAAACAAATCCCAAACTTCTGAAATTCGTTGCTGAAACGCAGCTGCTTGTAAGTGAGTTTCAACTCACTTTTCTCCTTCTTTTTACCTTGTTTTTCTTTCTAACACTCTTGGATAACCTCTAGGAAGGTTCTCACAAGTTTTCTTGGGCAAACTAAGGTGAAACCACACCATTTTGAGGTCCAAAAGTGCACAAAACATTCTGCCCAAATTTTTATCTTTCAATCTTTAAAGTTTTCAATGTTTTTGCCTTGTTTCTTCCTCAACAATGTTTGCTAAAGCCCTATGATGTTATCATAGGTTTTCCATGGAAAACCAAGGTGGAATCACATCATTTTTGGGGCCAAACTTTCTGTTTTGGATGATAACTTATGAAACTTTTTCAAACATGTTTTAATCATAACGATTCTAGGTTATGTATGCCACTAACCAAACTTATGGTTAGTGTGTTAAGATAGACTTGTTCACATACAATCAAGAGGCATATCTTGTCTCTAAACTTGTGGTTTTTATTAGGGTTTCAAACCAACAAGTGTTGAGCCATCCGAGCTTTCAAGCTTGTGATGCTGTAGGTGTGATTACATGAAGGCCTTGGCCATTCAACTATTCAATCCACCCCTCACTTGATGATTTCTATAATTCTTGACCATCCGGATTGTCCTCGTGTCAATCTTGTGTAATGGTTAATCCTCCTACCTCCATGGATGACTTACATGACTTCCATGAAATACATGAACTATATGATTTATTAGTAGTAATATAACTATATGTAAATATTTAATATAACCGAAACTTAGACCATGACCAAATGGTTAGTTGTCTTAAAAAGTAGGTTATTTTATCTTAGACATAACAATCGTTACGATTCTATTGGGCATGACCCATAAAAACACAAAACACCCTTCGGGGCTTATTAGTGTCAAAACCGAGCGTTAAATGTCTAGATAAATACTTTCATATATATACTTTCTCGTACATTTTAAATTCCTAAACTCATTAAACTCCCCGTCAATCTAAAACTCAGACACCTACGTTTGCCTTGTGTAGGATAAACTTGGTGTTCCAGCCCCCTAAATCAACCTAACTCTCTCACGGATAATACTTTGCAAAACCGTGAGTACACTCGACCATTTTTATGTTTTCCACTATTTGGGTGCAACATGATTAATTTACTAAAACTACACTAAAGCACACTTTATTCTATACACAAACAATCCATCAACATGCTTTAGTCTTATGCTACTTGAATTGTTACTTGCTATATTCTTATGTGATTTAAATGTCATTAACATTGATCGAGCCTCCCTTAACATGTATAGCGCTATAGGAGTAACGCACCGTCCGTATTCTTGTGGTCATTGTTAAGTTGAAATCTATTTTGCGGTACACTAGAGGATTGACTTGTAGATTCACATGCCTTGTTACACTTATCTTGTATGCTAGCTATTCATGTGGATTTGTTAAATTGGATTTTATACTTATGCTATGATATTAAACTTGTGTACTCGCCAATACTTTGTTATTGAACTATACTTTTAACATGTTGCAGGTTGATGAAGTTGTATGATGGAACTTAGTAGTAATGGCATAGAAATACGCGTAGAATACTAAGTTAATTATCATGTTTTTGTTGAACTTATTTCGTTGATGTAACTCTTATTTGGATTTTTTTGTTGTAATGTGACATTTGATGTTTGAATGAAATGAAATTTGGTTGATTTAAATATTGTCGCGAATAGTGTTATGATGTAATGAGCAATCTAGTCGTCTCACTCTGATGTTTCCGCTATCGGTTGGGGTGTGACAGATTGGTATCAGAGCCATAACTATAGGGAATTAGGTAGAATTGCCATGTTCGACCTAGTCTATAGTTTAAGTGACCAACTTGACCATTCTTGCTTCATGATTAAAATGTTAATTCTTCCTATTTGCTTCTTCCTATTCTTTTGTCTTAAATATATATATGTGTTTTTCCTAAGACACTTACACAATTTACACACTTGAAGACACTCAAACTACAATCGAGACGATCTCACCAAAATAGGGGTGAAACCCGCACTTTGGTGATCGCTCTCAATTCGCGAATTTGATTTTTGCACGAAATTACACCATCAAGTTAGGAGTGAAGTCCACATCTTGATGGAAATTTCCGTTTCATACTCTAGTGGGCCCTTGCCAACGAGTCGGAATACGCTCCCCGTTCGGTAAGTACCAACCACATCTAGGGTACAATGTTGTCAAGATAGGGGTGAAACCCGCACCTTGTCAACTAGTCCCATTCCTCGAATTTCAATCTCACCAAAGTTTCGATTGTTCGATCGGTTAGAGACGTGTAGTAACTGGAAGGGTAAAGTGCCGTTAATCGCTTCTCGACGAGAGCACTTTACATATAGGCCAAAGCATGTTTCTCTAATTTGAAAGGATCTCGATTCACTTTGGAAGAGTCAAACGTTTCTCAACCTGAAACACTCCAATATTTTATCGAGCCTATCTTTTATGCTATCTCAATTTCTATGTGTTTTTAATACTTGTTATCTTGTTCATTTCGAACCCGGTGCACGATTCGCACGCCCTTCGTAACCAAAAGCAATAATAATAATTCTCGTGAACCAATTAAATATATATTCCTTTACGCAAATCATACGTGTTTATGCTTTTGGAATGCCAACATGCTTATGCTATCTATGTGAAACTATACGTGTTACATGATACTTATGTGCTCAAAACAGATACTTTCTTTATAACAACACTTTACGATCGAAGCCTAAATCTATCTTTTGTTGTCAAACCCTTTTAGATGTCTTTCTCGCAAAGCGTTATGAGACGAAGAAGGTCAAAATCCAAGTCTAGGTCCCAATCCGGCTCCATGTCAAAAAAGGATTGCATGAAATTTATGGCCGAGCAAATGGCTGAACACATGGCTAAGGTTATCCCGGAGATAGTCAGCAAGGTCCAGCCCCCACCCAACGCCGAATCACCTCATACCTCCGTTGACTCAAAAGCCGAACCATCCAAGACCGCCTTCACCCACAAGCAATTCTGCTCCTGCAATCCCTTACCCTTCACCGGCGAGGGGGACGCCACGAAACTGCTGCAATGGTTCGACGCCATTGAACTCACCTTCCTCCAAAGTGGTTGCCCCGACCACTTGCGCACCTTAAACGCCACGGGAGAATTCCGATCGAGAGCCCTCGATTGGTGGACTTCAGAGCGTAGCGCACGTGGCAACGAGGTCGCCCACGCCCTCCCTTGGGCCGAGCTCAAAAAGCTAATGGAAGGTGAATTCTGCCCCCCGCATGAGCGCCAACGACTCGAGGTTGAGTTTTGGAACCTCAAGCAAGTAGGTAACGACAACGCTGGCCTCACGGCCCGTTTCAAGCAACTGAGCTTGATCTGCCCAAGTCTGGTCGACACTACTGAGAATGCAATCGCTAAATATATACGTTGCCTTCCTCTTAACCTCGGCGATCTAGTCGATACCACCTCCCCCAGCACCCTTGAGGAAACCTTTCGGCTGGCTGCTCGCTTGAACAACCAGTCCTTCGTGAAGCCACTAAGGCTCCACCGAGAAAAGCCCACCAAGCAACCACCGAACCGTTACCGAACCTGCCTCGCCCAAACCCCCGAAAAACAACATCAAGGGCAAGAAACGGAAGGTTGCGAGCCTAATTTGTGCGGTAGTTACTCCGCCAAACCCCCACCTGCCAGCTTTGCCCGCACTCGAACCCATCAAGAAAGCGTACACCGGACCCCATCCCAAGTGCAACACATGTCCCTTCCATCACCCGGTTACCGCCCCATGCCGCCTATGCACGATCTGCAATAGGTATGGGCACTTTGCCCAGCAATGCCGGAATGCTCCTCAAGCCCCCATCAACCAAGCCCGAGCCGTGACCACCGCACCTCCTCAAAACCCTGCTGGCAATCAAAACTGACCCCTAGTTCCTGCCGCTCATGCCTGCTTCAGATGCGGAGACCCGAATCACTCCGCCAACAACTGCCCGTAACGTAACAACAACAATCAGCAGCAGCAAGCTTGAGGTCGAGCCTTTGTCATCACGGCTGCTCAAGCTCAGAACTCAAATGACGTCATATCGGGTACGTTCCTTGTTAACAATGTTTACGCTACGTGTTTATTTGATACTGATGCGGATAAAGTTTGTATCCGTTGAATTCGAACCTTTGCTTATGTGTAGTCGTACTAAGTTGCCTAAACCATTCAAAGTTGTAATCGTCGACGGAAAATCATCATCGTCGATTCTGTCCTTTCTAATTGTTCTTTGAACCTTAATAATCATACATTTTCTATTGACCTCATACCCATGCCAATGGGTAGCTTCGATATCATAGTAGGCATGGATTGGCTAAGGCGAGTTCGTGCTGAAGTTGTTTGTTCGGAGAAGTGCATTTGCCTTCCCCTTCCCAATGTTGATTCCTTGCACGTCTATGTTGAGAAACCTTCCAAAGGTCTCAAGCTTATGTCGTGTATTCAAGCGACCAAGTACTTGCGTAAGGAATACTTCGCCTTTCTTGCCCACATTGTGGAAAAGAAGGAGAAGGGTCCAAGCGTGAGTGAAGTTCCCATTGTGCACGAATTTCCCGATGTCTTTCCCGAGGATCTTCCTGGTCCTCCTCCTGCTCGATCTGTCGATTTCCGCATAGACCTCATCCCTGGTGTAACTCCGGTCGCAAAATCCCCCTATCGTCTAGCACCCTCGGAGGTGCAAGAGCTGGCCAGTCAACTTCAAGAGCTTCTTGAGAAGGGCTTCATACGCCCTAGCACATCTCCTTGGGGCACTCCCTTCTGTTCGTCAAAAAGAAAGACAGATCCTTTCGCATGTGCATTGACTATCGGGAGCTCAACAAGCTTACAGTCAAGAACCGTTACCCTCTTCCTCGCATCGACGACCTTTTCGATCAACTTCAAGGCGTGACTTGCTTCTCTAAAATCGACCTACGCTCCAGTTATCATCAACTTCGAATCCTCGAAGAAGATATACCTAAGACTGTGTTCCGCACACGTTATGGGCACTACGAGTTCGTAGTCATGCCATTCGATCTGACAAATGCACCCGCCGTGTTTATGGATTTGATGAATCGCGTGTGTAAGCCTTATCTTGACCGATTCGTGAACGTCTTTATTGACGATATCCTAATCTATTCTAAGACGCGAGAAGAGCATGAGTGACACTTGCGTCTTATCCTTCAGCTGTTGCGAACCCAACGTCTTTACGCCAAGTTCTCAAAGTGTGAATTCTGGTTAAAAGAGGTTCAATTTCTTGGTCATGTTGTCAAGGAACTTGGTATTCACGTTGACCCCACAAAAATTGAGGCGGTGAAGAATTGGATTGCTCCTAAGACTCCGTCCGAAATTTGTTCGTTTCTCGGCTTAGCCAGTTATTACTGTCGTTTTATTTCGAACTTTTCAAAAATTGTTATGCCTCTCACTTCCTTGACTCAGAAGGATAAACCTTTTGTTTGGGGTTCCGAACAAGAGGAGTCTTTCCACACACTCAAGGACATGCGTTGCAATCTCCTATCCTAACTCTTCCCGATGGTAACGACGATTTTGTCGTGTATTGCGATGCCTCAAGACAAGGTATTGGTTGCGTTCTGATGCAACTAGATAAGGTTATCGCTTACGCATCACATCAACTCAAAATTCATAAGAAAAGTTATACTACCCACGACCTTGAACTTGATGCAGTAGTTTTTGATTTAAAGATATGGCGACACTACTTTTATGGTACAAAGTGTACGGTCTTCACCGACCATAAGAGCCTTCAACACATCTTTAATCAAAAAGAACTCAACATGCGTCAGCGTCGTTGGGTAGAGTTGTTGAATGACTATGATTGCGACATCCGCTACCACCCTGGTAAAGCGAATGTCGTGGCCGACGCACTTAGTTGGAAATCTCATGTCAAGAGTGTACGTTGCTACCAAACCTTGGGAAAGCTTCAAGAGATGACTCATGAGGCACAATACTCGACCGTTAATGAGGGCAACCTCAATAATGAGTTGAAATGTAGTGCTGAAACCCAACTCGTGACCAAATCCGATGGCATCATGTGCTATCTCGACCGTATTTGGATTCCTAATCGTGATAATCTCCGTGGTCTCTTGATGAGTGAAGCTCATAAATCTCGGTATTATATTCATCATGGCGCCGAAAAAATGTATCATGACCTTCGTGCGTCATACCGGTGGCCTGGAATGAAGAAAGATATCGCCTGCTATGTTTCGAAGTGCCTTACTTGCTCCAAGGTAAAGGCCGAGCATCAAAGACCCTCTGGCTTACTCGAACAACCAGAAATTCCTGTTTAGAAATGGGAGAGTATTGCTATGGATTTCATAACCAAGCTCCCTCGTACATCGTCTGGTCACGATAGTATTTGGGTAATCATCGACCGTTTGACCAAGTCACCTCATTTTCTCCCCATACGTGAAGACTACCGAGTTGAGAAATTAGCTCGTATCTACACGGATGAAATCATCTGTCGTCACGGCGTTCCCATTGATATTATCTCCGACCGTGATGGTCGCTTCACTTCTCACCTTTGGCAAACGTTTCAAAAAGCCCTTGGCACTCAGCTCAACCATAGTACTGCTTTCCATCCTCAGTCTGATGGTCAAACCGAGCGTACTATCCAAAGTATAGAGGACATACTTCATTCTTGCGTAATTGATTTTGGTGTCAACTGGGACATGCACTTGCCTTTGGTCGAATTCTCGTACAATAACAGTTACCACACGAGTATTCAAATGGCACCATTCGAGGCATTGTATGGATGCAAGTGCCAATCGCCTATTTGTTGGCATGAGATCGGGGAAGCCCAAATCACCGGTCCCGAGCTTATACAACAGACGACGGACAAGATTTTGCAGATTCGGGACAACTTGCTGAAAGCTAGAAGCCGACAAAAGAGTTACGCAGATAAAAGACGCAAGCCCTTGGAATTCCACATTGGTGACTTTGTACTTCTCAAGGTATCCCCTTGGAAGGGTGTGGTTCATTTCGGGAAAAAGGGAAAGCTCGCTCCTCGCTACGTAGGTCCCTTCAAGATTCTCGACAAGATTGGCAAGGTAGCCTACCGATTGGAACTACCACAAGAGCTCAACAACGTTCATCCTACCTTCCACGTCTCAAATTTAAAAAGATGTCTCGCCGAAGAAGGGCTCCAAGTTCCGCTTGAAGATCTTCAAATCAATGAGACTTCGCATTTCATGGAAAAACCAGTCGAAATCATGGACCGAGGTACTAAGCAGCTAAGGCGCAGTCGAATTCCTATCGTAAAGGTTCAATGGGAAGGAAAACGTGGCGCTGAATATACTTGGGAACTTGAAAGTGACATGATGTCTAAGCATCCGCATTTTTTCGTTGCATCTTCCTAAATTTCGGGACGAAATTCCCTAAAGGAGGGGAGACTGTAACGCTTCGCATTTTGTACCTTTCCGTTTTTAGCAAGTCTGCTTCGTGTTTCTATTTTTGGAAAGTCCAAACTTTGTAATCGTATTTCTATCGTTCAATTCATTGTATTCTAAGGCTTTGATTGTAAACAAGATTAATCAATTATGCTAAATTCGCAAACTTTATTCGCATTTAAACTTATGATCACGCTATACTTTATTCCTTCATGAATCAAATCGAAACAACGTCTAAATGTGTGACGAATGTTTACCAATCTTATACTAAACTCTAGCAAAACAATTGGTGTTATTATTCAAAGAATTCAAGCTTCAAATTATCACAAATCATGTCTTATAATGTTCAAGAAAATAATTGTTCATGGTTGTTCTTTTAGGGTTTTTAAAACAATACTTTGCATCATGTTATACCACATTCAAGACCCATTCATGTCACACCTATGAAATACAAGTTATAAGCCCTAACTACATCATTTAATTAATTAAAAGATCAAAAAAAATAAAATAAAAAATAGCAGCATAGATGCGGCCGCAAGCATGCACAAGTCTTCCCCCCTTTTTAGTTCAAAAACTCACCTAATTACATTAAATGCAACCCAAACCCTAACCCTAATCTTCCCCCTATATAACCCAAGGTTCCTCCATCCATTTCTCACTTTTCTAGCCTCCATACTCTCCAAACAAGTCTCAAACGTCTGAAATTCGTTGCTAAAACGCAGCAGCTTGTAAGTGAGTTTCAACTCACTTTTCTCCTTTTTTTACCTTGTTTTTCTTTCTAACACTCTTGGATAACCTTTAGGAAGGTTCTCACAAGTTTTCTTGGGCAAACTAAGGTGAAACCACACCATTTTAAGGTCCAAAAGTGCACAAAACTTTCTGCCCAAATTTTTATCTTTCAATCTTTAAATTTTTCAATGTTTTGCCTTATTTCTTCCTCAACAATGTTTGCTAAATCCCTAAGGATGTTATCATAGGTTTTCCATGGAAAACCAAGGTGGAATCACATCATTTTTTGGGCCAAACTTTCTGTTTTTGGATGATAACTTTTGAAACTTTTTCAAACATGTTTTAATCATAACGATTCTATGCTATGTATGTCACTAACCAAACTTATGGTTAGTGTGTTAAGATATACTTGTTCACACACAATCAAGAGGCATATCTTGTCTCTAAACTTGTGGTTTTTATTAGGGTTTCAAACCCACAAGTGTTAAGCTATCCGAGATATCAAGCTTGTGATGCTGTAGGTGTGATTACATGAAGGCCTTGGCCATTCAACTATTCAATCCACCCCTCACTTGATGATTTCTATAATTCTTGACCATCCGGATTGTCCTCGTGTCAATCTTGTGTAATGGTGAATCTATGAAAGAGGTTTAGGATGGTTAATCCTCCTATCTCCATGCATGACTTACATGACTTCCATGAAATACATGAACTATACGATTTATTAGTAGTAATATAACTATATCTAAATATTTAATGTAACCGAAACTTAGACCATGACAAATGGTTAGTTGTCTTAAAAAGTAGGTTATTTTATCTTAGACATAACAATCGTTACGATTCTATTGGGCATGACCCATAAAAACACAAACACCCTTCGGGGCTTATTAGTGTAAAAAACGAGCGTTAAATGTCTAGATAAATACTTTTGTATATATACTTTCTCGTACATTTTAAATTCCTAAACTCAATAAACTCACCGTCAATCTAAAACTCATACACCTACGTTTTCCTTGTGTAGGATAAACTTGGTGTTCCAACCCCCTAAATCAACCTAACTCTCTCACGGATAATACTTTGCAAAACCGTGAGTACACTCGACCCTTTTTTATGCTTTCCACTATTTGGGTGCAACATGATTACTTTACTAAAACTACATTAAGCACACTTTATTCTATACACAAACAATCCATCAACATGCTTTAGTCTTATGCTACTTGAATATTTACTTGGTATATTCTTATGTGATCTAAATGTCATTAACTTTGATCGAGCCTCCCTTAACATGTGTAGCGCTATAGGAGTAACGCACCACCCGTATTCTTGTGGTCATTGTTAAGTTGAAATCTATTTTGCGGTGCACTAGAGGATTGACTTGTAGATTCACATGCCTTGTTACACTTATCTTGTATGCTAGCTATTCATGTGGATTTGTTAAATTGGATTTTATACTTATGCTATGATTTTAAACTTGTGTACTCGCCAATACTTTGTTATTGAACTACACTTTTTAACATGTTGCAGGTTGATGCAGTTGTATGATGGAACTTAGTAGGAATGGCATAGAAATACGCGTAGAATACTAAGTCAATTATCATGTTTTTGTTGAACTTATTTCGTTGATGTTACTCTTATTTGGATTTTTTGTTTGTAATGTGACATTTGATGTTTGAACGAAATGAAATTTGGTTGATTTAAATATTGTTGTGAATAGTGTTATGATGCAATGAGCAATCTAGTCATCTCACTCTGATGTTTCCGCCATTGGTTGGGGTGTGACAGATTGGTATCAGAGCCATAACTATAGGGAATTAGGTAGAATTGCCATGTTCGAACTAGTCTATAGTTTAAGTGACCAACTTGACCATTCTTGCTTCATGATTAAAATGTTAATTCTTCCTATTTGCTTCTTCCTATTCTTTTGTCTTAAATATATATATATGTGTTTTTCCTAAGACACTTACACAATTTACACACTTGAAGACACTCAAACTACAATCGAGACGATCTCACCAAAATAGGGGTTAAACCCGCACTTTGGTGATCACTCTCAATTCACGAATTTGATTTTTACACGAAATTACACCATCAAGTTAGGAGTGAAGTCCACATCTTGATGGAAATTTCCGTTTCATACTCTAGTGGGCCCTTGCCAACGAGTCGGAATACGCTCCTCGTTCGGTAAGTACCAACCACATCTAGGGTACAATGTTGTCAAGATAGGGGTGAAACCCGCACCTTGTCAACTAGTCCCATTCCTCGATTTTCAATCTCACCAAAGTTTCGATTTTTCGATCGTTAGAGATGTGTAGTAACTGGAAGGGTAAAGTGTCGTTAATCGCTTCTCGACGAGACCACTTTACGTATAGGCCAAAGCATGTTTCTCTAATTTGAAAGGATCTTGATTCACTTTGGAATAGTCAAACGTTTCTCAACCCAAAATACTCCAATATTTTATTGAGCCTATCTTTTATGCTATATCAATTTCTATGTGTTTTTAATACTTGTTATCTTGTTCATTTCGAACCCGATGCACGATTCGCACGCCCTTCGTAACCAAAAACAATAATAATAATTCTCGTGAACCAATTAAATTTATATTCCTTTATGCAAATTATACGTGTTTATGCTTTTGGAATGCCGACATGCTTATGCTATCTATGTGAAATTATACGTGTTACATGATACTTATGTGCTCAAAACGGATACTTTCTTTATCACAACACTTTACGATCGAAGCCTAAATCTATCTTTTGTTGTCAAACCCTTTTAGATATCTTTCTCGCAAAGCGTTATGAGACGAAGAAGGTCAAAATCCAAGTCAAGGTCCCAATCCGACTCCATGTCAAAAAAGGACTGCATGAAATTTATGGCCGAGCAAATGGCTGAACACATGGCTAAGGTTATCCCGGAGATAGTCAGCAAGGTCCAGCCCCCACCCAACGCCGAATCACCTCATACCTCCGTTGACTCCAAAGCCGAACCATCCAAGACCGCCTTCACCCACAAGCAATTCTGCTCCTACAATCCCTTACCCTTCACCGGTGAGGGGGACGCCACGAAACTGCTGCAATGGTTCGACGCCATTGAACTCGCCTTCCTCCAAAGTGGTTGCCCCGACCACTTACGCACCTTAAACGCCACGGGAGTATTCCGATCGAGAGCCCTCGATTGGTGGACTTCAGAGCGTAGCGCACGTGGCAACGAGGTCTCCCACACCCTCCCTTGGGCCGAGCTCAAAAAGCTAATGGAAGGTAAATTATGCCCCCCGCATGAGCGCCGACGACTCGATGTTGAGTTTTGGAACCTCAAACAGGTAGGTAACGACAACGCTGGCCTCACGGCCCGTTTCAAGCAACTGAGCTCGATCTGCCCAAGTCAGGTCGACACTACTAAGAAAGCAATCGCTAAATATACACGTTGCCTTCCTCCTAACCTCAGCGATCTAGTCGATACCACCTCCCCCAGCACCCTTGAGGAAACCTTTCGGCTGGCTGCTCGCTTGAACAACCGTCAAGTTCTTCGTGAAGCCACTAAGGATCCACCGAGAAAAGCCTACCAAGCAACCACCGAATCCGTTACCGAACCTGCCTCGCCCAAACCCCCGAAAAACAACATCAAGGGCAAGAAACGGAAGGCTTCGAGCCCAATTTGTGCGGTAGTTACTCCGCCAAACCCCCACCAGCCAGCTTTGCCCGCACCCGAACCCATCAAGAAAGCGTACACCGAACCCCATCCCAAGTGCAACACCTGTCCCTTCCATCACCCGGTTAACGCCCCATGCCGCCTATGCACGATCTGCAATAGGTATGGGCACTTTGCCCAGAAATGCCGGAATGCTCCTCAAGCCCCCATCAACCAAGCCCGAGCCGTGACCACCGCACCTCCTCAAAACCCTGCTGGTAATCAAAACCGACCCCTAGTTCCTGCCAATCATGCCTGCTTCAGATGCGTAGACCCGAATCGGTTCGCCAACAACTGCCCGCAGCGTAACAACAACAATCAGCAGCAGCAGCAAGGTTGCGGTCGAGCCTTTGTCATCACGGCTGCTCAAGCTCAGAACTCAAATGACGTCATATCGGGTACGTTCCTTGTTAACAATGTTTACGCTACATGTTTATTTGATACTGGTACGGATATAAGTTTTGTATCCGTTGTGTAGTCGTTCTAAGTTGCCTAAACCATTCGAAGTTGTAGTCGCCGACGGAAAATCCGTCACCGTCGATTCTGTTCTTTCTAATTGTTCTTTGAACCATAACAATCGTACCTTTTCTATTGACCTCATACCCATGCCAATGGGTAGCTTCGATATCATAGTAGGCATGGATTGGCTAAGGCGAGTTCGTGCTGAAGTTGTTTGTTCGGAGAAGTGCATTCGCCTTCCCCTTCCCAATGGTGATTCCTTGCACGTCTATGGTGAGAAACCTTCCAAAGGTCTCAAGCTTGTCGTGTATTCAAGCGACCAAGTACTTGCGTAAGGAATACTTCGCCTTTCTTGCCCACATTGTGGAAAAGAAGGAAAAGTGTCCAACCGTGACTGAAGTTCCCATTGTGCGCGAATTTCCTGATGTCTTGCCCGAGGATCTTCCTGGTCCTCCTCCTGCTCGATATGTCGATTTTCGCATAGACCTCATCCCTGGTGCAACTCCGGTCACAAAATCCCCCTATCGTCTAGCACCCTCGGAGATGCAAGAGATGTCCAGTCAACTTCAAGAGCTTCTTGAGAAGGGCTTCATACGCCCTAGCACATCTCCTTGGGGCACTCCTGTTCTGTTCGTCAAAAAGAAAGACAGATCCTTTCGCATGTGCATTGACTATCGGGAGCTCAACAAGCTTACAGTCAAGAACCGTTACCCTCTTCCTCGCATCGACGACCTTTTCGATCAACTTCAAGGCGCGACTTGCTTCTCTAAAATCGACCTACGCTCCGGTTATCATCAACTTCGAGTCCTCGAAGAAGATATACCTAAGACTGCGTTCCGCACACGTTATGGGCACTACGAGTTCGTAGTCATGCCATTCGGTCAGACCAACGCACCCGCCGTGTTTATGGATTTGATGAATCGCGTGTGTAAGCCTTATCTTGACCGATTCGTGATCGTCTTTATTGACGATATCCTGATCTATTCTAAGACGCGAGAAGAGCATGAGTGACACTTGCGTCTTATCCTTCAGCTGTTGCGAAACCAACGTCTTTACGCCAAGTTCTCTAAGTGTGAATTCTGGTTAAAAGAGGTTCAATTTCTTGGTCATGTTGTCAACAAACTTGGTATTCACGTTGACCCCGCGAAAATTGAGGCGGTGAAGAATTGGATTGCTCCTAAGACTCCGTCTGAAATTCGTTCGTTTCTTAGCTTAGCCGGTTATTACCGTCGTTTCGTTTTGAACTTTTCAAAAATTGTCGTGCCTCTCACTTCCTTGACTCAGAAGGATAAACCTTTTGTTTGGGGTTCCGAACAAGAGGAGTCTTTTCAAACACTCAAGGACATGCTTTGCAATGCTCCTATCCTAACCCTTCTCGATGGTAACGACGATTTTGTCGTGTATTCGATGCCTCAAGACTAGGTCTTGGTTGCATTCTGATGCAACGAGATAAGGTTATCGCTTACGCATCACGTCAACTCAAAATTCATGAGAAAAATTATACTACCCACGACCTTGAACTTGGTGAAGTTGTTTTTGATTTATAGATATGGCAACACTACCTTTATGGTACAAAGTCTACGGTCTTCACCGACCATAAGAGCCTTCAGCACATCTTTAATCAAAAAGAACTCAACATGCGTCAGCGTCGTTGGGTAGAGTTGTTGAACGACTATGACTGTGACATCCGCTACCACCGTGGTAAAGCGAATGTCGTGGCCGACGCACTTAGTTGGAAAACTCATGTTAAGAGTGTACGTTGCAACCAAACTTTGGGAAAGCTTCAAGAGATGATTCGTGAGGCACAATACTCGACCGTTAATGAGGGCAACCTCAATAATGAGTTGAAATGTGGTGCTGAAACCCAACTCGTGACCAAATCCGATGGCATCATGTGCTATCTCGACCGTATTTGGATTCCTAATCGTGATAATGTCGGTGGTCTCTTGATGAGTGAAGCTCATAAATCTCGGTATTCTATTCATCCTGGCGCCGAAAAAATGTATCATGACCTCCGTGCGTCATACTGGTGGCCTGGAATGAAGAAAGATATCGCCTGCTATGTTTCGAAGTGCCTTACTTGCTCCAAGGTAAAGGCCGAGCATCAAAGACCCTCTGGCTTACTCGAACAACCACAAATTCATGTTTGGAAATCGGAGAGTATTGCTATGGATTTCATAACCAAGCTCCCTCGTACATCGTCTGGTCACGATAGTATTTGGGTAATAATCGACCGTTTGACCAAGTCTGCTCATTTCCTCCCCATACGTGAAGACTACCGAGTTGAGAAATTAGCTCGTATCTACACGGATGAAATCATCTGTCGTCACGGCGTTCCCGTTGACACTATCTCCGACCGTGATGGTCGCTTCACTTCTCGCCTTTGGAAAACGTTTCAAAAAGCCCTTGGCACTCAGCTCAACCTTAGTATTGCTTTCCATCCTCAGTCTGATGGTCAAACCGAGCGTACTATCCAAACTCTAGAGGACATGCTTCGTTCTTGCGTAATTGATTTTGGTGTCAACTGGGACATGCACTTGCCTTTGGTCGAATTCTCGTACAATAACAGTTACCACGTGAGTATTCAAATGGCACCATTCGAGGCATTGCATGGACGCGAGTGCCGATTCCCTTTTTGTTGGCACGAGATCGGGGAAGCCCAAATCACCGGTCCCAAGCTTATACAACAGACGACGGACAAGATTTTGCAGATTCGGGACAACTTGCTGAAAGCTAGAAGCCAACAAAAGAGTTCCGCAGATAAAAGACGCAAGCCCTTGGAATTCCACGTTTGTGACTTTGTACTTCTCAAGGTATCCCCTTGGAAGGGTGTGGTTCGTTTCGGGAAAAAGGGAAAGCTCGCTCCTCGCTACGTAGGTCCCTTCAAGATTCTCGAAAGGATTGGCAAGGTAGCCTGCCTATTGGAACTACCACAAGAGCTCAACAACGTTCATCCTACCTTCCATGTCTCAAACTTAAAAAGATGTCTCGCTGAAGAAGGGCTCCAAGTTCCGCTTGAAGATCTTCAAATCAATGAGACTTTGCATTTCGTGGAAAAACCAGTCGAAATCATGGACCGAGGTACTAAGCAGCTAAGGCACAGTCGAATTCCTATCGTAAAGGTTTGATGGGAAGGAAAACGTGGTGCTGAATTGGGAACTTGAAAGTGACATGAAGTCTAAGCATCTGCATTTGTTCGTTGCATCTTCCTAAATTTCAGGATGAAATTCCCTAAAGGAGGGGAGACTGTAACGCTTCGCATTTTGTACCTTTCTATTTTTAGCAAGTCTGCTCCGTGTTTCTATTTTTGGAAAGTCCAAACTTTGTAATCGTATTTCTATCCTTCAATTCATTGTATTCTAAGGCTTGGATTGTAAACAAGATTAATCAATTATGCTAAATTCGTAAACTTTATTCGCATTTAAACTTATGATCACGCTATACTTTATTCTTTCATGAATCAAATCGAAACAACGTGTAAATGTGTGACGTATGTTTATCTATCTTATAATAAACTCTAGCAAAATAATTGGTGTTATTATTCAAAGAATTCAAGCTTCAAATTATTATAAAATCATGTCTTATAATGTTCAAGAAAATAATTGTTCATGGTTGTTCTTTTAGGGTTTTCAAAACAATACTTTGCATCATGTTATACCACATTCAAGACCCATTCATGTCACACCTATAAAATACAAGTTATAAGCCCTAACTACATCATTTAATTAATTAAAAGATCAAAAAAAAAAAAAAAAATAGCAGCATAGTTGCGGCGCAAGCATGCACAAGTCTTCCCCTTTTTTTAATTCAAAAACTCACCTAATTACATTAAATGCAACCCAAACCCTAAACCTAATCTTCCCCCTATATAACCCAAGGTTCCTCCATCCATTTCTCACGTTTTCTAGCCTCCATACTGTCCAAACAAGTCCCAAACTTCTGAAATTCGTTGCTGAAACGCAGCAGCTTGTAAGTGAGTTTCAACTCACTTTTCTCCTTCTTTTTACCTTGTTTTTCTTTCTAACACTCTTGGATAACCTCTAGGAAGGTTCTCACAAGTTTGCTTGGGCAAACTAAGGTGAAACCACACCATTTTAAGGTCCAAAAGTGCACAAAACTTTCTGCCCAAATTTTGATCTTTCAATCTTTAAATTTTTCAATGTTTTTGCCTTGTTTCTTCCTCAACAATGTTTGCTAAAGCCCTATGGATGTTATCATAGGTTTTCCATAGAAAACCAAGGTGGAATCACATCATTTTTTGGGCCAAACTTTCTGTTTTGGATGATAACTTATGAAACTTTTTCAAACATGTTTTAATCATAACGATTCTATCCTATGTATGCCACTAACCAAACTTATGGTTAGTGTGTTAAGATAGACTTGTTCACATACAATCAAGAGGCATATATTGTCTCTAAACTTGTGGTTTTTATTAGGGTTTCAAACCCACAAGTGTTGAGCCGTCCGAGCTTTCAAGCTTGTGATGGTGTAGGTGTGATTACATGAAGGCCTTGGCCATTCAACTATTCAATCCACCCCTCACTTGATGATTTCTATAATTCTTGACCATCCGGATTGTCCTCGTGTCAATCTTGTGTAATGGTGAATCTATGAAATAGGTTTAGGATGGTTAATCCTCCTACCTCCATGTATGACTTACGTGACTTCCATGAAATTCATGAACTATATGATTTATTAGTAGTAATATAACTATATGTAAATATTTAATATAACCGAAACTTAGACCATGACCAAATGGTTAGTTGTCTTAAAAAGTAGGTTATTTATCTTAGACATATCAATCGTTACGATTCTATTGGGCATGACCCATAAAAACATAAACACCCTTCGGGGCTTATTAGTGTCAAAAACGAGCGTTAAATGTCTAGATAAATACTTTCGTATATATACTTTCTCGTACATTTTAAATTCCTAAACTCATTAAACTCCCCGTTAATCTAAAACTCATACACCTACGTTTGCCTTGTGTAGGATAAACTTGGTGTTCCAACCCCCTAAATCAACCTAACTTTGTCACGGATTATACTTTGCAAAACCGTAACTACACTCGACCATTTTTATGCTTTCCACTATTTGGGTGCAACATGATTAATTTACTAAAACTACACTAAAGCACACTTTACTCTATACACAAACAATCCATCAACATGCTTTAGTCTTATGCTACTTGAATTGTTACTTGGTATATTCTTATGTGATCCAAATGTCATTAACTTTGATTGAGCCTCCCTTAACATGTATAGCGCTATATGAGTAACGCACCGCCCGTATTCTTGTGGTCATTGTTAAGTTGAAATCTATTTTGCGGTACACTAGAGGATTGACTTGTAGATTCACATGCCTTGTTACACTTATCTTGTATGCTAGCTATTCATGTGGATTTGTTAAATTGGATTTTATACTTATGCTATGATATTAAACTTGTGTACTTGCCAATACTTTGTTATTGAACTATACTTTTTAACATGTTGCAGTTTGATGAAGTTGTATGATGGAACTTAGTAGGAATGGCATAGAAATACGCGTAGAATACTAAGTTAATTATCATGTTTTTGTTGAACTTATTTCGTTGATGTTACTCTTATTTAGATTTTTTTGTTATAATGTGACATTTGATGTTTGAATGAAATGAAATTTGGTTGATTTAAATATTGTCGCGAATAGTGTTATGATGCAATGAGCAATCTAGTCGTCTCACTCCGATATTTCCGCCATCGGTTGGGGTGTGACATAATCCACCCAACACCAACTCACCACCTACACCATCCTTTGAACCTATTCCAATGGATTCTCAGAACTCCAACCAACCTAACAAACAATATTACGACTACCCACCCCAAGCTCAAAACAACCAATCGGGGGGTGGACACAACTCAAGACCACCAACACCACCATTCCAAAACCGTAGCTGAAACCCAAACAACCACCAACGTACACCCACACCTCCTCCAACCCAAAACCGACAAAACCTGTTACCTCCAAATCTCAACAACCGAAATGTTAACGCCAACCGTGGGGTTACCATAGTCATGGCAATCCCACAAATGATGGCATTCACTCGGAATATTCGGACGATGGAAAGGATTGGATTGATTGGAAGAGGTTGTGAATGATAGGTCTCTTGTTCTTGGCTCCAAGATAGGTTTAAAAAGCTTCCAAAACTCGTAACTCTTTGCAATTGGGTCAAACAAACATTAAAAACCCGTTCAAAATTGAAATTCAGCGACTGAACTATTAGAGGGGCATCGCCGACGCCCTCTAGAAATGCACATTTTCTCCGACGCCTTAATCCACTGTCTACGACCATTTTTCTCCGACGGGTTATCTGGAAGGCATCGCCGACGGTCCTTGATGGTGTCGGCGACGGCCTCTCTAATGCATGCTTTCCTGTTTTCCCATTTTGCGATACCGGTTGACCCTTTTTTCGTCCCGTAGTTCCAAAACGCTCCCGAATAGCTCCTTAAACTCCGTAAACCTGTAAAACACAAATCCAATGAAAAGTAGGCTATTCAAAACTAAAAGTCACGTAAAACGTTTACTTAAACCCAGTAGAAACATCGGTTTTCGACCACGTATCACATCCCCACACTTGTCTTTTGCTTGCTCTCAAGCAAATCTGGCTTTCACTTTCACGTGGGTCGAATAAGGAACACATTTCCCATTCTCGAGAAATGAGTTAAGGTCTAATGTCATACTCGGTTCATAATTTCTATCATTAAAACTATTTAACGTTAATATGATTAACACATACAAAAATGGTTATCCAAGATTAACCCGCCTTTGAAACTCATAATTCATACATATCCCTCACAATGTTCTCTCTACTCGGCTCATAATATGGCTAATAAGTAGTACATTAGCACTCTTGATGTAAACACACAACCCGATTAGAACATATACCCGCATAAGCTTGCAACTCAATCATTCTCCACCACCGAACACATATACCAAGCACAAGTCAAAAGGTCTTGAACGGGTTGTATTGGGGGCTAGGCTAAGGGTATGGAATGGGATGTTTTGAAAGTAGCTAAGGTGATGAAAACTCGATTTTTATTACACAACACTGTACGAGCATAATCGACTACAAACAATAACCAAGAGGCAAAAGTTTTTCGCCTTTTATTCAACAACTATCGATACATGTTATCAATTTCAATTGAATCATAATTCAATTGAATTTGTCGTTAACGGTTTGATATCACAAAGCTTAGGTTCTAATTGCTATCACGTATATGACGGACCACAACACACTTTGTTACTTCGGACAAATAATCCCTTTTGAAAGATAAGGCATAAATACACAAACTTGTTTCACAAAGTCAAATTTTATCATCATTCGACAATTCGCAAATATAGTTCAAATGTAAGACAATTATCAATCATTTCAAAATACAATTCAATTTGTCACAAAATCAACCAAAATCATAAAGTAACCCTAAATCATACAAATGTCTAGACCGGGGTGAAACCCTCGAAGATTAGTCGCTCATAACGAACGGAACTTGATCACCGGATGATTGGAACTTGATCACACACATATTGAAGCTTCAAAGTAGGAATGATGATGGTTAGGGTTTGAGATGGAAGATGGATATGGATGGATGATGAATGTGATGGTGAGAATAGGCTCGGGTTATGATCAAGAATTATGATTCGGATGATGGAATGGATTGAATCGATTGGAAGAGGTTGTGAATGATAGGTCTCTTGTGCTTGGCTCCAAGATAGGTTTGAAAAGCTCCAAAGCTCGTAACTCTTTGCAATTGGGTCAAACAAACATTAAAAACCCGTTCAAAATTGAAATTCAACGACTGAACTATCAGAGGGTTGGGTGTCGCCGACGCCCTCTAGAAATGCACATTTTCTCCGACTCCTTAATCCACTGTCTACGACCATTTTTCTCTGACGAGTTATCTGGAAGGCGTCGCCGACGCTCCTTGAGGGCGTCGGCGACGGCCTCTCTAATGCATGCTTTCCTATTTTCCCATTTTGCGATACCGGTTGACCCGTTTTCCATCCCAAAGTTCGAAAACGCTCCCGAATAGCTCCTTAAACTTCGTAAACCTATAAAACACAAATCCAATCAAAAGTAGGCTATTCAAAACTAAAAGTCATGTAAAACGCTAACTGAAATTCAATAGTAACATTGGTTTTCGACCACGTATCACATCCCTACACTTGTCTTTTGCTTGCCCTCAAGCAAATCTGTCTTTCACTTTCACGTGGGTCGAATAAAGAACACATTTCCCATTCTCGAGACACGAGTCAAGGTCCAATGTCATACTTGGTTCATAATTTTTATCATTCAAACTATTTAAAGTTAATATGATTAACACATACAAAAATGGTTATCCAAGATTAACCTGCCTTTGAAACTCATAATTCATACATATCCCTCACAATGTTCTCTCCACTCGGATCATAATTTGGCTAATAAGTAGTACATTAGCACTTTTGATGTGAACACACGACCTGATTAGAACATATACCTGCATAAGCTTGCAACTCAATCATTCTCCACCACCGAACACAAATATCAAGCACAAGTCAAAAGGTCTTGAACGGATTTATTGGGGGCTAGGCTAAGGGTATGGAATGGGATGTTTTGAAAGTAGCTAAGGTGATGAAAACTTGATTTTTATTACACAACATTGTACTAGCATAATCGACTACGAAACAATAACCAAGAGGCAAAAGTTTTTCACCTTTTATTCAACAACTATCGATACATATTTTTTTTTACTTTCGAGTTTTCATCACACGGGTTAAAATATAAGGTTCAAAGGTCAAGGGCTAAATGGGTTGGTCAAATGAAAGGTTTAGGCTCAAAATTGGCGACTAAGGGATTGATTTCGGGTGAGGGTATATAAATGGTGTAAAGTAAAAAGGTTTACCTATGCCTTAATCATTCTTGTTCTCATATTCGGTCTATGGTCTCAAACGTATCAAAAGTTGCAAGTTCTACTATACATGACTAATGGTCCACTCAACTAACAAAAATATATGCATATATGATATATAAAAGTGGCTCAAAATCTCACATATAGAAGGTATGGTATGTGATATGTATAAAATGCAAGTTTCAAATAACCACCTGCTAAATACCCAACATGTTATTAATTTGAACTTGACCATGACAAAAGACCACATGGGTTGTGCCATCCCTTATTAACTTAGTTACTTGTGCTTTTTAGATCGCTTTAAACAAAGACATTTTGAAAAATTTTTGAAATTTTCCCCCATCCCCACACTTGAGGTCAACATTGTCCTCAATGTATAGTGTATAAATGAACGGGTCAAAATTGAAAAACTTTTTCTCCCCGTCCCCATACTTGAGGTCAACATCATCCTCAATGTGTAGGAATAGAGCTTTTAAAATTCCCAAGGGATGTGACACGACTAACCTTCCCAAAATTTCACCCCAGAGAATAAAATACACAATACAATCCACTTATAAAACCAAAAATGAATCAAAGCTAAAGGAAACGTATGCACTTGGTTTTTCGCTCATTCTTCGTGTGCTCTTCAACTTCAACAAAAATGGTTGTCTCGTGAACACAATGCACCTACAAATTTCAATCTTCGTGTAGAAGCAAGCTTCTCACAACTACAAAAATTTGTTAGTTACTTAGTTCTACCATTTTTATTAAAATAATTACCAAGGCATATAATTTATTCAACTTTGATCTTGTGGAAAATATTTTACAACAACAACCTAAACTCACTTTCGTAGGAATCACGGTTGCATTTAGCGTATTCAACAAGCCCTTTTAAACCTTCCGATAGCTCAGAAGGACGAGTAGGTCTCGTGAGGGTTGTCTAGGGAACACACCCACAAAGTTCATTTAACTACTAATAAGAAATGAAATATAAACTAAAATTTACACAAGTATTTACAACAACAAATAAACGTACCGGCGAGCATCTCTGGTAGCGCTCGTTGGGATCTAGCGGGGGTATGGCTGATAAGGATATCCAGTGAGGGCCGACATCATGTCGTGGAAGTCGTCGAGTGGACCTCTCTCGCCTTCAGCTGGTGGTTGGAACTGTGGTAGGATAAAACTGGACTCGACTGCTTTGGGCCAATGCAGGGCCCAGTGGGAAGAGGTAGGTTCTCATATGATGTCCAAGGCATGTGCTCCTGATATGGACGACCTGCTTCCCAATCTCTATGGTGGCGCTCCTGGTCATGCAAATGTTTGGCGTTATTTCCCGCCATCTGTTGCGCCACCGCCAAAGCAGGCCACCGGTGGTCTTCCAAAGCGTTCTGTTCAACACACGCCCTTTCCTGCTACTCCTCCCATGCTTGACTTCTAGACAATTCTTGTGCCTGGTACAAGTTTTGTCTCTCCACAAAAGCTTGTTGGGCGGCCCACTGCTCTTATAATCCCAATGCTCTTGTTCTTTGGTCCGATGCGCAGCCTCTTCAGCCTAATGCGATTGTTGCTGGGCTTCTCAATTTTGTTCCCATTGTTGCCTCCTTTGCTCATACTCCCGGTTTCCTCAATACACGCGGAGACGTTATCATTAACATCTTGTTGTCTATCACACCCCAACCGATGGCGGAAACATCAGAGTGAGACGACTAGATTGCTTATTGCATCATAACACTATTTGCGACAATATTTAAATCAACCAAATTTCATTTCACTCAAAACATCAATTGTCATGTTACAACAAAATCCAAATAAGAGTAACATCAACGAAATAAGTTCAGCAATAACATAATAATTAACTTAGTATTCTACACGTGTTTCTATGTCATTCCTACTAAGTTCAATCATACAACTTCATCAACCTGCAACATGTTAAAAAGTATAGTTCAATAACAAAGTATGGCGAGTACACAAGTTTAATATCATAGCATAAGTATAAAATCCTATTAAACAAATCCACATGATTAGCTAGCATACAAGATAAATGTAAACAAGGCATGTGAATCTAAATGTCAATCCTCTAGTGTACCGCAAAATAAATTTCAACTTAACAATGACCACAAGAATATGGGCGGTGCATTACTCCTATAGCGCTATACATGTTAAGGGAGGCTCGATCAAAGCTAATGACATTTAGATCTCATAAGAATGTACCATGTAACAATTCAAGTAGCATAACACTAAAGCATGCTGATGGATTGTTTGCGTATAGAATAAAGTATGATTTAGTGTAGTTTTTGTAAGTTAATCATGTGGCATCCAAATTGTGGAAAACATAAAAAGGGGTCGAGTGTACTCACAGTTTTGCAAAGTATAATCCGTGAGAGAGTTAGGTTGATTTAGGGGATGGAACACCAAGTTTATCCTACACAAGGCAAACGTAGGTGTGTGAGTATTAGATTAATGGGGAGTTTAATGAGTTTAGGAATTTTAAAATGTGCAAGAAAGTATATATATACGAAAGTATTATCTAGACATTAACGCTCGTTTTTTACACTAATAAGCCCCGAAGGGTGTTTGTGTTTTTATGGGTCATGCCCAATAGAATCATAACGATTTTTATGTCTAAGATAAAATAACATACTTTTAAGGACAACTAACCATTTGGTCATGGTCTAAGTTTCGGTTATATTAAATATTTACATATAGTTATATTACTGCTAATAAATCATATAGTTCATGTATTTCATGGAGGTCATGAAGTCATGCATGGAGGTAGGAGGATTAACCATCCTAAACCTCTTTCATAGATTCACCATTACACAAGATTGACACGAGGACAATCCGGATGGTCAAGAATTATAGAAATCATCAAGTGAGGGGTGGATTGAATAGTTGAATGGCCAAGGCCTTCATGTAATCACACCTACACCATCACAAGCTTGAAAGCTCGGATGGCTCAACACTTGTGGGTTTGAAACCCAAATAAAAACCACAAGTTTAGAGACAAGATATGCCTCTTGATTGTATGTGAACAAGTCTAGCTTAACACACTAACCATAAGTTTGGTTAGTGGCATACATTGCATAGAATCGTTATGATTAAAACATGTTTGCAAAAGTTTCATAAGTTATCATCCAAAACAGAAAGTTTGGCCCAAAAAATGATGTGATTCCACCTTGGTTTTCCATGGAAAACCTATGGTAACACTCATAGGGCTTATCAAACAATGTTGAGGAAGAAAACAAAGTGAAATCATTGAAAAATTTGAAGTTTGAAAGATAAAAATTTGGGCAGAAAGTTTTGTGCACTTTTGGACCTCAAAATTGTGTGGTTTCACCTTAGTTTGCCCAAGAAAACTTATGAGAACCTTCCTAGAGGTTATCCAAGAGTGTTAGAAAGAAAAACAAGGTAAAAAGAAGAAGAAAAATGAGTCAAGACTCACTTGCAAGCTGCTGAGTTTCAGCAAGGATTTTCAGAAGTTTGGGACTTGTTTGAAGAGTATGGAGGCTTGTAAAAGTGAGAAATGGGTGGGGGAACTTGTGTTTATATAGGGGGAAGATTAGGGTTTAGTTTTAGGTTGCAATTAGGGGGAAGTTTGAATTAAAAAAAGAAGAGGGAAGGTGAGCCATATGTTGCGGCCGCAACATGGCTGTCTTCTTTTTTTATTTCTTTTTTTGAACTTTTAAGTTATAAAAAAGAAGACTTAGGGTTTAGATGTTACAAACATGATATAATAAACAAGTATAAGTCTTGTAATGGTCTTATGATATGCACATGATAGTTTTTAAAACCCTAAAAATACAACTAAGAATAAGTATTTTTCTTGAACATATTGTGACATGATTTTATGATAATTTTGAAGCTTGAATTCTTTGAATAACATCACTAATTGTTTTGCTAGAGTTTAGTATAAAAATTAGAAATATTCATCAAACATTTACACGTTGTTTTGATTTGATTTACGAAGAATAAAGTGTAGCATGATCATAAGTTTAAACGCGAATAAAGTTTGCGAATTTAGCATAATTGATTAATCTCGATTACAATCAAAGCCTTAGAATACAATGAATTGAAATTAGAAATACGATTACAAGGTTTGGACTTTCCAAAAATAGAAACATGAAGTAGACTTGCTAAAAACGGAAAGATACAAATGTGAAGCGTTACATTGTCCTCGGTTATAGTTGGGGTATCCGGGTTTACGCCGGTTTGGGATAAAAGAGGCCACCCCGGCTGAAATTTCTCGATGTGACCAGGTGTATCTCTGACGGGGTCCCCTCGGACCTTGAGGCTCATCTTCATCCTCCTCTTCAGCCATCTCCTCCTCTCTCGCAGCCTCTTGAGCTGTAGTTGGATCGGCGAACTGGAACCGATGCCCTTGGTCATCAGTGACGGTATATTGATGACTGTACACTTGAACTTGGATCTTCCAATGTTGCTTCATTGAGGCGAAGCAAATTTGATCCACCGGCTTCGAGACCCATAACGAATCAGGCGGCAACCGGTTCTGCTGCATTATCATGGCACTAATGAGTCGTACGTATAGTATCATCTTCCAAGTGTACGACTCACGAGTGTCCTAAGTGTTGATCATAACAAGATGACGCCAAGATAACTTAGGAACTCCAAAAAGCAACGAGTGGAGTACCCGACAATCCAAGGCCTTCACCTTCCCTCGGTCCCCGAATCTAACCATGATGTTCTCGAGAGAGAAGGTTGAAGGATCTTTCCTTCAACAGATAACTGACTGCGCAGAGCAGCCCCACCATCAGAATAAGGCAAAACCGACTCAACCATTCCGTCAGGATCAGGAGTATTAACCTTGTTGTCCAAAAACTGGTCAACGGTGTAATAATCATACTCGTTGACCCCCAGCGAATCAAATCGGGCAATACAGTTCATAGTCTCAAAAGACATAACCCTCTGCCCTCTACAAGTATCACCCACCAACTGCTAGGTATTCGGTGGTCTATCCTTGTTGACGAACCAGAGCGAGGCCAACCATTCACAGACTGCAGCCAGATAAACCCGTGGTGTGATACCCTCACACCAATCCAACACTCGCTCCCAGCCGATTCTCTCAAACATCTAAACAATCCCGATTGTTCAAAATTCCTCCACGTTTAACATGCGACCTTTTCACCTGCGTCATTCGTGATGACTTGGATGCCCACCTTTTTGGGAACCGTCTGTGTAGGGCTCACCCATTGGCTATCAGAGATGGGGTATATAATACCCGCATCTAGCCACTTTAGCACCTCCTTCTTGACCACTTCTCGCATGTTTGGATTTAGTCTCCGTTGTGTGTCACGAGAAGGAGTGCCACCGTCTTCAGTGATGATTTTATGCATCACTACAGAAGGACTAATCTCCTTAAAATCAGCAATGGTCCACCCAATAGCGGCTCTATTGGCGACCAACACATCCATCAACTTTCTCTCTTGCTCCCCGGTCAATGATGACTGGTAGCGTGTTTCCCTCACCCACATACGCATACTTCAAATGCTTGGGCAACACCTTCAGCTCAACAACAGGAGGTTCAACAAACGACGGCTTAAGCTTTGTGTCAATCTTCTCAGGAAGAATTTCCACTTGGTGTGTCCAAGGTTGTCTTCCTTCCCTTACCGCCATCACCTCCATTCTTTTCTCCTCCTCATCTATGCTTCGATTTGTTTCCGACTGTAACCTGTCAAACATAAAGCACTCCTCTATTGCGTTTTCCTCCTCGACACCCATGTCGCAAAGAGGTATACACTCGTCAACAACGTCCGCCATATAGCATTCATCATTGACTAGAGGATCCGTTAATCCGGAAAAACATTTAACCGCAACCGACAATTACCAAAAGTCATGTCGAGTGTTCCCGTTTGACAATTTATTTGAGCATTTGATGTTGCCAAAAACGGTCGACCCAGAATAACCGTGGGTTTCTTGGTTAAGTCCAATGAAACATAATCAAGTATAAGAAAGTCCACCGGATAGTAAAAGTCCTCGACCTTGACAATTTCATCCGTGACTATTCCACGGGGTAATTTAGGAGTCAAATCGGCTAACACTACGGTAGTGTTTGCCGCTCTAAGTGGACCAAATTCATATTGGTCATACAAACTACCCGGTAGAATACTCACACTAGCCCCAAGGTCCAAGAGTGCCCTTGTCATTTTAAATTCTCCAACTTGAATGGAGATGATAGGCGCTCTCGAATCTTGTAGCTTAGGTGGAAGTGCACCCGAAAGAATCGAACTCACATTTTCAGTTAAATCAAGTTTCTTTGGAAATTTGTGAGTTTTTTTTTTTTGTACATAAATCTTTCAAGTACTTAGCGTAAGATGGAACTTGATTTATGGCATCCAAAAGTGGTAAGTTAATTTTGACTTATTTAAAAATCTCCCACATTTCTTCTTGGTGGGGACCTCTTTTGTTTACCACTTTTTTGGATGGTCCCAACAAGGCTTCGGGATAAGGATATTAACCTCCACACCATTTTCCTTAGCTTTTGGGACAGGGACGGTCACAACGGGTGTACTTTTATCATTTTTTAAAACATTTTCTTTTTGACCCGTTTGACCGCCAACACTCTCATCATCGCTAACCTCTTCCACCACCCCTTCAACAAACTGAGGTGGTGGTGACACGACACCATTATCAACGACTCGACCACTACGTAATGAAATTTTATTAATTGGTACCTCACGTGCATTCTTCGAGCTCGACCCTTGATGCTTCGGGTTCACGGTAGTGTCGCTAGGTAGCTTTCCACCATTACCACGCAACTGTGCCATTTCTTCTGCAAGTTGACCCACTTGCTTCTCCAAAGCTTTATGTGATTTGTCACGAACCTCGAACTCTTTCTTCATTTCCATCTTGATTTCTTTATTCGAAGTTGTGATGGCGTTCATGATTGCATCTAGCTTGGAGCTTACGGAGTCTTCACCACCCATTAGAGGATTTAGATTACCACCTCCATTACTACCTTGGTTGTAACCTCTTTGATACTCACTTTCGCGGTTCTGATAATTCTGGCCACTCCATTGATTGTAATTTCTTTTGTACCCTCCTTGATTACCGCCTTGACGGTTTTGGTACATTGAACCTCCTTGATTCCCCCTTGATTGTTCGTTTGAAAATTGGGGTTCATCTGGTTTGAAGCATTCCCATAGCGAAAGTTGGGATGATTTCTCAAGCCCGGGTGATAGGTGTTTGAATTCATGTCAAATTGTTCTCTCACCATAAACTTGATTCACCTCTTCATTCGCATGTACCATGCCCACTTGACATTCCTCGGTTCGATGCCCAAGATCCCCACAATCTTCGCATACCGCCAACTCAACCGCACCAACATCTTTCTTTTTCATCCGCGCCAACTCCCTTTCCAAAGTAGCAATTCTATCTTTGGCGCTTGAATCGAGGTCGGAAAGAGATCGAGAAATCGGATGCTTCTTTGACTGGTCCGCCATAGCGACCGCTTTGGAATTCTTGCTCATCCGTTCCAAAACATCCCAATCATCTTCCTTATGATTGTTCAACAAAGTCTCATTACTAGCCGATTGTAAATAGTAATGATCATCGGCATCCAACCCCCTCACAAAGCATTTGAGTAACTCCCACCTTGGAATTTGGTGATGAAGACACTTCCTAACCAATTCCTTGAAACGGGTCAAGGCCTCATGTAGCAACTCCCCCGGTAATTGCCTAAACGACCGAATCTCATCTCTTGTGTCGTCGGTCTTAGCAATAGAATAGTATTCATCCAAAAATACTTGTTGCATATCCGCCCATGTATGAATATTGTTTGCCGGCAGTGTAAGAAACCATTTCTTCGCTTTATCTTTTAGTGAAAATTGAAAGAGTCTCAATGTCACTTCTTCCAATGCAAAATCATGACCGCCAATCGTGCCACATATGGCCGAAAATTCCGCCAAATGTGTATATGGCTCGTCATTGGTTCTACCGTTGAAGTGGGGTAGAATGTTGATGTAGTTCGGCTTGCAATCGAACGACCTTCTCCCTCGAGGTGTAGACACAATTAGTGAGTCATTTTCGGTGACCACTGGTATAAAACGCCCATTGACACCCCTCGGTGCTTGTTGATTCACTTGACGTCCCGGACCGTTTACCTCTTGATTCATGGGCCTAAAATTACCCATTCGATCACCACCCCCGTTTCCACCTTGATTTCCACCGCCAACGAATTGCGGAATTCGATTACGGTTACCATTGTTATTATTGTTGTTGTTACCGTAATCCTGATTTCTTCGATTATTGCGTGGTTGACGGTCATTCCCGTAGCCGTCATCTCTACCCATCTCTTGCCCGTATCCACCATTATTTCCCACGAACTTGGCATTTTGATAACCAAAATCATCATAGTCAAAACCCCCGATCATTGTAAAAATTCCCCATATTATTATCGCCCCACTCGTCGTCCACAACTCTCTCATTGTAGTTCCCACCATCACATTACCCTCAGACAGGTTATTAATTTCATGTTCAACATATTAATGCTCAGCCCTATCTGAATTGGAATTAGTCCTACTCGATTGTTGTGATTCAGCCACTCCTAATGTTATATTAGAATTATGAGAACTAAAGGGTTGATCGTCAGCTTTGTCAGCAGTATCCTCATAATCCCTATTAGATTGAGTAGGCTCAAGAATACTTGAATCCCCGTTATGATCAACCCCCTTTTCATCATTGGGATTACCCAAACCCTTAGAATGTTTTAAATCACTTTGTTCATACAGATTAAAAAAGTTTAAGTTGTTTCTATCTTTAGAAAAATCAGTATCTTTTTCATCAGAACCTTTAAATGGAAATATAGATTCATAAAACCTAACATCTCTTGAAACTATAATATCTTTTTTTCCAAATTCCACGACTTATATCCTTTCTTTTCATTTGAGTAGCCATCAGCAAACACTTGTCAGCATGACTACTAAATTTATCACTATTATTTAAAACAATACTTAAACAAAGACAACCAAACACTCTAAGGTTAAAGAGGGTTTAAAGCCATGTGTAAGTTCATAAGGTGACCTACCAGACAACACAGAAGAAGGGGTTCTGTTTATCAAATATGCAGCAGTTAGAATAAAATCAGACCAAAATCTCAAAGGTAAACCACTCTAAAACAATAAAGATCTAGCCACATTCAATAAGTGTCTATGTTTCCTCTCAACAATACCATTTTGTTGAGGAGTATACACACAAGTAGTTTGATGACCTATATCTTGCTTATTTAAAAAATCTTTGAATTGATTATTAATAAACTCAGTACCATGTCTATTCTAATAACTTTAACAAGTTTTTCAAATTGTGTGTGTATTACACTTACAAAATGTTTAACATTTTCAAACACCTCATCCTTATATTTCATTAAGTAAACCCAAACACCGAAATGTACAAGTTCACCTAATTTTTTAGATTTGTGATCACTTAAAGGAAAAGGTTCCCTATGTTGTTTTGATTTATGACAAATTTCACAAGGTATAGATTTATCAAACTTTTGTAGATTAAGATAATCATTTAACACATTTAGAACAACTTTAGATGGATGACCTAACCTTGAATGCCAAATACTAGTCATATCCACACTATTAGAACCAAGACAAGCCATCACATGTGACTCACCACAGAAATACAATCCATCACATTATCTACCAATCACCAGGGTTTTCTTTGTTAATGAATCCTGAAGATAACATGAATTTTCATCAAATAACACACTGACATTACTATCTTTTGCTAAGTTCACACAATAGTCATGAATAACTAACACATCATACAAAACAACTTTGTCATTTAGTTTTATATCTCCAGTTATAGTTACCAAAGCCTTTGTACCATTCGGATGATTTACCTTAATGTTGTATTCGGAAACATCCATTTGGTTTAAATGTTTATCATTCATGACCATGTGTTGATTTGCACCAGAATCATAAATCCAACCTAAATCATTTAAAGAATTGGTTAAATTTGCAAAACTATAAGCATGAGTACTACAACTAGTATGTCACACCCCGGATTTCCAACCAAATCTCGATGGGCCTGAGTGGGGAATATCGTGACGTAAGTTGATATCATCATAGTCAATTAACACAGCACAGCAGAAGTCTTGGAGTTTAAAATACTATTACAATGCATAATGTTCAAAGTTCGAAAATAATACACAGACGGTTTGTAACTAAAGATCCACAGGAGGATCGTAAAATATAAAAAAGATGAACATCAGACTTTAGGGAAGATCTAAGGATTTGCAAGATCCTCTTATATTAATACCTAGCAGCTTCCAGCCTATTTCGTATTGTACCTGCAACTTAGTCTTTTGAAAATACGTCAGCTTTCGCTGGTAAATACAACTAACTGACTCATTTTGAAAACATTTCAAAAATTGATTTAAGTGCACAGGGCACATTAAAATCTTTTATAACTTGGGAAAGTTAAGCTTTTAACCTTGTATACAGGTTCATATGTTTGTCAATACATATGGGGCCAAGTGCAGAGACGAGACATGATTAACTGATACACCACTTATGAACCCACGAAGGAGTTATCCCCAACTTGTGGGTAAAAATGTTTTGGCATTCGCATCTATCGGGTGTATGCCAACACTCCTTGCTTCGGTCATGGCCATTAGTAACTTAAATGGGCCGAGGATATCCAGGACACGGTCGTTAACCCCCAATGTTTAAGCTATCAAACAAAACTGATCAAAACGGAATATGCGGATTTACTAGCCACAATCTGGCATTTGATTGACCCCATTTCCGACCAAGCAATAATAATTTACCGTGACCCAAGCCCGTATAGGGAAAATAAGTTAAGAGTATTTACCTGAGCTTGCACTTGACTTTAATAAGCAAAGTTTATATTAACTCAGCCGTTTAATCAATTAGATAAGTGCAGATAGCATTTACTGGAAGGCTTCTAGTCTGGAATAATGGCATAAGCTAACCAAAGAATGCTAACGGTCCTATTTAAGTCATAGACTTAGACCGGCTAGCTTAAAAGATTAAAACGGTACAATACGCTAGATTAAGCGATGACCGGATAGAATGTAGTTTAAACCCAACAAGTACTTAAGACTTGTATGTCATGGGTAAACAATTAACATTCTAGAATTTGAGATTAAAATGATAAGGTTAAACCCGTTTCGGTTGATTTTCGTAAACTAGTTACATATACTCAACCGTACGCATATAAGCGATATCAGGTAACCGGATGAGTTATGAACAAGTTCTATATGTCATTATACTTTAAATAAGTTGAAATACCAGTAGGATATCAACTTATATGCCCGTTGCGGTTTTAAAATGAAATTACGCCTTATAAGGCGTTTTGACCATTATATGACGTAAAAAGGGAACTTGCATATATTCTGATGTTATGATTATAAACATTTTGGAAAAATACTTAATTTATGATATATGATCAGTAGGATATTCCACATAAGTGTGATTTATGGTTTAGGACCAAACTAAGCACCGAAAGGGCATTTTGGTCTTTTAAAAACATAAATTACGATATTATAATAGAACTTAGTTTATGATCAGAATAATAACATCATAATATGTTAATTATATTAACATATCAGTAGGTAATTCATTTACAAGTTCATTGTTGATTGAAACCTTGTTTTATGTAAAAAGGGCATTTTAGTCAAAGTCTGACATTTAACGAAACTTGTGCATAAACTCAGACTAGGATTATGATGTGAGTGAATTAAATAAAATTTTTATTATTAATTTTCGTTCACACATATTAGGATTTAAAATAGTTTTTACTTAAAACCAACTACACACACATAGGGCAAGTGTACCCATCTGGTGGTAGTATAGTTCGCTGGTAAAAACCGGATATCAATATGTGGACTCGGTGTCTCAGTACTAAATTTTTGTTACTTTTAAACCTGTTTCGATTGTTGATTTCTTGATTGTTTTTAAACTATCATGTAAGGATAAAAATTAACTAAATGAATTAACAAGAACAATATCTAAGAAAGGTTGCTTGAATTAAGTATCCACTAATAAACATATGACAACTTTTAAGGAAAACTAATGGTGATGCAAGTCTTAGAATCAACTAAGTTTCCAATCAAGGTCCCCTAGTTTTATAAATCTTGGGAAAAATATAATGAACAACATTTTAATCACCTAAGATTCATTCTTTAAGTTCTCTTGCTAAATTGATGTTAATCTTTAATAATGAGTTAATTGTTAATCAAAACTCCTAACTCTACAAATGAAGGAAAACTAACATGAACAACACATTAATCACCCTAACTTGGTTTCAAGTAAATGATATCTTCAACAAGCTCTTGACATGAATCACAAGCATGGTCATGCTAAACAACAACTTTGGCCTAAATCATCAATCCAACATGAACACAAACCATAGAGTTCATACAAACATTCATAAGATCTTCACAAATCCAAATGCAAGAATTCATACTCATATTCAAATCATCATCCTAATCATGTTAGCAATTACCATTCCTAGTTTCATGCTATGAATCAAATCAACAACTAACAAGATTCAATAATCATAATCTCTACATGGGCTTTCCAACACTACATGTAAATTTTTATGATCAAACATTCAAGAATAATAACTTTTAACATGAACATGCATTCCAAGAAACTTGAATAAATACCATCATGGAGATTAACATACAATAATCACCACATCTATTTCCATATTGTCAAGTGTTCATTAGCTTCAACAAAATTCAAACAACACAATTGTTTAGCCTAGAAGGCTCATGATAACTAAGATAAACATAACGTAATATGGATTGTGCATGAATAACAAGTGAAATACTAGTGTTTAAGACAAGGTAATTAGCTAAATGAGTTGGATTATCAAGTGATACAACCTCCTAAAGGTTCCTTTCTTCAATCTCCAAGCTTCCAAGATCAGCTTCTTGAGAGAGAAATCCACCCAAATGCTCCAACTCCCCTTCAAATGAGCTGAATTCACGTATTTAAGCTACTGGGCATTTGGCACGACCGTGCCACCTTTTGGCACGGTCGTGCTTGGTAAGTGTCATGTGCCTTTCTGAGTTGTTGACCAAGTTTGATGCCAAATCCGGAAAGATCCCGCTAAAATTTCCCCGAGGTGGCACGACTGTGCCAACATTTGGCACGGTCGTGCTTATCGATATCGTACTCGGAAATGACTAAGTTGAACTCAGAAACTAGCTGATTAGGGCCTGTGATTGCACGCGCACGGTCGTGCTTGGGGTTGGCACGATCGTGCCAAGTGTTGATTTGACTCGGATTGTGTAGTCTGATGACAGTGCTTGTGATAGTGCCGACTTCTGGATGCTTGGCACGGTCGTGCCATATCTGGCAGTTTGGCAGAAATGTTCCATTTTTGCTCCAATTTTCTCCAAAAGCCTTTGTTTCTTTACCGGGCCGAAGCCCGGACCTGCATTTTCACAAATAACTCAAATGAGTATCTAGATCAATGAAAACACAACGAATTTCCGCATTAATGGGGAATATTTGACGTTTAAAAGATGTATAAATTCTTATACATCAGATTATGATCATGTAATATAACCTTATAGTGTTATGCTACACTGTATTACAATCATAATGCGACTATAAGTCAGTAGTAAATTAGTCTAAGTCGGGTAATCGAAAGTCAAAGCAGAAGTCAAACTTCATGACTTTCGGTTGCGAACCGACCCTAGGACTGAAATTGACGGATCGAACATGTTCTATTAACTATCACCAACTTGTTTAAGTGTCAAAAACATTTTTATAACATATATAAACTCATATTATAATTTTTATAAAATCTGACTCGTTTGACTTTTTAAAACATAAACTTTGACCTGTCAATTGACCTAGTAAACGTGATCTTTAGGAGGTGCCCTTTTAAGGGATTAACACCTTCCTAATTACAATCACTTAGCCATGTTCAACATGAACAATGGCTAGACCATAATGGTCTTAACCGAAAGTCAAAGCATTTGTCGAAAATGCTTGACTTTTGGCTATTAAAAGTCTATAAAAAGAAAAGAGCAGGGATGGAACACTTACAAGTGATCCAAGAGAAGTTTAGAACTCAAATGGATGCTCCTAGATGACTAGGAACTTCCAAGAGTGAAATAAGAGAGGAGAAGAAGGAATGAGCAAAGAATGAGTGAGTTTGATGGGCTATTTAGAGTGCAAGAGGGTGTGTGTTGATGAAGCCATGTGTTAGAGGTGTTGTAGGATCATCACAAGTGTCTAGAAAGGTGTCAAGAGCTGCAAGAGTGGAAATTTGCAGGAGACGTGGCATCTTGACAGAAATTTGGAGTTTTGACACATTTAGCCCCTCAAAATAGTTTTATGGATTGTCATGAATTGTCCCTTGACTTATATTCAGTGACATAATGGCACAATTTAGTCCTTTTCGTTCAACACGTGATGTGTTGAAGAAGGGTGTGAATAACCGAACGTTAACGAGTGTCACACTAGGTGCTTTTACTATTTATACGTAGTTACCCGCTTAGAGTACGATAAATACGAATTCTTATAATTTTATAGGCTAAATTATCTAAATTAGTAAAGTTAAAGGTTCGGTGATGATACGGAATACTCAAGGATGGTAAATCAAGAGATATCCCGTCAATCGGAAGTTGTTCGGGTCGAGAAATGACTTAGTTAAACAAGAAATACGTAAATAATAAAGTCTAGGGGCCTCCGGGTCATTTGCTGAAAGTTATAAAAGTGAAAAATAGAGGCTTTCAGGCCTCGTCGTAGGCTATGGTCATCAGACCATAGCGTACGGTCAGTTTTAAATCAGTTTAGCAACATTAGATCGCAGCCTACGGTCCTAGACCGTAGGTTACGGTCAGGTATAAAAAAAATTGTGAACTAGGGGACTTTGAGGAGTTGAGTGGCTAACTCATTTGAGGTATTATCCGAGGTTACGTACACGTGTCGGTATATTACCAGACGTGAATTTTACGAGGTCTTACATAGTAGAACAAAACAAATTAGAATCCTTACCAGATACATTACAGCTAACAGATCCTTCATCACATTGTCTATTTAACAAACTTAAAAATTTCGAAACCTGATCAGAAGTAAGACTAACAGCATCAAACTTATTTACATCAAAAGACCCAGCATTAATCACATTATTACTAACAATCTTTTTCCCTTGACCAGTTTTAGATTTCATCCAGGAAGGATACCCAATAAGTTCAAAGCATTTATCAATTGAATGCCTAGATTTATTACAATGTGTACATTTTAAACTCTGGTTTGTACCTTTGACAAATTTCTTTTTAATA